>OX424555.1:12939867-13564867 GCA_949152475.1 Terebella lapidaria | reverse complement strand
TCAATAATCTCTGGCTACGCCCCTGACTGTGACTACATGCCAGTCTAATGTGACTACATGCCAATCTACGGTGACGAAATGCCAGTCTACTGTGACGACATGCCAGTCTACTGTGACTACATGCCAATCTTCTGTGACGACATGCCAGTCTACTGTGACGACATGTCACTCTAATGTGACGACATGCCAATCTACCGTGACTACATGCCAGTCTACTGTGACTACACGCCTGTCTACTGTGACTACATGCCAATCTACTATGACGACATGCCAATCTACTGTGATGACATGTCACTACTGTGACGACATGCCAATCTACTGTGACTACATGCCAGTCTACTGTGACTACATGCAAATCTACTGTGACGACATGCCAGTCAACTGTGACTATATGCCAGTCTACTGTGACTACATGCCAATCTACTGTGACTACATGCCAGTCTACTGTGACTACATGCCAATCTACTGTGACGACATGCCAGTTTACTGTGACTACATGCCAGTCTACTGTGACGACATGCCAGTCTACTGTGACTACATGCCAGTCTAATGTGATTACATGCCAATCTACTGTGACTACATGCCAGTCTACTCTCACTACATGCCAGTCTACTGTGACGACATGCCAGTCTACTGTGACTACATGCCAATCTTCTGTGACGACATGCCAGTCTACTGTGACGACATGTCACTCTACTGTGATTACATGCCAATCTACTGTGACTACATGCCAGTCTACTCTGACTACATGCCAGTGTACTGTGACGACATGCCAGTCTACTGTGACTACATGCCAGTTTACTGTGACTACATGCCAGTCTACTGTGACGACATGCCAGTCTACTGTGACTACATGCCAGTCTACTGTGACTACATGCCAATCTACTGTGACTACATGTCAGTCTACTCTGACTACATGCCAGTCTACTGTGACGACATGCCAGTCTACTGTGACGAAATGCCAGTCTACTCTAACTACTTGCTAATCTACTGTGAATAAATGCCACAAAAAAAATGTAGTGAGAGCTCTCTAAATCTCCTTCTAAACAAATTTAACCACCGTTTGACAACAATACACATGCTCACTCACGAGGAGATCAACAAAATATGGTGATTATTGTTCCCCAAACCAAAGTGTCCCGGGGAGGCCCCGGTCAGATGCAATGTGAGCAGTAACAGTGTGTTTTAACACTAGTAAAGCTCAACCAACAAGCCTGTTCACTACATGGTAGTCTACTGTGACGACATGCCACTCTACTGTGAATAAATGCCAAAAAATCCTTCTAAACGAAGTTAACCACCGTTTGACAATTGTGCAATGACACTATACGCATGCTCACTCACAAGGAGATCGACCAAAAATGGTGATCATTGTTCCGCAAACGAAAGTGTTATGGTCTGGCCGGGTCAGACTCATTGTGAGCAGTAACACTGTGTTTTAACACTAGTTAAGCCTCCGTGAATAGTGCTATTTTAACACAGCCAATGACATCGTCAGAAATTCATAGTTCACTGATCGGTAATACTTCTCACCACGATCAGAATAGCCAGGATATCGTGTGTACCATCAGCGACCTGATTTCAATGACAACGAATAGATAACAACTTATGGGTGTAAATAAAGTCCAAGTATTGTAGCAAGTATTATTACATCAGTAGAAAATGACACTGAATTTGCACCTAGTTTGAACCATATATTCAAACTTTAGCTTGAACATATATTCATTCTTCAGATGTCAGCTCAGCAAATAGCAACATTTATATGCGATGGGATCCACCGTTCCCCATTATTGTCAACCTCTATATGGAGAAGTTTGAGGAGAGAGCTCTATAGAGGATCATCAGAGAAACAAGCCGCCGCCATGGTTAGGGTACGTTTGTCATCGGGAAGACGGGCAATCTGCAACGGCTTCTTCATCTTCGACAAAGGTGTAAACCAACATATCAAGTTCACACAGGAGGAGTGTGGCGACAGTCAATTCGCCACATATGACTGTTCGGATACCAGGAAGTACAGAAAGCCAACACACATCACTACCAGTTCAGATCCCATCATCCCCCTGATATACAAGTCTGGCAAATCGTGTCTGTAGACACGGCCATCAGCAGCCAAACAACGTAGCAGAGGAAAAAGACAACATCAAGACATCCATCTGCTGGTGTAAAATACTACAGGAACAAAACATTACAGGAAAATGCACTTCAATCTGCCTATGCTGCTGTTTTTAATGGATGAAAATAGGTAGGAATCGCCAGTGTTGTTTCACATGGAACTGAAACACGACCATGGTTACCGGTATGCCATTATTCTCTAGCTATTTTTTTAGGCGAACTGTTTTGCAGATATGCGTCACATTCTGCTTATGAAAGCATAGTTATCACATTCCGCTTCAATTGATGTAAATGAACTATATGAAATATCATGAGAAGTACACCTTTATGTGCATTGAAATATACATATTCCTCAAGTGTTTCGTCCTCCTTAATCCTTATTAATTGATTATATACATAGTTGATTTAACGCTCGTCGGGAAATTAACTTCAAGTGCCTCCAGAAATGCTTCAAATAAAAACAAAAAGGACTTGACCAGCTGTTGACAACTCGATCACTGGCGAGGTAACTGAAATATACTACTATCCTAAACTGACATACAGTACTAGAGCGTTTCTGCGTAGATTACGCAATAATGGACATTAGTGTGCAGATAATTTATATTGTGCAGATTTTCTTGATGTCAACAACTATGTGTATATATCTTACTTGTAGCAGAAACCTCATTCACCATAAGGTATTTCCGATTCAAATGTAAGTATTAATCTATTACCACCAATCCAGCCAAATTGTGATGATTCCAAAAACAAACGTAAAATACAACATTTTGCAAGAGAAACAAAGCCCGACCAAATACCTTATCAAAAGACACACTGTCGTCATCAGGGGCAGAGAGTGTGGTAAATGTAGTAATATGTCCGAAGCCACGTTACATTCTGCATGGTATCCACCTTTGGAATCAGGAGGACAACGGTTCAATTACCGCTGACAGCTCATGTCGGATGTGAACTGCATCTCAATGAACACTACCTTTCGAAGCTGATGAAACATACCAAATGCCTAAATTGTTTTGACAGAAATATGATGTTAGATTTTCAACGTTGTAAAGCATAGGAATCGGATGTCTCACAAATACGACTTTATAATACTCGATCAGACCAGACAGACTTCTGGTGAAATTACTCACACAATAAACTATAATAAAGATATCTATGATACCAGGGTATCAAGGTACAGTTATTGTTGATAAAGGATTCATTGTCGTTGTTGAGTCGATGATATACATTGGAAAGATGTAGTTTTTGTTTATACCTAATCATTCTGAGGACATGAAATATGACAGGCTTTGGACCCGCTAAAGTCTTGTTTATGGAATATGTGAGCTCAATTAGTGCAGTTCTTTGGATACACACATCAACCAACGCCACTGTGAATCACAAGGCTTGAACCACAAACTACCTATGAAAAATAGTACCAGGATTTTATGTCCATTTATTCCAAATTGTGTCCTGCTGTCTTCGACGCCTATGTTTTACAACGTAAAAAATGTCTAATGCATTCCATAGCATCTTACAACATGCTCAAAAGAGTCTTCGTGTACCATGCATTAGAGAACTAAATCCGCGCAGAACATGTAAACACTTGTAGCAGTATATCTGAGGAATGTCTGTCCGTGGGCAGCAGGTGTGAGTCTGAAATGAAGTGAACATTACAAATACTGGTAATCACACTTTGATATACTGTCGCAGTAATGTAAAACAGCACAGTCGGTCACAATTCCTCATTTCCTCTGGTGCTTTCAAATATCATCTTCTTGGATGGATGTCAGTGTTATGGAATGGAATTACCTTTTGATTTCAAGGGTTGTCATCCATTTGTGTGCAAAGAACAAATGTTTCCACCTTTGGCTGACTAGACAGTTTAAACCAATCGGAAACACTCCTATAACAACGTCATCCATTCGAAAACGTTGACTTTGATGATATGTGACGCAAAAACAACATATCATTGGAGTATATGGAAACCCAGTGAAAAACATAAACAATTGAAATATTCCGCAAAACAGCTTAGTGATAATAACAGAGTTCATACGAGTTATATGCACATACACTATTTTATGTGAAGAGCAAATATCCAGCGATTTCTTCAATTGTACACGATTGTTTAGTTAGACACCCTATCAATCAATTGAATACACGACCTCCATTAAGAACAATATTTCATGTCATTTCGTTTTAATTAAACGACTCTGTAGATGTAATTCATTTTCCGTATTTGACCACATAGCAGAGTATGAAAGGTGATTACGGAGCTAGTGACATACGATCACTCATTTCCAGATGCCTGGAGACAAATTGCTCTCCTGCTATAAACAGCATTCATTATTTCCGCATCGGGGCTACAGTTGTGTAAGAACTTCACTCAGGTTCAAAGGTTTACTCGAAGAAAAACCCATTACTTTTAGAAAAGTGATGTGTCTTACTGTGTGTTATGTGTGTATCATCAGTATAACTGGTAGGTGAACCACCATTAATATTATAAACGTGCACTATGGACAAATATGAAAACAATTTTATAATTACATAAAATAGGTCATTGGCTATGGGGGCGCTATTCCTTTCCGTGTGAAAACGAGGCAATAAAAAATCAATATTTCCGCGATATTAATGAGTCTCAGTATATATTTGACACTATCAATAAGCGAAATTTTTTGTCTCGCTATAGATAACTGTGGTTAATTTGTTTCACAAACCAAATACATGGTACCAAATAGCCATGCGCTTTCAGATCCTTGGGCTTACAGCTTTACTTCCAAGCATAGTACAGGCGCTGACGTACACATATTAATAGTGTTCAGTCTTAAATAATTTTAATGATGAATGCATTCAGCAAGGCTCGGTTCAAATCTCATTCGAGTAATCAATCTTTGGGGCCAGAGTAATGTGAAGGAGATAACCTTCGGTATTGGAACAAATTGATCGTCCATGACACCAGTAGTTTCATATGGAGTGATTGATAAGAGTTATTTGAACTATACACTGTCCAAACGATATGTCTGGTTTTTTTTATTCAGACGGATATTACCATCCCTAGTGTGGTCATGGTGTGCATCACCAACTCACACACAATTAAATGCAAATACATGACATTGTATGTTGAGTAACAATTGAAATCAACGATTCATTGAAATTGATCATGCATGAATAATATTTTAACATTTACGAATTTTAATATGAATAATGAGATGCGAGAATTGAATGTTCATCAAATAATACACATTAAAATATTTCTCCGAGTATACACTCGTCGTCTTCAGGCATCAGAGTAAATGATCAAAGTACGGTGAAATTATGACGACGCCAATAAAACACTAAAATGTGTAACGGAATAGAAATGGACTAGAATGCGCCTGGCTTATGTAATGCGGCTTCAAGAATGAACGGCTTCACGGAAAATCAATTTTGTAGTCCAATCAAAACTCTTTCAACACAGCTCTAAAATGCATTCTATGGCGCCCCGTTCGTGCCACCAAAAAGGAGGTTATTTTTTTTATTTATCTCATACGTATGAAATAAAAAGTCATACGTAGGAGATACTAACACATACGTATGAGATAACAAGTCATACGTAGGAGATACTAACACATACGTATGAAATACTAAGTCATACGTATGAGATACTATGTCATACGTATGACTTATTATCTCATACATATGACTTAGTATCTGATACGTATGACTTATTATCTCATACGTATGACTTTTTATTTCATACGTATGACTTTTATTTCAGACGTATGACTTAGTAACTCATACATATGAGATACTATCTTATACGTATGAGTTAGAAAAAAAATAAGTTCTCTTTTTTGTGGCACGAACGGGGCGCCATGGCATTCTGTCTTTCAAATATGTTTTCTAGATGTTTTTTTTTTCCAGATTTTTAGATGTGTACATTGACTTGTGTATAAATGAACTGATACTGACAAAATGTGTTGATACATACATTAAAGTTGCATTTGGCGCACAAGCTGTCTCACCCTGGATACCAGAGCCACCTCCATAAGCGAGACGTTTTGTCCTCAGGGTGGCGCACATAGGCATGTTTGACTGTCTCTACATTCTGGAATATCGTAACCTTTGTGACCAAGAAAACAACATCTAACAACATACTTGACAAACGCTTTGTTCTTTCGAACCAATGAATGGTTGGTCCAGCTCATTATATGTATATATAAATGATCAATTAAAGAATCGATAGAATGGGCAACTGCCGCAGGGTTTATTTTGATTGGCTGTTGGCTAAATGTATAGCAATTCAATCCGGTATCAATTGGAAATAAACTATTTCTGCACACTGTTTTCTCCTATTCACACCAGTGCGGATTTTGATATAAATGTTTGGTCGGACTTTGTTTATGGTCCAAAATCCAGTTCTTTCAAGTTTTATATTAGCTTCACCAAGACATCATGATATTAATAAAACTAATTTTCATACCTGTTCCACAATGAACTATGAATCAGCTGGCTGCAAGTAAAACGTGTATACATGTACACAAAATTAATTTAGACCATATATACCATAATACGACTTTTCAGTATACCAAAATTCAGGATTGTGTGCCTTATTGGGTTCGTGAGTGTAATATATTAACAGTAATGGGCCTATCATGTATACATACCATTTTCCCTTGACGTGAACGTATAGCATGAATGTTCCATAAATAATACTTACCCACAATGCAAGCTAATATGTCTATGTACAATGGTATTTGCAGAAGTTTTACCGAACCACATAGAGAAGATAAACAAGATTTATACATCCCCAAAGCTGATTGGTCGCCTGAGGTATTTCTTTCAAAGAGGACTGGATGATTAAACACGAGCCATCACTGGACCTGTTCACATTAAACCCCTGACAGAACAAACGGCAGAGCTCTGTGACGTGAATAGCATGTGTGTGGCCAACCCTACTTTGTGAAGAGGAAGGCCGTGCAGTGTTATACAATGAGGTGAGTTGTGTGGAAAAGCAAGTATTGTACCTTATATACCTTATATACCTAGTGCTTCATTTGAACCTGTGTGTTATATTGTGGTTTCTATGAAGCCCTGGTTTCTTCCGTTCTGCAAAAGTCACATTCACAAAGCAAATTCCCATCAAGATGTGACCTACAACTGGCTTTTGTAGACATTTTTCTCATTAATATCCACTTCCCGGTGAAGCTTGATTTATGGTCTCGTTAGTTCAATGTCCACATTGATTCCATGTGAACATGCGAAGAACCTACCATACACTGTGTAGAGGAACACAATTAATATTCAGAACGTTATCAGTTATGGTATGACATCAAAAAAGCTTTTAGGTGTTGTGAATAACAGATATCATGAGAATGTCCAAGGTATTGATATATCTTCTGTAGGCTGCATAACGTGTATCACATTGGATCATCTGCACACATATTCCGAGGCTTATATATCTTGTATCTTCCAAGGCCTATTCTTATCTTATTTTTGTGTATGGCGTACATTTCGAGATCTGGTGTGCCAAATTGGAATGATTTCTTTAAAAACACATCTTCACTCTGTGTAAACAAGTGCAATCGATCTTAAGCATGATAACCGGGGAAACACTTACCATAAGTAACCAGAAACCGATTAATTGAGTCACCCATATTCATTATTGTCACTGCCACACACGCCATCAGTATGTTAAAATGGGGGTGTGACAGCGTGTACATCCTTCAAGTCTGAAGACAAATCTCCCAAGCAAAATATCACATAATATGTACATTTTCGATATGAAATATTCCACCCACTTCATTAAAAGTAAATTGGTTTTGAATGTTTTCAACACCTATAAGGCAGTGAAACAGCTCAACAGAATTGGGAACTGATGAGCACCTCGACGAGATTGTGACGTTCTCGGGATTACCTTGATAAATGATACACGTGCTGTACCATATATTGTTCTCGAATTTGTGAACCGACCCATGGAGGTTACATTGACATTAGCTTACCTCGAGCTACTAAGACGCGTGTAAAGACAGAATATTGCTTTGGAAATGAAATCTTATTAGGAACTGCAATCATATGGAACGCACTGTGATGTGAAAACCATATCTACTACCAACTCATTATCTACAATGATTGAAATATAACGTTCATACAATGTAAAAGCAATGCTATTTGTACACAGTTACCACGCATTATATCACTTTAGTGTAATGGTTTCCCCTTGGGAAATTGGGAATTGTGATGTTTTCCATTCTCCTGAAGTAACAATCGAACATTTCAGAACATTCTGTGCTCAATTTTATATCTCAAAACATCAAAGCCATTTTAGTCTGGGACCTTCTCTATCTGTATCGAGACGAAATGTTTTCAGGTATTAGATACCGATTGACCATCTGATATGGGTGACCTTTGTCTTCGTTTTTAGCAAGAGCTAAAGAAGATTACCAGAGAAATGTAAAATCTTAAGCCACAACTGTTTTTGTTCCCACCAAAATTGCTGCATTGATCTTCTAAGGTTATTGAAGGTCGAATTCAAGATCACCACTGAAATCACTGCATATGAATTTCCATTTCGACATATTCGCTAAAATAACGAAACTGTAGTCAGATCCACCTTTTCACCTAAAGTTATATTTCAACTCAGAATATTTGACAAACTTGGTTCCAAGTTGAAATTCAAAGTAAATGTTCACCAAAACTGCATTTCAAGATGACAAAATTGGGGCCAGATCAATGTTTCCACAAAAAGCACTATTTTCACCCCAAATATGTTCCAAATTAGGTTCGAATGTGAAATTCAAATTACCAGGTTGAGCTTAGTAATAAATGTTTCTCGTCTTGATGATCTTTATAGTGGTCAATAATAGACTTAACCAGCAAAAAGTAATGTTAACTTACTTGGTTACAGCCATGGAATATCTGCTGGACAAAACCTTCACCTTGTTGAGCTCAATAATAAATGTTTATCATGTTAACTACTTTTATTGAGGTCAATAATAGGCTTAACTAGCAAAAATAATGTTAACTTATTTGGATACAGCCATAAAATCTCTACTGGACATAACCTTTGCCTTGTTGAGCCCAATAATAAATATTTCTTGTCTCAACTATTTTTATTGTGGTCAATAATAGACTCAACTAGTAAAATAATGTTAACTTATTCGGTTACACCCATAAAACCTGTACTGGACAAAACATTTACCTTGTTGAGCTTAATAATAAAGGTTTCTCATCTTAACTAGTTTTGTTGTGGTCAATGATAGACTTAGGCCCCTAACTAGTAAAACTAACGTTAACTTATTCGGTAATATTGTACACATCAGTTCTCCATTCTGAACCAAATGCCTAAATTGTTTTGACAGAAATATGATGTTAGATTTTCAACGTTGTAAAACATAGCAATCGGATGTGTCACAAATACGACTTTATAATTATACTCGATCAGACCAGACAGACTTCTGGTGAAATTACTCACACAATAAATTATAATACCGATATCTATGATACCATATTATGGTATCAATGTGCAGTTATTGCTGATAAAGGATTCATTGTCGTTGTTGAGTCGATGATATACATTGGACAGATTTAGTTTTTGTTTATACCTAATCATTCTGAGGACATAAAATATGACAGGCTTCGGACCCGCTAAAGTCTTCTTTATGGAATATGTGAGCTCAATTAGTGCAGTTCTTTGGATACACACATCATCAACCAACTCTACTGCGAACCACAAGGCTTGAACCAAAACCACATATGATAAAATAGTACCAGGATTTTATGTCCATTTATTCCAAATTGTGTTCTGCTGTCTTCGACGTCTATGTTTTACAACGTAAGAAATGTTTAATGCATTCCATAGCATCTTACAAACATGACAGTTTTCTTCTTATAGTGGGCTCAAAAGAGTCTTTGTGTACCATGCATTAGAGAATTAAATTCGCGCAGAACATGGAAACACTTGTAGCAGTATATCTGAGGAATTTCTGTCCGTGGGCAGCAGGTGTGAGTCTGAAATGAAGTGAAGTTTACAAAAACTGGTAATCACACTGAGACATACTGTCGCAGTAATGTAAAACAGCATAGTCGGTCACAGTTCCTCATTTCCTCTGGTGATTTCAAATATCATCAACTCAGATGGATGTCACGTGTTATGGAATGGTGTTACCTTTTGATTTCAAGGATTGTCATCCATTGGTGTGCAATCAACAAATATTTCACCTTTGGTAAAACAATCAGAAACACTTCAACAACAACGCCATCCATTCGAGAACATTGACTTTGATGATATGTCATGCAAAAAACAACATATCATTGGAATATATGCAAATCTAGTGAAAAACAAAAACAATTGAAATATTCCGCAAAACAGCATGATGATATCGAAGTTCATACGAGAAATATGCACATACATTATTTTATGTGAAGAGCAAATATCCAGCGAGTTCTTCAATTGTACACGATTGTTTAGTTAGACACCCTATCAATCAATTGAATACACGACCTCCATTAAGAACAATATTTCATGTCATTTCGTTTTAATTAAACGACTCTGTAGATGTAATTCATTTCCGTATTTGACCACATAGCATAGTATGAAAGGTGATTACAGAGCTAGTGACATACGATCACTCATTTCCAGATGCCTGGAGACAAATTGCTCTCCTGCTATAAACAGCATTCATTATTTCCGCATCGGGACAACAGTTGTGTAAGAACTTCACTCAGGTTCAAAGGTTTACTCGAAGAAAAACCCATTACTTTTAGAAAAGTGATGTGTCTTACTGTGTGTTATGTGTGTATCATCAGTATAACTGGTAGGTGAACCACCATTAATATTATAAACGTGCACTATGGACAAATATGAAAACAATTATATAATTACATAAAATAGGTCATTGGCTATGGGGGCGCTATTCCTTTTCGTGTGAAAACGAGGCAATACAAAATCAATATTTCCGCGATATTAATGAGTCTCAGTATATATTTGACACTATCAATAAGCGAAATTTCTTGTCCCGCTATAGATAACTGTGGTTAATTTGTTTCACAAACCAAATACATGGTACCAAATAGCCAGGTGTTTTCACATCCTTGGGTCTAAAGCTTTAATTCCAAGCATAATAAGGCACTGACGTACACATATTAATAGTGTTCAGTCTTAAATAATTTAATGATGGATGCATTCAGCAAGGCTCGGTTCAAATCTCATTCGAGTAATCAATCTTTGGGGCCAGAGTAATGTGAAGGAGATAACCTTCGGTATTGGAACAAATTGATCGTCCATGACACAAGTAGTTTCAGATGGAGTGATTGATAAGAGTTATTTGAACTATACACTGTCCAAACGATATGTCTGGTTTTTTTTATTCAGACGGATATTACCATCCCTAGTGTGGTCATGGTGTGCATCACCAACTCACACACAATTAAATGCAAATACATGACATTATATGTTGAGTAACAATTGAAATCAATGATTCATTGAAATTGATCATGCATGAATAATATTTTAACATTTACGAATTTTAATATGAATAATGGGATGCGAGAATTGAATGTTCATCAAATAATACACATTAAAATATTTCTCCGAGTATACACTCGTCGTCTTCAGGCATCACAGTAAATGATCAAAGTACGGTGAAATTATGACGACGCCAATAAAACTCTAAAATGTGTAACGGAATAGAAATGGACTAGAATGCGCCTGGCTAATGTAATGCGGCTTCAAGAATGAACGGCTTCAAGGAGAATCAATTTTGTAGTCCAATCAAAACTCTTTTAACACAGCTCTGAAATGCATTCTATGGCGCCCCGTTCGTGCCACCAAAAAGGGAAGTTATTTTTTTTATTTATCTCATACATATGAAATAAAAAGTCATACGTAGGAGATACTAACACATACGTATGAGATAACAAGTCATACGTAGGAGATACTAACACATACGTATGAAATACTAAGTCATACGTATGAGATACTATGTCATACGTAGGAGATACTAAGTCATACGTAGGAGATACTAAGTCATACGTAGGAGATACTATGTCATACGTAGGAGATACTATGACATACTCATAGGAGATACTATCTCATACGTATGACTTATTATCTCATACGTATGACTTAGTATCTCATATGTATGACTTATTATCTCATACGTATAACTTTTTATTTCATACGTATGACTTTTTATTTCATACGTATGACTTAGTAACTCATACATATGAGAAACCATCTGATACGTATGAGTTAGAAAAAAAATAAGTTCTCTTTTTTGTGGCACGAACGGGGCGCCATAGCATTCTGTCTTTCAAATATGTTTTCTAGATGTTTTTTTTTCCAGATTTTTAGAAGTGTACATTGACTTGTGTATAAATGAACTGATACTGACAAAATGTGTTGATACATACATTAAAGTTGCATTTGGCGCACAAGCTGTCTCACCCTGGATACCAGAGCCACATCCATAAGCGAGACGTTTTGTCCTCTGGGTGGCGCACATAGGCATGTTTGACTGTCTTTACATTCTGGATTATCGTAACCTTTGTGACCAAGAAAACAACATCTAACAACATACTTGACAAACGCTTTGTTCTTTCGAACCAATGAATGGTTGGTCCAGCTCATTATATGTATATATAAATGATCAATTAAAGAATCGATAGAATGGGCAAATGCCGCAGGGTTTATTTTGATTGGCTGTTGGCTAAATGTATAGCAATTCAATCCGGTATCAATCGGAAATAAACTATTTCTGCACACTGTTTTCTCCTATTCACACCAGTGCGGATTTTGATATGAATGTTTGGTCGGACTTTGTTTATGGTCCAAAATCCAGTTCTTTCAAGTTTTATATTAGCTTCACCAAGACCTCATGATATTAATAAAACTAATTTTCATACCTGTTCTACAATGAACTATGAATCAGCTGGCTGCAAGTAAAACGTGTATACATGTACACAAAATTAATTTAGACCGTATATACCATAATACGACTTTTCAGTATACCAAAATTCAGGATTGTGTGCCTTATTGGGTTCGTGAGTGTAATATTTTAACAGTAATGGGCCTATTATGTATACATACCATTTTCCCTTGACGTGAACGTATAGCATGAATGTTCCATAAATAATACTTACCCACAATGCAAGCTAATATGTCTATGTAAAATGGTATTTGCAGAAGTTTTACCGAACCACATAGAGAAGATAAGCAAGATTTATACACCCCCAAAGCTGATTGGTCGCCTGAGGTATTTCTTTCAAAGAGGACTGGATGATTAAACACGAGCCATCACTGGACCTGTTCACATTAAACCCCTGACAGAACAAACGGCAGAGCTCTGTGACGTGAATAGCATTTGTGTGGCCAACCCTACTTTGTGAAGAGAAAGGCCATGCAGTGTTATACAATGAGGTGTGGAAAAGCAAGTATTGTACCTTATATACCTTGTATACCTAGTGCTTCATTTGAACTTGTGTATTATATTGTGGTTTCCATGAAGCCCTGGTTTCTTCCGTTCTGCAAAAGTCACATTCACAAAACAAATTCCCATCAAGATATGACCTACAACTGGCTTTTGTCTCCATTACAAGACCAAACTTCTTTTTCTCATCAATATCTACTTCCCGGTAAAGCTTGATTTACATGATTTATGGTCTCGTCAATGTCCACATTGAGCGCGAATTCTAGAACTGTTTTGCTAATTCCAGAATTACGATTCTGCTCATTCCGCTTGAAATATCGAAGAGCATAATACTATTCTGTCAATTCCGGAATGATATTCAGGGAAACACTTACCAAAAGTAACCAGTAAACGATTAATTGAGTCACCCGAATTCATTATTGTCACTGCCACACACCCCATCAGTATGTTAAAATGGGGGTGCGACAGCGAGTACATCCTTCAAGTCTGAAGACAAATCTCCCAAGCAAAATATCACATATTATGTACATTTTCGAAATGCAATATTGCACCCATAAAAGTAATTTGGTTTTTGATGTTTTCAATACCTATAAGGCAGGAAAACATCTCAACATAATTGGGAACCGATAAACCCCTCGACGAGATTGTGACGTTTTCGGGGTTAACTTGATAGATGATACATGGGCTGTACGATATATTGTTCTCGAGTTTGTGAACCGACCCATGGTGACATTGACATTAGCTTATCGCGAGCTAGTAAGACGCGTGTAAAGACAGAATAGTGCTTCGGAAATGACATCTTATAAGAAATTGTAACTATATAGAACGCATTCAAATTATTTCTGTGAAGTTGCGTTCTCTTCAAAATAGTAAGCCTAAGAGTACGACGGTGATGTTGAAAACCACATCTACAACCAACTCATTATCTACAATGATTGAAATATAACATTCATACAATGTAAAAGCAATGCTATTTGTATATAGTTACCACTCATTATATAATTTGAGTGTAATGGGTTCCCATTCCCCGAATTCCAGCATCCGCCCCTGAGTTGCGCGAGCGAGTTGTGATGTTTTTCAATCTGAATACCGTGGTGGTCATGAGATGTGTCGGACTATGTGTTACTATGAACTCACGTCAGTCACGTGGTTCTATAATAGTTTTCTTGCAGGCTTGGCCTTTTCCTGGCTGGCGGGTAAAAAAAAGTTGACGGGAAACAATGAAAAAACACAACATGGCCTTACCAAAGAAATGTAAAATCTTGAGCCAAAACTGTTTTTCCCCACGAAAATTGCTGCATTGATCTTTCAAGGTTATTGAAGGTTGAATTCAAGATCACCACTGAAATCACTGCATATGAATTTCCATTTCGACATGTTCGATAAAATAACGAAACTATAGCCAGATCAAACTTTTCACCTAAAGTTATATTTCAACTCAGAATATTTGACAAACTTGGTTCCAAGTTGAAATTCAAAGTAAAAATTGACCAAAGCTGCATTTCAAGATGAAGACATTGGAGCCAGTTCGAACTTTCCACCATAAGTTATATAATAACTCATCATATATGTGCCAAACTTGGTTTCAAATTGAAATGTAAAAGCAATGCTATTTGTATACAGTTACCACTCATTATATCACTTGAGTGTGATGGATTCCCCTTTCCCCTAATTCCTACATCCGCCCTGAGTTGCGCGAGCTAGTTATAATGTTTTTTTTTTCAGTATGAATACCGTGGTGGTCATGAGATGTGTCGGACTATGTGTTACTATGAACTCACGTCAGTCACGTGGTTCTACAATAGTTTTCTTGCAGGCTTGGCCAAAATATATACATGCGATTTGGTAATTGTGATGTTTTCCATTCTCCTGAAGTAACAATCGAACATTTCAGAACATTCGGTGCTCAATTTTATATCTCAAAACATCAAAGCCATTTTAGTCTAGGACCTTCTCTATATGTATCGAGACGAAATGTTTTCAGGTATTAGATACCGATCGACTATTTGATATGGGTGACCTTTGTCTTCGTTTTTAGCAAGAGCTAAAAAAGATTACCAGAGAAATGTAAAATCTTAAGCCACAACTGTTTTTTTTCCACCAAAATTGCTGCATTGATCTTCTAAGGTTATTGAAGGTCGAATTCAAGATCACCACTGAAATCACTGCATATGAATTTCCATTTTGACATGTTTGCTAAAATAACGAAACTGTAGTCAGATCCACCTTTTCACCTAAAGTTATATTTTAACTCAGAATATTTGACAAACTTGGTTCCAAGTTGAAATTCAAAGTAAATGTTCACCAAAACTGCATTTCAAGATGACAAAATTGGGGCCAGATCAATGTTTCCACAAAAAGCACTATTTTCACCCCGAATATGTTCCAAATTAGGTTCGAATGTGAAATTCAAATTACCTGGTTGAGCTTAATAATAAATGTTTCTCGTCTTGATGATCTTTATAGTGGTCAATAATAGACTTAACCAGCAAAAAGTAATGTTAACTTACTTGGTTACAGCCATGGAATATCTGCTGGACAAAACCTTCACCTTGTTGAGCTCAATAATAAATGTTTATCATGTTAACTACTTTTATTGAGGTCAATAATAGGCTTAACTAGCAAAAATAATGTTAACTTATTTGGATACAGCCTTAAAATCTCTACTGGACATAACCTTTACTTTGTTGAGCCCAATAATAAATATTTCTTGTCTCAACTATTTTTATTGTGGTCAATAATAGACTCAACTAGTAAAATAATGTTAACTTATTCGGTTACACCCATAAAGCCTGTACTGGACAAAACATTTACCTTGTTGAGCTTAATAATATTAAAGGTTTCTCATCTTAACTAGTTTTGTTGTGGTCGATAATAGACTTAGGCCCCTAACTTATTGTACACATCAGTTCTCCATTCTGAACAAGAATCCAGTGCCATTTGCTTTCACAGTACAGGGTATTGGAGTGTGTGTCAAAGTGGGTATTTTAATGCTCGTAATAAGTTAGTTCATTAACTAATTAACATTTATTCTATCATCCTGAAATACAATCGGTTTCGTGTGACGGTCTTTCTCGTCGAGCCTGTGCGATTTCACCATCATTCATCGAAAACTCCCAGTCATAGAGCGTTCACAATCCATGGTTGTCAAACAGGCTAATTTGAGCACAAAATGTGTCGTCAATCGACCAATTTGGTTGCTGTGGCAACCAAAATCGATTGGTGTCGGGATCTTACCATAAGATGTGTCTGTATAAACAAATTATTAGAATCGGTTATGATTTGCAACCTGTAGAGCGCTCACGAGAAAGTGTCCGCGGCGGCGGCGCGACGGTCGCAAATCCATAGTATCCGCCGACCTTCGTTCGGGGGATACAATTATTGTTGGTAAGGCCCTGGCTCCTGTACATTCCTGGAATCCCTCGTCCGCCTCCAGGTCGTTATATTTATCATCATTAATTCGGTTGTATTCAAGAAGAGGCAGACGGTAAGCCGCAAGTTCATTGTGAACATTGCCGGAGATCTGATGAAGCACACTCCAGAGATTCAGGTGTCTCGGTCCGTCCTGCCTGAATCGGTCTGATGTGGCACATCGCACGTCAGTCTTCGTATATGATAGCCATGTGATTTGCAATTTTACTACTTCATTCTGTTGTGAAAAAGATTATTTGTGTGCAGGTGCTTTCTTACAGGCATTGACTATTGCTAAATCGAGTGGAATGTGAACCGCACTAGAACAGGACGCATACAATATATTATGAATGATTAATATTCGGTTTGTAACTTTCTGCTTATCAGTTAACTTCTATCCAGTTTGTTCATATATAATCGAACCGGTGGCGTATGGCGTCGTCTAGTGTCAGTAGTAATTTTCAAGGCAGAACTTTGCGTGCAGGAATGAGCTCGTTTCAACTTACTCGTCATATTTTTATAAATGCACAAATGCACGCTTACTTCCTGCACAAAACGTGTAAAATTGTCATTCGGAAAAAAAACTCTTCTATATTGTTTAAATATAATTTTATTCATTCAGTCTGTGTACAATTCACCTTTATGGAGCCACTCGATGAGCGACTTTTGAATAAACAAGAACCATCGACAAGAGACGTCTATGGTGTAACAACTGCATACGTTATGACGTGTAATTGGTCAAGTAAGTATCATGATGTATTCATTTATTGAGGAAATGCTTCAAAAAATGGAGTCCTACACGGCCAAAAAATGTGGTAAAAAAAGAACATATAATATGAGCTATACATAAACATAAAGAAATATGTATGGAATGAAAAAACAAGGAAAACCTCATTTTGGAATGCAACAGATCTTCATTTCAGATCAAGTGTGGATGCAGGTGTGGAATGCTGAACAATCATACGAGTTAACATGATTATGCTTTCAAAAACAAATCAAAGCAATTCACACTGCCTTGGTTTGGAGTGATAAAATATTAACAATACTATTTACATCTATATACAACATGATATACTACAATTTACACATGTATAAACGTGTAATCTCAAAAATATATTCAGATCTGTATCTTCCGCTCATTTTGAACACCTCATTCACAACAAGTATGTGTTCTACAACATACACATAATCAATATAAAATCTAATAAAATTTCCTTGTACAAATGTATCTAAAAAGCAGTCACCACTTGTTCATTAACTCAAATACAGACATTCAAACACACATTTATCGACATAGAAGCAATACACACTTTCCACCATTTTGATATGATTCCAAATGCTATATATTTGTCAGATGAACAGCTAGGAGACATGATAGACCAGGTTATGAACAGTGAACAATGACGAGAGGATGAGCAGTAATGATGATGACCGTAGGAAGCATGCATCACACTTGTAGATGTATTCCTTGTCTGGGGAGTCTTCTCGTATTGCGCAATCTTTTCCTGAAACAGATAACCCTGACATATTACACATATGTATCTTCCACCATGACTTTATCCAGAATGCAAATAACAACGTCAGCCAATTTTCTTGCCCTAGTCTCCACGTACCAAGAATGAACTCCAGGATGGGCGAGCTCTGCAGACCGACGCCCCCGCGACTGTAGCCATACACCCGCAGCTCATACATGATGTTTGACTCCAGCTCCTTGATGGCTAGTCTCGTCTTCTTGCCGGCATCATAGTCCTTAGCCACGTAAATGTTCTCACCCCGCCGGTAAATACGCACCTGACAAGTTAAGTTTGTTTCAATCAGTAAGCGTTAAGTGTTGATATAATCACAAATTCAGAGGACAGAATTTCAAAATATTCAAGTTAACATTTGTATGAAGGAATTTGTATGAAGGAATCAGGACCATTTTGTGAAAACCTTTCGCATGATTCAAATTTCAGGAAATGTACTACTAGGGAGACAATATAGAACATACAGCGTATCCCTCGAGAGGCTCCTCCTCAATAGCGGTGCTGACACCACGCCACTCCACCTCGATCTCCTTGTCACTGTTCAGGTAAATCTGGACCTCCTGTGGCGCCTCCAGCGGGGCTGTCAACACAAGGGAACTCAAGGTCAGAACAGGGTCAAGGTATTACACCCAGGGTCATGGTCATAAGCACAGGGTTAGGGTCTACACCACCTGAACTTGTGTACCATAATATGCTTGGTTGTTATAGAAACAACTCACTGTGTATCGTGATATAATGCATGACACATATATCTATCCAAGCAATTTTCCGCAAATATCTGTACTAGTAAATCACCTTCTAAGTAAATCACCTTCCATCAGTGTTTATATGAGTTATCCAGATGTGTTTTCGAGAATACCAATTAGTGATTGAATCATTTTTGCACGATGTCAGAAATGGTATTCGTAGCATGACAACTCACGGTTGCGGAGGGTCCGGGTTTCATAGTCCTGGGACACAGGCGCGAGTCCGGCAGTGTTGAACACCTGCACATTGACTGTATAGAATGTGTTTGGACTGAGGCCAATGATCAGACCGTGGTTCGTCTGACCCTCGACAATCCGGAACTGAGCCATGTTCTCTTCCTCTGAGTGTGTCTTCCAGTAGTTCAGCTGCAGAAGATCAGGAGAGATGGGAACCGATTCGTGAGGGAATACATGCAGTACTCTATACCTTGTAGAGGATCATCAAATTCTCACTTGTATTGAAATATTTTCTAGGCATGCATTGATTGATCATAATTGTTTCTCACATTTCTGCCATCACTTGACCATATTAAGCATTAAGCAGTGAACTATTTATCTCTCATTTATTTTATATGAATTTGTTGTATCCATTGCAGGCTTTCACCATACAACGAAGATTATCCGACTCACCCTGTATCCACCAAGAACACCCTTGATGGCATCCCGAGTGTCTTCCACAGGGATCCAGTGAACTGTGATTGCTGTCGCATTGAAGTAAACTGCTCGCACATCCTTGGGTACAGCCTCTGGCACTGAAACAGGACACACAGGGTTTGAATACACGCACAGTTTGAATACACACACGTAGTGATATGTAGAATGTCCTCTAGTTCTCTGTCCAACCCATATTATGGTCAGGATATAGTACTTTCAAGTGCTGAATAGTGCTCAAGTAGTATCATATTCTGGCTGAGCACTCACTTCCTTCGGCTGAGAAGACTGTTACTATGTCTGACATAGGGCCCTCCCCAGCATTGTTGATGGCTTGAATCTTGACATCAAACCGCATGTAGAACCTAGCTGGGCCCACCAACGTCACGTAACGGGATGCCTCATCCTCCAGGATATCCTGAATTCATAAAAAAGTACAGTGAGCCAGCATGAAATACCATGAGTACATGCGTAAAATCACAATTTGGGGCCTTCAGAATAGAGTCTGAGAGAGATATCTGGCAATAGAATTTGTTTGCAAAGCCAAGCTTTACGACAAAATCAATTATACCACAAAAAAATATACATGTATTCATGAATTTATTTATCGCTATCATCAGGAAACACTAATATCACCACTTATATTCTACATGTTCAAGTAGTACTGATGAATTCACTGACGGACTGCCACTTGTCCTCGTCATCCACGGAAGTTTCCTTCCAGAAGATCTTGTATTTGATGCCCTCCCCGTTGTGCTCGGCTCGGGGCAGTGGATGCCACCAGAATTTCAACTCGCCGACCTTGCCACCCCCGCCGTCCAGGCCCTGCGGGAACGTTGTTGGTGGAGCCTCCTCAGTCATGTAGGTTTGCTCTGAACAAAAGGTTTATTATCATTCATTTCGTTATGGGCAAGTTGATGTGTATTCCACACTAGATGAAATTCATCTATTGAAGCATCCATGTCTTAATTTGCAGTAGTTTTTCAAAGAAATTAATCATTCACAAGCTGATCAATGATGAGTGGAATCATCATAAATCCATTGTCTGAAAATATTCTCGTGTTGCATACTGTGATATTTCTGCTGGGTACAAAAACAGTCAGAGCTACAAACACACACCTGACGGATCGCTGGGGTCTCCCTCTCCGTACTCGTTGACAGCGCGGACGCGGAACTTGTATTGACTGCCAGGAGAAAGGCCGTCCACGGTGTCCGTCACCTGCTGATCTGTGGAACTGCTGCCCAGGATGTCTGCAAGATACAGGACATTAATCTATGCATTACAAGGCCCAGAAAACAACATCCTGACATGTATACAAATGCCTCTCTCTCTCTCTCCACAGTAAATTACCAGCCGATGTGAACAAGAATTCAACCATTTTTATTTTAATAATAACTCTAAATTATTATTAATACTTGGTGTTTAATACTGTGTTCATTATGAAGGTTCAGGTCTGGTAATAAGCAATACAGCAGAAAGTTGGTACGTACTGGTTTTGATGCGGCGCCAGACACCTTCCAGCACATTGAAGCCTTCGACGATATAATACTGCGCTGATGCCCCATTCCTTTCGCCCGGCCACCAGGTGATTTTGGCCGAGTGTGAGCCGAGATTGTCAGCGGTAACACCTGCTGGGGGACTTGGCGGTCCTAAGATTGAGGGTGGCAATACGAGCCATATAAGAAATACAGTGAAGTCATTCAAATCTTTGAAGACATGACTGTAAACATAATCTTCCGAGTCAGTAAAGTACCAGGATTTTTATATGAAATGTTCTGACCAAGGAATGTCATGACAACATACCAACAACCTGAAGAACACTTTTCTCCCTCTCTTCATCCGATGAAGTCTTTGTGACACAGATGTAGTCCCCGGCATGCCACTGCTGGACGTCCTGGATTATCAGACCTCCTTTGTCCACTCCCTCGCCCTGGAATTCAGTGTACACCGGGAATATCAAAATCTATAGCAATAGGATTGTATGTATCGTGGCACAATTTGTTCTGGACATTTTCCATTAGCAGGACTGAAATGAACAAGTAGCCCAAGCGTTATAATAGAAAGGTTATTGGAGAGAGGCAACAGTGTTGAGTCCATGAAGTAAGTGTTGAGTCACACGGTGACAAAGACATCGCTTGCCAACAACTCACCCGTTTGTAATGTTCGTCTAGCTCAAAGTAAGCGATGTTCCCTGAGCCAACTCTCAGTCTCTCAAACTCTATATGGTAGTTGTTATGCCACCAGTCGTAGGTGAGATCCAGTGTGGGGTTGAAGGTCGCATCACATCGCAGGAAAGCTGTGGTGTTCACTCGCACCCGCTGATTGTTTGTTGAGTAGTATGTGATTGTCGTCGGAGCTTTGAGTGAATAAAGAATATTACTAAATGATGTGGAGGAAGTGGAGGAAGCGGCCGAGGATGTTTTGTCATTGAACTGAAGTAGTCCATAGATCATACACATGCCACTCGTATATCTTTATGTAGATATGTGTACTTCGTGAGTCTGGATGAATTTAATGTTACCTTGCTTCTTGAAAATATGAATATGACGTATTGTATGTATTGAATGTTTAAAATTGATCATTCTGTCACTGAACTGATATAGTAAGCCATATTAGGTTCATATTTTGTCAGTTGATTATTTTTTGTAGTTTGTTACTTAAGATGCCCTGAGTCTGTTTCTTTATTGAACCATAATATTTCACGACCGTATTAGGTGAAATTGTATGATATCAATGGAATATCTTTAGCTGATCTATATGAGCCCAAGTTGTTTCATCACATTGTGTCGCGCCTGAACTGCAGTCTGTCCTTTTTGTCTAGCTTTGTTATGTACTGTCCTCGTGTTTTTGTTGTACATACATTTTTGTATATATTTTTGTCATACACTTTCCTGTGGGTTTATTATCATAACATGCTAAACTACTTGTCCTACATATACCATAATCATAATAAAATACTCATAACTACATCAGAGGGAACTCTTATTTTTCTCCTATGGAATGCGAGGTTGTGTCTATTACAGTCAGGTGACATCCATCCGAATCCGGGTCCAGCATCTATGACCATGTGTCATTCTAATATACGGGGTCTCGTCATCAAATCAGCAGATGACCCAATGTATAAGGCGGAAGAAATTAATGGTGATTTGTGCATCACGCAGAGTTATGATTTCATATGTCTAAGTGAAACTCATTTAGACGCTGGCGTTGATTCCACTGATTTACCGTTTTCTTCAGATGACTATACGGTGTATAGACGTGATCGAACTGGGAGGGGAGGGGGAGTCGCGATTATCGCGACCACCAAGATATTTCATAATGTAGCTGATGATTTATCACATCCTAATTTAGAGAATATGTGGATCGAGGTGAATATTCAAAATAAATTGATATTACTCGGAGTTTTATATAGAGCACCTAATTCAACTATAGAAGAAGTTGATGCATTTATTGAAAATCTTAGCCATAATTTAGACAAAGCCCGAGCTCGGAATCCTGAAAGTATTTTTTTACTGGGGGACTTTAATGATCGCTGCTGTAGTTGGGACACTGAACACGAAACCAGTGAATTGAAGAATAAATTAGTGGATTTGCTATCGTCACATGGGCTCAGTCAGTTAATTGATGAGCCCACGCGTATAACCAGTCGGACATCGTCGATCCTAGATCTAGTAATTACGGACTCACCGGGATATGTATTCGATTCCGGAGTCTGTGCTCCTATAGCAGACACTGACCATTGCACTGTGTACTGTCACACAAAAATGTCGTATACGACGGACAAACCGTTTAAGCGAAAAATTTATCATTATAATGATTCTAATTTCAATGAACTTAATGAAGATATTATATACTCGCCGATGAGCACCTTGATTAATGCTGTAGATGATATAGATGACTCTGTGCAATTATTTTATCAGGTTCTTGAAGAAAATATAGCGAAACATGTACCATCACACGTGGTGATGATCCGACCGAAAGACAAGCCGTGGTTCACCACTAATGTGAAAAAATTATTGCGTGTTCGTAACAGATTGCATAAAAAGTTCAAACGTACGAAATCTTTAAATGATGAAAATCAATGGAAGAATAGTAGACGCAAAGCAAAAGAAGCATTGAATGATGCTAAACGTAGATATTATGAACATTTATATGAAAAATTAGAGAATCCGAATGTAGCCCCAAAAGAATATTGGAAAATAGCTAAATCGTTGTATGGAGTGAAACAAAATAAATCTATTTCTGTCATACGCGACAATGACATTTCGTATGCGACTGCTAAAGGGAAATGTGACGTTTTGAATCGTTATTTTGTTGATCAATCAAATCTGGAAATTCCATGTGATCATAATTTGCCAGACCTTGTATATGAAACAGATGCAAGACTTGAAAATGTTTTTACGACGGAAGGCGAAGTACTGGGAGTCTTGTCGAGATTGAACACCAGTAAAGCTTCAGGTCCGGACAATATCGGCAATATGATTTTGAAAAACTGTGCACTGTCTCTTGCAGCTCCTTTAACTTCTATCTTCAATAAATCATTCGAACAAGGCAAGGTTCCATCATCATGGAAAATAGCTAATGTAACGCCTGTTTTTAAAAAAGGCGACAAAAGTTTGAAATCGAACTATAGACCAGTTTCGTTGCTACCGTGTGTGGCAAAAGTACAAGAAAAAGTTGTCTTTAAGGTATTGTACGAATATTGCATTACGAATAATCTACTGACTTGGAGGAACTCGGGTTTTAAAAAAATGGATTCCGTTATGAATCAATTGGTGCGTATTACACATAATTTAAATAAAAACATGGACGAGGGCCGCGACGCTTGTCTCGTTTTTTTGGACATAAGTAAAGCGTTTGATAGGGTGTGGCATTCGGGACTCATTTATAAATTACAATGCAAAGGAATATGCGGTAAATTGCTCACATGGTTTCGTTCTTACCTTCATAGTCGAAAGCAGCGGGTGGTGATAAATGGTCAGGAGTCCGATTTAATGAACATAGAATCTGGCGTGCCACAAGGTTCAATTCTTGGACCGCTTTTGTTTCTGATATTTATTAATGATATTGTCGTAAATATGAAAAGTGAAATATACTTGTTCGCAGACGATACTTTTCTCTATAAAGATATTGTTGATCCAACAGTTAGCATTAGTGATTTGAATGATGATCTAGAAACACTCTCTATCTGGTCGAAGCAGTGGCTGGTTACATTTAATGCCACAAAAACTGAATACGTAATTATCTCCAGAAAAATTAAAGCCGCCGATTATTCGCCATTAGAATTAGATGGTATTGAGATCAAATGTGTTTTGACGCACAAACATCTCGGAATGGTTTTTAATAGTAAAGGGAACTGGTCGGACCACATCATGAATCTTCGGTCCAAAGCGTCACGTTCTGTTGGATTACTCCGACGTATTCAGTTCATGGTTCCTCGTTCTTGTATGGAAACTTTATACAAATCTTTCATTCGCCCCATTTTGGAATATGGTGATATCTTGTTTGACTCATCTCCACAAATATATTTAATGGAACTAGATAAAATTCAGAGAGAATGTGCACTGATATGTACTGGAGCATATAAACATACACCCACAGATAGATTATTAAACGAATTGGGCTGGGAACCGCTATCATTACGTCGCCGTAATCACAGACTTGTCATGATGTTCAAAATTCAGAATAGGCTGGCCCCGGATTACTTGACGGATTTATGTCCACTGACTACGCAGGAATTAGTTCCTTATAATTTAAGAAATAGATGCAATTTAAGGGGATTCACTGGCAGAACCACATCGTTCATGAATTCATTTTTCCCTAAGACAGTTTCTGAGTGGAATAATTTAAGTAATAATTTAAAGAGTATTGAGTGTCTAGCTACATTCAAGTTGAAATTAAAAAGTCAGTCTGGTTATAAGGTAAATAAGTTATATTCACATGGAAGGGGTAAAGGGAAAATTAATCAAACACGTCTCAGGTTGGGGCTAAGTGCATTGAATCACCATCGGTTTCTGTTCAATTTCATAGAAGAATCAAATTGTTTGAATTGTACGTCACTTTGTGAGGATATATTACATTATTTTTTTGATTGCCCGAAATACGCAACAGAACGATCAAAAATGTTCACAAAAATAAGCAATTTGTTGGCCCCTAATGTTCATCATAGCCTTGTCATTCCCTCGTCTCTAATTGAAAAAACAGAATTGTGCAGTATATTATTACATGGTAGTCCTGATTTAACAATTGCTCACAATATAACTCTGTTTGGATATGTTCAGGAGTATATATGTTTTACATGTCGCTTTTGAATTACATTGAGTTCATTATATTATTACCTAAAACATGTTTTGTATCATGTCTGAAATGCATTTTGTTCTTAATTTTGTACAGTCTATTTGATTGAAACTAAATGAAAGAATAATACCCACATGTGTTGTAATATATTGTAAATAACTGTAAAATATGTTTCTGCACTCGTTCATGTATTGCACAGAGGAGACCCCCTCGTGGCTTCGGCTGTGGGGAATCCTCTTTAAATAAATAAAGTTTACATTTACATTTACTAAATGACACTTCAGTGGATAAAACATACACACGTATCTTACCTTCTGCTTCCCGTTATAACAGTTTTTGGTCTAAGACATTGTGGGCAACTCAGTATTACATAAACTAGAGTTCACTACAAGGACATTTCTATGGTAACCACTTTCCACAACATATCTTGTGTGAAATAGTTGGAAACACAATCAGTTCCACTTACAGAGGATGGTGAGGTTGCCGGAGCTCTCCGCACTACCGAGGCCGTTCTCAGCGAGGCATGTGTAAATTCCCTTGTCCTCCTGACGTACAGGATTGATGTGCAGGTTACCGTTTGGCAGCTTTTGGAGCCGCGACGTGTCATCCGTACCAGGGTTGATGTTCCTGCCATCCTTGAACCAGGTCTTCTCTGGCGCTGGTGCAGATTCCGGATTACATATAATGGTTGTCCCAGTACCCAGTGTCGCATACTGGTTAGGGGGCAGTGGATACTTCTCAAAGGTTGGTGCAAATTCTGAAATCAGATTGACAAATTCCAAGATTGATAATTTCAACACTTTACACATATATTAATGTAATCAAACTACAATAATAATTTGAAACGTATAATCATTTTTTCAAGTAATTTTGCATAGCTTGATGTACTCAAGTCTAATTTCTTAACATCACATTGTTGCCTTTACCGACAGTCCTGAGCTGTGCGGAGCTGAAGGCATTGCCGAGAGTGTTACTGATGCGGCACTGGTACATGCCCTCGTCCTGTCGCTGAACCTCACGGATTGTCAGCACATTGTTTTGAATGTTGAAACGGTCACGGTCGGCGGGGACCATCTTGCTCAGGTCCAGCACTTCTGCGTCCCGATACCAACGGTATTGCACCTCCGGGATTCCCTTGCCATAGCAACGCCACTTCAGGTCCCCGCCCTTGTCCACGTGCTGTGAGCGCAGGGGGATTGGAAAGTATGGCTTCGCTGCAAATAGCAATAATGTATTAAACAGACCGGTCCTTGCAGACTTTATCCAGTTTTATTTCACAGGCAGAGAGGAGATTCACCAGTAGGAAACTATCATGCATACCTAATGGAGGTAACAAAACTGTGCATTGAAAAAAACTACTCATGCAAAACATTTGACCACACAAACTGACAAGATAGGAATATGTACCAACACATACACCAACTAGACGTCAAGGCCTAAAGATGCCTTGGAGGCATTTCGGTGTTAGGACTAATTCTTAATATTTAAAACATGTTTGCCATGGGCTCTACGACACATCGTTTCCTAGATATGGACGAAAAATGAAAAATGCCGACTCGGCAAAAAAATTTAAGGTCAAGGTCAAAGTTCATCCATAATACCCATTAGACATGTTTGTCTAGGGCGACAAGTCCGAAAATAACGTCCGTTTCGATCTACGAGGCACCATTTCCAAGATATCGACGAAAACGAAAAATGCCGTCTCGGCAAAAAAAATTCGAGTCAAGGTCAAAGTTCATCAATAATACCCTTCAGACATGTTTGTCTACGGCGACGAACCGAAAATAACGTCCGTTTCGCTCTTCGACGCACCGTTTCCAAGATATCGACGAAAACGAAAAATGCCGACTCGGCAAAAAAATTTCGGGTCAAGGTCAAAGTTCATCCATACCCCTCAGACATGTTTGTCTAGGGCGACGAGTCCGAAAATAACGTCCGTTTCGCTCTACGATGCACCGTTTCCGAGATATCGACGAAAACGAAAAATGCCGACTCGGCAAAAAAATTTCGGGCCAAGGTCAAAGTTCATCCATAATACCCTTTAGACATGTTTGTCTACGGCGACGAGTCCGAAAATAAAGTCCGTTTCGCTCTACGACGCACCGTTTCCGAGATATCGACGAGATCGAAAAATGCCGACTCGGCAAAAAAATTTCGGGTCAAGGTCAAAGTTCATCCATAATACCTCAGGTCAAAGTTCATCCATAATACCCCTTAGACATGTTTGTCTAGGGCGACGAGTCTGAAAATAACGTCCGTTTCGCTCTACGACGCACCGTTTCTGAGATATCGACGAAAACGAAAAATGCCGACTCGGCAAACAAATTTCGGGTCAAGGTCAAAGTTCATCCATAATACCCCTTAGACATGTTTGTCTAGGGCGACGAGTCAGAAAATAACGTCCGTTTCGCTCTACGACGCACCGTTTCCGAGATATCGACGAAAACGAAAAATGTCGACTCGGCAAACAAATTTCGGCTCAAGGTCAAAGTTCATCCATAATACCCCTTAGACATGTTTGACTGTCTAAGGCGACGAGTCCGAAAATAACGTCCGTTTCGCTCTACGACGCACCGTTTCCGAGATATCGACGAAAACGAAAAATGCCGACTCGGCAAAAAAATTTCGGGTCAAGGTCAAAGTTCATCCATAATACCCCTCAGACATGTTTGTCTAGGGCGACGAGTCCGAAAATAACGTCCGTTTCGCTCTACGATGCACCGTTTCCGAGATATCGACGAAAACGAAAAATGCCGACTCGGCAAAAAAATTTCGGGCCAAGGTCAAAGTTCATCCATAATACCCTTTAGACATGTTTGTCTAGGGCGACGAGTCCGAAAATAACGTCCGTTTCGCTCTACGACGCACCGTTTCCGAGATATCGACGAAAACGAAAAATGCCGACTCGGCAAAAAAATTTCGGGCCAAGGTCAAAGTTCATCCATAATACCCCTTAGACATGTTTGTCTAGGGCGACGAGTCCCAAAATAACGTCCGTTTCGCTCTACGACGCACCGTTTCTGAGATATCGACGAAAACGAAAAATGCCGACTCGGCAAAAAAATTTCAGGTCAAGGTCAAAGTTCATCCATAATACCCCTTAGACATGTTTGTCTAGGGCGACGAGTCCGACAATAACGTCCGTTTCGCTCTACGACGCACCGTTTCCGAGATATCGACGAAAACGAAAAATGCCGACTCGGCAAAAAAATTTCGGGTCAAGGTCAAAGTTCATCCATAATACCCCTTAGACATGTTTGTCTAGGGCGACGAGTCCGAAAATAACGTCCGTTTCGCTCTACGACGCACCGTTTCCGAGATATCGACGAAAACGAAAAATGCCGACTCGGCAAAAAAATTTCGGGTCAAGGTCAAAGTTCATCCATAATACCCCTTAGACATGTTTGTCTAGGGTGACGAGTCCGAAAATAACGTCCGTTTCGCTCTACGACGCACCGTTTCCGAGATATCGACGAAAACGAAAAATGCCGACTCGGCAAAAAAATTTCGGGTCAAGGTCAAAGTTCATCCATAATACCCCTCAGACATGTTTGTCTAGGGCGACGAGTCCGAAAATAACGTCCGTTTCGCTCTACGACGCACCGTTTCCGAGATATCGACGAAAACGAAAAATGCCGACTCGGCAAAAAAATTTCGGGCCAAGGTCAAAGTTCATCCATAATACCCTTTAGACATGTTTGTCTAGGGCGACGAGTCCGAAAATAACGTCCGTTTCGCTCTACGATGCACCGTTTCCGAGATATCGACGAAAACGAAAAATGCCGACTCGGCAAAAAAATTTCGGGCCAAGGTCAAAGTTCATCCATAATACCCCTTAGACATGTTTGTCTAGGGCGACGAGTCCAAAAATAACGTCCGTTTCGCTCTACGACGCACCGTTTCTGAGATATCGACGAAAACGAAAAATGCCGACTCGGCAAAAAAATTTCAGGTCAAGGTCAAAGTTCATCCATAATACCCCTTAGACATGTTTGTCTAGGGCGACGAGTCCGACAATAACGTCAGTTTCGCTCTACGACGCACCGTTTCCGAGATATCGACGAAAACGAAAAATGCCGACTCGGCAAAAAATTTCAGGTCAAGGTCAAAATCATCTATAATACCCTTTAGACATGTTTGTCTAGGGCGACGAGTCCGAAAATAACGTCCGTTTCGCTCTACGACACACCGTTTCCGAGATATCCATGAAAACGAAAAATGCCGACTCGGCGAGAAAATTTCGGGTCAAGGTCAAAGTTCATCCATAATACCCCTTAGACATGTTTGTCTAGTGCGACGAGTCCGAAAATAACGTCCGTTTCGCTCTACGACGCACCGTTTCCGAGATATCCATGAAAACGAAAAATGCCGACTCGGCGAGAAAATTTCGGGTCAAGGTCAAAGTTCATCCATAATACCCCTTAGACATGTTTGTCTAGTGCGACGAGTCCGAAAATAACGTCCGTTTCGCTCTACGACGCACCGTTTCCGAGATATTGACGAAAACGAAAAATGCCGACTCGGCAAAAAAATTTCGGGTCAAGGTCAAAGTTCATCCATAATACCCCTTAGACATGTTTGTCTAGGGCGACGAGTCCGAAAATAACGTCCGTTTCGCTCTACGACGCACCGTTTCCGAGATATCGACGAAAACGAAAAATGCCGACTCGGCAAAAAAATTTCGGGTCAAGGTCAAAGTTCATCCATAATACCCCTTAGACATGTTTGTCTAGGGTGACGAGTCCGAAAATAACGTCCGTTTCGCTCTACGACGCACCGTTTCCGAGATATGCAGGATGCCTCAAGGATGACTCAGCAAAAAATTATTTCGACCTCTAAGTCAAAGGTCGTTTGAGGTATCGATCCCAAAATCAATAGGGTTCTTCCCTGGTGATATATAAACCTCCGTGCAAAATTCTGCAACTATTGCCTGTATATTTTTCGAGTTATCGTCCGGAAACCAAGTTTCAAGATCAGCCTCAATTTCATCCTCACGGACCTCACGGACCTCGGAGCCGGATCAAAAAAAAAAATTCCCCTTAGAGATGTTTGTCTAGGGCGACGAGTCCGAAAATAACGTCCGTTTCGCTCTACGACGCACGGTTTCCGAGATATGCAGAAAGCCTCAAGGATGAATCAGCAAAAAATTATTTTGACCTCTAGGTCAAAGGTCGTTTGACGGATCGATCCCAAAATCAATAGGGTTCTTCCCTGGTGGCATATGAACCTCCATGCAGAGTTCTGCAACTATTGCATAAATATTTTTCCAGTTATCGTCCGGAAACCAAGTCTTAAAATTAGCCTTGATTTCATCCTCACGGACCTCACGGACCTCGGATCCGGCTCAAAAAGAATAGGGTTCTTCCACATATCATTTCTGACTTGCGGTGAAAATTTGACAAGGATCCGTCAAGGCAATCTAAAGTTATCGTCCGGAAACCAAAAGTGGCGGAAGAAGAAAAAAAAGAAAAAAAAAAAAAAAAAAAAAAAAAAATTCTGCTAAAACCATAAAGGCATTTCTGCCGAAATGCCTTAATGAGCACAAACTGAGGAGGCTTACCCCTGACATCAAGCGGGACACCACGGCTGGTGGACTGGCCATTACGTCGGGTGACCGTGCACACGTACTCCCCGCCGTTCTCGATCTGCACGTTAGGGATCATCAACACGCGGTTGTTGTCCTGGAACTCAGCATGAGGTGGGATGTTGTCTCCTATGCGGTGCCAGTGATAGTCCAGAGGCAAACTGACAAAACAAAAACAGTGGGAACGATGCTGATACATCTGATTCAGCTGCATATTTTGACAGTGAATAATGTGAGGTTTTCATTATCAGATTTTTATGATGTTTATGAAGATATTTCCCCTAGTTTAATGACGCACACATAAATGGGAGAATACTGAACATGGAACAAGTGAGTTTTCTGTACCTTCCCCAAGCCACACACTCGATGTAGACATGATCACCTCGCAGAGTGCTGCTGGGATACACCTTGGGAAAACCATTCACCATTTCTGGCTCATATACGTTCCCAGCTGTAAACATTGTAATGACACTCTTGTACCAGAGATAATTTCGTGTACAAATCTACAGCAGTTTTTTATTGTTTTTATGTATTTATGATTGCATCTGCTAATTGTTCACAATTTGATAATTCTGTGCTGTTTTGGTATACCCACAAGATTCCCTGACGACAAGAGGGATGGGCATGCTGTGTTTGCCGCCCCTGATGGCACCCCCAGGCACGGCGACCTGACATGTGTAATTGCCCTTGTCATCATTGGTTGCCGTGGAGAAATACAGCTTTCCGTCACGTGAGTTGAAGATGTGCGGCTTTCGGTCCGAGAAAATAAACTTTGTTGACTCGTCTTTGTACCATGAATACGACAGGGCTGCAAATTGAAAATGTAATTTTGTGTCATGAGTTCATCATTCCATTCCATGGAATATTACAGAATGGAAGCTGACAATATTCGACTACCTAGTCAAGTCAAGGCTACTCACTCTTGTATCCATGCTTAGGAGGTTTACAGTCAATACTGATTCCTTTATGCTCATCCACTTCCACGGCTTTCTGAGCAGTGTCAGAAAAGTCATTCAAATCTGCAATTGAGTATAAGTGTATTAGAGATAACTAAGCAGTGATTAAGGGAAATGTATCACAAATTTTACAGGTGATTTAATCTTTCACTTTTGAGGAAGTAAGCAGAAGTTCTGTCAAAATTTCTCCTAAATGTCCAACAAGAGGATTCGAGACCTCACAAAACTTACATCCGAAGGTGAGGGTACCGGCTGTGCTAACGACGGAACCGAAGTTATTCTCTGCCTTGCAGTGGTAGTCACCGTTGTCAATGGAGTCTTGTGGGTTGTGGATGACGAGGCGACCGTTCGTGATGGTCAGCTTGGTCTCTGCGAGGGGGTCTAGGGCCTGGGTGGTGTGCTGTCGTGTCCGGTACCACGTATACTCAGGGAACGGTAAACCATCTGCCTCACAGCGGAACTCCACGTACTTAACGGGGTTAGCGCGGCCCGACTCGTAAATTATGTTCTGTGGGTTCAAGTCAAATTTCGGACCTCGCTCGATTCTTCTTACGTTTAGTACAGGCTGGCCATAGTCTGTTGTGGGAATGAGTTTACACAATTAACTTTAACTATGGAAAGGAATAGTCACATGACAAGCAGCCGAGCAGGTGACAAACATAAATGAGATCTCATGATCCTCAGCTTGCTGACCAACCATTGGGCAATCAGCACCATCACTGAATCATGAACATGTACAGCAATATGAAGTATAAAGTATCTTACCGAATCCTCTCTCAGACTCCAGAATCCTGTAGGTTTCTGTCTTGTTGATCTCGCATATGTACGACCGCTGTACACCGTCAGCGGCATCCACAAGCATCCAGCCCCATGATGCACCTGTGTGAAGAAATAATAATAGTTTGAAAGAGAAATTCAGATGATACAAATGTAAGAAGACATGTGGAATTTCTATCATCTGGAATCTGGATTTCTATCATATGTCTAGATATGAACACTGACCATCGAAGCTGTAGATGATCCTGTTGCCGTCTGTGTTGCGCGCGTCAGGGGTGAGCCAGTACTGTGCCCCCTGGACCTCGGTGTCGTCCCCGCGCCAGTAAAATATCACCTGTCTGTCTGCCTCGTTGTTGGCAGCACTGAAATCCTTGTACCCGCTTGTGTACCACTTCAAACTGAAGGTGAAAGCAGCAAAACCCATCATTACATAACATATTGCACGAACAGAGGTCATTCTTGATAATAACCTGAGGTTATTATTGAGTACTGAGGCTATCAGTTTGTAAAATGAAATGCACATAGAGATTTGTGCAATAGAATGATGGATCATTTCAATTCATGGCCTGAGTCAGATTACAATATACTTTACAGATATACATGTACATGATATGAGATGATTACGTACCTGACAGGACTGTTTGTCTGCAGCCAGTCTGAGATGAATTCATGCTCATCCCTGGTGTTGACACTAACTAGAGTGGCACCGTCGTTCTACAGTAACCATTGTAACAGGAAGAATGTGTAACCAGTGCATGATATACCGGGTACAGCGCAACGCAACAAACATCACAAAATCAAATCACTATTTATCGGTTTTTATACAAAACAATAATTTTCACACTAACACACATGACATCTGTTGTCCCACGGATTGATGCCTGAAATAACTTCCTGATTTACATACTAGATCTTGTGAGCAATGACATTGTGTCACCAGTCCTGAACCTGTTGTCTATGCTTACGTACCAAACAGTTTTCCTCAGCATCATCCAACAAAGCTGTCACCAGTTCAAACTTCATACATTTGTCCTGAAAATCTACCCATGGTGAAGGGCACTCTGTGAATGAAACAGACAATTGCCAATGAATGGACGCTTGATTATCAAAATAAAGAAAGATGTACAAAATTTTACTTGTGGGATGATTATTTTCCAATGAAGTCAAGAACATGAATTTCCTCATAAAGTGATAAAATTGCAAAATTAATGTGAATTTTCAAAGCTCAAAAGAAACGTAAAATGAACGTGCTGATGACTTACTGAAGAGTCCTACTTGTGCTAACGCGAAGCTGAATTGCGCGACTACAGCAATCCACAGCAACATTCTTGGTACTGTGTGTGTCAGGTTGTCATCTGGATATTTCAAATATATTTAAATGTTCCATAATTAATTTCTGGCTTTCAGTGCAAATTTTCATGTACATGACTGTGGGTCCACTATATATAGTGATGCAGAAATGTTGTCAAATTACCTTTACAGGCATGGATACGGGAAAATTCAACAGAAATGTTGAGTCAATAAGCATACAAATTGTGGATAATAATTTCAAGCTGCAATTAGTGGATAGTCAATTGCAACAAATTTGTTTTTCAAAGATATATCTCTGTATTGGGCTGGTGCATGTGCTTTAGCTACACCCCTATTTCGGAACACTCATAAGGCATGTGCCTTCAATATATCAGAGAGAAAATTGCTGTTGATATTCAACAGGTAGCTCATGTATATTACACAATCTACCTATATACTGCATGGCACAGAATGTTCAACATGATCAAGCAAATAACATTCTCTTGAATGCAGTAAAAAAACATCAGGGATTTTATCACATTACATAAATTAGTTGTATATATACTCAGATTTTTCTAACTCGTTTACACTGTTTTTCGCTAATTTTTTTGTGATGCTAAATGCTATCGGTCTATAACTTGGCATACTTCACATGGGAGTCAAACGGCAATTTTCTACCAAATTTCAGACAGCTATCGCGAAAATTGAAAGAGTTGGCAATCTACCCCAATGTTAAATTTAGCTTTATTATTTATTTTCTGGGCCCGCACACAATTTTGTGCATTTGCTCGGTTTCGTAGCGGAGCAATGTTTCAAAATCAACATGTTTGTGTAGAATACACCCCAGTGTATCTTCTGGTTCAAATTATATTTTCGAATCCTGATGAATGTAAACAGGACCAATTCCTCGACTATGCTCAGATTCTCGAGGTCCCGTTTTGGGCTGAAATTTAACATTGAGGTAGATTGCCAACTTTTTCAATTTTCGCGTTAGCTGTCTGAAATTTGATAGAAAATTGCCGTTTGACTCCCAGGTGAAGTACGCCAAGTTATAGAACGATAGCATTTAGCATCACAAAAATATTAGCGAAAACAGTGTAAACGAGTTAGAAAAATCCGAGTATATATACATCTAGATCTATATATAATTATATGGGCCGCCTATAATTGTACAAATGTATTCCAGACCATTCGTCTTGATGAGAATAATTATGTAATTAATATTCCCATATCATACTTTTCATACGATTTTTCTGTTTTGTTTTTTGGATAAAACGTTTTATTAATTAAAAAAAAAGACTTAAACTTCTCAAGTCAAGTATTCACACCTGGGTGTCAGGTATGAATAAGTCTTAACATCTAAGTATCGGCAAATACTACGGCATTCATCGTCTCTCGATCTGTGAACCTTGTTCAATCGACGTGATTTATAACAATTAGCTCTCGAGTCATGGCTAATTTGATAACGACTTTATCAGATACTACCTGTACGTGATTTATCAGGCAATCCACTTCAGGTAAGTTTATCTTGGCTATGGCGGCTAACGAATGTCAAGGTCGAATACATGTAACTGGGTCGAAATGCAGGTGCGAAAACACTCGCGCCACCTAGCGAGTCAAAATGTGTGTTTCGTTCTGGGACCATTATGACTCAGGCATTATGATTTTAATTGATCATAATGTTTTCATGCCCAGTACCGTAGAGCACGTGTACATGTGATACGATGAACATTATGATCAATCATATACATGTACCTACAATAGCCTAATTATGTAGTTTCTAGTTTTAGTATACAGGTATACAGTGTTTGCATGCATATTACTTGCTATACTCTGATTTTTTTAACTCGTTTACACCGTTTTTTGCCTTCAGTTCAGTCAAGTTACTTCAAGCGAACTATTCAACTGAATATTGCATATCTGTGGTACAAACGGCAATTAATTTACACAAACCTGCCTTCCGGAACGCTATCTGTTTCTTCCAAAACACAAAAGTTTTATTTAAGCAAGCATTTGCTCGAACCATGGGCGCCGACATATTGCTTGGTTCTCGACAACTGATGACGGAATCCAAATGGACAAGTTCAAATTAGTCATAGTAGGGGGATCGGGTTGTCAGTTGTCGTCAAGGTGCCTGCACGTGCCAGTAATTTCGAATCAGTTTACCTGCGTGGGCGGCCCGAATCCTAACCCTCGCCCCTATGCAAATTATCGGAACAGAATCGCCCATCACGTGCCAAAGGAAAACAATATTTGTTGACATGCAAACGACAGGATTTCAGGGAAAATTTATCATTGCAGTAGATTGCTAACTCTCACAGTTCTATGAGCAGAAGTCTGAAAGTTTGCAGAAAAATGCCGTTTGATCTCCAGGTGAAGTATGCCAAGTTGCAATACGATACCATTAATCATCGCAAAAATATCGGCAAAAAACGGTGTAAACGAGTTAGATAAATCAGAGTATACCCTTTCCTATAAATAACATGGACAACGACTCTCTTTTCTGCATATAAAATACATCATATTTTATTATTTACAAGACAATACACAACAATATTCACATTTTCATGTAAATACAATACAACAAACATTCAATCCTTTGCTGTCACACTGCCAGTCTGTTTACATCGAGCATTCTATTCTGTATAAGAGCTGAACATTTGTGCCCATTCAATGTAAACATGGAGATGTCTGTGACTTAAATTGGAACACAATATGGATGACACTGTTGGTTGTTCTTTATCATTTTTTCACATTCTGCCCAGAACCGCCTTCGTTGTTACCGCTGCAAATAAATACAAGTACTTTCAGGATCCTGTAATTAGTTACAGTACAGGTTTGACAACAACAATTTGTTTATTGACTGGTTTGTCAATTACAAGTCATGTGAATGATAGGGAACACAATTTGGGAAATAACAAAAGAATAATAGATTTGAAGTGTGAAAACAATAGCACAATGATTGTAATTAAAAAACTCACAACGTTTCACCTGGAATACAAAACGTTGGAACCCATAATTCTCCACAGAGACCACTACTGACCCGTTATTCTCTTCCTTCATGTGTTTGTACAGCTCGGCTTGGCTCCCAGCGCTCTCAATACGGCCGTCAAACTCCTTACGTTTCTGACTGTGTATGGTGTTGATGCGGTCTGTCCACAAGGACAGCAAGGACTGTGGAGCACCTGTATAATACGGAATAGGATGGGCAAGGAAGCATCAGTGAATACCTTTACAATCATGTGCTCACATAATGAATGTACCAGCAGATACTTTCGAACAGCATGTCTTGCATGACTATTTCCAACAACAGAACATAAGTACCCTGGTTATTTTTTGTGCAAAACTTGACACCAAGCACGAGTACATGATACATATCGCCTCAGTATTCCGTGTTTCACAGACCTGAGCTAGCTTTGGGTATTTCCCAGCCTAGTTTTGGTTTCTTGCTGCTGGGGGCGGGAGAACTTGAGCGAGCATCTGTCTTGTTCATCTCATCCTTCTCCCTCTGGGTCATCTTCTGGAACCTGTAACATAGTGAATAGATTAGTTCAGATCCAGTTCATCAGTAACTCTGCTCATTTTCATTGAAATGAAAAACATGCTGATGTTCTGGAGCTTTACTAATAGATGTGTACAGTAAAATTCTACCTTTCAAAGTCTTGTAGAGACTGCTCCAGTTCTGATATGTCGGGTTTCTCATCCTTGATGACAGGTTTGTTGCCATTGTCAGCGCCAGGTTTCCGTGGTGACCCTGAAGGATGTCGAGTGTCGTCGGACGGTCGCTTACAGTCCAGGAGACATTCTAGCACTTTCCCATGGCCTGGAGAACTGTTGCCATGGGATCGGACCAGCTTCTCCAGCTCACTCCACATCTGTCTGTACTGCTCATCACTGTACAACACAAAGGAACTATTCTGACCAGCTACACCAACCCTATCCAATATCCATGGGTCATTCATTCACACAGTCAACATCATTTGAAATCAGTACACTGAAAATCCCAACAGCTCTTTCAATCAGGTTGTCACACCATCTACGACGATTGGCCTTTCGTTTTTTGATTAACCGTTTTGACCTCTTGCCCCGTGTGCCCCGATCCATAACCCACCGTTTTGACTCCTTGCCCCGAGCCGTAACTCACCGTTTGGACCCCTTGCCCCGTGTGCCCCCGGCTGGTATCGGCAGCGCTTCGTTGCGGCTCTCGAGGCTGACGACCTGATAGATGGCCTTCTTACATTCCAGGACCTCTTCCTCACTCAGGGTCTCCTTGGTGATCAGGGAAGGCAGCGGTTCCAGGTGCTATGGCAACAGGTGAAAACAAGCATTATTGCCTTATCTTCACTGCAGCAGTGTTGTATAAAAATTTTAAAGACAAAGATGTACCTACTGATGCCTCACACCACACTCACTCATTTATTGTTTGTTTCACCACACTTAGACTCAGTTCAAACTCATTACCTGTGGTATATTGAAGATGACCGTATCACTGAAAACCATCGGCCAGTGTCGTGTCATACGCTCAAGTTTTCCTTTTTCTGTAAGATTCGAAAATGAGATTTTCAGCCTTCAAGCAATGATCACACAGACTTACTGATAGTTCAATGTTGATAACACGTTCTGAGTAGTTCAGTGAACATACGTCTCTCTATGGGTTTTTCTGACACCTGTCCACTGACTGCCAATGGTGCAGGTCGACACGTCTTCATCAACTCTCCAAAATCCTACAATAATGACAAAGTCAGAAAAATCAACAAAAGAAATTCTCTGGTATCACTAAATTCTCAAGTTGGAGAACATATATCTGGTAAAAAGATCCAAAATGGAGGCCTGTGGATGGGGGCAGGCAATTTTATATGAATGAATAGCTGCCACGCTCACATTGATGCGGTAGTCAGTGACGCGACCCCCGCAGCCCTCACTGATAGAAGGGGGGTCCTCCAGGGTGGATCGAGCCGTTGCCAGAGTGTGAATGAAGATCTCTCCCCCGTGGCTTGCCAGAATGTGCGAGATGATTCGGGACCCGACTTTCCTCGGCTGCTCCAACATCACCGACCGACCTGTGGGCAAGGTTACCATGGTTACAGTTACATAAGTTACATAGTATACATGTCATATTATACATGTCATGATATAAGCTTTATTGTAATACATGTATGTATATGAACAGAGGACATGACTAAACAAAGTCATCAGTCATTGTGATACATGTAAATGATTATTCAATTGTTATACCTGGTAAGCAAGAATCTGACAATGACAAATATTCTTCATACAGGAGAACTTTGAGCATAGAATTTAGAAGCATTCATCAAGGTTTGCATATAACTTATACATGCTTGTTGTTCTTTCACAAAATGGTGCAACAATCTGAAGAAATTTCAGATGTTCAGCAAATTGTGTTAGGTGCGATAAGGCCAGTAGACTTACCACTGAGGAGGAAGTTGGTGAGGCAGGAAGAGGGTCGACTGTTGACATCGACTGGTGTGATGCGATGTACCGACGTACATTGTTGTAATTCTCCTGGTTTTGGGAACAAAAATTCTCCACATAACAATTCTCGGTTGGTCACCTACAGTGGCAACTGGTGTCCACTGCTTTGTGGATGGTAGTAATCCATCATAATGTTCAATTCATAATGGCCCCTTACATGTATGCATCATGCATATGTTCATGTGATGGGACTTTACCTTTTTTAAAAAAAAATTACGATCAAAATGATCAAATGTATTTACTCGTGCTATGAAAAAAGACACTCAAACTGACCCATGGCGTTGGATTTGGGAGTACACCACTTGAGTGTGATTGTAGAACAGAGGAGTCCTTCTTTTGATGGTATGATCAGACCTTCATTTCGACCTTCAAATAGAACAATAGACATGGTAAAAGCAGAAGCTACAATGTTAGTGACCTGTTCATCACAGTCATTAGCTGGTAGTTTATGTCCAGTCAGTATTCTGACTATATAAATGGCTTAAGAAGATGATATGTAGCCACAACAAAATGAGACCTACATGTGCCGATGAATTCTGTGTGAGCCTCAGAAGAATGAAGTAACTCAACATCGTAGTTGGCAGATGATGACGCATTTTGTTCTTCCTGTTTAATGGTGATAAGCATGCTTGACGGACACATACATGTAATAAAATATTGCACAGAATAAAATGTGAGTGGATGCAAATATTAAAATATTCATAAAGACACACTTATGAATTTTCATTTTCCAATTTCTCAAAATTAATTTCGTTCGACATGATTTTAATGGCAATCAGACCTTCATGGGGATGTTGGTGACCGTTGTTGAGACGAGATCATGCTGTTTCATGACAAGTTCGACTAGTTTGACGGCAATCTGTCGGCCAGACTGGCTTATGTGTGTCTCTGTTGCCAGCACGGGGGACACCTGTCCAACAGGAAAGATTGTCATGCAAAACAGCAATGGCAAAAAGTCAAATTGAAACGCGTCACTTTGTGTTCATTTTACTCTAATATATGTATCTGAAACTCTTGGATCGAGAGCTGGGAATGTTAACATCACCATAGCTGATTGCGCAAAAGCATTCATCACAAAATTTACGTCATATAACAGGTACCATTATACCTCATGGCAATTACCACTGTAGCTATGGTAACTGACCTCTCTGTGCGGTTTGGCCATGATGATACTCTCATGGTTGATGGGCACAATGTGGACTAGGACCAGATCACAGTGGTTCAGGGGCAACAAACTGAAAAGAAATATAATATAATCAGGAACTATTGTTGTTTTGATGTTTGGTGCAGCGTTCACAAGCTTGACATGATAAATCACCGATTACATGATATCAAACAATGGAAATGTAAGCATGTTAATGGTTGATCTGAGTGAATGAACATGATGAAGGAAAACTAATGTACCATTGTGTACATGCAGAATCATGACAAAAGATTGAAAAAGTTTTGTTGAAAAAAAAAACTCTGGTGCTACATGATTGTACTTGATGAATTCCCTTCCAAACCATATTGGAACAAAAAGCTGTTCCCATAGCACATGTAGCATGCCGAGATCGACTGAGATGAATGAGCATAGAATGAAAACACTACAGATATTGCTCATTGCTGAACCTATAACAAATTTCAATCATATTCATAAAACAGACATATCAGGCAACCGTTCTGGGCACAAGACAAATAGACTGGCTGTCCCTGCAGCAAGACAGAATAGCTTGGGGAGTTCTTTGTTACCCATAATAGCAACTTATGACCTTTCAAACTGCAATAACTTACACATTGCGGATAAAGCTGATGTTGGCAAAGCCCAGTGATATTTCCCCGTCACACTAACAATGCAGGGAGAAATGTGCCAAAAAGCAATTTCCATGGTTTCAAATCAGGACATACATGTAACAAATTACCATGGCAACAGGATATCACTACAAAAGTGACGAAAACTGTGTGATTCTGTCACCGGGTGCCGGGGACTCAAGTAGAGGTCATGTGCCTGTAGCCCTCGAGAGCATGACGAAGGGGATTCAAGTCCCTACATGTGATCCCCTGCTCCATCTATCCTCCTTGACACGGTGCCGGAAACATAAACGTCAGCCTCGCGGTCCGTCCGCCTGATTGCAATATGGATAAGCGGACGATTTTTGGACAATCGAGCTATAACACGGGACACATTCGGGGTGCTCTTGCATTATGCATGGAGTATTAAGAAGTTAAATGGTTTGCTTTGGGTCGGGGGCAGTGATTACTTTCCCTTGTGGCCCAAGTTTTTTTTATCGGGAACATGCAGAACCTGTTGACTCTCGGTGGACAAACACAATAAAAGGCACGGACCAAGGAGAAATCTCCACATGGCGGTCACAGGGGGAGAGGGAGAGGGAGAGGGAGAGGGAGAGGGAGGGGAGTGGGGACTGGAGAGGGGGGTCAGGAAAGTTCCAAAATCATTCATTGGGCAAAAATACTTTGGGTTTCATCTGACAAGATACAGTTTCAGACGAATGACACTTCAAGACATGAATGTAGGCGCCAACATTTATGTACCTATATTACAGAGTAACATGCAAGTACATTACTTCTTTGAAAACCAATGAGTAAGCTTCATCAGAAGTCCAGAAAACAACAATCACGTCAGTACCACATAATACTTGTAAAACATGCAAGGCTGCGGACGATTCATGGGAGACAGCCAGACGAGAAATCATGGTAATTGATTACTTAGATAACAAATCAGTCTGACAATAATGCTATGGATCAACTCACTAATAGCAAAACAGGGTAGTTACAATACGGCCAGACAATAAAATGTAATGCATATTGCAAAACCAAACATGGACCTTGATTGACAAAGTTAAAACAATACACATTGTCGTGTATCTGACTCACTTTTTGGTCTGCCAGAAAATAGATTCTAAATGTCCAAATGATGTCCAAATTGATCGGGTTAAATGGTGTTTCACATTTTAATGTAATTTATTGATTTTGGAAGTCCAATCGATGGAAAAATAGTCAGTTGAAACAGTTAATTGAATCAATTTTCTTCAGAGGCAAAAAGTAACACGGATGTTTGCGGAGAGATTACGAATCAGTTAGTAAATTTACGTGTAATTTGATTCGTCATGCTGTACACAAAACACACTTTGTCGATGGCCCATTTCCATCATGCAGCTTTCTCATTAGCGATGCTCATCACACTGTGTATATCTTGAGCATGTTCGAGAGCGGTGTGGAAGACCCAACACGTCCCGGGAAATCCAGCATGATCAGACAGCCGGGGCAGATATACGAGGGCTCCACGCACAAGTGGCAAGTCAACACCGCGACGGCTTTATCTGGTCGAGAGAGTTCTAACAGTGTTGGTCAGAGTCTCGGAGAGCGCCAGGAACCCGGCAGGGATGGCTGGGTGGGTTACACTGCCACCAAGTGACTCTCCCTCTCCACCGACCCACGGCAGAGCGGTCACAAGGACATAATAGAATCCAGAGTGAAGGGCTGGAGAGTGTGACAGATGAAATTCAAACAAAATGACGAGTTTGGCAGCACATCAGTTACTCGCTGAAAACCATGGAAACTTATTGTTTTCCCGTGGCACTGATGAATGAACAGCCAACGTTAGCTCCTCGATCAACTCTCAGTCAACAGATCGGCATCAACGATAATACGATATTGTATTTGTTCATCTGACACTGACCAATAGGCCCCTACAATGACCAGTACATGTCCGTGATGACCAGCATAAAGCTATAGTCCTGACCAGTGTCCAGTGACTCACGACCTTGCGACCATGGTGACACCAGTAACCCTGATAACCATGAAACCAAGTTCTCTGACCACACAATATTGATTGTGACTTGATCACATACTCGAGCATGAACACATACAAAAATATACCAGAGTAGCAAGAATAGTTTTTCATGTAAAAAAAAGCAGTACCATAGATATTATTCTCGATTGCATAATAATTATTCAAATTGTATTGAATCCAACTTAGAATGTATTGATAGAGTATCATGATTTAAGTTGCCATACATGTATACAAGTACATCATACAAGTAAAATCATGAAATGAGTCTCATTGCAATAAACACGTATGTATCATTTACATATTATCTTTTATCAGATTATCCATACTGTATATTGTATATCCATACTGTATATTGTATTTCCAGATACTTCCATGCAGTAGAAGACTGATATCTTGTAACAAAAATATCTAAAACCACACACCAGAACTCCAGGGTATTCAGGTTTTCTGATCTCCCTAACAACTATCAATCAAACTTTTTTCCAGGATTCACAACTTGGATAGATGATAAAAGCAGGGTTAGTTTTCCGTGAAATGTTTACAAGATGTAGCGATACTGTTGCGATTGTTGTGAGACGAGTTTGCCGGTAGAGCACGCAGGTAGGTACACAGCTCAGGTACAAAGGCACACCAATCATCCCTGCAGACTTGAGCCCCGTCAGCATCAATCACCGGAGCATCCCTGGCCCGGCAGACATCTCTCGTCTCACAGACCGTAGCTAGGAACACCTTGCTCCGGTTATCTGTGGGGTGTGTGATGTCAGACCCTGCTGACAACACAGTCCTCACACCATCGATGTGCAGTTTGTCTTCATTTACCGTTACACAGTTAAAACATACAGATAATGCAGCAGTCTACCTTAGAGATCACTGATGGTGGAACAAATTGTAACAAATTTAACAAATATCATTGGAAAATTTTGATATCAATCCAGTTTTATTGCAGTGCAGCCTGATTCAAATCATTTCATTTTCAAACTACAAAGTTTCTTCCATTTTTCCTCCAAAAAGGTCTTTATTTTGTACATATACCACATTCAGCATTTTTTATGGATTAGATTATTCTATCAATTGATTTTGACATAATATCGGTACAGGTAATGTATTAGTATTATCAGTCCAAGAATGTGCATTATGTAGGAAGTATACAGTACTGATTTTGCAAAAGGCGACCAGTACATGTATTGTGCATCTGAGATGCTACTTGTTAGCCAGTACAATTACCACGATGACTTGCAAAACTATGCCACCATCAATTTTTATGGCATCAGACAATTGTTACATGTATGTACTAGTATTGATCTTCTCACATACATGTAGTATGCAGATTTGTGCACCTCGTGATGTAAGGTGAAGATATAGATCTACGGTATGCAAATGTGAACCAGACATAAACACTGCATTTGTGCATGATGTCAAATGTATCAACTACTCACATAAAAGTTGGAACAGTGCAAAGAAGCAATGCTGGCACATACTGGGCTGGAATCAAATTGTATGATACAGTACTAGGTGATGCTAAGGAAGGCTAGCCGTGCTAGCATTTTGGTGAAGTTTTGCGAAACCGGTAATGTATATTATATGTATCTCTCTCTCTCACAGCACTCTCTCAAACTACTGTACATCTCACAACAGATGAGCTCCTTTCCTCAAGCACACCTCTAACTTTGTGCTCAGGTGTTCGTTCATTTATGGCTAATTGACTGTTACGATGACAAATAGCAAATTTATCACACCTGTATTGATTCCAGAAGTACAGATTTTCCCAATGTACATGTACAGGTTCTGATTGATGCTTCAAGTCTATTCAACTAATAAATGTCATTATTATTATTCACCCATGCTCACCACCCAGGTAGAAATTCTCCTGGAAAATTGGCCTGGCAAGAAATTTTAACCCACTTAGGTATATTGAAGCTGCATAACTATGTGTAAACAACTACACATATATTAGATACAGTGACTATTCCATCATTTGATATCATGTTATCATTTGATATCATACATGTATCATAATACTGAATATATGTAACGTAGAACATTCTACATTGTATATCTAAAAATTTCTCAGGCATATAGTCATGATAATCATGATAATTTAGAGAAGACTTGTGAATTTTCAAATTCACAAATCACAACAGGGAGTCATGATTATTAAGACTTTTGAATTCTCTGTTTGAAGCAGTAACCTCATGTACTAGTAGCTCTTTGAAGTGATAAATATTTGTACTTAACAAAATGGATAATATACATGTACATTGTGATAGAGATGTCATTTTGGACATGACAAAGTCATTTGAGAATGAAAAAATATTTATGTACATCAGTACATGTACATGTACCTTGCACAATGAAATAATGCTATGTCATGGCTTTGCTAAATACCCTTTTTGTCTGTATTAAATCCAATTACACCCTGACAAAGCACACATTGATCTCCCTGTCCCATTGGCCATCCCACGGAATATCATGGCCTGTTATCATGGCAACACATCGGGCCCACAGGGAGGCAGTTCACTTGTTTTGACATGATCAGCTATTGACGGGCAGTTCCCAGAATGGGATCAAATATACAAGAGAGGCCCAAACTGAAGGAGCAGAGTGCCACAATCACAACTTCAAGCCGGCTCGACCGCCAGCATCAGCGGAACGAAAGTCGTGGAGAGCAGCTCTAGCGTCATACATGTACCGCAAGTCAGTGGCAGACTGGCTCCGGGGGATGAACCAATCTACCCACAAAAGTTACCGGTTCCCTGTAAATGAGAGGAGTGATGTCATTTGGCCTTTTTCCATGATTGGATCACAGTGCAAGATCAAAGCTGGAGCAGTGGGATTTTCAACAGGTGAAGCAAACTCAATCAGCCATCTATAGTGCGAGATCAGTGCATTTTACGATCCATAATCCACTTATCAGTGACTACCCGATCATAAACTCGTGATTTAGGAACAATACGTTCGCGAAGCGTCACTGGCAACGAACGAGGATTTCAGTTTGCGCAGACATCGTAACAACATCAGTGGGAGATATAGCAGCACGAATCTTGTCATAACAGAAAGTGCGGAACTCATTACACGACACTGTTTACTCAGTGATTGGAGGGGTTTCCGGGCCAGTCATCGAGCCCTATTGGGAATGATTAGAGCCTCATTTATATTCATAAATTCGGACTCAAGCAACAAATACTCATGGAGGAGCAGTCTTCGCTGCAGTCCGGGGAAGATCGTGACATGGATTACAGCGACAAGGCCTTCACATTTTCCGTGCCGACTCACAACCAAATCGGCTTCTCACCACGAGAAAAACCTAATAATCTCAACAATGGTGTTGAGAAAAAAGTGCAACCTAAACGGAAAAATGCCAGGACAGTTGTGGAAGAGTTTTGGGCGACAACTTCTGCTCACGGATGGGGTCGTGTTGCCCACAATGGAAACAACAAGGTGAGACTATTATGGCTCTTATTGACACTCACTGCACTGGTTGTGAATGCCGGACACATAGCAATACTGATGGTACAATATCTGGATTATCCTTATGAGCAAGTATCGCAGGTACAGCTGTCGGAAATAAACTTCCCTTCAGTGACGGTTTGTAATATTCAGCCAGTGTCCATGACAACAGCGAACACTTTGCTCCAGGACCCTACCACTAAAACCTATCAATGGGATCAAATAACAAAGGAATACTTTCCTGAAGAAAATGCCTCAGATGCCATGAGAAACAATCTGACTTATGAACTATTATATAACAGGGTGCGACAACCAATAGGATTTTTCGAAAATATTGGTGAAGAATCAAAGGAAATAGGTCACCAACCAATGGACTTTCTACTCTCGTGTACATTTGGACCAACAAGGTGTAACTTTGAAAACTTCACATACTACCAAAGTCCGGAATTCTATAATTGTTACACATTCAATGGAGGCAATACGTCCCGGGAGAAGCTGGTTGTCCAGAGCACGGGTCCACAGGCGGGCCTCTCCCTCATCATGTACCTTGAGAGCGACAACGGCGACTTCATGTACAATGGAACCTACTACACCTTCGGCAACATCGCCAACGCCGCGGGAGTGCGAGTTGTGCTCCACCCGCCGGACACACGTCCGAGTCCCGGGGACCTGGGCTTTGACATCCCACCTGGTTACTCGTCTTCTGTGGGCGCCCGCGCCACCAAGCACGTCCGTCTCGGCGACCCGTACGACCTCTGTCGCTCCAGCCTAGACTGGGAGCTCGGCGGTGAGCAGTTCGTGTACTCCACTCATGCCTGCCTCAAGGAGTGCCAGCAGAACCACGTGATGAACATCTGTGCATGTATCTCTGCCGAGCTTCCCATACCCCCACAAGCAATGGGACGCGGCCTCAACTACTGTGGACACTTCAATCCAGAGTACCCAGAGACCTTCTACGACAACCTATCCTGTGAGGCGAACGTCACCAGAATCTTCATGAGCAATGAGGACATCCGCAATGACTGTGAGTGTATATCTCCGTGTGATGAGTTTGAGTACGAAATCAAGACGTCCTACTCCCTGTGGCCCCTGGATCTGACACAGAATAGTTTCTTCGACCTGTACGTAAACCGACATCCGTATGCGGAGGAGCTGAAAGCCTATCAGAACCTCGGCAAGTTCAACATGACGGAGATCATCTATCACGGCCTTATTAGGAAGAACTTTGTGCGCCTCAACGTGTACTTGGAGTCTCTGGTCATTATGGAGTACGTTCAGAAGGAGAGCTACACATTCTACAGTCTATGGTCTGATATCGGTGGCACCTTTGGCCTGTGGATAGGTATGTCCATCTTGACATGGGGAGAAGTTGTGGAGCTCGTCATCACGCTGATCTACAACGCATTCCAAAATCGCCAGATAACGAACTAATTGATGACAGGACACTTCACCAGTGTAATATCACAGTCTAATAATCATGATAAATGAACAGAATTTCCCACCGAACAATGCACTGAAAGGTAATCATGGTAAATGTTGTGAAGGCTTTTATGACACCAAGTACATCGATTTGTCACTATGACCGTGTTGAAGCGATTATCTGATTATCCTGTTAATAATCACACTCCATGCTGTAACAACACATGGATAATTAACATGATTAATTGCGTGCGCATCACTGGTCAATTCTTTGTCTTCTGAAATAATTAAATCCCTGAGAACAGAACTCATGCTAAGTGACTGAATACATTTACAATGTAAACATGGTAAAATGGCATGAATAGTAAACATATTGAACATGTACAAATATATATGAAGGATTATACGTGCATATACAGTAGACATTCCTGTATGTGAAAATAAACTAGATCTACATGTACAGCATGCACAGATGTAGATCTATGTATCACAGGTAATACAGAATTTTACCAATTTTCGATATTGTATATCTGGCAATTCTGGTGTTTATTTTATCTATTTGTTATACATGTAAAGACTGTAAAAACATATATACAATACATTGTGAGAGGACATAATTATACACTATATTGTACCACGAATATGCATGAACATAATTGAGGCCACAATGGAAAGCACAAAAAAAAATTTGTTATCTCAAAATTTTTATTACCTGGAAACTAATTTGTTGTGAAAGTCATCATCTCGAAATTAAACTCCTTATCTCAAGTTTAAAAGTTGCTACATGTATCTCAAATAAAAAAAAAGTTGTTTCTTAAAATTATACTCATTATCTCGAATTGAAAAATTTGTTTTCTCCAAATTTTAAATATGAGATAACAAGATTTTATTTTAAGATAACAAACTTTTATAGTCTGGAATGTGCTTTTACATGTATACATATAGACTGTACATGTACACAAAGCATATTCACTACATGGCGATAAGTGTTTCACAGACATGACAAATTTGACACAGGTCTGTGTATGTACAATGTGCTGATGATGTGCCTGTTTGACACGACTACATGTACCACGTTCAAGGGAATGTACAGAATACATACTATGTACACGACTGTTTGTGATATCGATGTGCCCAGGTGCCCGCATTGTTTTATACATATATATGTACACGGTGGCTAGGCGTTACGCGTTATTCAGGGAGTGCCGTGTAAAATCGTGAGTATTACACGTTATTCGTGAGGAAATGACACAGGAAACGACATAGGTCCCCACTTCAAATGAGGAAAATCAATGAAAAAGTTCAGTTTCTTCCTAAAATTTTGTTTCCACGGAACATCCCAATGAGTAAACATTGCGTATGCTACTATGAATTACTTGTATACATCGTTATATTTACGAAAATGGACACACAGTTCGTGACAACACCCGCACGCTTGCGACTAGTTTGTAAAATATCATCGGCTATCAATTGAAACCAACTAAGCGCATGTTTGTAAATCATAGAATGCTCGGAGAAATCTTTCTTTATTGTTACACAACGCAACCAGTTGTTTTAATCGAGTATTCTATTAAATGAGAAGCTTTTTATGGTTTACGCGTATCAGCCTGAGGGAGAAAATCTGCACACGCGTTACAGCATGAGGAAACATGTTAGCGTTGTCGGGGATAGTAGAGCTGATAATGCATGCATAGAGATTTTTGAAGTATGATTTGAGGCTGCACAATGTCCAGTACTGACGATACTTCTCACTTATCATTATACTCCATATGTTCCTCCCAATCTTCATAAATCTGAATTTGGCAATACTAAGAGTTTTTCGTGTCTTTTACACAAAAGCTCACCAAGTGAAAACATTATCTTTCGAACTTGAATTTATTCCATCAATTGAGCAGTAAAACTGGAGAAAAATTCGCATTAAAAAACAGAAATATCCCAACCTCAACAAAATATTTACTCATGCAAATACGCGTAATGCCCTCACGCAAATCGCGTAAAGTATAGCAACTAAACAAATGATACATTCAACCTAGATTCGTGCCGCTTGCGACCATTGTGAAACATTTTGAAGATAGGCACATGTGAAGCCCACACTTTCAATATCATAGACCTGTCATTCTATCTACATTAATGCCGATACATAACATTTTCAACCCCAAAACCGGGGAGAGCGGCTGTCGAAGCAACATTGACAGATATTGTGCAGCCGAAGGTCTCGCTACACTGACTTATTTCTTTGATTTAAATTCTCAACAACAATCATGAATATGTGTAATGTTCCGTGCAAAACCAAATCCGACATTTCAAAACGGTATAGTTAGCGAAATTGTATGTTTTTCCTGCTAGGGATCAACCACAGGCTGCCATTTCCTCACGAATAACGCGTAATACTCACGATTTTACGTGGCACTCCCTGAATAACGCGTAACGCCTAGCCACCGTGATGTACATCAGTACATGTAAGGCTCATTTTTGCATGTACATTATATCTACAGTGTACAAGTATAGACAGCTAAATGGCAAGTGAATGATAAGGGAATATGAATATCCACATACATGTACAGTGGTCCCTGTAAGATAAGACCTCACCTTTTGCAGGAGAAATGAGGTCTTATCATACAGGAAGTCTTATTTCACAGTTTCATTTATATGTTAAATTGATCTTTGGAAAATACCAAAAAAAAATCAATAGGGTGAAATTTTTTATGTCCACTGGAAATTACCCAAAATGGATAGTAACACGATTTGGGCTGAAAAATTTTTTTCGTCGACCCGTCAAAATTCAAAATTGCCACCACACACCCAAGCATGCAAAAAAGAAGCACCCAACTTATCATGCTTAACGCTCACTTTTAGATTGTATGCTGGGCATAATGCACATGTCCATGATATACCCAGGTATATAATCTGAGTTTGTAGGTAACGGTGAATTTATTTCTGTTTCGCACAGCACAATGGAGAATGAGTTAGGCCTCTCAATAAATATTGATGTATTGTGAAACAATTCAATAAAGTTCCTTTTTATCCTGACTCTTTGTGTTTCATTAACATATTTTTAACAAACTACTTAAAAGTGAATGCTCTCCAGTTGAATGGGTGTAATCTCCAACCAAAATCCATTACATGTATCTCTGTCACCCAAAACATAGAATTACATCTTTACCGTACATACAGCATCTTTCATCAATGTCAGTTATGGATGTTTTAAATCTCAGGTGCAGCTATTTATTTTGAAATGGAAATATATGTACATGTATTCGAGCCCATACGCTGTGATGAGTTAGCAATACTAAAATTTAGAAATTCAGATTGACCACAACCAAGAAATCTCCACTGGGCAAAAGCATTTTATTGAGTCCAACATGTCCATTTAAAAACGAAAATTGCAAAACTTGCACCAAGTAATCAGTTATTCAGTAACTACCAGTACACTGCGTGGTGAGGCCTAACAAAATAATTATTATGCTTCCGATTTCCCAACCGATTTCAATAAATCATGTGCGGTCTCAAAAAATTTGCGAGCTAAAAAATGTGTTTTTTTTAAAAAACAATTCTTGTTTTTCGAACGTTCAATCAAATTATCGTGCATGTATAGCTTTAGAAATCAGCTGATCAATGCACTGGATGCACTCCCGCTCACAATTAATTGTGTCATTCTTTGTTCTTGCAGAATATCAAGGCAGAGAAATGATTAGTTCTTGTATGCTATAACATAAAAGGCTATTGAAAGACGAAACACAAACCTGCAATCGTACTATGTGCATTTATAGAAGGGCGAAGTCAGTAGAAGCGAACGGCCGCTTTGAATATAACATCTCATCTGGAGACTATCGCAAAGCCGATACGCTGAATGTTGAGACTGTAGTGGGCGGATCTGCCTCTACAATCGTCAATAAAAAAATTAATTGGTAAAAAAAAAACTTTGCGACCGACTGACCGACCTTAAGATATTTGTGCGATGAAATCGGGAACATAGGAATTATTTTATTAGGCCTTAATCCACAGTATCTGTTGACTGTCACTCAGTGGATATGAATATGTCACAATTTTGAACACAGTATACAAATACAAATATATTTACAAACTTAGTCATGTTATTAGTCAGTACCAACCATGCAAGCTGCTATTTGCACGATAACCATGTTATTTCCCTAGCTGCAGTTTAATGTACATGTACACTGTATGCACATCATAAATTTCCTATTTAATAGATAAAATCACAATTTTCAAGATTTTATCATCAGATATTAGTTAAAGCTCATTTTGAGTGGATTTACATGATATTAATATGTTCAAAACTGTTGGACTCGGCAAGAAGAAATGATGAGAATTGGTCAAGATCTGTGACCTGTACATGTGGAGCGTTCATAAGGAAATAGTTGTGGAGGCATGGGGGGGACGGGGGGGACGGGCGGGTACAGGTGATCCAAATTGTTTCAATATTCCAAAATCATCACAATAATGGTAACACTTATGTGTAATTCTTTATTAAGATTACCATTTTAAAACATAATTGACTTCTGAATAAAATAGTGACCTCCATATATATGTACATGATATAGATAATACTAGTATAATGTTTACATTACATAAAACTTCTAATAATATTACGTGTACAAGTACATGTAAATATATTCCCGTTTTACCAATCTCCGGGAAAGTGCTGCATGTTTAATCATGACCGAACTACATGAAGATATCATCATGTTGCCGAGCTAAGACTGAGAACACCTCAAATAAAAACTTGTCCCACCAGCAATCGCATTTTTGTCTCGGAGTCAATAATGAGGTGGGGATCAGGACTGGAACACGGGGAAGTGTCAACGATCTTTATCATGTTTATTGGATGAAGTGATCATTTGGTTGCTTAGTGTAGAATTTATTGGTAATCAAACGACATGAGCAACTCACAGTTCTTCGAGAGTTGTGTCCCCGGTGTGTCTCACGTTAAAAAACAGGTTATCAGACAAGGTGTTTGACCCTTGGAATACTTGTTGGCATGTATGGGGACACAAAACAAGGAAGGGAGTGGCGGGCAGGTATGATTAATGGGGAGGAAATAAAGATATCCACATGCCACGATTTCTGCGTACCTTCACAAGGTCTGAGCGGACAAGTTGTGGTGCGTGTGCGGTGAAGGAGGCTTGTTCCAGATTGTGCCCACCCACAGTCTAGCACCATTCATGGTTGTATATCACTGACTTATCCCTAAATGTACCGGTAAGGTCTCCTTGGAGCCAAAGGAAAGCTTTATCTGATATCGTGCCAGTCGCAGTAGTCATTATAAAGTCACGGCGCGTCAAGTTATGACTGTTATATAAGACTGATCAGCACTTTTGAACGGACGGATTAACACAGCTGAAAGAAGTCACGTAAGTGTTCCCATTTACATAATTATATTACGGAAAGTATAACTATTTTTAAAGAAAGAAAATTCAGTGATAACCCATCATAATATTCACATGTACGAATTGCTTTCAAGGCATTAAGCTAAGAATGCCGAAGTCAAAACGCCATCGCCTGGATGCAAGTAAGCAGAGTGCGGAGATTAAAGCTCAAGAGGCTGAGACAACGATAGATGATAACTTTGGCTCCAACAACAATCAGACTGATTACACCAGTTCATTTGATTATGGCGACAATGGCCTCAAAGAATACAGTCAAGAGAAAAGTGACTCTGCCAAGAGGAAGGAAGCTGAGTTTCAGGCCAGTGATCCCAAGTTGGACCTGGCCCCGAGTCTGACTGTGTCAGAGTCATCAGTAACACTGCAAGGAGGCAGAACCACGAGCGAGCAAATCTTGCAGCTGAACATCAACTTCTGCAGGCAGACAACTGCACACGGCTGGGGGCGTGTCGGCCGGGCCCCCAATCACGTCGTCCGCTCTGCCTGGGTGGTAATCTCCTTCATCGCATTAGCTCTAAATATCGGACATGTTTTCCTCCTTACGAGCCAATACATGATACACAAGTCAGAAATCAAAATCATTCTGGAGACGACTGAGACAAGGTTTCCCTCAGTCAGTATCTGTAACCTGATACCATGGTCGTACTACTCAGCGGATGAGTTACTGCAGGACACGACATCCAAAACGTACCAGTGGAAAGTCCAAACCAGCAACCTCAGTCAGTACGATGACATGGCTGCCGCAGTCAACCGCTCCAGCGAGTTTGAGTGGCTGAAAAACCGCATGCAACAACCAACAGGTTACTATGAAAACATCGGCACTGAAGTTTTTCAACTCGGCCATAACTTTAAAGACTTCATACTGTCCTGTAAGTTTGATCAACGAGACTGCAACTATAGCAACTTTAAATACTTTACGATACCAAACTTCTTCAACTGCTACACATTTAGGCCAGTGGGAATGGAGAACGGTCGCACCACGGGACCTAATGATGGACTCTCCATGATCCTGTACCTAGAGGCTCTCAACAAACATGACCCGATGGATGGACGCTACTACACACACACAAACATCGACAATGCTGCAGGTGTTCGTGTTGTTATCCACCAGCCTGAGACACGACCCATCCCCGTTGACCACGGATTTGACGTACCCCCAGGGTTCTCGGCCAACATCGCACTCGACGTCAACTACCACGTCAGACTGAATGAGCCATACGGCAAGTGTATCAATGAGAAGAAGGAAAGGTCATCCATATTTGATCTGTATGCATACAGCACCGATGATTGTTTCCTCTCGTGTCAGGCCTCCCACATCATGGAGAAGTGTAACTGTGTCTCCTCCATGCTCCCGCTGCCAGACATGAACAAGACAGAACTTGGTTACTGTGGCAACTGGAACGTTTCCACAGTGACAGAGCTAGTTGACTACATGGACAAGTTGAAGTGTGAGGCCCGAAACATGAGCAACTTTATGGAGAACATGACCGTGGCGTGTGGGTGCTACCCAGCATGTGACAGCTTCGAATACGAGCAGGACGTCTCCTACTCATCATGGCCCGTGCGTCATGCCCAAGAAGACTTCTTCAAGACTTACGTGTTGGACCACCCGGACGCTACGGAACTGACCGCTTACAAAAACCTGGCCAAGTACAACATCACCGAGCTTGTTGATGAAGACTTGATTCGCTCCAACTTCCTGCGCATCAACATCTTCCGCAAGAGCATGGTCATCAAGGAACACCACCAGCAGCCGTCCTACGACATCTCCAAACTGCTCTCGGACCTCGGTGGGACCTTCGGGCTCTGGATCGGAATGTCAGTCATATCCTGGTGCGAGGTGATTGAACTCTTATTCATGGTCATATTCACTGCATGTAAAGCTGTCCATGGGATCTACAAGGCTTGAGCTGTCTGTATCAGGACAAGCATCACATCCTCTACCTGTATCACATTTAAGCGAATGAGATGTCTTGAATCCTTTTTCGTTAAAAATATGTGTTATGAATCTATTGCTGATTCATGATGTTTGAAAGGAATTTAGTACATGTAAAATAACATGTACATGACATTGTATAAGCTGTGGATCTAGGTTAATATCAGTCTATAAAACATATTGAATGATACTTGAAGAGAAAATGATGTAGAACGTGATGTAATTTACATGTACTAATACGGGGAAGGTGCAATAAATATACAAATACATATATCAATGTCTGTTTGTTTGAGATCAGAATATATGGTGAGATGTGTGAACATTTGAATTTCATGAAATCAAATCTACAAAATGATCATCCAGCAAAGAGAACTATTGGTAATATTCAGGCTAACTTCCTCACACACACATTATGTACATCCTCCCACACACATTATGTACATCCTCCCACACACATTATGTACATCCTGACACACACATTATGTACATCCTGACACGCACATTATGTACATCCTGACATACACATTATGTACATCCTGACACACACATTATGTACATCCTGACACACACATTATGTACATCCTGACACACACATTATGTACATCCTGACACACACATTATGTACATCCTGACACACACATTATGTACATCCTCCCACACACATTATGTACATCCTCCCACACACATTATGTACATCCTGACACACACATTATGTACATCCTGACACACACATGATGTACATCCTCCCACACACATTATGTACATCCTCCCACACACATTATGTACATCCTCACACACACATTATGTACATCCTCACACACACATTATGTACATCCTCCCACACACATTATGTACATCTTCCCACACACATTATGTACATCCTCCCACACACAGTATGTACATCCTGACACACACATTATGTACATCCTCACACACACATTATGTACATCCTGACACACACATTATGTACATCCTGACACACACATGATGTACATCCTCCCACACACATTATGTACATCCTCCCACACACATTATGTACATCCTCACACACACATTATGTACATCCTCACACACACATTATGTACATCCTCCCACACACATTATGTACATCTTCCCACACACATTATGTACATCCTCCCACACACAGTATGTACATCCTGACACACACATTATGTACATCCTCCCACACACATTATGTACATCCTCCCACACACATTATGTACATCCTCACACACACATTATGTACATCCTCACACACACATTATGTACATACTTGTCAGCGGCTGAGGCTAGCTTGTTGTGTTCTGAAATCGCGTCTTGGACACACTCCTCTAGCATCTTGGCATGGCTGTCACTGTCGGAAATACATTATATTTCACAAATATATGATAGACAATTACAAATAAATAGTATAAGTATATGGCTGAGGAACAGCAAGGCATATCATTTATATCTTCATAGCAAAAGCAAGTCAAACACACTAATACAGCATGTAGAGGATTTAAAAGTTTGATCACAAAGCCCAGAAATTCACAATTACTCCTAAATATTTCATGTATTTCATGTTTCTGCCGAATATAACTGTGATTTGCCCAAAGGACACAGATATACATGTAGACAAACATGCACTATTCACAAGTTTTATACAAGTTGGTCCATACCTTTTGAGTGAGGTGAGACAGATGATGCGGCCGTTGTTGGGGACATCACTGCTGCCCTCATCTCGTGCCGTGCGTAGCTGCTGCTGAGTCTCGGTCGCCTGACAAAGAACCTCGATGGCCTGTGACAGTCCGTGCATGACACTGTAGTCCCCCGTACTGGTCCGAGCCTTGGGCGGGCCATTCTGGGCAAGCACTGTCATCAGCTGGCCAGGAGATGACACGATATGCAAGTACCAATTCAAGTGAAACACATCAGTACAAATACTACAAAGCTGAAGTATGCATCAAAGGAACAGCATCACAATAAGTAGTTTCCTTATGTATTTCAGCAGTATGTGATCTAACACTACTGTCTTACACACAAACAGAAATAGCTCTAATGAATGAACATGAAGAAATATGTGATCTAGATGTAGGACATCATGGTTATGTTATTATACTAGTAAATGCGTATTACATGTTGAAGGTTTTGTTCCTGGGGTGACCATGAGTTCAGTGCATGAGCTTTGGTGTCACTTGTGATCAGCTGTATCTGTGAGGAACAAGATAAATATACATGCACATATATTTGAGATATTCCAATATAGTAAAACAACAATTCTCAACAAAGAAAAAGAAATGGTTAACCATGTTAACCACAATGACAAGAAACATTCCACAAATTTTTCTGACATTTGAATATAGAAATACTCAATTCTGATTTCAATATATATCAGGACATATTACTCACATGTTTGTTTGATGGGAACAGATCATACACAATCCTGGCATATTCAACGGCTGCTTCCACATTGCAAGTCCACAGAGTCTTAGTGATAGGAGCCAATGGGATGAAACCTTGTGCACGATTCTTAGTGAATATATCAAAATCCACAAGCTGTTGACTACTGTGTGAGAAGAAAGGGCTTCGGTCCAGGACAATCACCGTCTTGTGCGAATGTGGGAATGCCATTCTGATCTTATATGACTGCCCTCAATTCCAGAAATCCTGTGAAAAGACAAATGACACCTCACATGTACCTAACAAGAAAATGTATACATGTACATGTTTGTTTTGAAAATGATAGTGGATTTTCTATGAGATCCACATTCCCAAAGAATTTCATGTTCTGTTATCATGGTTTACATATATGCGAACAATTGACTAACGTACATGTATACTCTGAATTTTCTAACTTGTTTACACTGTTTTTTGACGATATTTTCGCGATGCTAAATGTTATCGTTCTATAGTTTGGCACACTTCACCTGAGAGCCAAACGGCAATTTTCTACGAAATTTCAGACTTCTATTGCAAAATTGAAGACGTTTGCAATCCAACCCAATGTTGAAATTCAGCCCAAAACGGGATCTCGAGAATCAGAGCATATTCGGGGATTTGGTCCTGCTTACATCCATCAGGATTCAAAATATTATTGTTATTTTGGACCAGAAATCACATTGGGGTGTGTTGTACACAAACATGTTGATTTTGAAAGATTGCACTGATACAAAACCGAGCGAATGCACAAAATTGTGTGCGGACCCAGAGTCTGAATGACAGGGCTAAATTTAACATTGGGGTAGATTGCCAACTTTTTCAATTTTCGCGATAGAGATCTGTAATTCGATAGAATATTGCCGTTTGACTCTCAGGTGAAGTATGCCAAGTTATAGAACGATACCATTTAGCATCGCAAAAATATCAGCGAAAAACAGTGTAAACGAGTTAGAAAAATCAAAGTATACATACATACATACTAATGCTAGTATCTGATTTCCACAATTTCTACCACAAATTTAAATGTATATGTATCATGCACATTTTGATCATGAAAAATATATCGAACTTAGGCATGGACCTGGTGAATCTAAAACAGATGATAACACTATAGATAGCAAAATGATAGCATTATAGATTTACATGTGCGCCTCCTCGGTACCAGGGCTGTGTGTTTCTATTCACAATACGAGGTCAAAAGTGCCAGGGATGGATATTTTCCTGATTATGACATCCAATAACATCCATTGTCATGTGATTGCATGATGCTCCCTGATTGCCCACTAGTATCTGCATGGCTGTGGTATTCAATGTGATGCCACGATCATTGTGATGTCCATTTGAACAAACTCTTGTCGATGATACACAGACTGGATTGGTATCCACTGGAACTGATCAATGAACATGATGAATTTTTTAAACAACTGAAGTAGTACAAATGTGCTTTTTCGGAACACGAAGTAAAGTTCAGGTTACAATGCTCTTGATCAAAGCTGGATAGGGACAAACTGAAACAAATTGTTTCGCTTATAATTTTGTTTCATTGTGCACAATACGGAATTACACTGAAATCTGAATACATAATAGTCACATCATCATTTACATCGACATGATATATTTGAGGACTGAGAATATTGTTGTAGGGCAATGTTTGCATCTTCTGTTGCTTAGCCGTAGTGAGATGGAAACGACACAAAAATGATGTGATGTCCTAAGAGCAGATGGGATTGCCAGTTGCTAAAGTGGGGAGGAAGCAGGTGTGTCATTCTGTTGTACCAGTAAACACACACAATACCACAAGACTTACTGAATAATATCTAATCAGTGATGCTGCAAGTGGCCACCAGCTGGTCAAAAGCTGGTCACCAGCTCACACCTACTATACGGGTGTATTCAAGGTGGGAATATTCAGTGATAGAAGTCATTGATTGTTTGTCAAATATATATCACCATATGTCCTAGTTCAGTCCAATAACAGAATTAAGTGTTAGTCCCTTCCTGAGCCGACAACGGCTTTCGCCTCACACCCTGTCACAGTGGGTCAGGATTTGACGACTTATTTCTAGGGCTTCAACGAGTACAAAATTTCGTGACCGGTTACTCGTTAGCTTGTAACCAAACTGTAACCGGTTACTCGTCCAAAAATATAGAGCTACTAAAGTAAATATTGTCCAAAGTAACACCATTTTTTTTTTCGCAGTTCGCATTTTATCAAATCTCAGTGTCAAAAATGGGTCAAAATCCTGCCTAAAGCTCGACATTAGACGTCATTTTCACGTGAAAATATGTAATATTATGATGAATAAACATTCTATTTGGATTGAAGAGTGATAAATCACTTCAATTCAGCGCGTTTGGGCGGAAATTGAACTGATGTGAAGTGTTTTAGGCTGAATTACGAGGGTACAAAATAAGTTCACGATTAACCAGTCACAAAATCTGTAACCGGTTACACTCTGTAACTGAACCGTAACCGGTTAACCGAGTACTCGTTGAGGCCCTACATATTTCAGAACAAAACATGTTTTGAACGCATGAAATACATGTACACACTGTGTATCATTTTCTTCCCCTCTCAGTTGTTTCCAACAATTTATGTCCCTCAATTTTAAGTTAATTCCATAATTTGTCACTTGACAGCTGTTTGTTTACATTTTCATCATGGTGCAGTTTCGTCATGCTACAAAAATTCCACTCGAATTAGCCAATCAGGGAGCATCATGTAATCAGCTGATGATGTGTGTGATGCCATAACCTGGGAAATATCCCCTCTGTGACTTTTGGCGCCAAATCTTAGATTGAAACATTTTAGCCTGTGGTTGAATAGGGCAGGGATTGACATGTCCAAATGGTCTTCGTCACGAGGGTCGATGACAGCCATCTCAGGACAGATTTCAGTAATTTCTTCGGCCATTCAAAGCAATGATAAAAAGCCCAAATTCTAGTCTTCATAGCTCCGTCCCAGAACAAACAAAACCTTAGCAGCTTATATAACAAGCTAGCTAATTAATTTCCTCATCTCACTATAGTAAGGAAAATATAGATTAGAAATTGGATTTTTTGCTACAGTTCGTGTTTTGAGGGTACCCCCTTAAAACGACAGATTTTCCTGCCTGACAATCCATATTCACCGTTCATCATCTGAGCCATTCTGTGCATGCTGTGGTCTTGAAACTGTTCATGTGCAATATCAACAAGCTCGGGTCAACAACCAGCCAAAGCAAAACATCTCCCACCATTCTGCGGTGATCAAGGGCATCCCCCATTTTCAAAACAGAGAATTCTCTGACTGTAACTGATATGACATAATATGATTGGTGTTGTCATGCCCTCAGGCTTGAAGCCAAGAATAGACTCGGAGAAGGCTCACACATTGAGGATTCCATTTTAAGTGACGTTATATTGCCAGATGTATGGTTCTCTAGGGAGACAACGCGCAGCTACATTGATCCACGTGCTGGTTTATTTTGCGCATGTGGAAGTCTGTTTTGGGGGAAAGCAAAATTCCTGATGGTGTTTCCCGGGATTTGGAGTAGAGAAAGGTTTTGCTGTAGGTATGCTGGGTCGGCAATTGAGATCTGAAAATGGGCTAAATTGACAGGGGTCCTGTTCAGCGTCGATTTATGAAAAACTGGTACTATCATGTTCTATAGTGATAGTATAGTATATTATTGCATCTGTATACTCGGACACAAGGCTACGGTTACTCGGACACAGGCAAATTAACTTTCATATACCGGTAATTTATTTTTTTAAAGGACTATGTATTGATTATACTGTCATACCCTATCAACCGCTAAGCCCCAGTTTTTTTTTTCTGAAAGGTTGAAATGTACATCCGAAGTTGCCCAATTTAACATTTGGCCTTTTCAACCCCTCAGGCGATACGCGTCGTTCTGAGACTGATCAGTCTAAACTCGTATTATCGCTCACGATGCATAAGATATTTGGTTCACAGTATAGCAGTAGTTAACAATGCGATGACAATATATGCCTAACATCGCGCATTTTCACTTCAATTTATTGCAATGCTAATCTCAGCTTATCACCAGAAAACAATTATACATCGAACAACAATTACATAGTTTTTGCTGAACAAAATCAGAACGAATCAGAGACACAATAAATACCGACTACATAACAATATATTGCTGAGGTACAGAATGCTAACCTGCCTGATTTAGCGATGATAAATCGCACGCAAAACTTGCTAACACACACATGGCATGTATAGACTGAAAATAAGAATATTTTTATCATGCTGTATACAACTTAGGCTCACCAGATAGCATGTTTTGACCATGCGTCAACATTTGTAACTCTGAAAATGCTTTTCTTCAGCGACGGCTTTCATAGACATTCATATATACCGGTAAATTCTGGTTGATTTATTTTCCGAGTTAATCCATTGAAATGAACGTAAATTGATCGTTCTGAAATACAATATTTTTTCGCGTGATAGCCTTTCTCGTCGAGCATATATATATGCATTTTTGTTTTTAGTCATACTTTCTGCCAGCACTGAGCATCTTTTTCACATAGATCTATCTGCCTAACTAATATTCAATATTGCGGATGGCAGCCATCTTGGATTTTCATGTCCAAACAATCCTTGAAAAAATAAAATACAAACCGAATTGTGTTAGATATGTAGTTACTAGTAAAATAGGACATCTCAATTCAAATTCAGCCATATATCAGCTCATTTTGGCAGGTTATGCCAAATAGGCCATTTTTCCGATCTGCGATAGCGGCCATCTTGGATTTCGAGACTAGGATGAACTTGAAACTAAAAAAATAACCATTTCAATGGTTTTATCATGCTAAAATCAGTGCAAAATGATAGTTTATTCATCATTATAGCTGATTCTGCCGCAGAGATATTGAATAATACACCTTTCATAATGGCGATGGCGGCCATTTTGGATTTTAGGCTCTAGCAGATTTAGCCGTAAAATTCCAGAGGTGCATAGGAGCTCATTTTTCGACAAAATAGCCCAGGTAGTCGAATCAGTAATAAAAAAAAAAGGTAGGAGAAAATTGGTCACGGAATCCATGGAAATGACCCTACTAATGGCACAATGGATGTTTCGTCACGTTTACATCCATCAGGATTCCAAGCAGTGTTGTATTTTTGGACTAGAAAACACATTGGTAATTTTTGGGATGTATTCTACACAAATATGTTGATTTAGAGAGATTGTACCGTTACAAAAGCGACCAAATGCACAAAATGTGCCGACCCAGTAATTCAGAAATGGGGTTAGATTCAACATTGACATAGATAACATTGACATTTATCTTGATAAAAGTCTTATATTCGGTAGACAATTGCCGTTTGACCCTCAGATGAAGTTTGAATATGATATGAATTGGCATCGCAAAAATATCAACAAATATGGTATAAACGAGTTAGAAAAATCTGAATATTTAATCGAATTGAGTGTAGCAGCCGAATGTGGTTATGTTAGGCCCACCAAAAGAACCAGAGAACCGCTCGCCATTATTTTGGACGTCGGTGTTGAAGCTTTAAATGCCCGCGTCTTGTTGTTATGGTGATGTCAAATCAGATCAGTCTCAGACAGTGACAGTCAGAGGCAGATTCAAGCGTTGAAAATGGAAGCTCAGACTGAAAATACGTGGCCTCGAAAGGAAGAGGCAATGGAATATTTAGAAAAGCATAAAATTGTGGAATTGTTTAACAATTTGACCAGCCAGTTGATTTATCACCGACCGAGTAAGTTAAAGTTGACCGTCTACATTGTATCATCATTTCTATGAATCATGACTCCATCACTTAAACACTGTTAAACCCAGGTGCCCCACTCATCCATCACTCAGCGTGAGTAAATCACTCAGCAGCTCAGTGGGCCAGTCCAAGCGACGCGGACTCGCTTGGACTGTCAGTGGGCGCGTTTATTTGTGGCAGGTTGAATTAATTTTCAAAACCAGCTTTGCAATTCAGGTTACAGGTTCAATTTATTGGGCAATTTAATTCCCAGCAGATTTTAAGAAGTTAAGATCCGGAATGACAATAATTGTTTACGAGATCAACACACCGTTTCTTATTTTTATCTGTGACATTCATTTTGTACGACTGATAAACTCATCATTATCATCGATTATCATGGAGAAACAGAATTGCCCACTAAATTGAACATGTGCTTCATGATGGGCTGATTCTGGGCACTGTCCCAGGGTTGCGATGTAACTAGTCGCAAATGACCACTCACTCACTAATCAATCAGTCTATGACTCATGCACTCTGACTCAGTCACTGACCAGCCCAAGAGATGCAAATCTAAAGATCTCTTTTGTTCAAATTATCATAATGGCCCAAAATACCGCCAGTTCTCATTTACCCGCTGACCTTGTTTTAGCGCCGGGGGTATGTATTTAAAAGCATTAATAAGCGCCGGTCACGAATATGGAAATGCTATGACGAAATTTGTGGTTATCAGTGTTCAGTATGGAACTCTTACGTAGATGTGTATACTGCCAATTACAAAACGGCATAGCACCAACACCAACTTTCCTTGCAAAAAACACCAACTTCCCTCGCAGAAAATGTGCTGTCTTCAATTGGTACCCAAATTGAACAATACCTGGTATTACCAAACTAGTGGACTGGTGACAAGTTTAGCTACATAAACAGTACCCAAGTGTGTATCTCTATTCATTTGGTTGGCACTGGGTGACTTGTGCTGAGGAAAATAATGTCCTAGACTTTAAGCAAGGCGTGGTTGCTGACCAATACTGTATGGATCCGGAAATCCGTATTTAAACATGATTGATGATAAAGGTTAAAATGAAAAGAACTGCAAGGTGCTGTACATGTATCATCGTAGGTAATCCGAAGGAGTTGATGATTGAACACTTGGAGAACCTAACCAAGTCCAGGGCCACACGGCTGAACTACCCCTGTATATTTGATGAGAGTAACATCCAATCAGTATTCGGCATGTTGGATCCAACAGGACAAGGTCACATCACAACTGCACAGTACACAGAAGGTGAGGACTCGACTTGGATTTGACAGTGCTTATTCCACTAGATTTTCATACTTATTATATTAGACTACAATCACGTACATGTGCCTTGGAAATCATTCTTTTTGTTGATTGCAATCAGTCAAATACTGTTCCTTCGCCAGTTTTATATTATATATCACTGAGATAATCTCGTTTTAGTTGATCAGACAATTCAGGTGGAAGTAAACTGCAATGAGATTGCCTCTGTACATGTACATGTATATTGATCTGACACTGATCAATGTTACTTATTTCTCAGCCATGAACACTCTGGGTATCAAAGACTTTGATCCCAAGCCACCTGGGAGTGACGTCAACAGAATTACCACGGACACATTCTTCAGAATGGCGTATGTAACTTTTGTTTATCTGATTTTGTGTTGGAAGATTAGCCTACATCTGTAAGCACCTCAATGTTAAATTCTCACCTCAACTATTTTTGTTGGTGTCAAATAATTTTCTAACTATCATCATGTTAAACGTTTTTTCACTCATTGCAGGAAACTGGGACTTGCCAAATCTTCGGCTACATTCAGTGATAAAAAGTGAACTATCTTTATCTTATGCTGTATTTGTGATATTCATCTTCATGTGGACAAAGCTGTCTGTTAGAACACACCATTTGTTTACCTGCCATCATGCAACATGAAACATTGAATGTCATTCAACACTTGTATTGATTTGATATGTGTGTTTGATGTGAACACCTGTGATGATCCAGATAGTTAATTCCATTACTGTTGTATACTGTACCGGTAAGTCTTCTAGAAACTCATAAGTACCCAATCTCATGCTCCCTGTTGTCTTGGTAGTATTATCCTATATTTGTGTTTATGGAGCAGTTGTAACCCAGTATTAACATGATCATCACAAACATTTTGTACCAGTAGTGTCCTATTACTATGATATGACAATTGCATGTACTCAGTGTAATATGTACATGTAGCATGAAAGATGCATGAATACAATGTAGATAGTGGCAAACAACTAGTTGTTCTCATGCATACATGGGTTGCATGAAAAAAAGGGTACCTGTACATTCATGTTTATGCTATCAATATACACATGCATATACAATGTAAATATATGCACTCTATATATTTTTATTAAGTGAGTGTACATATGTGAATGATTGTGAACGAATGTTGCACATGTAGTCATCATGTTTATTCATAAAATAAAAAGTAATGTGAACGAAAGTAAATCTTTTGTCCTGCCTGTTTTTTTCTGCCAGGAAATTTTTCTTTGCAAAAGCCCATTCTTGCATTCACCAAATGATGTCAGGAAAGTTGCATGTACATGTACCTGTTATTAATATACATGTATGCTCTTAAAGTATTGGTAATGAGTCCTGTCAGTATTTGGCATTGCTACATGAATTGAGCCAATAACAATCCTAACACAGTCATTTTGAAACAATGGAAACTTTATTGCAGAATGAAAGTCGTATGACAGACATCAAACACGTTTCCCATTGGTACCATACTTAACGAAGAAATTATGAACTCTGTTGTCTTGATTAGAGTCAGATGAAGCACTGTATCATGTACATGAAATCGCCATGACGCTTGTATGTAGATAAGACAAATCCTGGGCTATTACGCGTACACGTTAAGTTCATCAGCACCTCATGTTCTATAGTATCAACATAAATACCATACTACTACAGTATGATCAGCCTTGTGTGTACATGATGCACACATACATGTAATCATTTAGGTTCACTCCCATCATTCAGAAAACTTGTGTATGTATCCGTACATATCCTATCTTACAAGGACTGCTGTACATGATGTATGCGCATACATGCATACAATTTAAGTTTTTAAACAATCAAAGACTACACATGTATGTGTATGCATGAACAACCGACCACACAGATACTGTGTATTTCAGGAGGGTTCAGATTTCACAAACTTAATTGGTTGTCCGACCATTTCACAGGGTTCAGGGCTAGGATTTCGTGAAATTTTGTGAGAATCCTGTTCTCGTATACTCCATTATATTTTGTAAGAACCAAGGGCCATTTTGCTAGAATCTTTAAGCAAATTGATTCTCGGATTCTCGCCGAAATTCCAGCCCTGGGGTTAATTTGGTGAATTTAGCTCAACAGGAATATTGATCAATACTAGCAATATACCGTATTGGTCCTAATAGTGGCACGCGCCCTAATAGTAGAGCGGTCCCCTCTTTTGCCAAAAAATGTTTGATTTTTGTAACCAAATAATTCATATCTTTCTAATAAGATCTTGGAGTGTTCCAATCCATACATTCATGTTATTTGAATCATAATAAAGGGGATTAAAGGCTATATTAAAGGTATATTATTCAATGATTTTCCTAAATTTGACCTTGAGTTTAGCGCCATTTTTTGCGCGCGCTGCTGCATTTGGTCTTGCTTTGGCTCGCCGTGCTACTATTAGGACCAATACGGTATTCAGTTTTCGTGTAGTGTTTAAAAAAACATGACGTAAATTGCAAATTTAAACCCTGGTGACATAATCCCCTTTTGAAGTACTAGTCCTACTAGTAACCATGGTAATGAGGTCAATAACTTATTAACATGATTGAAGCTCCAGGAACATTGTTTAAAATTCATACGCACATGATCATGCTGATTGTATCTAACTGTAGAGCAGTGTTGATCAGATAAGTAAAAAAATACCTGTTAAATTTTATGCATCATTTACCAGTATTTAACATTTGAACTATGTACACATTTAACAATGATACTGAGTATGTGTATCAGGGACATGACAGAAGCAAACATGATGAACAACTAGAAAACCTGAGTGTCAGATCAAATTCCTTCCTTTGTGCAAATTTACAGTAATATACAGTTCAAATATACATTTGAACCTACCATGTACCTAGAATATAACATGAGATCACAGGCAGATGACACAAAGACTGATATGATATTTACCCTGTGCTCCTCACTGTTTTATGTTTATGGAATGTCAGCTTTAGTCCAATGGAATGTTACCTCATCAGCTGCTACAATGTACAATGAATTCCAAACAGGTAACGTTGTATATATGTATGTATATGCTAAAAACACAATACATGTAAATACAACATGCTTGTATAAAACATTATAACCTCAACCATGTATAAATAGATGTTTGCAGATGGAGAATGAAAGCACTTGCATATAGTCTTACATGTCTGTGACAAATCATTGCAAATTGATCTGCAATGAACATGAATATGAATAATCCAAACAATTTTTGTGGGAAAAAAACATGAGATGTCCTTATATCTATGGATCTCATACATTACATTATGCTATGTTTTTGATAGTAAAAGGATCAATATTCTTTCACAAAATTCTTTATAAACCAGCACTAAGTTATCAACAGATTTTTTGCCTGGTCCCACGAAGATCCAATACATACATGCATATTCAATCTTCATTATACCTACACATGTACATGTATAATGTATACGGGCTGAAGCTGTTGTCTCAATGATAATATCATATACATATCACAAAATTTCACTCATTCACTTAAACAAAATCATGATGCAATGCATACCAGCATACATGTACATGATTGTCATACATGTAAATCAACTGCATTCCCATGATTTTTATGATGATACGAATAATATCTCAATTTCCTCCAGTGTTTTACTTTTTGTTTCTGGCAGCATCTTGTAGAGAAACACAAAGCCCAGGAATGCCACACCACTGTACAACCAAAACGTACCTGCCAAAGAAAATAAATGAATCATGATATGACCTGTATAATCATGTTATTAGTAGCGATAACACGTCACAAATATTTCACAGAAGTAGACAAGTTAACATACCATACATTGTGATTGCCTGGGTGAGCGACAGAAAGGTCATAGAGACAATAAGGTTTGCTATCCAGTTGACCATGGTTGCAGTGGCATTGCCAGTACTTCTTGCCCAAGTGGGATAGATCTCAGAGTTAACTGTCCATGGCATAGGTCCCATTCCTGTGCATGAGGGAGTTCATAGTACATACATGCAATGAATATGTAAATGCAAGCCATCTCAGTGCTGGTACATTGATGAATTTGAATCCAGCACATGATTGTGCAATCTGCACACAAGTCGAATATATGTGCCCCATGACTGTGATGTCGCAAATGATATCGGTGAATATATGAGGTTTATTTCATGAAATATTGTTGTGGAATGCAATAAAAAAGGCATGAATATTTGCATTCTGGTTTTGAAAAAATTTGAATCTAACTCAGTGGAGAAAATAGCTCAAGACATGAAATAGCTCGAAAACATGAAAGACACCTTTAAAACCATGATATCTACATGGTAGTACACACCTGGTGAAAAGGCAGCCAAATATAGTACGAGGCCAAAGGTTGCCATCCACGCCACATGGGTAGGACAGTACTCATAGGCCCACACTGTGTCATCATCAGGCTTTTCACAGCGTCCGTACATCGAGGTATTCATGTAATAGTTACCAAGACTGTCATGCAGTGTTGCTGTGCATGAGCCATTTGCTGGTGTGTCATCAACAACATCAAAGCAGAAGCCACAGCTGGGATCTCTTGTGCATGTGTCACATGTTCTGTGTGGGAAAATATAATTAGTATTTAGTATTTTAGTTTTGTTTTCTGCATGTTATGTGACATGTAGGTAAAACTGAATGCTCAAACTTTCATTACGCTAGAGGATGTCACACACCGGTAACTACTGCACTTGTCTGGGGGCCCTGTTTCTGTGACTGTGATAGGAGGAGCTTGGAAAGCTGCTATTTGAAAGCCTATGGCCAGAACCACCAAACTTATAAACACCCCTGCAATAAACACGAAAAGTACCATCAGCACAATTTCATCTCCCAAGTGGTTACTTCGTTTAATCTCAGAAGAGTGTCAAATACATGTATAAGGGAAGTGAATGAAAGATTACCTGCCAAACTCCCCAGTGAAAGGTTTCTCCTGCCTACTCTTTCCACGAAAAACAGTCCTATAACTCCAGCAAGAGCATTAACTCCAGCTGTTAATGCTGCAAGCCAGATGGCAGCCGAGTCACTTGTCACTCCTGACATTTTGATAATTGTTGCACTGTAGTACCTGTGAGAAAGTAGATGATAAAATTATTTATGAATTTACACTTTCAGCATTTCAATGTATAGCATGCAAAGAATTTCCATAAATAATTTTATTAATTTTGTGTAATATTGTGTGGTCTATGAAATTCCAACAACAAGATCAATGTTTTATCTGCTGGATAAAATCAATTTTTCCAGGTTGGTAAGAAGAACTGAAGTTTATAAGCTTCATGGATATCAATACAAAAAGTATGCACTTTTTGTATAAATAAATACATGTATATTAATGTAAAAAAGACACTTGACTTATCATGTACATACATGATTGTATTGATACCAATTAGCTGTTGGATGAGCTGCATTCCACAACCCACAAGCAGAGCTCGACGCACTGGCTGTGTAGTCAGTATACGACACAGGATGTTCCCATCCACTGCTCACAAAGTTAAAATGTTTGAGAGAATGAGCACGACTAAACAATAAATAATCAATAAGAAAAAAAACTAAGAACTTCAATTTGATTCCATAATACAATGATTGAGAAGCTGGAATGAGAATCGGTCTGTTTCGAGAAAGCAAACTCATGGTATTTGGAATATTTGAAACAAATTATGGATAAATTCTACACATTATATATGGCGAATTCCATGCTATCATCACATATATACATATTTTCAAAAGAATTTGTTTAACATTGAGTGTGTTTAAGAATTAAAGAGGGGAAATCAAGGTTTCTGGAATAGTTTGACTTTTGTGTGTAACCCTATTAGCTATAAAACTGCAGAACTTTGAATATATTTTATATTGCAATGTTTTGCTCAGATAAAATTAACATATCTGTAGACACTACTAGTAGTTTTGAAGACTAATCATCTACTTCATGGAAAATGCATTTTTTTTGGTCTATATTAATGCACAGATTGATACAATGTGAAAAAAATGACTGCACATTCACAAATGACTGATACACGGATTCTATACCAATTCAGTTATTTTCAATGTCCCATAAGTCACAAGTGAATGAACAATGTATCACTAGTGTCCATGAAATTAGTGTTCCATTTTCTGTTGCCATGGAATAATATATACAATTCCTAGAAATGCCAAGAATAAAGTGGTCTTTATCATTCTAATTATATGCGCGAAATACAGTCACATGATCAAATTGTCCCATAAGTCACAATCTGCATCTGAGCGGTCATTTGGTCAGTTTGCTCTCTGATACACACAAGTGATAATGCCAAGCACCTGTGCTGAGCGGCAGCGTAAGCGAAGGGAGAAATTGAAAACAGATGGCAAATTTGCTGAGTACAGACAAAAAGAAACTGATTACCACAAACAGTGGGAAGCAAAAAGAAAATCGAAAATGAACAACAACCAAAAGACAGAACAAAGAGCCTTTGAGCGCGAACGTAAACGCCGATATAGACAAAAGCTAAGGTAAGTCAAAATTTAACTTGTGTTTGCATTATATGGGTACATGTATGTAGACATGTAATGTAATACCTATCAAGGAAATATTAGCATGTTTAAATAAAAGGATGTGATGTCCCATAAGTCACAACATATTACGCAATCTCTAGTCTGACTTATTGTTATCCTGAGGCCAGAGGGAAACTCCCTCAGTTCAGCAACACCAAAAACACGATTCTTGAATATTTTACATGCACTAGACATATTTCACTGGTATTTTATCAGCATGTGTATATCTTCTAGGGAACAGGCCAGGAATTTACCCTCCTGCGATGAAACAGCTGAGTCACCACAGATGCATCCGAACATACTGGCCCGAGCACTGAATCGTGTTGAATCACGTCTACCACAAAGCCCACGAAAACGGTCGAAGGTAGTCCAGAAATTGGCGCTAAGGTTCTCACCATCAATGTTTACTCCGCCCAAACGACGCAGAGCTGATGCTCTTTCCACAGATGTAATCAAGCAAGTTGTCGACTTCTATGAAAGTGACGACATCTCGAGTCAAGCACCAGGGAAAAATGACTTTGTCATTATCCGGGATGGTAGCAAGAAGACAAAAGTGCAAAAAAGGTACTTGCTGCTCACTCTGGGCGAAGCCTATCAAAGGCTGAAGGAGCTGCACCCAAACCTTAACATTGGCAAGTCCAGGTTTGCTGAGATCCGGCCGAGGCACGTATGCTTGAGGGCAGACACACCCGCGAATGTATGTCTATGTTCCTACCATGAAAATGTGCGGCTCATCTTGGTGTCACTTCCCGACTTACCAAACTCCACACCAGACCTGATCACCAAGATCGTCTGCGACGAGACATCGGAGGCATGCATGCATCAGTCATGTGGAGAATGCACAGATCTGAAGAAATTTGATGATCTCATAGAGAATGCCGACATCAACATGTCAAGCCAAGTCACCATCAAACAATGGGCAAAAACTGGTGAGAAGTTGGCCAGAACATCAAAGAAGGACACAGTGAAAAATGTTCTTGATCTCCTGAGGAGCAAGCTGACATACTTCCTGAAGCATGTGTACATCAAGCGAGTGCAAGCTGCCCACTTCAAACATCTCAAAGAAGACCTCGCACCTGGAACGGCCTTAGTCCATATCGACTTCAGCGAGAACTTCACGCATCCGATCCAAGATGAAATTCAATCCGCATATTGGGATACTCCATCATCAACGCTCTATACAGCAATGGTCTACTTCAGATCTCAACCAACTGCTGCAAATGACCAGGAAACAGCCACCTTGCACAGTGTCCCGTTCGTCATCGTTTCTGACTACAAGAATCATGACAAGTATGCAGTGTCCGTTTTCAACAACGAGATCCTGAAGAAGCTCGAGGAAAGATTTGGGCCAGTGCAGGCGATTGAGTACCAGTCAGACGGAGCCGCCCAACACTTCAAGCAGAAGTTCACCCTTTGTGCGATGACTCTGACAGGGAAACCCACCACGTGGCACTTTTCCGCAACATCTCATGGAAAGGGATGTATTGATGGCATCGGCGGCACAGTGAAACGGAGAGTGGCAGAAGTGGTCCGAGCTGGTCAGCAAGACCTTGACACTTCGAAAACTTTCGCAGAACTCGCATCACAGGTGTGCCCCAACATCACCGTCATCTATGTGGCGAAGGAAGATGTTGAGGCTTCAAAAGCTACGCTAGAGGCTATGTGGATGCCAAATGATCAAGACATCAAGGGTTTGCCAGGTACACGTGATCATCACTGCTTCCAGTCTGTCCGTCCATATGTACTGCGCTATGCTACGACATCCGAGATGGTCACATCAAAGCTGTTCTCGTTTACTGACGGAAGTCTTCAGTACTATGACACAGCAGAAGACAGCACAGACCAGGATCTAAGCCGTGTGGATGAGGAGATCACGTCGACACAAGCTCCAGTCACCACCTTCGCTGTCGGGCAGTGGGTTGACGTTTCTTACGAGACTGTCACATACCATGGATTGATCATCGATGAAAAGGATAACCAATACCGGATCCAGTGCCTGGAGAAAACTGGGCGAGGGAAAGGTTATCGCTTTGAAGGTGAACGAGATGCTATTTGGTATGTGTCCACATCGATTAAGGGCCTGATGGAGAAAGTTCCAACACTGGTGAATGCTCGAGGACTTTATAATTTGTAAAAGTACCTCTTAGTGCCATATGTAGGCCAATTATGTCAGTCTGTACACCTGTAAGACATTGTTAACATTTGCTGTTCATTGATAAGCTGTTCATGTTGAAGGCATTGTATGCATGTACATCACATTCAACAAGGTAATTGTATTATCATCTGGTTAAAAGCTATGTTCTCACATTTTCGTGGTTAAAAATACAGTTTTGTGTGTCGAAAAAAGCACAAGTGTTCTCTTGGTGACAAATACCATACTTTACATGCAAGAAAATAATGTTTGCAATTGAAAAAGTTGCTTATACTTGACATGCAATATACATTGTATACATTTCTATGTATAAATTTTGCATATCACTCAATCGTTTTCAACTTATTATACAACATGCACATTAATCATGAAGCTAAAACTATTATTGTCCCATAAGTCACATTTTTAGGTCCCATAAGTCACAAGTAATAAACCAGTTTGCCGTGTTCAATATATTTTAAAGGAAACATACAAAATTAAACTATAAAATCAAATCTTGTGTACTTTCACTAAAGACACATTATTTGACCATGGCCTGCTTTCTCTAAATAAAATTTGTAACTCAATGCAAAGTGATCGAAAACCTTCGCTTTATTGCGTCCCATAAGTCACGCGATGATAAAAGCCTGTTGAATTATCCCTTCAAGTCCTATTCCACATTTCATTATTTATTCAAGTTCATCTTAATACATGTTTCAATAAACTTGCAACAAGGAATTTACAGGGATAACTGAATGTGAATTAACTACCTATAAATGCTATTAAATGTCCCATAAGTCACAATGGAATTCGCCATATACTAACCTTTTGCTGAAGACCGGTTTTCATCTATTGACTGCTTGATGTCATTCAGTTGTGTAGTGACATCGCCAGAGTCTGTCAGTTGTTGTAAAACCTTTCTTGCTTCATCAAGTCGCCCTTTCTGGACCAGATATCTTGGTGACTCAGGCATGAAGATCATTCCAAAGAACTCGATTGCAGCCGGTATGGCTGCCAGGCCAAGCATGAATCTGAAAAAAAAAATTCATACTGTTGCCATCATAGCGTGCTCATAAGCAGCTCATTTTTATTTTACCAAATTCTGACATTACTTTACCAAATAAAGCACCAATATTCATCATTTTTCAGTTCTGCCAGATTGTGCATCTGTAACATTGTCATTAAAATAAAATTCATGTCACATGTGTCATGTCATAAAATTGCAATACATGTACAAATACACACCTCCATCCATAACTTATGTAACTAAAAGCTCCATCCAGAATAGCAGCAATAAATTGTCCAATGACAATTGAAACATTATATGAGGTTACCAAACGTCCTCTCATTTGATATGGACTGCATTCTGCCATATACATCGGAATCGTTGAAGATGCCAAACCAATTGCTATTCCGAGAGTTGCTCTTCCGACAAGAAGCATTTCAAGGTTAATTGATGCAGCAAGTATAACTGATCCCGCAGTAAACAAACAGGATGCTATTATGATTGTTTTCCTTCGTCCAATATTGTCATTTAGTATCCCACCAACTGGGCTGAATAATGCTGCAGCACCAATCGTCAAACTCACGATCACTTCCTGCCATACAGCATTCAACTCAAATACTTGTCGCAAAAATATCATAGCTCCCGAAATTACTCCAGTATCATAACCGAAAAGAAAACCACCAATGACAGAGAAGAAAGTTATACTGTATACGTATCTCTTGTTGAAATTTGGTTCTGATGAAGAATTGTCATAACTATGATGGCAATCCAGACGAGACGTGTCCGGACTGCCTGTCACTGGTTTAGTTGGTGATCCTGCGTCCGAATCCGAACTGGTCCTGGCTGGGTCATCAACCTTATATCGCCCACTTGATCCGTTTGAACCATCGTATGCAATGCTGACTGCTTCTAATGAATCGCTGTCTTCGCCAGATCCAACTAAAAGTGGTGTTTTCGCAGAATATTTTGCTTTGCCTGATTGATTGGCCATCTTAGCTGCTAGACTGATGTGTTTGTTCACAGTTCTCACACATCCGCACTGGCTGGCCCGAGATTTGACAGCTGACTCGTGTTTACTTCCGGTTTGACATCTTATGGAACGCCTGTAACGCAAGATTTGGGCTTGCGTCGGGCCTGAATGTCCGAAGCGGATTGAGTCGGACTTCAAGTGGGAAATGTCACGAAACGGGCCCAGTGAATGAGTGATATTTGGTTATGTTGTATTTGACTCAGAAAGGCAGAATATCTTTTCCCGGCCAGGCACGAGCCATTGGCTCGGCACAGCGATGTATACACTCATTACATACGCATGTCAGAGGTCAACTGAATATTTGCATACTAGGTCGAGGTCACATTATCTGAGCATGTTCGTGTGCATGGGCAGCTAATGTGACCTCGACCTAGTATGCAAATATTCAGTTGACCTCTGACATGCGTATGCAGAAGAGCCCAGAATATGGCGGCAGATGTCAACAAAAACTTCACGAAATACGTGTGGAAATAAATAGTGAGTTTGTTTGGAATTTTGGACATTTGCATTATAATTTTTCATGAAAGTCGTCCAACTAAGACTGCAGCGATGTCGCTGCACGCTAGCTGGAACAGACTGCACAGTTTTTGGAATGCACTGCACGATAATTATGCCTCAAATACTTTGATCAAGATTTTCAATTTTCCCAGCCAGGCGAGAGCCATTGGCTCGGCACAGCGATGTATACACTCAATACAGCATTATACACAGTAAGATGGTCACAGTTTGTCACACAATCGCCAGATGTGAAATCGTATCTTGCCATTGGATTGTGGATGATATGGGTTGGCATGAATTCTCGAACCATATCTGAGAAAATACGGGCCGGAACTCTCCATCTACACACAAATCGCGTGATGAACACGTCCCTCCATCGAGTAAAACAATTTGTAATGACAAGAACCTACCGCTGCCCCTTCTTTGAGACCACGCTGATCTCGAGCCCTCCATTGCCACCCTCTCTAGACGGTCACCCACCGGTGCATTACCTTGGTGCTGAGAGTTCAGCCGTGGCTTCTGTGCACTGCACCTCAGACAGGCTTCGCACCAAGTCTCAACATCCTGAGCTCCTCCGCAGAATACCCAGCCCATCTTTCCTCTGCAGCTCCGAGAGGCAGAGAGGTCTGACATATTTCTTGGGCGTCCGCTCTGCTTCCGGATAGGTCTTAGGAGCCATCTCAGGGAAGATTGGTCAGTCCTGAGCAGGAACTTTCAGCCCCATGGGTAGTAGCAAAAGTGGTGTATCATTATCATTCTCCTATGCCTTACCCATTCACATCTGCGTCCAAGATTAAATCCTGGGTAAAGTCTGGGTTATTCAGCAAGGGATTCCTCCAGCTCCTTGAAGGCTTCCTGGCAGGCGTCTGTCCATCATCCGTCATCAGGAGGGATGTGAGTGGACACGCCTTTGTGGCAGAGTTCTTTATGAATCGCCAGTAGTACCCGAAGAAGCCAAAGAAGCAGCCCCGCCAGGTCCAGGGAGGCTTGTAACGCTTCACAGGCTCCACCTTCTCTGGATCACACTTGATGCCTCGCTGTGATAGCTTGTGCCCCAGGATACGGACTTCCCTCTGAAGCTGCTGGTACTTTGAAGCTTCAACTTCAAGCCTGTCTCCTGGAGCCTCTGGAACACATCTCTCAGGTTGCTCAGCACCTCCGCCAGATCATTTCTGATGCAGATCACACTGTCCAGGTAGATGAGACATCTCTTCCACTGCAACCCTCACAGTGCAAGCTCCATGAGCTGCTCGAAGGTGGCAGAGGCAGTTGCAAGACCGAACGGCATCACTCGGAACTGATATAATCCACTCCTCATGGTGAATGCAGTCTACCCTTGTCCACCTTCTCCATCTCCACCTGCAAATACTCGCTCGCTAAATCAAGTGTGTAGATATACCGGGTCCCCGCCAGAGTGTCGAAACTCTCGCCAATCCTGGGCAATGAATAAGCATCCTTTCTCGTCTCATCATTGAGTTTCTGATAGTCCATGCAGAACCGGGTGGTTCCGTTCTTCTTATGGACGAGGACTACAGGAGAAGACCACGGACTATCACTGGGCTCTATCTTCTGCTTTCAGCATCTCATCCACCTCTGCCTGTACAAGCTCATATTGCTTATATGACACTCTCTGGAGGGGCTTCTTGATGGGTCTGTGATCTCCTGCATCTATCGTGTACCGCACCAGTAACGTCCATCCGAGTCCCCTGTCTTTCCTAGAAAACACATCCGTGAAGTCCAAAATCAGGTCGCAGATGTGCTAGACCTCCGCATGAGTCAGTTTGGAGGTAACAGTCTCCAACTGTGACTGCAGGTGCGCTGGTAAGTTCTCTGTACCTTGTCTCTACAGAGGCAAGCATCCCACCAAGCATTGCTCCGCGTCTCTGGAGCGAGAGGGCTCTGGACGGTCCGGCAGATGTTGATTCGGCACAGACATCACCTCCTCAACCTAATGTAAGTGTGCCAGCAAGCTTTTCCCCGGTATTGTCACCTCGTGCTTCACCTTGTTGAGGAGAAGCACCATCACCTCATCTCCACATGGCTCTTCCAGGGCTATTCCTACCATCACCGTATATTGGCGGCTATACAAGGCCGACACATGGTCACATCGTACTCGGTGTACTGTCGATCAAAAGGTAGAGTGAGACTTCGGAGACTGATGGGAATTCGGAGACTAATGGCATCCCCTGCACGTAGTCCTAGGTCCGTTGACTTCGGCCTCTCACTCAGATACACTACTTTCATCTCTCCATGAGCGAGGTCGAGTGTGGCACCCAGAGTGTATAGCACTATGGTTGGCCAAACTGGTCAGAAGTAAACTTTGTTGCATGCGGTAAATATGAAATTATGTCTCGCAGTAAATCAACCAATCAGGTGAGGCATTTTATTATGCGATCAAAATATATTTATGTCACGCTATATATCAACCATTCATAACCTGTCTTATAATGCATGGTGCATTTCAAATGATATCTATTTCGGGTTTGAAATCACAGGTTGTCACTGGGTAATTTATTCCACGATCTAAATCGAATTAGAACACCTTACGTGATTGGCTGGTTTACCATGCAATACAATTCCTGATATAATGCAGGCAATAAGTATCCTTAAATGTGTCGCGAACAAAAAAATGGGATATGAATGGTTGAATTACTGTGGGATATAAATATACTTTAATCGCGCCATAAAACACTGTCCATGATTGGTTAATTTACTGCACGATATAAATGCATATTCATTGTGTGCAACAAAATTCACTTATGACCGATTTGGCCAACCATATAACACATCCATACTGAGCACTCCAGGCATCCCCTTCCGGCCTATAATGACATCTGTTGGTATTTCCAAGTCCCCCAGATGCAGGATAGTTGGGAGAGTGCCGAGGACGTCTCCTGTTTCTGCATGTAGGGCAATCCTCGAGATCCTCAAATGCTTCCTCACATGGTCAGGTAACTTTTAACTGAAACATCCACAATGGTTGAAACAGCAACCGTGTTGACCAGAAGGGCAATCCTCCCCCTGAGGTAAGACATTTGGAGTCGTACAAACTTCATGAACATTGCTATTTACAGTAGACAGAGAAAGGTCCTCCTTCCACTCAGGTAAGACACCTGGGGCCGGTTGCACAAAAAACGTACTTACGAACTCTCGTAAGTATCACACTTACGCGTCACGTAGGAATGACTTACGAGAGTCGTACATCGGTTGCACAGAGAAATCGTAGCCTTTGCGTATGTATATCACTTACGAATGTACTTACGAATTTGTATAAGTTTGAAACAGACCTATGAGCGATAAATAATACCGAGGCACCTTCTTTGAAACCATTGCAATGTGTATGATGCATTACAGCAATGAACGCCAAAATATTCAATTTGAGTCTTTTACCTTGCACATAACAAGAGTATATGGAAATTAATTTCTTTGTCTTTGCCTTTGTTCATGTTAGTGCAAATGTACCGTAAACGAATCGTTCATACCGTGTATTTTTCTGTATGTCCAGATGTAATGACAAATATATATTGCTAGCCAATATATAACTAATTTTACAAACAGATTATGGTAATTTGATAGGATTTCATTCGATAAAAAGTTAAATCTTCATGTCAAAGTACGTGAATAAATATACAGTACCCTATATGACAATGAGATCTCGATTCAAGGCAAGAAAGAAAACAACTGCAACATCAGGGGATACTCAAAATAAGTTCATTCACCACGCCAGCTGCATTGGCATTTCTTAGATACCCATTGAAGAAATAATATCTGAGAAAGACGTGATAACATCAATATATAGCAGTAGGTTATGATATTAGTGTGTAATAGACGTGGAATCAATACCCAGTATCAAGTATTCCGAGCAAACAAAACAGGGTCCGTTATCCAATCTCATAGTCCGGGGACAGAAAGTCATATCAGGCATACGAAGTGAGAGAAAACAAAAATGACAGGGAAACTCATGAACCCCCATAAATGGCCATCAGGAGGTGAAATCAGGTGTTCCGGAAAGAGTGAGCATTTCCTGCCCCACTAGTGGCACCCGTCATGAATTCCCCAAAATTAACATGAAAAAAGATCTAGTTGCATGGCAGACATGGATTTGCTGTATTTATCAACCAGATCATGATGACGTCCATAGAATTTCTTAAACGCAGCAATAAGTCTTGGTAAAACATATCCTTGTCGTAGCAGTTTAGAGACTAGCTGGGCACTTCGATAGACAAAGTCCTCATATTTGCAACTAGCTCTGGAATAGCGTATAAGTTGAGAAACAAACACACCATATGCCGGTGACATAGGAATGTTGCTGCTTAGAAAACGAGCAGCAAGGATTCGTGTGTTGTAACCCACTGTTGTAGTATATAGGAGAAAACCGCCCATTCCTTCATGAATCTTCATGAAGTATAAATATTGCGGTGTACAAATTATTTGTATCATATATGGCATGAAATTATATCTTCACGGAAATTTGTTCAGTGTCAGATAATTGATAAATAAATTCTGAGCGTATACTTTGACGGTTCTGATTATTAAACAATTGTATTTGTATTTGGTATTTGGCTCATCTTTTCAAACACCCTTTATTTAGCCTAACAAATAATATATATCGCTCATTTACAATTTTTACATACGCAATTCATGATACCAATTAATAATCTGAATGCATTGAGTTTTCGTTGGAAACAAATATAATTGCATGATTTAGGTTTAATCCAGGAAGAAGAATCAACTAGACTAGTAAATATCTACGACAGCTCCTTACCACTCGTATACTTACGAGAGATATCATGCGTAGATTCTGTTTTGTGCAACCCAATCTTCGTAACTCATTTCGGTTGCACCTAGGTTCATTTACGTAATTCGTAAGTCACGCATAGATAAGAAAATATTGCCATATTAGGTCGCAAAGACTATCCCTCTGGGTGTCACTATTTCCAATATATGTACATATCCTGCATCTCCACCTTTCGTCTCATCTTTTCACCTTCTAGTCCTGACCTGTGCTTGGCAGAAATTGCCCATCATCTTGGCGCCAGAAACAGACCCCTCCAGTCTAACGAGTAGTCCTCTTCTCCCGCCTCCTCCTGAGTGTGTTCATCCTCCAGCTGCTTCAGCAGGAGCGCCAGAGATCTTGTCATCCTTCGGTCGCTGGAAACACTCCCTACTCAGGTGGCCGGGTTGTCAGTACAGCCAGCAGTCATGCTCTCGACCTCAAGGTCCCTGTGCCAAGGCCGTCTGCGGAGTCGTTACTCCCTCCATCTTCTTCAGAACCATCCCTGCAGACTCGGAGTCCATCGGCGCCTCTGGTGAGAGAGGGTACTCTCGGTGGTAGACCCATCTTTCAACGAATCCATGTCTTGTCTCCTCCACTCCCGGGGTGTTATCGGAGCGGGCTTCTGTCCATACTGGATGACCCATGGCACTTGATGGTAAAAACCCACCAGGAGTGGCTGCGGATGAGGCACTCCTATCTGCAGAGCCATGTGTGGGGCCACCGTCCAATTCATACATCGACGGAGCCTGCTGTACTCTGGCGGCCACGGGTGGCAGAGCATACATGGCGCATCCCATCTGCAGAAGTGGTACAGCTCCCATCATGCGGCCGGCTGCTGCTCTCGGTATCGCGTCACTTCTGGAAGGCCCAGCTTGGGATTGAGCGTCGCTCAGACCTTCCCGTAACCCTCTCTTGACTGAAGGTCCCCTATGAGTGAGAGACCCAAGAAAGCGCGGGGATGGTACTCGCTGCCGATCTGCCGATCAGGTTCTTCCTCTTCCTCCCAATGTGGCCCATCCTCTGTTTCGCAGATCTTGTTGTTCCTAAGGTGAGAGCTGGGTCTCCACAATAGCCCAGGGCTCTCGTGGACCCTCTGCAGATAATGCTCCCGTTCTTGCATCCTGTCTTGTTCCATCCGCGAGGGTCTCCTCATTCTGGATGGAGCGAGGACATTTTGTCTTCACCAGCTCTGGAGTCGTCAGATCTTTCAGGTTTCTCCGTTTAATCTGATTGTCTTCCGCACTCCTCTGCATCTCCAGATCCTCCGCGCTGCCCAATCCAATTTTTCAATTGAAAAATCCAATTTTTCAACCTATGAGGAAATGAATGATCTAGCTTGACATATTAGCTGCTAAGGTTTAACTTGTTCTGGGACAGAACTATGGAGAAGCCCCCAACCCTCTACATGTCTATGTGCTGACTTTTTCATGGAGGTTTCATGCCAAACTATCGACGCCCGTTTTGGCAGGTAAACCTTCAGACACCTACTCCAAATGAGGATTTTCTTCGTCTTTGACATAAAATCTGTCAAATTGATGGCAAACTTTTAATATTCCACAGATGTATAATACATAAATCGATGTGTTAGGATTGAGAAAATAACGTAAGATCCTCAAATTATCCAAAAAAGTCCAAAATGGCGGAGCCGATGGAAATTGACGTTCCCAGAATGCAAAGCAAATTTTACCGCAATGACGCGTATTATGGAACACACAATTTTCTGTGCAGCAATACGTGCATGCATACATCATCTTGCGTGTGACATTCTCTGGCGCTATGGTGAAGTAAACACGATGATACGTCTGCGACGCCACGGCTAAATTTACCGTAATTTGACGTATTGTATCACATGACAATTAAGGTGTTCCATGCGGGGATGCGAATTTTTATTTTAAACTGGCCTTTCAATTCGCCCAGTAGGCATATGTATCATGATATCAGATGCAGATATTTCTAATGGTTTTCAATATTTTCTTTTATTTTTTTTAAAAATGAAATACCATTTTAGTAGGCTTAGATCTATCTGTTACATTGAGTTCAAAATAAATTTTTACTTATTAGGAATATGAATGAAGTAGGCCTATGTTTTTCATCATAATATACTGTCGTGGTGCTGATGATGTGCTCGAGCTCTAATGTCGTCCCCCGCAGTTAGCTGCATTTTCTTGTTCATGATTGTTGTGAATGGCCTGTGACATTAGTGAACTCTGTCCTTAGCCTAGGTCTGACTTCAATTCCAGAAGAAAATGGAATAATATGTCGTAAAAACCATTCCATTATGCTTGTTTCTTATCCCAAGAAAATAACCTCCGTGAGGCAGAAATAACAGAAACTACAAATCCAATGCAGCGTTGATCACGAAAATCATGATCTGTGTGATGAAAATAATTCAATAGGTCTACTGTATACTCCATAGTAGGCCTACAGTTATTCAGCAGTTAATACATGTAGATCTAGATCTATTTGAACATGATGAAAAGCATGAAGAGAGTTGTCTGTGGAATGTCTGGTGGTGTGGACAGTGCAGTAGCAGCTCTTATCTTGAAACGGAAAGGTGAACATTAGAGTTTAGACCATAAATCCTCTCCGGAGAGGATCTATGATTAGACCAACATTATCGCAGTTGTGAAAAATTTATGTAGACTCCAATTTATCGAATGGGTGGGGTGGCCCTAACTACTACGGCTGTAGCCATCCGTGCTGAATAAGAGGCCTAGAGTTAGCCATACTGGCCTACATATGACTATTCATTTGGTACCGTCATCCCTTCGGGCGGACCAAATATAGTCATAGAGGCTTTCGACCCTGACAGTTCTGACTAAAATTGCGGCGGCTCCAGCATCTACAAAACACTTGACAACATACCTCGATTTTTTGCCAGAATGTCCATTCATTTCCGAGCAAAATGACACTATCACTGTGTCGATCACTCGAACGAATTGCCGATGCACCATTTCCGAGACATGCAGTGCCTCGAGGATGACTCACCAAATACTTTTTCAACCCTGGGTCAGAGGTCATTTGATGGATTGACCCCATAATCAATAGGTTTCGACTCTGACACTATATCAACCTATTTGTCAAGTTTCAGAAGAATAGCATAAGTACTTTTCGAATTATCATCCGGAAACCATTTAACAGAAAATTCATCTTCACGGACTAACCGGACCTCGGATCCGGCTCCAAAACAATTGGGCTCATCTACGTAATATATGTGATAAAATTTCTCAGAGAATCTTCAAGGCACTTTTGTGTTATCGTCCGGAAACCGAAAAGTGAAAACTAGAAAAAAAATAAATTCTGACAAAACCATAAGGACATTGCGTGCCGAAATGCCCTAATTCACAGAGCTCAGTCTCGGCACATCTTCTAAGTGTATATTTGGTCCTATTTGGATGTACAACATCAAGTGAATCTTGTCAGTATGTCACATAAATAGATAAGCTGTCATTGATGTAGGCATAGTTAGTTATCAGCTAGACCTGATTGTAATGTGCAAGTGTCCAGTTTGAATTTGTATTGTCTTTCCTAGGATTTGATGTACAAGGAGTGTTCATGCGTAACTGGGATCTGACAAATGAGATAGGCAAATGCACAACGGAAGCTGATATTGAAGATGCAGAATTTGTATGCAAGAAACTCAAGATACCATTTCGTGAAGTAAATTTTGTCAAGGAGTATTGGAATGAAGTTTTTAGGTAAGTAGCACTGGTAGGAACAAATATTAATGCATTTACTGCCCATTTACCAAGAAATGTCATTTAAATAATATGGAAGAATCACTAGCTGAACACATGTAGCCTCCTTTGCTCTTGTTGCTACTTGGATTGACCATGTATGTATCGCACACGTATGGTGAAGTTCAATATCATATTGGTTGTGTATTTTTCAGTGAGATGTTAAAAGATTACGAGAATGGGCTGACACCAAATCCTGACGTGCTCTGCAACAAGTTTATCAAATTTGGCCACTTCTTCCGACACGCTGTGGAAAGATTGGGAGCTGATGCCGTTGCAACTGGGCATTATGCAAGGAATAGCTGGGGGCAGTTCTTGGAGCATGCTGACCATAACACGGGTAATATCCTGTTATCATGATTATCCATTCATACATTATGTTTACCAATGTACTAAATCATATTAAAAGACAGAGAAAAATTTGGTGAAAATTTAGTGATTCAATAGTTCTGAAAGCAACAGTCTCTGAATAATTTTGATCATGTTATTGTAACTGTATATTCTTTGTTTGAGAGCACAAGTTGTCTCATTTTCTTTGGTAAGATCTAATACACTTGCAAAACATACTACCGGTACACCTGACAATCATGGTAATAGAACAGGCATTAGGCATGTTATGGTAGTTCTCTCATCTGTATTTATATTCATCAATGTCATGGTAATAGAACAGGCATTAGGCATGTTATATAAATGGTAGTTCTCTCATCTGTATTTATTTTCATCAATGTCATGGTAATAGAACAGGCATTAGGCATGTTATGGTAGTTCTCTCATCTGTATTTATATTCATCAATGTCATGGTAATAGAACAGGCATTAGGCATGTTATATAAATGGTAGTTCTCTCATCTGTATTTATATTCATCAATGTCATGGTAATAGAACAGGCATTAGGCATGTTATGGTAGTTCTCTCATCTGTATTTATATTCATCAATGTTCATGTTTACATTTAGTACATACAATCTATGTCTATGACAATGCATACTGCAGTGAAGTTTCTTGATCATCTTATCTCAAAATGTTGAAATACTATATCTATCAGTGGTTTATCATGTCTAATCTTAAACGGATGTTGTAGATGCCACACTGATGAAGGCTATAGATCAACTCAAAGACCAGACATTGTTCTTGTCACAAATACCACAACAAGCGTTGCGAAGGACCATGTTTCCTGTAGGGGATGTCACAAAAGATGTCGTGAGAAAGATAGCACTTTCCGCAGGATTTCAGAGGATTGTTGAAAAGAAAGAAGTAGGTGAAGTAGGTGACTCGTGCCAACAGTTATATGTACCATCATGTGCAGACATTATAGAGGTGCTATATGCAGTAATAAGTTAGAGTGCATTGACACAGAGTTCATTACAGAATCCTCAACAGGTGTGTCCATAATTATCCCAGTTCTTACTATTGAAATTTCAGAGCACTGGGATTTGTTTCATTGGAAAACGGGAGTTTCAGTCTTTCATAGAAGAGGTAAACTTTACTACCTGATTCAGAATACATTATAGACATGATAAAAATGCCTTATTGACCTTGAACAGGATCATTGATGCAATCGGTAGCTGCATTAGTTTGTTTTCTCCTGAATTTCCATAATTGACTATTCCATTCAGTATATTGAGCCTAAGCCTGGATCATTCATCGACATGGAGACAGGAGAAATAGTGGGAAAACACAAAGGTAACATGAAGGACACTTCGGTTTGATTTCTCCTTACAAGTTGCTGATTCTACTCACCAAATATTCCCTAAATCACCACTTGAGATACCGGGGTATCAATTTGTCAATTGTGTTCGGTTTTTTTTTTACAGGCATTCATTGCTGGACTCTTGGCCAAAGAACACATTTGGGTGGATTTGACACAGCATATTTTGTTTCTGACATTCAGAAGAACTCCCGAGATATTTTGGTGGTATGTGGGAAAAAAAAAAAACCTGTGAAAATAATGACTTGGTGAAAAGCAAAATATAGCCCATAATCAGTGTATTTGTTTGATTGTTAAACAAATGTTGAGGGGAAGTCATGCATGCAATTAGATAGATAGATTATAAGAGATAGAATTCACAGAAAATTGATTTTATAATGCACATATAACTGTAAAATTAAAGAAGAATACATGTAGTTGTTTTCACATTGACTGGAAACTTTGTATTTCAGGTGAAGGGTACGAACCATCCAGCATTGTTCACACAGTGGCTATATGTGACAGACCCTCACTGGATCTCCACAGTGCCAGCCGAGCTCTACGAGACAGGCTGCATGCAGTGCCACTTCCGCTACCAGCACATCCACCCGCTTGTCAAGTGTTCGCTGACCCTCGTGGATGGACTGCTCCAGGTGCACATAGAACGGCCTCTCAGGGCAATCAGTGCCGGACAGTACGCCGTGTTCTATAAGGATGAAGTGTGTCTGGGCAGTGCAAAAATTTTCAGGACAGGACCCACGCTTTATGAGCTGGATGTCCGTAAACCAGTCGAGAACTCCAAGGAGTTTAGGTGATGGTCGAGTGCATTTCAAATGTTGTGTGGCTAATGTATGTGTGGGAAAGTTTATATTGGTTACATGACTATATTGATTACATGGTAGTGTTTTTGCTGAATTTGTACATATTTTTCATGTTATGTACACATTTTCAAGCTCTGTGCAGAAGTGTTGTAGAGATTTTCATTCGGCAGGTGAAATTCCAAGTTTTGTCTGACTGAATGAGTTTTTATCGGACTTTTTAAAGTTGGAATCAATTTTGAAATCAGCCAAATTTAGCATTCTTTTTTTCACGCAAACTTGAAAGTACATCTCGAGATAGTCAGGAATATATAAGAAATATGCACAGTTCGACAACAGATGCATGGAAAATTGCCATTAAACGTGCATGAAAACAGTGGATAGAGAATGATCGGCATGTCTACATTGCCAGTTGCCACAGTATCTAGACAAATACCAATGACGTCATGAGACTGTGTGTAGAACTCGCCCGCCTTGCAGGCCGCTTTGAGGAAAAAATTGATGCGAGGTTGACTGGCCCGAATTTGAATCTTGATTTGGCAACTCAATTTAGGCACGTAATAGGCCCAAATTTGTATGATTTCTAATTCTATTGACGAAATAAAGCTCCGCAGAATGAATAAATTTTATCAATTCTAAAAGTGGTTATAACTTTAAACCTAGTTGCTGGTATATTTCGATCATTATTGTTATCAATTTACTGAATATTTTACCAGTCAGTATTGCAGGTTAAATTAGAAAAGCTATCAGACCTCGGGACCTGTCCGGACCAACGGACCGGTAACATTGGTGACCCCTGCTTGGGAATTTTGTCTTGCTAGTGTGTGGACTTGATGTGTGTGGACAACAAATCAGTATGAATTAGATGCTATGTGAACTTTTCCATGTTGGTGCTATTGGTTATTGCATACATATACAATGATGTACATGTATGACTGACTGCTGATTCGGTGTGTACCAATAAAACATATTTCACACTTCATACAATTACGAGTATGTTTCCAAGCATAAAAAGATATGGTTCTATAGTGGTCCCTGCAACATGAGATGTTCATGTCTAAAGAGATTTTTTTGTATTCCCCAGAGATCAAATTATATAAATGACCCTTTGAATCCTGTTCGATAAGACCTCAATTCTCTGCAAAAAGTGAAGTCTTGTCGTACAGGGACCAAGGTACATGTATCCTGCTCAGTTGACCTTAGATGAAATACACCAATTTCTCAATCCTAATAATACCAAAACACCAGCATCAATGCCTCTTCATAGTGATTTATTAAAGCACATGATTAACTTTTTGTTAACAATTGCCAGCCCAAGCCTACGTAACAACACATACACACATAACAGTCTTCACCAACCACCATAATCGAGAAATCCCCATGGCAATATACATATGGCAAAGATACTCTCACATTATACATGATTTAAGTATGGAGTCATATTTAAGTATGCGTGTTTAATTTTGTGAAATTTACAGAGGGTTGTTCAAATGTCAGCTAATTTGTATACTATACATCACTCTCCTACTGGGTAGACTTTCGTTCAGCTGAAGTATATTTTACTTCTAACAGAGGCATTATGATGGAACTGACTGTGTGTCGGCAAGAATACAATACTGCCCGGTTTGGAATATACATGTATTATCGGGGAACGATAATGCTGACTCACTGGTGAAGGACGAGTTTGAGTTCCATTCATTTCATTTTGCCACAGTAAGAACAATACACATACAAATACTGCTGGTAAAAGCTGATGAAATCATTCGTCACACCATGTTTAACAACTCATAATCTAAATTCTGTTTTAGCTGTACAAATAACAACACTGAACACACACGTACATGTACCTGAGTGTTCCAGAGGTATGAAGCATTTATAATGTTCACACTCCCTGACTTCAGGTTATTGCTGTTTGCCAGCACATGATTTTGCTATACTGTTCGTGATTGGTTCTAACAACTTTAAGTAGCAGATATATGCTCCTACTTGTACATGGTAATATGTTTTGACACTATAAATTAAGGTCCAATATTCCAAAAGCAATCTTATATAATTTGAGTGAATTTCACTTGTGACATAACATCCGAGTGCAGAAATGCATTGAACACAACACGTGCAGTAGAAACATGGGAGAGGGGCACCCAAAGACAATTTTCCGATAAGAACCAACCATACAACACCCCCTTTGAAACAAGAGCCAACCATACAACACCCCCTTTGAAACAAGAGCCAACCATACAACACCCCCTCTGGAACAATAGCTTTCAACAACAGCAACAAGGGACAAAGAAAGACGTATCATCTTGAATAATTCATAACCACCTGAATAGGTGATGGCAGCCACCATAATATATAAATAGTTACCGGTAAACAAAATTTACAAATATTTAACAATTTCATAACAACAAATGAAGGATTTGCTATGATATTCCTGGTAGTGGTAGCCGTCTGTAGATTTTCAAACAACCCCAAGAAATGAGACCAATGAGAGCAGCTCTGAGAGTCCACCTGAAGATTCGCCCTGCTCCGGATCCTGGTGGTACTCTATGGGGGGGGGGGGGGAGAAAAAATTTGCTTTCAACAGTCAAAATCTACGAACAGAATAGGGATTTTATTGCATGAATATTAGCATTAACTCCATACAAATGTTACTGGATGAGTGCAGATATTAGGCATAAATGAACAACATAAGAACAACTAATTCAAAGTGTACAATTCAACATACTGGAGAAGACTGCCGACATCGATGCGAGAGTCCCAGTTGTCGACAATTCCCTGGACATGTCCCATACCCACTACACCCACCACGACTGCGGGTATAGCGCCTGTGGATAGTACATGTATTAATGAAGACATCAATGACTGACATACTCTGACATCCTAGATGCATACAGAGAACCTGCATTTTTTATATCTCATTGATGTCATGGTACTTGTAATAGGTGCTATAGGCACAACACTGTTGTGAGCCACACACCGGCGGGACTGTTGCGATCAGGGACGGGTCTAGCGGCCGCCCGAAGCGAGTGGGCGAGGTAGAGATCACGCTCCCGCACAAAGACCTGGCTCAGAGCCGGGAATTCCCCAGCCATCTCCCGCATCATCTCCTCCAGGAGGTCCCGCTGCTTACACTTCTCCACCTCCTCCTTGCTGTGTACAGAGAGACAGTCATCAACCACACCGGCCATATCAACACAACAATAGGGCTATCGTTGATGTTATTCTTAGTCAAATAGTGCTTGACATTTTTGCAAAATGAAAAATATGGTGGAGTCAGTACTATCACAGAATGTTTGATCATTTAGATTCCTGATCATACAACTAACACTGAATAAACAAGTGATGACGTGGTGATATCATGATCAGCTGAGCACATGAATGGACTGTGACCTGATCGGTTCTTTTGACATGAGAAGACACCACATGAGTTGCAGTTTCTGCCACCAGGAGAGAGATCGTACAGCTCGTCTCAGCGTGATGCCGACAGGTCGGTCACCAAGGTGTATACGGCAGCCGTGGATTTTACGAGCCTATGACAAATCATGAACACATTCAAACACTGTGAAAATTTTACAGCTGATGATACTTGGATTATATCATATATTATATTATAACTACTGCTGCCAGAGTTATTAACATTCAGATATGGTTTACCAGAGCATACCTCGATGAAAGCCCTGCGGAATTCTCCCCCGGGTGCCATGCCGAGCTGTTCTGTTAGATGCGCCGACATATTCAGCAACAGTATATGCACAATGCCCTGTACCACGCCAGCCTGCATTATGATGATGTTGAGGTGTGATAGACAACTAATATGTCATCTGTATCAACCGCAAACCTTGTGATAATTTTCTGAAATATTATCTGGCCGCACTACACAAGTACATGTTTTTCAAATTTAACCAAATTGTTGACATGTATGACAAGAAAGAATTACCTGCTTAATGACAAGAAAGACATACCTGCTTAATTAGAGTCCTAAATTTGTCGAAATTAATATTTTTCGCTTCTTGTAGTAGTTTTTCCTCATCGAGTTGCAAAATACCAACTCGACTACTGCATAACTCCACCATCACAATATCAGGCTGTGTCAGTTGAATGGCCTAAAATTATAAGGCATTTTGTCATTACAGTATGAATTCAATTCAATTCATGCAAACATCTATTGGGGAGGTGAATAACATATACTTAGAAAAACTTTTGAGACATGTGAGTTATTCAGAAAGGCTTGACAAATATTATTAACATACACTGTTTATAGCCAACTTCAGAAAGTCACACCTTAGAAACATCATCCTGACTGTTTTTGCTGAAGTGTGCAGTTCCCACAATGTAAACCTTAGAGCCATCCTCAGTGTGTAACGTTGTCACGGTGTCTGGAAGTTCTGGATTGGGAAGCCGTTTCACATACGTCCCTGGAAAAGGCACATCCTCCAAGTTGTCTTCGACGTCAGACTCCTCACCCTCTTCATCATCTTCCTCATCATCAGCCTCCTCGTCGGTCCACTGTCCATCATCCGAGTCAGGATTCAGTATCATCGGTTGAGGTGATTCACCTGTCAGATCTGTAGCTTTGTCCTGTGTTTGCTCGGTTTCAGCATTGGATTCACTTTGTGTTGGACCTTTAGCAGATTCTTGTGTAATATCCTGCTGTACATTCTCTGTTTTTTCTTGATCCATTGTATCTGCAATCGGCAATTGAACACAATGTATTGTTTTTAGCTAGCACTACTCATCTATATGTGTAAATAATCAGTTTACATACTTATTATCTATCCATGCTACTGGACCTTGAATATAAAACACTATGTTCTTTATGGTCATATCACAATATAGCACGTACAGTTGTGTCTATTATTTCCCATCAAATTTCAAACGTTCAGATATCAGAATGACCCTATATGCAAGTACCGTTCGTTATAAACAGCTCTATGACACGCCAATTGTTTATAGTTCTATGACGTATTGCTCCCAAGATGCTAAAAGCTCCATAAATGACAATGTTATATCGACAAAACACTATGGGCCCATGACCAGAAGCAAGTTCATCCAAGTACTTCTGAGCTCATGGTTCGGCTTTTCAGGTAGCGAATATTCAGTGATAAAGTCATTCATCATATGTCGAATATGCATCTCCTGTGTCCCCTCGGTTTACAGATGAGGCCCAGAGCCGTCTAGTAAGAGAGTTACGACAATGACGTGATAGGCGCCATTTTTTGTCCAAATCATGTTTTACGGAAAACAATAATACCCCACACAAAGCTACATTGATATCATGAATACCTCGAGCTGAAAGGTCATGCATGTCAGCCAATGCAAAGCTTCTTTTGGACAAAAAATGGTGAATCACGCTAAAATCTGGAACGGTCATTGTAAATGTTGCTAAAAAAAATTTCTGTATGGCCTATAACACGAAATCAAGTTACATCTTGAAAGATTTTTTTCTTTAATGACATATTTTCACAGACCATCGATTCGAAGGCAACAAAACTTATACACATCACAAAAGTACTTAAGGGAGTTTTATATATGATTTTGAGGAAAACTGTCTGAATAGATTTTGAGAAAATGGCCACCAAAGACAAAATTCATCGTTTTTTTGACAAAAAAGGTCGTTTTGACCTTTCAAGGTCATTGAAGGTAAAATTCAAGGTCACCACTCAAACCGCAATATATGATTTCCCATTTGAATGTGCCAATACTTAGGCTCCATCTTGAAGTGTTCTATGAGTTTACTCCGCACAGCTCCCATTATGAAGGAAGAATTGGGTGAAATTTTCTAAATCCAAAAAAAAATTTCAAAGGCCAAAAAACTTTTTTTTTTTTGGCTGGAAATGGCTCAAAACGAATAGTGACTCGATTTGGTACAAAAAAATTTTTTTCGCCGACCCGTCAAAAAATCAAAATGGCCGCCACATGCAGACTGTCATTTCAAAGGCAACAAAACGTATACACATCACAAAGGTACATAAGGAGAATTTTATACATGATTTTGAGGAAAACTGTCTGAATAGATTTTGAGAAAATGGCCACCAAAAACAAAATTCATCGTTTTTTCGACAAAAAAGGTCGTTTTGACCTTTCATCGTCATTGAAGGTCAAATTCAAGGTCACCACTCAAACCGCAATATATGATTCCCCATTTGAATGTGCCAATACTTAGGCTCTATCTTGAAGTGTTCTATGAGTTTACTCCGCACAGCTCCCATTATGAAGGAAAAATTGGGTGAAATTCCCCAAAAAAATTTTAATGGCCAAAAATTTTTATTATTTTTTTTTTTGCTGAAAATGGCTCAAAACGAATAGTGACTCGATTTGAGACAAAAAATTTTTTTTTCGCCAACCCATCAATAAATCAAAATGGCCGCACACGCGGACCGGCAATTCAAGGGCAACGAAACTTATACATGTCATAGAGGTACATCAGAGGAATGTTTTGAAACAAAAATCTCGAAACTGATCAGACAGTTTTTGAGAAAATGGCCACCAAAGTCCAAAATTGGCAATTTTTCGTCAAAAATGGCCCCCAAATCGACAAAAACGATTCAATCAAAAAAATTTAAAAAATTAGCCCAAGGGCTAAGATAGGTTACCGGACAATTTTGGTTTCAAGCATTGTAGGTGACATATGATTTTGAGATTTACCAGTCAAGGTCATCTTTGTGAATCTCAATGTCACCATCAGGTATGCTGCATATGACTTCGTATACATGTTCATAATACAAACATATAAGTTTTATCAACAAGTATTTCGTGTGTAGAGGCCAATTTCAGATTTTGAAATTCGCCCTTCAAGGTCTTTAAGGTCAAGTTAAAAAAATGTGAAAAAAAAAATGTGCCATTTATACATGACTTTTTTACAGGCTTATACACAATCCTAACCTGTATGTGCAAAAGTTTATGCTTCAGAGGCCACTTTCAAGATTTCAAGTCAGACATTTAGCACTCAAGGTCATCCAAGGTCAAAATCAAGGTCATCATTAGTTGTTCCATATATGACTTCCTATATGTTCATAATGCAAACTGAAGCTCTATCTACATGCATTTCATCTGTAGAGGCAAATTTGGGTATTTTTTCACCCAAAAATGGCTGTTTTGACCTTTCAAGGTCATCAAAGGTCAAATTCAAGGTCCCCTCCCCAATCGCTATATATGACTTCCTATTTGAAAGTGCCAATATCTAAGCTCTATCTTCAAGCGTACTATGAGTACAGTCCTGGCAGCTCCCATTATGAGGGCAAAAAGTGCCGAATATTTTTTAAGTCCAAAACTTTTTTCAAAGGGTGAAAATTTTTTTTTGTCTAGAAATGACCCAAAATGAATAGTAACGCGATTTGAGGCAAACAAATTTTTTTTCGCCGACCCGTCAAAAATTCAAAATGGCCGCCACACGGAGACCGGCGATTCAAGGGCAACAAAACTTATAGACATCATAAAGGTACATAAGGGGAATCTTTTAAAACAAAAATCTCAAAACTGATCAGACAGTTTTTGAGAAAATGGCCGCCAAAGTCAAAAATTGGCCATTTTTCGTCAAAAATGGCCGCCATTTTGAGAAAAATGCGAAAATCAAAAAACTAAAAAATAACCCCCTCTTGAAATATTTTTAGGCAACTTTGTGCAAAATTTCAGGAAAATCCGCCTGTAAACTTTAAAGATAAAAATGTGGACGGACGACGGACGGACGACGGACGCAACGCGACGGCAATAGGTTATCGGACCATAGGTCCGGTAACCTAAAAACGTCTTTAGATACTAGCCCAAAGTATGTTACGACAAATTTATGGGGAAATTCATCATGTCAAAAAAAAGTTACAGACCCGGACGGACGACAGACGGACGATGGACGAAAAACCACGACAATAGCTTATCGGCCCAAAGGGCCGGTAAGCTAAAAAGTGTACCTCGATGCGAATGAAATCTATTCACCATTTGACAGCTCAAAACATGGTGAAAACTGACGAAAATTCCAGCTCAACATACCAAAATGGCTAGGATAATCATTTATAAGTTGTTATCTGCACTAAAATCACTGATTTATTATGTTTTACAAACATCTTGAATCGTTTGAACCAAACATGCAAAATCTGGCAACTTTCTTGCTTCGATTCAATGGCGGTTTTATTCGATGTTGAATCAAATCGAAACTGGCTTAGACTAGTGTTGCGTACATATTGTTTAGCATTATGCAACACATGTCCGTTTCGATTTGATTCTACACCATATTTCTGTGTCACGGAGTTTATCGAGGCAATGGTGAAACCGCCATTGAATCGAAGCGAGAAACTTGCCGGATTTTGCTGGTTTAGTTCAAACGATTGAAAATGTTTGCAAAACACAATGAATCGACGATTTTAACACAGATAACAACTTTGAAATGATTATGCTTGCCATTTTGGTAAGTTTACGAGCCATCCGTCCTAAATTCGCCGCATTCTCAAATTTGCCAACAACATTTTCGGGCTCTAATATTTCCTTAAAACACCCATTAAAATCGTTAATCGATAGCTTAGTATCATGACTATTTACCATCATTTTGTTTTTCAGAAAGACAGCTTCTATGCTTTGCTAATATGCAGTTGGCGAACTTAGGGATGCGGCGAATTTAGGACGGACGGCTCGTAGCTGTAATTTCCATTAGTTTTCACCAAGTTTTTGAGCCGTCAAACAGCGAATAGATTTCGTTCGCATCGAGGTACACATTTTATCATGCATGGCACTTCGTCTTTCGGACCTGCGGTCCTCAGCAGGTATCCCCGAAAGACGATTTCGTTCGCATCGAGGACCGTCGTCGTGACGCGAGGATGGTTATGCTTTATAAAATCGTCAACAATCATGTCGAAATAGGGGCTCGGGACTACCTCATAAATAGGCCTAGCACACGTTCTCCTCGGATTATAAACTTCATGGCACTCCATATTCCGCACTCCCGTACCGAAACAAGGAAGACATCATTCTTCCCGCGATCTATCACAGGTCCGCACTGCTCCACCCACCTGGCATAATCTTCAACCTGATGAAGGAGGCCAGTACATGGCAGAAGCAGAAGCAGACGTACTTTGTCTAGGCCTGAGTCTGACTGATGATGGTAGATCTAGATCTATAATCAATCTGGCAAACGTCTATTTTGACCAGATTTGCTCTAACATTAACAACAGTTGGAACAATTGAAGTGTATATCATGGTGTTTACACAACTGTATACATTATAACAGACACGCACCCTAGTGAGAAGAAACCGTTAAAATATGTGAAGTTGACAAAGTGTCGAAATAGTTTCACTTCCCAAGGAACCTCCATGTGTATACACGCAAATTGATGACGTTTTACTCAAATAATATCGATGAGCTAAACAGTGACCACATCATATATTCGCGTCCAGTCATTTCCCATGAATCATTATATGACATCAATTACACAAATATGTATTGTATTCAATAGAGTAAAAAGAATTAAAACAAGAAAATGCAGCAAACTGCGGAAGACGACATTAGAGCTTGAGCACATCATCAGCACCACGACGAATGTATCTTACACAACGTTACCCCCCCCCCCCCACCCCAAAGAAAAAAAGAAGCCATAATTTTATCCCCTACATGATTCCAATTCATTTCCGTATACCAGGATGAAAAACATGGCCTACTTCATTCATATTACTAATAAGTAAACATTTATTTTAAAATCGATCAATGGAACAGATACGCCTGAACCTCATTAAAATATCCTCAAAACATTGGAAATTATGAGGAATATCTGCAACTGATATCATCAGATATAGCCTAACACATGCCTTTACTGGGCAAAATAAAATACCAGTTAAGACTTCGCAATCCAACCAAAAATATTACACTCAATATATTGAGTGTAATATTTTTGATCCAACACAGAACAAAACACCAGCTTCTTCTTCTTCTTTGTGTATATTTCCCGTCTTGTTGAGACGAACCGCCATGAGGCGTAAAAACAGGGTTAAAAGTGCGAGCGACTGGTCTACAGCCACATCGCCCGCCGCCTACACACGCTCAGCACTGGTGACACATTCCCGATCATCACACTGCGGGTGGAATGAAGCCTGTAGCACAGCCATCGGGACAAGACTTCGATCTGGGCTGCTAGATCCTCGTCCGGGATGATGTCACTGCAGTCCAGTAGAAGCTGGGTCAGGCTCGCTGTGTCACCGGTTAGGGTTGGGTCACCAATCAGGTTGCAGATCTCGATCAGGATCGGGTCACGTGTAGCTGACAGTCCGCGGCAGAGCAAAAGGAAGTGCTGAGTGTCCTCATCTGGATCTCCACACAGGGGGCAGCACTGTTTGTGTTTTCGGCCAGCCACACGGCAAGAGTGTAGTGGGTAGCGTGACATCAGCAACTTCGCCTTCACGGTTGCCTTTGAAACCTCTAGACTGCTCTGTCCAGCGAGTCTCCACACTCTGTGGGTGCGCCCTAGTGCGCAGTGACTAACCACCAGGTATTGTAGTGAGGATCTGCCATAGGCATCTTCCTTCAGATCGGCTTCCCATAGGGCTCTGACGGCTTCATGTGTCTGCCTGTGCCACTGGCGTTTTCCGGGCGGATTGTGGAGGAGTACGGAGGGAAGATCATACTTGGACAGGATGGCCTGGACATACGACACCCAGCTCCTACTCCCTTGGTCCTTCATCGCTACTTGGCGGAGAAGGACGTCACGCTCGACAGAGTCCAGACGCCTTGTCATGGATGCAGTGAATGACAGTATGTTCAGGTGTATCTGTCCCTCAAATGGTATGGCGCCAGCCAACAGGTATACAGCTGAGTTTGCTGTAGAGTCTGGGAGGTGTTGACAGCTTCGGAGATACCCTCTGTACATGGTCTCCAGTTTTTTGATGTCGGCTCCACTAAGGACCAGGCTTTCCAACCCAAATGTGAGTCGTGGGACAATGTACGTGTTCAGAATCTTGACATTGACATCGGGGCTAACTCCGTTCAGACCATGTAGCCCAGCCCCCATGAGGCTGTAGGCCGTGCGTCTTGCGAGCTGGACTCTGGCGTCAATGGTCAATTGGTTTTTCCCGTCAGGTGTACGTACAATGCCCAGATGTTTCTCTTGGTCAGTCAGTTCTATGGCCGTGTCATAAAGCAGGACTTCCTCTCTGGAGACTGAGGGCTTCCGTTGGGAGACAATCATTTTTGTTTTGGTCTTACTGAAGGTGAATCTCTCTCTGCTTGCATCAGCTGCCGCTTCATTCACTAGAGCCTGAATACCATCCCGGCTGTGACTCATCAGCGCTATGTCGTCGGCACACATGACTGCACCCATGTTGATGTGGCCGATACGGAGCTGATCTGGAGAATTAGTCAGCCTTGACAGAAGCGGAACCGAACGGTTGTTAAAAAGGACAGTGGAGCTCACACCACCTTGCCGGATACCCTGGCCTTCTGGGAATGGCATGGAGACATCGCCATTCCATTTGACGTCAGACGTGTTGGCTGTGTACATCTCGTCCACTAGAAGCCATAGGATGTCCTCAACACCCCGTTGTAGAGATGCATGAGCATCGAGCTGTGATCTACAACATCAAAGGCCTTTGATGCATCCATGTATGCCACGTGCAGCGGGGTACACTGTTCTCTCGCTTCAGCCAGGGCTTCGGTCAGTAGGAAAGCTGCATTGTTGGATGAGGCACCCTCAGTGAACCCAAACTGGTAGGGACTGTGACTCGAGTGCAGGACAGCGTTCAGACGGTGGGTGAGCTCTTTGTCAGCGATCTTCCCGAGCAGAGACGTCACTGTGATTCGACGATAACTATCAGGGCTTTTAGCCGGTTTGCCACTTTTGTGGACTGGAGAGATCATCCCATGCTTGAAAGCCTCCGGAAGCTTCCCGTCAGCCAGGATTCTGTTCACGATCATCATGATGATGGTGATTATGGCAGGGGAGGCAAACTTGATGTGCTCCGCAGAGATTCCATTTGCGTCACTGGCTTTTCCGTTCTTGAGTCGCCGAACATGGTCATGGATCTGTGCAGGTTCCACAGGGTCACATGGGGCTGCCCTCTCACGCATGATGTTCCTGATGAGCATGCGTTGCATGTCAGCAGACTGCTTGTAATGGTCATCAAAACAGTCGCTGGATTTGGGGGTTGCCAGGTCCTTGAAGTACGAAGCCCAGTGGTCAGCATCTGTCACATTCGGGCCATCAGCAATTGCACCAAAGTCGATTTTGACAGTCGAGTGGGCCGGTAGATTTTGTTCCCTCTGACTTCGTATAAGTCGGTGGAAGGTGGTCTGATCAGACACACTGGCAGCCATTATCTTTGTATGGGTCTCACCACGCTCCCTGGCAGCTATGCATCGCTGGGCTCTCCGTAGCTCCTTCTTTGCACAATTCCAGTGTTTGAGATATTCGTTCTGTGGGCCCGATGGTCGACCAGCATCTCTCCATGCGGCAAAAGCATGCTTTGATGCCTTCATGAGCGGAAGGAGTTCAGGCGCCCACGTAAATTTGGTTTTCTTTCTTGGTTTAGCAACGTTCCGTGGCTGGCAGGTGGTACTTGCATCAGTGAGGATGGTCTCTAGTCGGCCTATGATGACATCTGTCGGTGTGTCTTCTGTAATGCACTCTAGCAGCACATTTCCCTTCTCATCCGTCAGTCGGTGGTATAGTTCCTTGTCAACCTTTTCCCACTTTACCCTTCTACGTACTGCAAGGCCTGTCTTGTGTTCAGGTTTGGTTTGCTTGGAGACAGTTTGTTCTGGGTACATCGAGAGTTTGGCCTTGATTGCATCATGGGAGCTGCTATTCATTGGATTTCTCACATCCACGATGATGGACTTGATGATCTGGACCTGGCGTTTTGGCACAATGAAGTAGTCAATTGTGGACGTGATATTCCCAGTGAAGTGATGGTATGTTGGGGCACTTGGGGTACACTGGCTTGGCTCCAGGTTGTGCTCATCACAGAACCTCATGAATTTCTTGTCGTTTTCAGAGACATTTCAAGGGCTAATGGGACGTTGATGTCTCCTGCCCAGATGAAGAGACAGTTGGCGTATTTCACAAGCAGCTCACGTACTTCATCCAGAGCTGATTTGTAGTCAGCATGGCTGTGAGTACCGCTGGCTGGCATGTACGTGTTGACGACCAGTAGAGGGTCCTTCTCGGTTTGTACCAGAACTGCTGCCACACGATCACTTCCGTCCGGCAGGGGGGTGATCCATGTTGTGAGAGAGGCTGGCCAGAGTATCGCCATGCCAGCTGTTCCACGCGGACGGTACATTGGGGACACTGGGTTGTCATCATCAGCACATTTAACTAGAGCGTGCATTGTCGGGAACAGTTTTTGGATAATGCTGGATTCAAAGCTGTGGAGCCAGTGCTCCTGGATGCAAATCAGGGTCTTCTCGTCCAGGAGCTCTGCCAGATACGCAGCATTACCCTTTAGACCTTCGATGTTTAGTGAGGCGAGCGTGAGAGGCCCGTCACGCCTAAAAAAGACTCCTCTGTCGGGGTTGCCAGGTTGTCCTCATCTTGAGCTCTGTTTTGTTGCTGTTGTTGTTGTTCTTTGTGACTTTTTCGATGGTGGTCTTCCAGATTGACTGCGTCATGCACATCCGATTCTTCTGGAGGGTCTGGACTATCTACTGTGTGGGGCCTAGTGCCACAGGTAGACTGCACTGCGATTTCGGCCTGGTCATCAGATGTCAGGAGACTCAGGGTGTCACAGCTCTGCATGCGTTCTTGTGTTTTTTTCGTCCAGTGCAGCTTCTATGTCTGATGTAGATTTTTGTAGCTGCACTTGGTACAGCTTCCGTGGTTTGTTCTATCAGATATGGTACACTGTCTTGACCACCGCTGGGTAGGCTTTCTTCCCGCGTGGTTTGGTGCAGCTGGCCATGATTGTAATCCTAGATTGTAATCGGCTGGAGGTTTTGGACGGCTGCCAGTGGGCTACCTTCTTCTTGCCTCTGGTGGCTTGCGTTTCGTGGGCCGTACTCTGATGGCATTTGTTGGTAGCTCTGCCTTCGTCTAGTTGGTTTCCAGGACAGCTGATGGTGATGGTTTTTACGTACGTACCAGGGATCATGGCGTCTAGTTGGCCTCGGCTGGTGGTTCCTGTCCCGGGAAGGTTCTGCTTGATTATAGACAAGGTGCGCAAGTACATCTTCTAGTACTGCTAGCGTGGGGATGATGGCCGTTTGAGGTTGGCTGGTTGTTTGAGGCATGCCTTGCTGGTTACTGCACATACATGTGCAGCCGGGCTGGCCATGTGGCATGTTGGATTGTTGTGGCATCATCATGCTCGCAGTGGCCAGGGGTACTTGTTGTGACTGGTATGGATGACTCTGGGGTGGCATCATACCTGGTTGGTACGGGTGGCTCTGGGTCTGGGGTAGCGTCATACCAGGATGTGGCTGCTGTGGCTGGTATAGCTGGCTTTGGAGTGGTGTTATACCGGGGTGCGCCGGTTGGGACGGGTACATTGGGGTACTTTGCTGTTGTTGGGCCCCTCCAGGTCCAGCATGGAGGCGGAGCTTCAGAAGGTTATTTTCATCAGACAGAGTGTTCAGTTTTGATTCCAGTTTGGATACAAGGTCACGCAGGGCAGCTACTTGTTCACCCTGTTCTTTGTGTCTGTCCTCTTGACGGCGCAGTGTGGATTCTTTTTGTTTCAGAGTCTTTTCTCGCCCTTTCAGCTGCCTATATTTGGAGTCCAAGTACTCGCTGTGTTGAGGGAGTCCATTTCCACTGCAGGTAGCCGGGCTTAGAGCAGGTGGGTCTCGCATGGCTTCAATACTGTCAGCTCTACTTATGCGGTAACCAGTCTTTGTTACCTGCCGCAGTGTCTGGGGTTGGCGCGGGAACTGTGGGGTTGACCTTAGTGTCTATGATTACTGGCTCATCACTTGGGAATGCGTCACCATGGGTGTGGGTCATTCCTGTGTCTGGTTGGTTTGCAGTATTTGCTAAGTCCAGACCAGGGGTCGGTGAGCTATCGTCAGGCCCTGTAGTTTGGACATGCTGCAGAGGTGCCTTCGGGGTTTCTGGTTGATTTGTAGAGCTAGGTTGGTCAGTGCCAGATGTGGTAAAGCTAGATCTGTTTCGGGGTGTAGCGTTGCCATTTCTGGTTTCTGGTTGGTTTACAGAGCTGGCTACGTCTGTGCCAGGGGTGGGTGGCGGAGTTACAGCCTATGGCGTGGTCCCTGACTGACTAGCTGTAGTTTTCATATCACCACTCTCACAGGATTTGTTTGGTGGTGATGAGGGGCCAGTCTTTGCACTGTCTGGGTCATTTGGCATGTTGGTGGCATTTAGTGGGGTGGTATTGACAGCTATATCTGACGTCGAGGCAGAGATGGAGACGAGGCATGCTTTGCAGGTGAAGGCCATCCCATTTTCCAGACCATAGATTTCGTCAGATGTAGATTTGTTGCACCTATAGTGTACCCATGTGTGGCAGATATCACACATAACACCTCTGGTTCTCACGTGTTTGTTACAGACTGTGCACCGTGCTGGTTCCTCATCCTCTTGGTCTTTGAACTCTGGGGATCTGCCCTCACTTGCCCACACACCCACGCTTGCTATGGCACATCTTCGGTTGTTGGGCAGGGTAGGCTGTGGGTTTGAGGTAACAGCTTCTGTAGGGTCATATATGGTTCTTTTGGTCCTGCAGCGTGAGCTACGGCGTGCTCCCTGGCTGTCCAGACTCTGTAGAGAGCGGTTGATGCTATTTACCAGGTTGAGGTCTAGCTCTTGGGCCACGGTAGTCAGGACATCAATGAAAGCATCTGGATTTCTCCCATTTATCACGGCTTTGTTCGTTGTATTGAACAGGCTTACAACATAGGCTGTAGTGTTGGGCTGAGATAGTACAGTGATGGTGACGTCGACACTACAGCCATTTTGGTCGACGTTGTCTCTCACCGCCACCAGTCCATTGGAGGTGCCTTTGCTGTAATGTGTTAATATGGCTCGCTTAACACATTCATATGTGCCGGTGTTGAAGGTTACAACCAGACCGCCGCCTGTGTAATTGAGGCTAATACTCGGCCTGTTTGCGTCAGAGATCTTCTTCCCAACAGCACGCTGTTTGTCGAGAGCAAAGGTTGCCTGCTTGTGGGTCATCATACCTGTCATATGGTCGGGCTGATTGAGTTTGGCTGGCTTGTTTTCATCCACGCTGATCTTGTTTGGGATGGCCAGTTGTTTCTGTGGTGAATGTAGCCGGGTCACTACGTCAAATGTGGTGGCTTGCTTGGCACCACGTCTTCCAGGCATCTTAGGCTTTTCCTGCACAGGGCGCAGTGATGCAACAGCAGGTAGTTTTATCGAGAGTGGTGGAGTCAGTGCTTAGCGTGTACATGTGCAGGCAGGGAAAATGCAGTTGCAAATACAATACAGTACTCGAGTAAAAACCCATAAGAAAACATGGATTTAAAACCACAGTTCGTATTTCGCTAAAATCAGACTGCTTCCAAGCATAAAAGAAAATATCATAAAAGCTGATGAGAGTCAATAAAACACAATTCAACTTGCTCAGATTCCGACGGGGATCAGTATTTCATGTACTTTTGAAACAAACCGCCCTCTAAAATGGCATAAATGATCCATAAATCGGGAGTAAAAAAATTTTGTTTTGTCCGTCCGCCATTAACCGGAAGTACCCAATTAATTGTCATTTTATAAAATACGTCAAATTACGGTAAATGTAGCCGTGGCATCGCAGACGAATCGTTGTGTTTACTTCATAACGCCAAAAATGTCCACACGCAGATGCCCACATGCATGTATGCATGCATGAATTGCTGAACAGAAATTGTGTTCCAAAATACGCGTGATTGTGGTAAAATTTGCTTTGCATTCTGGGAACGTCAATTTCCATCGGCTCCGCCATTTTATGATTTTGGGACGTTTTTAGATAATTTGAACATTTTACGTAATTTTCTCAAACCTAGCACATCGATTCATGCCTGATATATCTGTGGAATAGTCAAAGTTTCCCATCAATTCGAGAGATTTTATGTCAAGGACGAAGAAAATCCTCATTTGAAGTAGGTATCTAAACGTTTACATGCCAAAACGTGCGTCGATAGGTTCGCGTGAAACCTCCATAAACAAGAAAATGCAGCTAACTGCGGGAGACGACAATAGAGCTCGAGCATATCACCAGAACCACGAAAGCTGAATGTATCTTACATAACGTTACCCCCCCCCCCCACCCACATCCCCCCCGCCCCGCAAAAAATAATGATGGACCATATCCTCCCCCACATGATTCCAATTCATTCCGTCCCGTATATTATGATGAAACACATAGGTCTACTTCAATCATATTCCTATAAACATTTATTTTGAACTCAATGAAACAGATACACCTGATAAAATGATATTCAACCTCAATAAAATATCCTTAGAATATTGGAAACTATGAGGAATATCTGCATCTGATATCATGATATAGCTAACACATGCATACTGGGAAAATTGAAAGACCGGTTTAGAATAAAAAGGTTTCGCAACCCAACATGGAACACCTTGCCATGTGATAAAATACGTCAAATTACGGTAAACGTAGTCGTGGTATCGCGAACGAATCTCTGTGTTTCCTTCATTACGCTAAAGAAGGGCACAAGCAATGTTCCATGTACATGCATGCACGAAATGCTGCACGGAAAATTGTACTTTCCAAAATACGCGTCATTGCGGTAAAATTTGCTTTGCATTCTGGGAACGTGAATTTCCATCGGCTCCGCCATTTTAACGTTTTTTTTCAGACGAGCTGAGCATTTTGCGTAATTTTCTCAAACATAACACATCGATTTATGCATTATATATCTGCAGAATATTCAAAGCTTGCCATCAAATCGAGAGATTTTATGTCAAGGACGAAGAAAATCCTCATTTGAAGTAGGTATGCAAACGTTTACGCCCCCAAACGGGCGTCGATAGTTTGGCATGAAACCTCCACGAAAAAGTCAGCATATAGACATGTAGAGGGTTGGGGGCTTCGCCCCCAACGCTCTAATGTCAATAATGTCAAAAAATGTTCACATTGCATAGCATAATTTATATTGAAGAACACATTGAAATAAACATTTGATTTTTCATCTGATTTATTTCGACACAAGTGAACCATTATACAAATATAGACATACATTTGGAAAAGAAATAGAAGACAGATATACAGTAAGAGGGTGTACCATGGATTGCATACAAAAGTCCGTGGACTCAGTAGACCATATGGTCCTTGTGCACCAGAAAAGATGTGGACGGGAGGTTGAGTAAGCCTATACAGATAACACATGTAAAAAATACTCAATGTTGTAAATGTACATGAAACACACTTTTAAAACTAGCCTACCAGTAGGGGAGACTGGGGTCAATTGTAACAAATTCCACAATTAGGCTCAGGGGATGGGCGTTGTTTCGTAGAACAAGAGCAAACAAGGGTGAATGAAATAAATATAAATAACTCATGATGGTAAATGTACACCTTTGGCTCTAAGGTGATTAGTTCGTTTGCGTCTGGAGGGGTCAAAAGTAACAAGAAGTTGGGTTAAAACGGTCAAAATCAAGGTGCATTTGATTAGAGTTTTTTTTTCTTTTGGCATGGTCCTCATTTATTAACAACAATTGTTGTGCCCGTTTACAACTTTCTAAATTTTTAGAGATAGAACTCTGAAATTTTTTGAAAAATTATGGCATGATGCCCAATTAATACACACAAATTTGCAAGCTGATCCGATTATTCAAAACAAAACTGTGCCAAAAGGCGTGTTTCTCTGATGGATGGACTTGAGTTTGGTTCATTTTTTTTTCAAAAGCGAGCGGGTGGGCAGATTTGTAGTTACTAATACTTGTCTTTTTGGTTCTAAACAAAGTATTTCTGAAGTTTGTATGTATTGCACTTTTCATGCCGCCACTTTGCTTTAGACATGACTCAGGTTACCGCTGGGAATCAGCAAAGTTTCAATATCCATATCTTATTATGTATTACCTCTCATGGTTTCTCAGTGGAATGGTACCCAGTGCTTTGAAAATTGCCAAAATAATTCCTATATTCAAGCACCATGTTGAACAACTAATACCCATAAGTCTTTTGCCTGCCTTCTCTAAAATCTAGATCTAACTAGATATCCTAGATCTAACACAGAACAAACCCAAACACAGTATTTGATTGAGGAGTTACGCTCCACTTGGTCCCACTCAGAGAAGTTAAAATTTGAAAGTGATTTGATGATTTTCAGACTTTCAAACAATCATCAATATGATATTGTGTATCCGAAAACATATATTTTGGATCAAATATTTTATTCAATGTGGAATTATAAGTAATATACCCCCGCCCCCCCCCCCCCGCCAAAAAAAACCCACCTGAAAATGGGGTCATTTTTTGGCCATTTTCAATAAAGTCAATTTTAGATAACAACTACTGGGGAACAAATTCTGAGATTTTGCTTATTTATCAACTGATTCTTTGAAAAAAAAATCAATATGAAGGCATGCTGATGGGGTGAAAAGCAATCGGCTTTCCATGAAAAACTAATAACTTTTTCGGCCTTTGGTCTTCATTTTATTTTGAAGATATTATAAATATCTTAAATATATTAACGATCATATTAGATTAAATTTATAACACTCATACAATTGTGCAATTATATTGCAATTAAGATGAATACATGTGATTAAAAGCATAACAATACTCAATTTCCATCTGTTGGTAATAACTCCTGAAACATTGTCTCAGAGGCTTTGGCGACTGTGGAAATTTACCCCATGGATGTTCTGAGATTTAAAAAAAAGTGTGGTGTGTCGTTTTGACGTGTTGGAGCTACACAAGTAGTGACACCATAGATATGGCGCACAGGTGTTGGTACACCTATAATTGGACAGGTGGCGACACTCCGGTGATCGGGTATGTATAAAATAGACCACTAAACAGCCGTAGGGTATGACGAATACACGAGTCCTTCCTCGGGCTTTAACGAAATCACTAACGAGTGCAAAAGTCCACTATGATTATCCAAATGCAATACACATGTATATAATTATGACGTGGAGGAGATACACTTGTGGGGTTATAGCTATCCATATAACGAATGATATGGACTACGAATGTGACCGAGGATGCTCGCCTCCATTGGGATTCGAACTAAGTTCCCCAGTTTCCAAGCTCTATGCTCTAAAAATGAGTTAAATGGATATAGGCCAAGTTATTAGGAATACCGGCAACACCCCCCCCCCCTCCTTTGTGAACTTGTCCCGAGTTGAAGCAGAATTTGAGACCATCTCCCCAATCAGGACATACCACATAACAGGTTCTGGAATTTTGCTGCAATTAAGCACACTCCACATGCAGACCCCGACGACAACCAAGGAAGCATCCTGCGGAATGCGCATCATGTGACCTCCAGTGGGATTCAAAACAAGGTCGCCAGCTTTCAAGCCGTACACTCTAACAACTAACAAGTGAGCTAAAGGGATATCCCACTAGCCAAGCTAGTAGGAACGCATGAAACATAATTACTAGGGTTATGCATCCTCAGACAACAATCACTTGGATGATAGGTCATAGGATGACCAACACTAGGATTATAGGTCCGGGACAACCAATCTCAGTATTGCATGTCCCAGTATGATTACCAATCCTATGACGTGTATGCCTAAGACCACAGGTCCGAAGAGCCCTAGACTACTATTCCTATTATATTCCTTTTTTTTTTATTTTATTCTATTTTACCTTTCACAAATGTGCACCTATGTACAAATTAACCTACCGCCTCTGTGGCCGAGTGGATGGGACCGGTGGCTCTTGAAGCAACGATGCTCAGAGGCGGTAGGTGACGCGGGTTTGATCCACGTCACCGGCACAAAGTAGGTGGAGTTATCATCCTGGCAATGCAAAGGGGGATGGGGAAGACAGGCAGAATTGCCTATCATCATGGACCGTCGTTAAATAAATCTGATGATGATTATTATTATTATAATATTAATTAATTAAACGTCTTCTTTAGTGCGCGTCTGAAATTTGTTGTAAATAAGGTGTGCAAACATACATTTATGATGCTGAAAAAACACAAACATAAAACTTCACTATAGTGCCAAATGTTGCGCGAGTATGCACTCAGTGCTCCCCGAACTTCCACAATATCCAAGAAAGTGACTACAAGGATAAACATAATGAAATTCATCAACTGACATATGATTTTTGTCTTCACGCTTTGAGCATAATGCATTTTCTTGGCTACCTTTTTCGCAGATTCTGCCATAGAACGTACAATTACCTTTTGACAAAATCCCGAAATTACTAATGAAGTCCAAATAACAGCACGCGTCAGAATCGTGGAATAGTATAGCCATCTACCAACATTCTTTCGGATGTCAAAATAGAAACACGTTACAAAAGTTGTTTGACCATACAGATTTTCTTCCGACCGGATAACTGGAAAAACTGTGATAGAAGAGATCACCGCCCACCCAAGGGCAAGCAATCCCCATGTTCGTGTACTGTGCACCTTCTTGAATGGTGATGCCATAGCCTTTGCACGAATTACAGATAGAACAGTCATGAAGTATGTAGCAGTGCCCAGCCCGAGACCAACGAGTCCAGATGTCACCTTACACAAAAAGCTCCACTGCCAGTCATTGATTACCCACACCCTGTCGTCCTTTCCCAAAGTACCAACACAGCCAAGTAACACCACATATGAACCGATGATGAACTCAGAAATGGATTGGTGTGCGAGAACGACAGAGGTTGGTGAATGTCTACGTCTGAAGTGCCAGTAGCTAGTGACACAAGACAAGGAAGTGACGATCAAACCAAGCAACAGTAGAGACATGCTCACGAGACTCGTGGTCACGTCGATGTCGCAACTGATTTGTTCACCAGAGCGACAGTTCTTGGTGCTTAGTAGGCAGCATATAGCAGGATGATCAGTGAACAAATATTCCAAACGCGACAGCATGTCCAATAAAGCAACATCACTAGAAATATGCAGTAACTTGTTGTTTCGTATATCTAGCACTGATAAATTTCTTATTTCACAACACAAAGCTCTTGCATTGAAATCAGTCAAAAGATTCCTGAATATGTTCAGGGATATTAGTGAGTACATGCCATGTAATGCGAAGTTTTCTATCGCAGTAATTGTAAGATTGCTTAGGTTCAAATTGTCAACATAAACTAATCCAGTAAATGCATAAGCATCCACAAATTGAATTGGGTTTCCCTCCAGATTAAGGATCCGTAAATTCACGAGACCATGAAACATTTCTCCCCGCAAGCCGCTGATCAGATTATGTTCCAGATTCAGGGTATGAAGGTTGTTAAGATTTGCAAAGACGTGAACAGGAATACTACTCAAGCCACAAAATCCAACGTCCAGAATGAGTAACTTATTGGTTGTCTCTTGAAACGAATCTCGGTCGAAATCTAAATGTTGCACTTTAAACACCAATCGGTACACAAACTTGTGAACAGCTCGGAATATGTCGGACACCTGCATGGAATCACAAAACACATGAACTCCAACACATTTACATCCATCAGGACAGTGGCCAATATCACAGTAAAGTTCATCGTCTCCACCTAGTGTGCAGTCATATTTGCCATCACATATTTGATTTCTGTGAACACAAACTGGCTCATACGGGCATTTAAAATGCCTCGAGCATTTGTAGTTTTCACAGTTTTCTTCATCCTCTCCCATCTCGCATTGGCGTTCACCATCACACAAATAATTCAGTGGCAAGCAATACGAGTTGTGACATTTGAATTGGCCAGAACACTGCGAATGCGTACAGTTGCGCAGATGTGCACCATTACGACAGGGCACCAACATGCCATACTTGTCAGTGCTGTATAGGCATGTTTCCCATGTCTGGTAACACATACTAGACAACTGGGGATCACACGGCACACCTCCACCTTGACAGTCATTAAGGCTATAGCGTGGAAAGAAGTCTGTTTCCCAGGACGTCGCTTCATCACTACCATCTGAGCAATCAGGAACTAAATCTCGCATGTGAGCTGATGGAATACGCTCATCATTGTTACACAAAAATATATGCTGAGTGTCAGATGTACAATTACTTTCATCAGAACCGTCCAAGCAGTCGGGGAACAAATCGCACTGATCACTCGCGAGTACGATGTCACCATTGAGACAGAGGAAGTATTCATTTTCTGTGTCGAAAGAACAGAACTCATCATATTCGTTCACACAGTGGGTGTGCCGATCGCACACTTTCGAGAGACTGATACAGTGATCATCACACTGGTAGTAACCAGCCGAACACTCACATCCTGGTGGAGAACAGTCAAAGAAACAAGAACTGACCTTAGGAAGCGATGAGATTCCAAGATTTGATTGCAAGTTCGAATTTGAGCATACAAGAGAACAATATCTCTCGTCACTCCCGTCTGCACAGTTGATTTCCCCGTCACACCATCGCACCTCCGAGATACAACTACCATCATCACACGATGACCACATAAATGTATCATTGCAATGTTCAGATTGGTACTGTAATGGCTGGGTACAGAGCACGTGGGTGTATGGTGACTGGTCATCAGTAGCAAATGTGGTAGTTACAGGAGAAAAGGAGTCCTCTACGTTTGGAATAACTTTGGAAAATTTGGACTGTTCAGTGGAAAGAATATTAATTCCAATAATGATATCAAGTGCTGTATGATACCATCGGTTCAACAGGGCGCCAAGATCCTCCTGGTTCATAGTGGCCAGATTGGCTTCGAATTTGGAGCATGTTACTTCTGCCGTGTATTGTTCAGTCGAACAATGAACACACAGGAACAAACGGTAACACTGCGCTCCGAGCAGTGTCCATCTGCTTGGACAGTAACCCTGGGACTGGGACGAAACTGACTGACGCGTGGTCCTATTTGACATTGCACATATTGGCACAACATTCGGCATTGGCATATCACAAGGGACAGGCAACCACTTGAAATACATGGCTGGTGACAGGATTGCTGAAACTACACAATTCCTTGTAGTATTGATAGATGGTTGCAATTCAGATAACCAGTCTTTCAATATGTCAGGAAACACATCTGTTGGCATCTCCCCAGTCGATGTTGTAGAAGTGACCTTGAACTTGTACTGAGGCACGAACACTTGTTAATTAGGAACATTCCACGAAGAGAGGCCAAGTCGTTCTCCTGACATCCAGTGGAAGTGCCGTCCATTGCCCTGGAGAGTTTGAAATGTAGCTTACAAATAAAAAAAATCCACTTGATATGAAATATAAATTGTATTTTCAAACAGGAATCGTATTATAGAGGAGTATTAGAGATACATGTAGCTGATTACCTTTACGTCCCTTCTTAGTCCAAGATAAAACAACGGCAGACCCTTTGTGAGCGACGCTATATAGCGAAAGTTCTGGAATAGTACATCACGGAGGATGTTAGTTTGTAGAGCATCCTTCAGCGACACCAGTTGTAAACTTTTCCTTTCACAAATTGTTAACATTTCTTCCCAATCAATGTTCAATGTTTTCGTATTCTCGACCACGAAACAGCTGTCATCGTCGCAATATTGTGGGTCATAAAAGCAGGCGTTTTGTTGAGTCCGGTATGTGTTATTGTGTTGAACAGCTTCTATTTCGATGGAGCATTGGGGATCATTATCAGTATGTTTTTTAATACTGAAAAGAACGTCTTCGGTTAATCCTGAATATCATGTGAAGCTCTTATGTGGCATCCTCGGCCATATTAACTGTGATTTATCTTTGACATATTGTATCAGGGTGTGATGTTCTGAATGACAAGGACCAGCTGGACGTACTTGAAGGATTAACTGTTGAGCACAGAAGGAATTTTTCCGGTTCACAAATCGAACTGGATACCTCTGATTCTCTTTTCCAATGATTACAAACTTATACAAAGCTGGAACACTTGGAATTCGTATCCTGCCACATGTTGTATAAATTATGGAAGGAGTGTTTGCCCTCAGTTGAATATTTGGGCATTTCATGTATTCAATAAGCGCTACCAATTGTGTTTCTGATCTCAGGTTCGTCATGTAGTATTCGAGATCAAACTGTCCTTGTATCTCCATGAAAATGCTCCCTTGTCTGATCACTGATTGGTTGAAGAGGACAAAGAACTCATCGCAAGAGGCGCAACTCCGTCTCGGCGTCATCGAGACGTTCATTCTTGTGATGATTGGATAAAATGTCTCTGCATATCTGTGGTAGTCATGAGGACTCATGTGAATAGAACATACCGCATATGGCATGTGGTGCATGTTTGGAGTGAACTGTAGTTTGATGCACGAGTGTTGCTTGATATTGTTGAAGAAGATGAATTTTCGAGCAGCATTGCCTATGATCAATCGACGTTCTGTACTGTACGCATTGATTAACTGTTTCGTATCGAGCAGGTTGTACTGACCGAACTCTTGAAGTTTCGTGTAACAAGGTTGAAGAAACCCAATACAATCTACATTTGATATCAGACGAGCCCTCAAATATGCTTTGTTCAGTCCTGACACGTAAAACATGAGAGACAACCCATTGTTGGTGAATGTTGTGATTTCTTTACTCGCGTTGTTGTTGACCCAATCGGTAAGAAGCTCCCCACACAAAGGCCCAATCTCCTGCTTGGAAATAGATTCAGCGGGGTCGTGTTCAGCACTTTGCTCATCAATTATGTACAGACCGCCATTGCTGCAGTCTGTACTCGCGATCGCGTTCAAAGTTGCCTCCTCCAATATCACACTCATTGATGTCTGATTGACATCCATTAGCCAGTGACAGTATAGGTACGGTGTGATAAAATTGCCGCTGTCGTTCACGTTGCTTGTAGATACAGTAACGGTGGAGCCTTCTCTTGTAATGTTACAGTATTCGGTCGTGACTTTCTGAAAATTGCGTATTATTTGGAAACCAGCTGACATGAGACTGGCGACATAGTCATCTCCTGTTCCTGTAATTTTGACGAACAGTTGAAAACCAACTGCAATGAAATAAGGAAATTCTATTTGTGGGTCAGTTCTCTCTGTGAGTAGTGTGTTCGGATCTGCGCTGGGTCCATTGTGTACATCAATATCGACGGCTGCTCTCTTTTGTTCTTCAAATACCAATGTTATACTGTTTCTCCATTCAGTTCGTATCCACCAGGTGAAGTAATAGTAATAATTTCTTGTTTTAGGTACGTCAGGTAAATCTAGTTTCAAACCCCCATGCACTCCTGAGTAGTACGTTTCCGGCCAAAATTGTTGGGCAAAGCGAAGATATGTGTAAAAGAGTTGGAAACGATTATGTTTTTCCGACTTGATTTCAGCTGTGATTACAACATCGGACATGGAATACAAGCTCCAAGGCGTTCTGATGCCACAATACCTGTTAGTGGTGTTCCTGTCCTGTGATCCAACTTTGTATAACTTCACGTGGTCAGCGACACAATCTTTTCCTGAGTCCTCCAAGTTGAAGATCGTGAATGTCAAATTGATAGACGTATTTGGGGGATTGATTATATGCCATCTGTAGCCTGTATCTTCGTGTTGAGACGAGCTGATTCCTCCATCGACAGCCACATGACCGACAGGAGAACCTGGCTTGGTATAGTTGGATGTTCCTATGGTATCTGGATGATATTTTGCTCCATGAAAGGACACGTTTATGATATGGTAAATCAATTTCACATAGACGACGACATATTGGATGAGTGAATTTTTGTGAGGATGTGCTGCCTTGTCTAGGCATACAGCTGCCAAAGAGTCAACGTAGGTGAATTCCGCGAAGTCGCTATCTTCCTGGTAATACGACACCAAATCGTGTTGGACTTCTCTTGTGTTTTCTGTCACATGTAAGATATTGGCCATCAAATGCGGATCTGAACTGAGTTCGGCACCTGTAAAAAAAGTTTTATGATCCGTCATCATGTGGACAGTTGAAGTGATTACCTATATCAACGGATCTGACCAATGGGAAGACGGAGGTGGAATGTTTATCGGAAAACGTTTGCGATCTACATGTTAGTGAGAAATGACAGGAATACATTTGAGACGTTTGAAGTTTTCAGGATATAATATCGTTATTTGAAAGAAGTTTGACAATCATTCATGGTTACTCGCTAGCTTAACAATAACGATTCAGACGCACGAGATATGACTGATGTATATGATGGACTCATTCAACTGGGACATACGACATTAATGGCAGGAGTCCGTGTCTCTAAAGGTTCGAATCGACCAAAGAGCTTAGATGCTCTCGTGCAAAGTTTGTGATATATTTAGAAGAGACACCAGCTGTAGTGAATAAATATAGTTTAATTATTGATCGGTACCACGAACTGAATATGCAATATGTTGCGGAAATTTGGGTCAAACTACAGAAGTTTGGAAGACATGCTACTAACATTACGCACATGTTGGTAGATGGCAATTCCGACCGCTCAGGACACATTCTCCATAACGATAGCCCAGATCGGCACAGCGAAATGTTGTCCGGGTGCTTTTTCCACATGTGTTTTCACAGCCAGTCACAGTCTCGACTATTTCTACAAACACAAAAAAAATGTTCGGTCAAATATATCAGAACGGTATCACATTCCATCAAATAATAGATACGATCACCCATATCATTACCTCGTACTGCAAAAGTCGTGTTACAGAAAGCCACAAGGAGCATGAGTAAAACTTGAACACTTTGAGGACACGTCATAGCGAGTGTCTGGCGAGCTTCATCCTGCATGCATCATCATACGGTCAACGATCTATGCTTTGTATAACTTCAAATGCGTGAAATTTATATGGTTTCCAGAATTGCTTGTTATTTCCTATTAAAAATTATGTGATGTTACGGCAGCCTTGAGTTTCGTGGGCATTGATTTTCTTTTATAAAGCTTTTTAATGAAAACTAAAACACGACACTGAAACGCAATCCATTAATACCAGATAAGTAATTTTATCAATTTTGAATGCGAAGAAATTTGATATGGGTCATTATTATTCTATAGGGTAATTTATAACAAATGTGTTTCTGTGATTGTTTATAATAGGATTATAATTCATTGCAATCAAATCTAGCCTCCCTGAACGTTTGGATATTTGATAAACACTAATCATCATTTGGAACATAACGAGAAAACAAAGAGATATGTATATTGTGTATATATTCATGACTAATTGGATCATATATTCTGATGATACTCAATGAGACAAAATATGGTGAAAATGTGGCCCAAATTGTCCAATTCAAGGCGAGATATTATTATTCACAGATGATTAGATAGCTTTATTCACAAAAGCGCAATTAGCCCACGTACATCGTGTTACACGACTCAAGTGACAAGTTCTTTATATAAAAGACAATGAATTAAATAATTGCTAATGCAGCTCAAAAGCATGAAAAAAATTGCCGCAAGGTCATTACACATTGGTGATTTTTACATGGCATATAATTACGGTTACATTTCTGACAGGTTTAAATTATTTACCATGTCAGAGTTAATTGATGGACAGTATAAAATCGTCTATTTCTGTTTACATTTCAGTGTCAAAACACTCTACAGATAATCTATTACACATTTAAACCTAGACAGGGCGACCCTGTGTTTCCATAAGATATCAATTTCCAATTTCCAAATAAATTTCTAACTCAAGAACAATTTTGTATATTTTGTAATTGTACATTTTCAAGTAAATCCAAATTACCCACGCCTCGTTTGAGCCAAACAATGTATGTTGAATGTTAACATTAGAAGTCTATGAAGCTGACAGAAGGTACTTACAAAAAGAACTATTTCAATATATTTTCGTATTTGTAAAACTGGCACCACAATCCCAAAATAAATCTAAAGACAATTGCATTGGTATGTTTCCACATTTTTTCACCAGCCGCTTTAACACAAAGAGAGCTTTGTCAGCTTGAGACGATATTATTTATAGCAGCTGACCACATATATATATATCATTGAAGAAAACTCAAATACTTATGATAGCTTACACTTTTAATTCCTCTGTTGCTAGAACGAAAACGTTCATGTCGTCTCACCGTTTCTAAACAGAATAGTCTTGCCGAGGTTAGAACCTAGGCAAGTTAGTCAATGAAAGGTCAACAAATAAATAGACGATCAGAAAGCGTTCACCTCACGTACCGAGTACTATGGTTCTATAATCTATACCAGTCAGTTGTTCGGGATATTTTGTACACGCAGCCAGTGTCGCATGTTACATAATAATGTAGGCTATATACATTATAGTTTGGTTTGAGATGTCCGAATGAGTATATTCCTCTTGAAGAATTACGATCTTGAGGTATGACCATATGAGATTGGCAAGTCATTATCTTGATGGAATTATGCCCTAGCTGAAAATGCAAATGGGTGTTTAGAGAGCGCCAGTATCATAACATCGTTGTATTTTTACCCCATATGATGCATTCAGGTCAAAACACCTAACAAAACCCCGTGTCACACCCAATATTAGGCCTAATACTTGCTTGTCAGGATTGGCTCACAAACTTAATCATGCGATGCCTAATACACAAGTATTATGTCAGAATATAGCAATGGATAAGCCATGGGCCGCTGAAATGTAGTCATTCGTGACCTTGCAATTTGTGGTATGTGTCCTAAAGATTGTCCATAACCCGAACAATTTGTGGGAACCACAGTAATAAGTCGCCAGTATAAAATATCCAGAACAACTGACTGACCAGTATAGAATCATATAGTACTCTGTCGCCAAATACTCTACAGGGCTTGGGTGCAATATTAAGCCTAAATGAATATGGGGCTTGGTTGAGTGCAATATCACTTTTAATGGCACTTCGGAAAATTATATGATACGAGGCGATAGGTGGTGATGTTCTTATGTCTTGTTTTTGTTGCAGGTAGCAATACGTTATGGTCGCTTATTATGAATATCTGCACCGACCTCTGATGTCTGGTCAGCGGCCTCAGTTCAATAAGAAGACGGTGTTTATCTTATTAGTGGGACTTTCCCACACAGCAAAACGACTGATTTGCAAACGTGGCCTTTCGTTATTTATCAGTAATTATTTGTGTATTCCTATCCAGTGCGGCCTGGCTTGACAAGGTTATTTTCAAATAGTAAATTATGAATAAAATGTCGTGTCAACCACGGTGACGCAGGTGTGGCTTCAACAGCACAGTCACAGACCCAGCCCAAGCGACGCGGAGCGCGTCCAAGATCGCCCACATTGGTGCTCGGCCCGGGACGAAAACAAACAAATCGCGATTATGACAGTTATCTGGGTTGACACACCAAATTGTCTAGTTTTGTATTCACTCAGATACACGAGAGGACCCAAATTCTACTAAGAGTATATGAAAGCACTTAAATACCCCAAAATATTGTTGAAAATCCCCTCCAAACATTGACTTTAGCCTTAGCAGCCACCGACCACACATTTTACCAGGAAGGATTAACGGTGTTTGGTAGGGCTTATACGAGTAGGGCTTATACGAGTAGTACAAAAAGGCTTCTAACCGGTTAGGAATTGGCTAACCGGTTACTCGTGAATTTTAAGAAGTGATAAAAAAACAATACATTATCCAGTAATTCTGAGCTTTTTGTTCTCGTTCTTGGGTGTGTAGTGTTGTTTTTCGTGCCGTCATTGTAATTTATGCCTCTACATCAGTTCAGCATGTGCGAGCTCCATTGTTTTGTCAACTTTCGTGGTTATGTTTTCAATTGATCACGAGACTGCGTGCAACATTTAATGTAATTGTCTGCTGCGTTTGTTGTCATGCAGACGATCACACGTGTGCTTATTTCGAATTTTCGATGTCCCGGCAATAGTAGACCTCTATAGGTGATTTCAGACCCATGTTAAGCATGTTTATGTATACGACTACTTCATCAAAATCTTTCTAAACTTAAGTCTTCAGTGGTATTACATTATAACGAGTAACCGGTTAGTAACCGGTTACACACTGCCGAGTACTCGGTTACGGAAATCTCTACTCGTATTAGCCCTAGTGTTTGGAGGGGATTTTGAGCAATATATCAAGGTATTCAGTTGATTTATCATAGTAATTTGGGTCCTCTCATGTGTTAGCATACATACAATACTAAAAGTTTGTGTTTCAGCTAAGCATATAAATCGGTGGGAGATTTTGATATCGATGATCGTTGTCTTCCACCGAGCGATCATCGAATCTGACCCTTGACTCGGCAATACTCGCGCTTGTTGATGGGCAATATCGGCTGGAACCGCCGCGGTCACTGAGGCGCTAGTGCCATGATACGATGGTGGGGTTAGCATGTATTATAGGGCACAGGAAGAAATAAATGAATAAACCACAAGGTTTTAATAATGGTCCAAAAAAGTTGTTTGGTAATTGATGATCCGAGTCAAAAATAGCAATGTTTGAAGAAGTTTCATTCGAATCATCAAATGTGGAGCCATCTCACACCTCATGTGTATCCACAGTACACGGTGCACATACGCGGCAAAAATAGTCCTCAACAATCCCCAAGATTAGATCATAATTTACGCAATATACTTCGCCTAATCCTTTTGAAAAATCTGCATAAATTCGGTTTGTGTCGTTTGTCTTTTGCAATTGAGTAATGACGGAAACATGCGGTGAAAACAATTTGCATTACGGTCGGCACCCACCGGTCTGACACAGGCTGCATAGACGTGCTGTAGGAGTTCTCTCGATGTATTCATACGCGGCTACAAAACAAGAACTAGCTTTTTTAAAAAAGGCTCACGGCCAAAACTGCCCTCTCACGAAAATATCCGAAACAATTTACGATATGAAAAAAATCGATTCCAAGTATTTCACATCGATCATCGCTCGGCCCAGTACAATCGATCGATCATCGATATCATCGATTTATCGTTACATGCCTAGTTTCAGCTCGTAAATCGATCATAATCGCGATTTGTTTATTTTCGTCCCGAGCACCAATGTGTGCAATCTTGGACGCGCTCCGCGTCACTTGGGCTGTCACAGACTGTCACAGACTCTCAGAGGGGCACTTGTTATTCACAGACTAACCCTTGCCATGGCGTCATAAATAAAGAAAAAATACTTTATGACGTCACTTGCAAAACATCTATGTATATGATTTTTCTAACTTGTTTACACCGGTTTTTGATGATGTTTTTGCAATGCTGAATGGTATCGTTGTGGCATAGCGTCAGGTCACCTAATCATCTACCCTGTCCTTAATAATCTTCGAGCCTTGCAAACACTGCCAAACAGCTGTGCAAAACAGACATCTGACAACAACCATGTCTTTGAAAATACTTCTAATACACATTTCAGTACATCTTGTATTTTTTTAGTTTATTCGAGGTTTGCCCAGCCGTTTGCAGGGGTCGAGCATTAGGGAGAGGGTCGCTGATTAGGTATTCTGATGCTATTTCACTTGGGGGTCAAATAGCAATTTTCTACCAAATTTCAGACTTCTGATCACCTGTAAGATACAATTTTTATCACCATGTTCACAGCATAGCCAAATCATAATGTACCCAATAAGGCACACGTACCATGCTCACACATATGTCAACAGAAATTGAGTATTTATTCTACACGTAAGCCCAGACTTCTAACTCAAACTAAAGAAGTCAGCTCCTGGGTCTGTGAGGTTCATGAGGATGAAATCAATGTTTCCGGTTTCAGACGATAACTCAAGAGGTATTTGGGCAATGACTGCGGAACTTGGCAAGGAGGTCCGTATACCACAAGGGAAGAAACCTATTGATTTTTAAGGTTGATCCGTCGAACGACCTTCGACCTAGGGCTCGAATTAGTTTCAGCCGAGTCATCCCTGAGGATTTCTGCATATCTTGGAAATGGTGCGTCGTAGAGCGAAACGTTATTTTCGGACTCGTCACCCTAGACAAATATGTCTGAAGGGTATTGGGAATGAACTTTGACCTTGATCTTGAATTTCTTTTGCCGAGTCAGCATTTTTCGTTTTCGTCGTTATCTTGGGGATTGGTGTATCGTAGAGCGAAACAGACCGTCATTTTTGGACTCATGGCATTGGGCAAACATGTCTTATCATGCTTACGGGTATTGAAAAATAGACTTTCACCTTCACATGAACTTTTTTGCCGAGTCAGCATTTTTTCATTTTCGTCGAAATTTGGAAACGGTGTAATGTAGAGCGAAATGAATGTTTTTTTTTTTGTGGCCCTTGACAAAAATGCCTAAACGGGTATTTGGGATGAACTTTTGCCTTGACCTGAAATAATTTTGCCAAGCGGCATTTGTCATTTTCGGCGATATCTCAGAAATGGTATGTCATATAGTGAAATGGACGATATTTTCAGACTCTTCAGGCCCTATACAAACAAGTCTAATGCCATTAGACTAATGGGTATTGAAGATGATCTTTGACCTCGACCTGAATTTTTTATTTTGAGTCGGCATTTTAGGTTACCGGACCTATGGTCCGATAACCTATTGCCGTCGCGTTGCGTCCGTCGTCCGTCCGTCGTCCGTCGTCCGTCCACATTTTTATCTTTAAAGTTTACAGGCGGATTTTCCTGAAATTTTGCACAAAGTTGCCTAAAAATATTTCAAGAGGGGGTTATTTTTTAGTTTTTTGATTTTCGCATTTTTCTCAAAATGGCGGCCATTTTTGACGAAAAATGGCCAATTTTGGACTTTGGCGGCCATTTTTAGGTTACCGGACCTTTGGTCCGATAACCTATTGGCATGGCGTTGCGTCCGTCGTCCGTCCGTCTAGCCGTCCGTCCGTCTGTCCGTCCGTCCGGCGTTAACATTTTTATCTTTAAAGTTAACGATCGAATCTTTCTGAAATTTTGAACAAAAATGCCTAAAAATATTTTGAGAAGGAGGTATTTTTTTGTTTTTTGATTTTCGCATTTTTTTCAAAATGGCGGCCGTTTTTGTCGAAAAACGCTCAATTTTGGACTTTGACGGCCATTTTCTCAAAAACTGTCTGATCAGTTTTGAGTTTTTGGTTTCAAAAGATTCCCCTCATATACCTCTGTGATATGTATTAGTTTGGTTGCCCTAAATCTGCCGGTTTCCGTGTGGCGGCCATTTTGAATTTGTTATGCTAAGCGATACTTACCTCTGACTCTGGGGTCGTGTAATTGGCGAGCCCTCATTCGCCAACCACACATGAAATATGGGTGAAAAAGCTAAACGAAAGTTAGCCGGTCCGTTTAGACCCTGCGTTAGTAATGGTAGTTACCTGAGCAGTTCACCCTCCGTGTGGTAGCATAATCGTGCCGGTCCACTGCCTCCCAGTTCACTTTTGTTTTTGGCGAGCTCCTGTCAACAACAACTTTGCGTCGCTCGCGATTGCCCCTTTGAAGTTTGGATTTTGGAACTTAGCTGTTTCTACGATGGAATCGTCTTCTGTCAGGAGATGTACCAAGTGTGGACACTTCTTGGTTCCTCTCGATCTCGATCCTCACGATCGCTGTCCGTCTTGCAGACCGTTTGTTTGCTGTGCGTCTCAGCGCTGTCAGATCTGCGAATCTTGGCCCGATGACAGATTCGACAGGATAGATCAGCGTAGGATCGACAGGGAGAAGAAGAGGTTGCGTTCTGCTGATCGACGATCTCTGGATTCCTCTTCCTCTTCTCGTCTTGATTCCCTCGAACAGACGGTTGGGAATTTGCAGACATCCATTGCGTCCATGTCGGCGATGTTGTCGTCCCTGGTTGGGAAAGGAGTTGCGACACCGGCCACCCCCACGGTGGATGAAGTTCCGACGCCGCTTCTCTCTGGTGACCCGTTCGTCGGCGGCAACCCCCCGAGCCACAGTCCAGCTGACCAGCCTTCGTGTTCCTGGGGTTTGCCTTCGTTGGACCCGATCTTCTCGGAGCCAGTTGACTCGGCCACGGTGGATTCCCGTTCCCAGGCTGCCGAGACCGGAGAGTCGGTCTCGGAGGAACAGTCAGGTGAAGGCAGGGGCCCCGTCGGTCGTGCCAAGTGTGGCCCCCCCGACTACTCCACCGTCCAGCTCTCCGACGGCCCTGTTGATGTGCTTGTGGTGGACAAGTCTCTCGCTGGTAGCCCGGGCCGTGTGCAGCACCGTGACGCCTCTTCAGCCCAGGGTACCTCTTCTCCAGCCGCAGCGGTGCCGCGCGGGTGCTTACCTGACCGTGACCGTGATCAGCAGCCACCGGTGGCCAGCCCGGGGGTTTCTCAGCCCAGTGTTCTGCCCCGCGATCTTCCACCGTCCGTCAGTCGACGCGCGGACAGCCGGTCGTCTTCCTCCAGTGGAGATTCGCACCGCGGGTCAACAGCCACGGCGGATAGTGTTCTTCCAGCGATGGGCCGCCCGTCCTCGCCTGACCGCCGCCACCGTCCAGCTCGGCCTGTGGATCAACACCGTTCCGGCGATTGGGATCGTCCGTCCTCCAGCCGCGCGGATCGGTTCCGTGATTGGGTTTATGATCATCGTCGTGAATATGACTTTGACCGTGCTTACCATGAAGAGTTGGATCGTTACTACCGTTCCAGCCGTTCTCGTGACGATAGGGACTACTACTACCGTCGGGAGCGTGCGGACCGCAGGGACTACTCCTCCAGGGATTCTCGCGGTAGCCGTGGAGAGAAAAGTTCACGCTCGGACTACGACCGTGTGAGGGAGCCCAAGCGTCCCGCTTCAGACCACGCCCCTAGGTCTGAAGGTGAGCAACACGCGTCCGAGTCGTCCTCTGTTGCTGTTTTGGAGCCTCCAGTCTCGTTGCCTCCCCCCCCCGGCAGACCAGACCTCGGATGAACCTCCAGTCAAGAAGCCGCGGGTGGCTAGCCCGGCTAGGTCTGCCGACTCCTCAGCTACGGCCGGTACCTCCAAGCCTTCCTCCTCCAAGTCTGACGACGACACCTTTGCCCAGGTCCGCGTTTGGGTTCAGGAGGCCTTCCCTGACGAGATTGAGCTACCTGCAGCCAAGGGGACTTCTTTTACGTCGGTGGGTGAGCGTGTGCTCCACGCCCGTCAGCAGCCGGAGCCGGACGTGCGCTTCCCGTGGTCCGAGGGTATCTCGTCAGTACGGACTCTAGTGGAAGAGAAGATCGTCCCAGTCAATGGACAGCCCCTACGAGCCGGCAAGTTCGCCTCGTGCTTCCAAGGACAGTTAAAGCACTACCAGACTACGGATTGCGGTAGCACTCTGGAGGCAGCGGCGGTGAATGACGACCTGTCAGTCATCGCCCCTGGGCTCAAGTCCTCGAGTGTTACTGCTACACTTTCGGACTCAGATCTCAAGACCTGGAAGTCTTACCCGCGTCGGGTACAACTGGTTGCCAACACCCTCCACTGGCTCTCGGGCCTCCTCAGCGTGCAGGTCGACCGTCTGGCCCCCGGTTCGGTTCCAGCGGACGCCGATTTGTACACGGATGCCACTGTTCAAGTACCGGTGTCGGAGTTGCTGCGCATCAAGAGGACTCTTTCCTCCGTTAACAAGTGTGTGGGACAGATTACGAAGGAGTCGCACGTGGAGTGGGCCAACGTTGTTCTCAGGCGACGGGACGCCTTTCTCAAGAGATCTACCTCCAAGCTGTCGGACGCCTTCAAGTCCAAGTTACGCACGTCCTCGGTCTTTGGTCCTCGCCTCTTTGACCCGGATGTCCTGGCCAAGGCAGGCCAGGCGGTTGCCCAGGAAGCGGACCTTCTCAGCAAATTTAACTTAGTTAAATTGGTGGAACGCCAGGAGAAGAAGCCTGCGGCATCCTCTTCCTCGTCGTTCAAGATCCCGAAGGTCAAGGCCACGGAGTCGAAACAGCAGTCTCAGTCGTCTCAGTTTTCTAAAGGCTCCAAGTTTGACAAGAACAAGAAGTCAACTAACTCTTCACGTGGAGGTCGCGGCGGCAGTGGATCCTCGTCTTCTGCCAAGCCTCAGCCCCGCTCCTGATGTGTCCCAGACGCTCCCACGGAACCACGATTCGGATGTATCCCCCGTGGGAGCTCGTCTTCAGGCCTTTTGGCCAGTCTGGGATACGGAATTCGAGGACTGTCTAGTAACTACCATACTGCGTCACGGGTACCGGATTCCCTTCAGTCAGGCGCCTCCTCTCTCCCCTCTACCGATAGCGTTCGCATCCTACGCCCCGGGGTCGGAGAAGTTTGCGGTCCTGGACGCCCTCGTGTCCGAGATGCTCCTCAAGGAAGCCACGGAGAAGGTGACCCAGAACTCTCCGGGCTTCTACAGTCGTCTGTTTGTCGTCCCCAAGCTCACGGGCGGCTGGCGACCGATAATCGACCTCAGTCCCCTGAACAAGTTTGTCTCCAAGGAGAAGTTTTCCATGGAGTGCCCACGGACGGTTCTACTGTCTCTGCGCAGCGGGGACTGGATGACGTCCATAGATCTGAAAGGCGCCTACTTTCACATCCCGATTCATCCCTCATCACGGCCCTACCTTCGTTTCCAGTGGGGCAACGTGATCTACCAGTTCGGCCTCTCCTGTGTGTCGGCCTCTACCAGTTCGGCCTCTCCTGTGTTTCGGCCTCTCCACCGCCCCGTTCCTGTTCACCAGGGTGTTTCAGCCGGTATCGGCGTGGGCGCACCGCAGGGGGATTCGTCTCACAAGATATCTGGACGATTGGCTGATTACGGCCACGGACCAGCAGACGGTGGCCACACACACGGACCAGATCGTTCGGCTTTGTCAGCGAGTCGGTCTCATCATAAATTTCAAGAAGTCCGACTTGGCTCCTTCCCAGCGTGTCACCTACCTCGGGATGGACATCGACACGCAGTCCTTCCTGACACGTCCGACGGCAGATCGTATTCAACGTTTGAACGGCGTTCTACGGTCTTTCTCCATCGGGGTTCCCGTCGCGGCGGTGGTGTTCCTGAGGCTCCTAGGTCACATGGTGTCGCTAGAGAAGATCGTCCCTGGTGCACGGTTGCGCATGCGGTCGATCCAGTTCCACTTGAAGGACCACTGGTCTTCCGAGCAGGACTTGTCAACTCTGGTTCCGGTGGTTTCCGCTCTCCAGCCAGATCTCCTCTGGTGGTCCGATCCGGTCAACCTGCTACGGGGTCATCCGATTCACGAGTTGGAGCCCGACTTTCTCCTGTTCTCCGACGCGTCTCGCCTCGGTTGGGGTGCTCACCTCGGCGAAAGTCAAGTCTCCGGTCTCTGGTCGGCGGCCGATCTCCGGCATCACATCAATTGGCTGGAGCTCAGGGCTGTCTGGTTGGGCCTGCGCCATTTTCATCAGACGGTTGCCGGGTCCACGGTACTGGCCATGACCGACAACACGACGGTCGTCGGCTATATCAAGAATCAGGGGGGGACACGATCAAGGGAGCTAAGCGCCTTGACTCGAAGAATCTTGGAGTGGGCGGAATCCCAGGATGTCAGTCTTCTGGCCCGACACATCCCGGGCTCCATGAACACCATCGCCGACGCCCTTTCGAGGAAGGGTCCGGTTTCCACGAACTGGTCTCTGAACCCCCAGGTTTGCAGTCACCTGTGGCGTCTTTGGGGTCAGCCTCACTTGGACCTGTTCGCCACGTTCCAGAACAATCGTCTACCTCTCTATGTGTCCCCGTTCCCGGACCCTCATGCCTGGGCAGTCGACGCCCTCGCTCAGGACTGGTCCGTCCTATGGGCGTACGCTTTTCCTCCGTTCTCACTGATTCCCGTGGTTCTACAGAGGATTCGGTTAAGCTCGGCCCAGATCATCTTGGTGGCTCCCTGCTGGCCAGCCAAGCCTTGGTTTCCGGAACTCCTGGAGCTTCTGACGGATCTTCCACGGTTGTTACCACCGATCCCCAGCCTGCTTCGTCAGGGACGTCAGTTTCACGAGCATCTGGGCGTTCTCCATCTTCACGCGTGGAGATTATCAGGCGTTCATTCAGAAAGGCTGGCTTTTCGAAGAACGCTGCCAAGCGGATGTCGAGAACAGTTCGGTCATCCTCAGAGCGATTATATCAAGCCAAGTGGAGAGTCTTCTCTTCTTGGTGTGGTCGACGGCAAGTTGATCCACGCCGTCCCCCTCTCCCTACGGTAGCGGACTTCTTTGTCTGGTTGAGAGACAAGCGCAAGCGGGCTCTTACTATTGTCAAGGGATACCGTGCGGCATTGTCTAATGTGCTAGCTTCTCACGGTTTGGACATTTCTACATCACGGGAGATTTCGGCCCTGTTCAAGTCCTTCGCCCAGGATTTGCCTCCGGTCTCCCGCGCACCAAAATGGGACCTGTCATTGGTCCTTTGTAGCCTCAATGAATCTCCATATGAGCCTCTCGAGGAAGCGGAGCTTCGTTTTCTCACGCACAAGACTGTGTTCCTGTTGGCCCTTGCTTCCGCGAAGCGGGTCAGTGAGCTTCAGGGACTGTCTGCGGAGGTCTTACACCCGGAAGATTGGTCTTCTGTTACCCTCCAGTACCATCTGGGGTTTCTTGCCAAGACCGAAACTCCTTCTGCCCTGGCGGCTGGGATGCGAACGTTCTCTGTCCCTGCCTTATCTCAGTTGGCGACTGACTGTGGGGATCTGTCCCTGTGTCCGGTGCGTGCGTTACGGTTGTATCTGAAGAGGACTAAGCCTTCACGACCAAGGGAATCTCACCTCTTTCTCCCGTTTTCGGCATCGAGAGGACAGGTCTCCAAGAACACGATCTCGCTTTGGATCAAGGCTGTTGTTACACGTGCTTACAGTAAGGATCGTCGGGACCTACATCAGCTCTACGGTCGTACGGCTCACGAGGTTCGCGCCATCTCCACTTCCTGGTCGTTTGCACACAACATGTCACTTCAGGATCTCATGAAGGCAGCCACTTGGAGATCTCACTCTACGTTTTCCTCTTTTTACCTGCGCGATGTATCGCTCCTCGCGGATGACCTCTATCATCTGGGACCCATCGTCGCAGCACAAGTCATCGTGCAACCCACTGCTTCTTCTGCCAAAAGTCCGGGGGGGGGGGGGGGGGGGGGGAGCGCCGTCTCAACACCTAGCTACGGCTCATCGCCTCACAAGGGACTCGACGACAGGTATGTAATCTCAGATTCTACTGGATTACAAAGTATCTCTCAGTACATGTATACTATTAACTTCCGAGCTACTCTGTGGTTAATTAGTATTATAATTACTATAGGAAAGGAGCGGGTTCCTTATCCTTTATACAGTAATTATAGTCACTGGTATTATGCATAGTTCTCATCCTTCTACTTTCAGGGGATGATCTTGTGCAAGGCGTACTTTCTCTCTGAGGGGCCCACCACCGGCAGGCCATTCCCCAGAGTCAGAGGTAAGTATCGCTTAGCATAACAAATCAAAAGTTCTAAAATAACTTTTATTTTTATACTATGCATACTTACCTCTGACGTTGGATGGTCCCACCCTCCTCCCCGCTGATTATCTTCTTGTCTTTTCAGAAGATAACCTTCAGTGATCAAGTGTTGCAACTCAACAAAAGTGAACTGGGAGGCAGTGGACCGGCACGATTATGCTACCACACGGAGGGTGAACTGCTCAGGTAACTACCATTACTAACGCAGGGTCTAAACGGACCGGCTAACTTTCGTTTAGCTTTTTCACCCATATTTCATGTGTGGTTGGCGAATGAGGGCTCGCCAATTACACGACCCCAGAGTCAGAGGTAAGTATGCATAGTATAAAAATAAAAGTTATTTTAGAACTTTTGATTTTTGGCGGGTCGGCGTAAAAAAATTTTTTCGCCCCAAATCGCATTACTATCCATTTTGGGCCATTTCTAGGGCCAAAAAAAATTTTCACCCTTTGAAAAAAATTTTGGACTTTTTTCCTTCATAATGGGAGCTGTCCGGACTGTACTCATAGAACGCTTGAAGATAGAGCTTAGAAATTGGCACTTTCAAATGGGAAGTCATATATGGCGACTTGTGTGGTGACCTTGAATTTGACCTTTGATGACCTTGAAAGGTCAAAACAGCCATTTTTGGGTCGAAAAACGCTCAAATTTGCACCTGGTCTGTATTTTCTCAAAAACTGTCTGATCAGTTTTGAGATTTTTGCTTAAAAAGATTCCTCTTATATACCTCTGTGACGTGTATAAGTTTTGTTGCCCTTGAATCGCCGATCTCAGTGTGGCGGCCATTTTGAATTTTTGACGAGTCGGCGAAAAAAATTTTCTTCGCCCCAAATCGCATTACTATCCATTTTGGGCCATTTCTAGGCAAAAAAATTTTTCACCCTTTGAAAAAACTTTTGGACTTAGAAAATTTTCGGCACTTTTTTCCTTCATAATGGGAGCTGTCAGGACTGTACTCATAGAACGCTTGAAGATAGAGCTTAGAAATTGGCACTTTCAAATGGGAAGTCATATATGGCGACTTGTGTGGTGACCTTGAATTTGACCTTCGATGACCTTGAAAGGTCAAAACAGCCATTTTGGGGTCAAAAAATGCCCAGATTTGCCTCTGTAGATGAAATGCTTGCAGATAGAGCTCATGTTTGCATTATGAACATATAGGAAGACGTATATGGCACAACTAATGATGACCTTGAACTTGACGTCAGATGACCTTGAGTGCCAAATGTCTGACTTGGAATGTGTAAATTGACCTGAGCGGCCTAAACGATTCCACCCAACATATAGAATATCAAATGCTGCACACATACATGTAATGGTTACATCGAAGTTCATACGGATGACCTTGATTGGTAAATCCCAAGGTCATATGTTTACACTGCGAACCTTGATTGGTAAATCTCAAGGTCTGTTACCTGCCAATGCTGCCATGGCCAAACCAAAATTGTCCGGTAACCTATCTTAGCCTTTGGGCTAATTTCTCAAAAACTGTCTGATCAGTTTTGAGATTTTTGTTGTAAAAGATTCCCCTTATGTACCTTTATGATGTGTATAAGTTTTGTTGCCCTTGAATCGCCGGTCTCCGTGTGGCGGCCATTTTGAATTTTTGACGGGTCGGCGAAAAAAATTTTTTCGGTCCCAAATCGCGTTACTATCCATTTTGGGTCATTTCTAGACAAAAAATTTTTTTTCACCCTTTGAAGAAAATTTTGGACTTAGAAAATTTTCGGCACTTTTTTCCTTCATAATGAGAGCTGCCGGGACTGTACTCATAGAACGCTTGAAGATAGAGCTTAGAAATTGGCACTTTCAAATGGGAAGTCATATATGGCGACTTGTGTGGTGACCTTGAATTTGACCTTCGATGACCTTGAAAGGTCAAAACAGCCATTTTGGGGTCGAAAAATGCCCAGATTTGCCTCTGTAGATGAAATGCTTGCAGATAGAGCTCATGTTTGCATTATGAACATATAGGAAGACGTATATGGCACAACTAATGATGACCTTGAACTTGACGTCAGATGACCTTGAGTGCCAAATGTCTGACTTGGAATGTGTAAATTGACCTGAGCGGCCTAAACGATTCCACCCAACATATAGAATATCAAATGCTGCACACATACATGTAATGGTTACATCGAAGTTCATACGGATGACCTTGATTGGTAAATCCCAAGGTCATATGTTTACACTGCGAACCTTAATTGGTAAATCTCAAGGTCTGTTACCTGCCAATGCTGCCATGGCCAAACCAAAATTGTCCGGTAACCTATCTTAGCCTTTGGGCTAATTTCTCAAAAACTGTCTGATCAGTTTTGAGATTTTTGTTGTAAAAGATTCCCCTTATGTACCTTTATGATGTGTATAAGTTTTGTTGCCCTTGAATCGCCGGTCTCCGTGTGGCGGCCATTTTGAATTTTTGACGGGTCGGCGAAAAAAAAATTTTCGGTCCCAAATCGCGTTACTATCCATTTTGGGTCATTTCTAGACAAAAAATTTTTTTTCACCCTTTGAAGAAAATTTTGGACTTAGAAAATTTTCGGCACTTTTTTCCTTCATAATGAGAGCTGCCGGGACTGTACTCATAGAACGCTTGAAGATAGAGCTTAGATATTGGCACTTTCAAATGGAAAGTCATATATGCCAACTTGTGTGGTGACCTTGAATTTGACCTTGGATGACCTTGAAAGGTCAAAACAGCCATTTTTGGGTCGAGAAATGCTCAAATTTGCAACTGGCCTGTCTTTTCTCGAAAACTGTCTGATCAGTTTTGAGATTATTGTTTCGAAATATTCCCCTTATGTACCTTTATGATGTCTATAAGTTTTGTTGCCCTTGAATCGCCGGTCTCCGTGTGGCGGCCATTTTGAATTTTTGACGGGTCGGCGAAAAAAAATTTGTTTGCCCCAAATCGCGTTACTACATGTATTCATTTTGGGTCATTTCTAGACAAAAAATTTTTTTTCACCCTTTGAAAAAAAATTTGGACTTCATACTCATAATTCATACTCTTTTGGACTTCCCTCATAATGGGAGCTGCCAGGACTGTACTCATAGTACGCTTGAAGATAGAGCTTAGATATTGGCACTTTCAAATAGGAAGTCATATATAGCGAGTTGGGAAGGGACCTTGAATTTGACCTTTGATGACCTTGAAAGGTCGAAACAGCCATTTTTGGGTGAAAAAATGCCCAAATTTGCCTCTACAGATGAAATGCATGTAGATAGAGCTTCAGTTTGCATTATGAACATATAGGAAGTCATATATGGAACAACTAATGATGACCTTGATTTTGACCTTGGATGACCTTGAGTGCTAAATGTCTGACTTGAAATCTTGAAAGTGGCCTCTGAAGCATAAACTTTTGCACATACAGGTTAGGATTGTGTATAAGCCTGTAAAAAAGTCATGTATAAATGGCACATTTTTTTTTTCACATTTTTTTTAACTTGACCTTAAAGACCTTGAAGGGCGAATCTCAAAATCTGAAATTGGCCTCTACACACGAAATACTTGTTGATAAAACTTATATGTTTGTATTATGAACATACGAAGTCATATGCAGCATACCTGATGGTGACATTGAGATTCACAAAGATGACCTTGACTGGTAAATCTCAAAATCATATGTCACGTACAATGCTTGAAACCAAAATTGTCCGGTAACCTATCTTAGCCCTTGGGCTAATTTTTCATTTCCAGCGATATATCGGAAATGGTGCCTGACAGAGTGAAACGGATTCATTTTCAGACTCGTCCCCATGGACAGACATGGCTTATTTGGATGATCTTCGACTTGACTTGAAATTTTTTTGCCGATTCGGAATTTTTCTTTTTGAGCAATATCTCGGAAACAGTGCAACATAGAATGAAACGGACGTTAATTAGACCCGTCGCCCTTGCAAACGATGTCTAAAGGGGTATTGAGGAAGAAGTATGACCTTGACCTGTAATTGCTGGACATGTAATTCCATACATTCTTGGAGGTTCATTGGGATCTTAGCCCTTGAGTCATGTTTCTCCTGAATCAACATTTTGTTTTTCCCATGAAATGCCTCCAAGGCTTTTAGGCCTTGACGTTTAGTTTTTATCATGAGATAGCAGTTTTTATTGTATAGTGCGTATTGCAGACAGTTTTATATTTCAGTGGTATTTTGTGTGACTTTTATAGGACTGAATGAATGAACAGGTGTTGTGTACAAATGATATTGATTTGGCAATAATCCTACAACAAATGTAGGACTGAGTTACATATAAAATCAAAGTGGTATTGATTGAGGGTTCTGTTATCATGGTTTTTTAAAACATATGAACGTTTCAAGTGAATTGACATTGGGATCAATAATTGATCAATAGACTCTGTTACACGTGTGTAGATGGATGTGGCCGGTAATGTGCCATGAACGGAGAAGGCTGAATACTGCTGCCGGTGGAAACTCATTAGACTCGACAATATGGGCAACACAGAGGTGAAGGATTTCGCTCCAGTACAGGCACATGAGCGCAAGGAACTCAACCTAAGCAGGAGGGTGTCCCACAAGCAGTTTGTCAAGGTTTGTGCTGCCAAACACTTTCAGTATTTAGGCTTGCGTAAGGTTACACTGAAATCCTCACGTAATGCCATTAGCTTTGATTTGGTACAAAGCTTTGCTGTAGATTAAAAGATATTTATGAAGTTTTCGCAAGATAGCATGGTTATTCATCATGTTCATAGAAGATCTATAATATTATGTATATTTAGTTAATATAGATAAAAATATTCTCGTGCGTATTGAGTATGCTATAAGTTTATGATGTTGTTTGCAGCATGCCCGGAAAGACTATTCGGAGAGCTGTCTGTTGGAGTTGCCTTGGGCGATACGAGATGCGGTGTCGCTCTATGAGAAGATGGACATCTCGTTCAATCGTCTCACGGAGCTGCCGGTGGAGCTGCCACTGCGGCTGCCTCACCTCAGCATCATCAATATCAGCTACAACGAGGTGACCACGCTCCCGGAGAGCTTCGGCCTCATGTTCCACCTCCGTGTTGCTCTCATCAACAACAACAAACTCAGCTCCATCCCCAAGTCTTTCGTCCATTTAGTCAAACTAGAAAAAGTAGATTTCTCCAGTAATTGCTTGAAAGAATTGCCAGAAGACATCGGTAAAATGGAAGTTCTCAGGAAACTCTGTGTCAACAATAATAAGCTGACTTCTCTGCCAGTCTCGCTTGGCGAGTCGAAAACTCTGAAAGTGCTCCTGGCAAAGAAGAACCCATGTGAATATCCACCGAAAAGCATTTGTGATGAAGGATCGGAACCCACTCTGCTCTACCTACGTAAGCAATGTTCACCGAATGGTATAATACCCCCTGTCAAACCCACAAAGAACATTTTCGTGAGAGTTCGCGGAAACCAGCTGCAGCATTCGGTCCCGAACCCCCAGTCTGCTCTAGTCGAGTACATGCAGACACAGACAGACACCGTCAACACGCCCAACAGGATCAAAACTCCCCTCATCCCGCCAATCTACGCAACAGCGTGGGATGTCAGTGACCTGAAGGACAAAATCGTCGGTAAGGAACTCTTGCTATACACTAAAACTGATTATTTCATATTTATCGTTTATAAGTTACATCAAATTTAAGTTACACTAATTTATTCACGACAACTCTATTTGTGTATAACAAATATTGTTCTTGTATTAATGATTAATGTCATGGCAAATATTGATTTTTTCAACGTGTTCACACATTTTATGCTTTATAATATGAGAATGACTGGGCATGCAGAGATACCTGTATCGACGTATTACTAAATTAATCAATATAGTCAATACTCACATGTGCCACATTTTGGAATGAATCATGGCTTTTCAGTTGTGAATACTAGTATATCATGTACAATGTATATAACCCATAATAGGGGTTATAAACATTTTTGTGGTTCAGTTTGAAAACCAAGAAAAATAGATTATATAGGGATGTCTTATATATTTCCATAGCACGTGGTCATTGCTATAATTAGAGCTAGAATTAAACCAGAATAAGACTGAGACTAGAAGCTAGATTTTCTGACTGTGTACATGTATGGTGAAATTGGTGATGATAGAAAATAGCAAAAAGAAAAAAATGGTTATAGGTGATCTGTTTTTGAATATTTCAAGTTGAGATTCTGGATCAAACATAATTACTTTGTGACAGTAAGTGATTTATTACTTACTTTTATATAGTTGATATAATATTATATTTGAATAAGAGTGTTTTTCTCATGTACCTGATCATTATTGTAATTCAACACACCTTTAGATTCACTGTTTCTATTTGACTTGTGCCATGGCAGGTATGTTATACGGGGCTGCTATAGGCGACGCGCTGGGTATCGCCACGGAAAACATGAAGCCGGACGAGTGTCAGTTCCACTACGACGCTGAGACGATGACATACTCAGACATCATCCGGGATGAACACAGAACACGTTGGAAGCCTGGAGACTGGACCACAGACTTTGATCAGCTGGTCAGTATTCACAACTCAACTCCAGTTAACCATGTTAACTGGAACAAATAATTAATGGCACCCAATTTTTGTCAGCGATATGATCAGGTGCCTTGGGTCTTTATTTGTGAATCAACTGTGATTCCCAAATTTAGCTGCTTATTGTTCTGTGACTCATACCCACATGCGTATTATACCTGAGTACATTGTATATATATATATGGTACATGTACCTGACCTTTCGATAAGATCCATCTAAGCTTTCATTGAAGATAATGACTTACCTGTAAATTCTTTTCTTATTTGTAGTCCTTAGTGCTGGAATCACTCTGTCACTGGGCTGGTGTCATAGACGAGTTGGACTTTGCGAAGAGGCTCGTCATCTGGAATAACAGCGGCTTCACAGAGCTTGGAGACCATGAGGGTATTGTGGCCTGTAACACCATGACCAAGGTACATTGACATATTTAATTATGACACATTCCAGCTCATTATCTTGTATAATTGTATCCCCCGAACAAAGTTCGGCGGATACTATGGATTTGGCTTCGTCGTCCGCGTCCGCGTCCGTGTCCGCGTCCGCGTCCGCAGAGATTTTCTTGTGAACGCGCTACAGGCCGCAATTCTCACCCGATCACCATTATTTTTTGCAGGCACATATATAATGGTAAGATCCCGACATCAATCGATTTTGGTTGCCGTGGCAACTGAATTGGTCGTTTGGGGACACATTTTGCATTGAAAACAGCCTGTTTGAGACACATGGCTTGTGAACACTCTACAGATGGCAATTTTTGACGAATCTCGATAATACTTGGAAGTGTTGTTGGGAAGGGCTGTATCGTTTTTTAGAATGATCATATAAATATTAATATGTTAACAGCCTAACTTATTACAGAATTTTGAAATATCCAATTTGACATGTACGATCATTCCAATAGCCTGTACAATGGAAGGTAATGACACTGGTTTCTTGTTCAGAATGGAGAACTGATGTTTTCAGTGAAAACAGGACAATATTACTGAATAAGTTAACATTAGTTTTACTAGTTAAGTCTATTATTGTCCACAATAAAAATAGTTAAGACGAGAAATGTTTATTATTAAGCTCAACAAGGTGAAGGTTTTGTCCAGTACAGATTTCATGGGTGTAACTGAATAAGTTAACATTATTTTTAATAGTTAAGTCTATTATTGACCACAATAAAAATAGTTAAGACAAGAAATATTTATTATTAACCTCAACAAGGTAAATGTTTTGTCCAGTACAAATTTCATTGGTGTAACCGAATAAGTTAACATTATTTTCACTAGTTAAGTCTATTATTGACCACAATAAAAATAGTTAAGTCTATTATTGACCACAATAAAAATAGTTAAGATGAGAAATATTTATTATTAAGCTCAACAAAGTGAAAGTATGTCCAGTACAGATTTCATGGGTGTACTGAATAAGTTGACATTATTTTTACTAGTTTAGTCTATTATTGACCACAATAAAAATAGTTAAGACAAGAAATATTTATTATTGGGCTCAACAAGGTGAAGATTCTGTCCAGTAGACATTTTATGTCTGTAACCAAATAAGTTAACTTTTTGTTTTGTTAGTTAAGTCTATTATTGACCTCAATAAAAATAGTTAAGATGAGAAACAATTATTATTGAGCTTAACAAGGTTAAGGTTTTGTCCGGTAGAAATTTCTGGGTGTAACCGAATAAGTTAACATTATTTTTACATGTTAAATCTATTATTGACCCCAATGAAAATAGTTAAGACAAGAAATATTCATTATTGGGCTCACCAAGGTAAGCTCAACAAGGTTAAGGTTTTCTCCGGTAGAAATTTCTGGGTGTAACCAAATAAGTTAACATTATTTTTACATGTTAAGTCTATTATTGACCATAATGAAAATAGTTAAGACAAGAAATATTTATTATTGGGCTCAACAAGGTGAAGGCTTTGTCCAGCAGAGATTTTATGGCTGTGACCAAATAAGTTAACATTATTTCTTGCTAGTTAAGTCTATTATTGATCACAATAGCTTTTTATGAAAACATTGATCAACTTTTACTTTGAATTTCAACTTGAGACTATGTTTGGCACAAAGTATGAGTTAAAATATAACTTATGGTGAAAAATTCGATCTGGCTCCAATTTCGTCATCTTGAAATGCAGTTTTGGTCAACTTTTACATTGAATTTCAACTTGAAAGCATGTTTGGCACATATTAAAGGTCGAAATATAACTTATGGTGAAAAGTTCGATCTGGCTCCATTTTCGTCATCTTGAAATGCAGTTTTGATCAATTTTTAGTTTGAATTTCAACTTGAAACCAAGTTTGGCACATGTTATGAGTTAAAATATAACTTTTGATGGAAAGTTCGATCTGGCTCCAATTTCGTCATCTTGAAATGCAGTTTTGGTCAACTTTGACATTGAATTTCAACTTAATACCAAGTTTGCCACATATTATGAGTTGAAATATAACTCATGGCGAAAAGTTTGATCTGGCTCCAATTTCGTCATCTTGAAATGCAGTTTTGGTCAACTTTTAGTTTGAATTTCAACTTGAAACCAAGTTGGGCAGGTATTATGAGTTAAAATATAACTTATGATGAAAAGTTTGATCTGGCTCCAATTTTGTCATCTTGAAATGCAGTTTTGATTAACTTTTACTTTGAATTTCAACTTGAAACCATGTTTGGCACATACATGTATTATGAGTCGAAATATAACTTATGGTGAGAAGTTCGATCTGGCTCCAATTTCGTCATCTTGAAATGCATTTTTGGTCAAATTTTACTTTGAATTTCAACTTGGAACCAAGTTTGTAAAATACTCTGAGTTGAAATATAAATAGACGAAAAGATTGATCTATCTGTATTTTCGTTTTTTTATCAAACATGTCGAAATGGAAATTCATATAAAGAGATTTCAGTGGTGATTTTGAATTCGACCTTCAATAACCTCGGAAAATCAGTGCAGCAATTTTGGTGGGGAAAAGAAAACAGTTGTGACTTGAGATTTAACATTTCTCTGGTAATCTTTTTTAGCCCTGGCTCTAGTTTTTCACACTTGACAGTGATATATTTGGGGCAACAGAGATGATAGGGCTACGGGGGATACACCCAAGCGGTCGTAGGCGACCGGAAGCGTCTAGTTTTTTTTTATTGACCACGGTCAACTGTAGTCATGCAGAGGAATGTGTGTGATGTTGTTATCTGTACATATATGACATATTGTATATATATGTACATATTGTTATATGTGTTGAGCATAAGTGTCATAAGTGCAATGTTGCAGTGTCGGATGGTGCCTTGTTGCAGGTGTTGAGTCAGTTAAAGTTCCTTGAGGATCCTCACGGTGTCGCCAAACACCTCGCGGACGGTGTGGAGGACGATGCACCGGACATGTACGCGGACAATGGTGCAGTCGCACGCTCACTCGTCCTAGGTGTGTTGTGCAATGTTCCATACACTATTACATGCTGTGATCTATGATGTGATACAAATTAAATGCATTCTGTGGTAACAGAGAAAAGCTAATGTAATTTCTAAAAAAACTTATGCTTTCCTTATCATGGTTATGTTTAGTAATAATGTGTGTTTTAATGACGGTTACAATACATTGTACCAGATAGTGACCTGTAGTGACCAGAAAGTAACCAGAGAGTGACCACAGAGTAACTCGATCATGATATCACCTTATATATTGATACCCCTGTAGGTGTGCCACATTTTTACAAGCTGGAGGAGGTCGGCTCTAACGCTAGTCGGATCTGTCGAGCCACACATTACGACTCAAGATGTGTAGCAGCAGCGGTGATGGTGGCTTGCATAGTGTCACTCATGCTCCAGGTAACAAAAAATCAATCCAAATCCTATACATGTAAAATATTTGTGCAAAACTTCTCGGCAAAGCAATGAATTAAGTGAAATAAAATTTCCTTGATCTTGATCTCTGTTCAACAGTCCCAATTCAATTATTTGTCTATTTTATGCATTGCTTATATGCCAGGCTTTACATACATCATTGTTTGTACGTATCACATTGGTAGAAATTAGAAATAAAACATAATGCCCAAGAAACGTGTTTTAAAGCATTCTGTCATGTAATATGACTTATGCCCCCAGGGTGAATGTAAGATTAATGAGGTGTCGGGTGTGGACGAGATGGCTGCCAAGGCTCTGCAGGTCGCCCAGGGTTACCTCAGCAAGGACTCTGATAAGGAAGAGTTGCAGCGATATGCCATGTGTAAAGACTTTGCCAGGTACCAGGTCATCATACTGATAGTGAATGTCGCTGTGATGTGCCAGTATTCGATATAAGAGCATCAATATTTTGTTCAGTGTTTACTAAGATATCCTGCAGTCATTCTGCATTGCTTATACCTAGTGTGGACGTACATGAGGCTGGCCGGGTCAGCTACACTTTCAAGCCCATCGGAAGTGGACTGGCAGCTTTGAGGTCACTAAAGGACTTCAGGTAACTTGTATGAAGATATAGAAAGTCAGATTGTAATATGCTGGAAGACAATGAAAGTTATTTTGACTATTTACACTCATCATTGCACTGACAAGTCAAAAAGAAATTCTAAAGCATTGGAACTGATTTCTAGGCTGGAGAGGGCCACTACTGCATCGGGGCTAATCCCTGGTACTAACCACGATTTTCACCTCTTTTCTCCCCAAACAGGACGGGACTGACGGACCTGATCATGCTGGGAGCGGACAGTAACGCTAATGGCTGTGTGGCAGGGGCGTTCCTCGGCTGTAAGACGGGTTTCCGAGACATTCCTGTGGAGCTGGTGGATGAGCTGAGAAAGCCGCAGAAAGACTGGCTCAACATCCGGATCAACCTATTGCTGGATATGATGGGCATCCCGTAGTCACTCTCACAGGCTCACTGGGCACTGATTTACATTAATAGTGCCTTATTTTGGTTCAAAATATATATTATGTTCATGCAATCTTTTCGTTTACGCCTGTAGTCATATGTCGTATATCTCTGAATGATTCCGTATAATTGTTGCTATATGCTATACATGTATGGTAGTGTTCAGTCATGTGTTCCACAGATCAATGAAGAATTGTTATGGAATTTTACACACCATTATCAATTATTATTATGTTGTTGTTGTTGTTGTTGTTGAAAGGGGGTGTCTTCTATTCATGGTGCTTGCCATTTATAAGTAAAATCATATTGATATTTGATAGCAGGCCGATTACTTAACAGAGACAAAGGATAGATTCAGTACTAATAGCCATTGCCGAGATTGATGCAAAATATTGTGGCCATAGTTCATTTTTTGTTTGCTGTTTGTTATTGAGTACCTGTATGTTCATTCACAAAATGCGTTTTTGTACATTTTTGAATACATGTAGTGCCAAAAACTGTTCTTCGAAGGCCTTTGAGTATGTTGCCATATTATAGCCATACATATGTACATGCATTCGTGCTGTGATTGAAATAATTTCAGTGATAGTTGAAAAATTAGTATATTTCTAAAATGACAAACTTCCTCGTGGTTGACAACGCAACAACATGGTTTTGTAATTTTTTTTTTCAAAAATGAAAACTAAATATAGACTAGAGAAAATGGTCCCTCATGATTGAGGTTTGAATGTTGTCTGTGTCTTTTGAGTAACTGTACGTCAATGCTGATTTTGATTGTTGATAATGGTTTCTTTTGATCTTATGAAGGTGCAATATATTGAAAGATTAAAAAAGGTGCTTTATTATTCATTTTATTCATGCTATTGGAGATAGTCAGTCAGTCAATAGTCAGTAGCATGTGACTGTGGTATTCTAGGTCATAGAGCACTGGTTTATTTAGCTAGCGGGACAATTGTTGATGTTTTGTGTTGATTTTACGTAACCTGCCAAATGAGATTTGCTTTCAGGAAAAACTAAATTAGTTTGGCGGAAGGTGAGGTCTCATCTTACACATTCACTTGTGCTGTGTGTATTCAATGGAGAGACATGGTTATTTGTATGTTAATGGATGTGTATAATGTGCACTTTTACCACCCAAAATATACCTATTATGAACTCACTGTAATGAATTAGGTATTCAATTTACTATTATTTAGTTGTGTCGTCAATCAGATCCGACTTGAAGGTTGCCTTATTCTGTCCACTGATGTGTGTCTTTAGTTTGATTTTTGCAAGGAAGTTACAATTTAACTGTTTATATACGAATCTGTTTGTGTCACTTGATTGCTTGGGTTGATTACTATGGTTTTAATAAATAAAGGAAAATATGAAACATCGAGATTTTATGCTGAATCTCCCACGAACGCGTTATGATACGAGAACTACATCATCATCATGTAACCAATGAAACCCTAAAAAATACCGGCATGTTGGATCGAACGCGTTTTTGAGCTGAAGGTATTGTGAGGTCGAGTTCAAAGTCACCAGCCCACCAGATCTAACATACATTAAGTACCAAAACCTTGGGTTCAACATGTAAGCGATATCAGGACTTAGATCTGAACTCCATCTAAAGTGTATCTCACACATTGGTCAGCTGTTGCAAAGAGGCCTCCAGACACCCTGGTAGGACAGTTCTATCCCAAACATCATCTATTAATAATTCCAGTTCAACAGAAACATTTAGCCCACCCTGGTATCCTAGGCATGTTTAACTTAACTCTAGAAAAATCACACCAATCTAACTTCAAGTCTTCAACCATCATGTATTGTTTGTACATACACGTATAAGCAAATATCATATGATCTTTGATATAAGTGTGATCATATTTTTAGGTTACCGGACCTCTGGTCGGATAACCTATTTCCGTGGCGTTGCGTCCCTCGTCTAGCCGTCCGTCCGTCCACCTAGCCGTCCGCCCGTCCGGGCAAACGAGAGTATACTTGTGTGGCTAGCTTGTGTGCCTACAGGCACACACAACCATGGTTTATACAAAAATGTTCTTCTTGTGTGCCTATTTTGGGGACTTGTGTGCCTATTTTAGATAAGGCGTCCGTCCGTCCGTTCACATTTTTATCTTTAAACTTTACGGTCGAATCTTTTTTCTGAAATTTTGCCCAGATTTGCCTCTACAGATGAAATGCTCGTAGATAGAGCTTATGTTTGCATTATGAGCACATAGGAAGTCATGTATGGAACAATTCATGACGATTTTGAGCTTGACCTCGGATGACCTTGAGTGCTAAATGTCCGACGTGAAATGTGTAAATTAGCCACTGAGGCACACTTGCACATATGGGTTAGGATTTTGGATAAGCTTACAAGAAGTCATGTATTATTTTTTGGTGACCTTAAATTTGACCTTAAATACATTGAAGGCCAAATCTCAAATCCTGCCTGACCTTACATGTGTAATTTAGTCTCTACAGGCAAAATACTTGTTGATAGAGCTTATATGTTTGTATTATGAACATATATAAAGTCATATGCAGCATACCTAAAGGTGACATTGCAGTTCACAAAGATGACCTTGATTGGTAAATATCAAGGTCATATGTCACCTGCAATGCTAACCAAAATTGTCCGGTAACCTATCTTAGACCTTGGGCTAATTTTTTATTAGAAATATTTGGTGTTAGCTACAGGATAGACACTGACAAACCCAATAACCTAACACTGCACGGGGTTACGGGGGTTGTCCCCACCTTAACTGCGATCATCTGTAGGGCACAACAACACTCACCTATCAAACGCAACACCACAAATACTTACCTACCCAGTGTAGTCACAGGTTTTACTCTGGGGGCATACATAACGTATATACACAAAACCTCAACACAAACTGTTCTTGTTCAATGTATCTCATTATCTCTCATTGTGTCTCAATATCTCTCAGTAGGTGTCACTATATTCTATTTCCAATATTAGTACATGTATTGTACGAAGATACTGTATTTCGATATATTCTTAAATAAATCTGAGAATAAACTCCTATCACTAATCAAATAATTCCTAAATATACTACAGTTCTAATATATACATGTAAATACGTTTTCACCAGGATCACCAGCCCGATGAGTGGACAACTCCTCTGGCGACCCGCATGTACAAACTTAAGGTAGTTCGCTCCAAACAGTGAGGGGAGAGGGTCAAAGAGTTTTTAAAAATGTATAACTGAATCAGCATAATCTAGAGCTTCAAAATGATATATTTTATAGAGTAACTGTTCAGCATCCTAAAACTGAAAAGAAAATAGGGGGTTACCGTATCCGTTCGCATGGAAAACACGATGCAAGATGTGAATATGGACCAAAAAATGTTCAAAAATGCCATAATTTATGTCATTTTAGGTAAATATGTGTGATTTTGATCGAATATGTAGAAGAAAGGAGCACGGTGACCCCCAATTTTCTTTTCAGTATTAGGATGCTGATAATTCACTCTATAAAATATGTCATTTTGAAGAGATAATATTCAAGGAAAGACCTTCAATTTTTTACTCTTCGTTACCTCACTGTTTGTAGCGGACTACGTTCAGTTGAAAGTGTTTTGTTATACCCTTTGTTATTAGGGCATTTCGGCACGAAATGGCCTTACGGTTTTGTCTGAGTTTTTATTTGTTTTCTTTTTCATTTTTTTTTCACTTCCTGGCTGTTTCTGCCATTTTGTGTCCGCGCGATAACTCAAGAACGCCTCAATGGATCGACTCGAAATTTTCACCACTGATCAAAAGTATCATGTAAAAGTGCTGTATAGTTTTGGAGCCGGATTCAAGGTCCATGAGGATGAAATATATGTAAAGTCCTGGACTTTCTTTCCGAACGATAGCACAAAATGTATTCAGGCAATGACTACAAAATTTTGCATAGTGGTCCATATATCAGAGAAGAACCCTATCGATTTGGGGTCATCTGGTCAAACGACCTTTGACCTAGAGCTCGTAAGAGTTTTTGCTGAGTCATCCTTGAGGCTTCAGGACTGCATATCTCGGACACGGTGCGTCGTAGAGCGAAACGGACGTTATTTTCGTTATTTTACAAACATGTCTGAAGGGATAGTATTATAGATGAACTTTGACCTTGGCCTAATTTCAGTCGAAATGCCTCAAGGCATTTTCAGGCCTTGATGTCTAGTTGGTGAAATATGTGAATATTGAAAAGTTACCTGGTAAAGTGATACATAACGAAAAAGTTGGAATATTGTTCAACCCCCACAATCCCGATAGTTTACCTGAAATAACTTAAATTCAAATGAGGTACACACCCTCCTCCTGAAACACATCACGTCTGATTTTGACAATGGTTATTTTGTGGTATCCAAGTTATTTCTGGGATAGAGACCCAAATATCTGATAAACTATACCTTGAAACATCAATTTGAAGTTGGAATACGACTCCATCAAAAACTATCACAGATATCCACGTAGAAACATATTCAGGGCGTCAAGTTCCTATTTTTTTTCCTATATTTGCTATATTTTGGCCAGTTTCTTATTTTTCAGAGAAATTCCTATATTTTCTAATTTTTCAAAGAATGTAACGTTTTAGTGGTATTTTTCCCCATTCAATGGGTATTTTCTCCTGTTTGCGCAGTATTTCCTCTATTCACGAAGTATTTTCTTTCATTCGCGCTTGTATTTTTCCCCGTTCACATGGCATCTCTCCCGACTGGGACCTAACTTAGCTCGGTTGTCACGGTATATAAAAATTAGCTCAAAAGCTAAGACAGATTACCGGAAAAACGTTTAGTTTTAAACCATAACTTTTTCTCATAAAAATTGCCGTATTGACCTTTCAAGACCCTTGAAGGTCATAATTAATGTCAACATTGAAACTGCAATAAATGAGTTTCCATTTGATATTGCCACTATCTAAGATCTATCTTGAAGTGCTCTGGGAGTTTACTGCATACAGCTCCCATTATGAAAGAAAATTAGGTCAAAGGTCACATGCAAGGTCATAAAAATATTCAGCATATATTATTTCATATGATCACAATTGATTCCTAAGCCATAAAATTGATAACGAACGAGATATTAACCATTTTGTGCTCCAGTTCAAGGTCAAGTTCAAGGTCATGAGAATATTCTGCTTATATCATTTCCTATATGCATACAATCTATTTCCAAACCATGAAGTCGATAATAAGCAAGATATTAGTCATTTTGTGCTCTGACCTTGGAAATAAGGCAAAGCTCAAGTTCAAGGTCATGACAATATTCAGCATATATCCTATATGTTAAATATTGATTTCAGTATCATGACAATATTCAGCATATATCATTTCCTATACATTCACAATTGATTATCAAGCTGTAAAGTCGATAATAAGCGAGATATTACTCATTTTCAGCTTTGACCTTGAAAATGAGGTCAATGGTCAAATTCAAAGTAATCAGAATATTCAGCATATATGTCATCTCCTATACGTCCACAATTGATTTCTAAGCTGTAAAGTCGATAATAAGCGAGAAATTAGCCATTTCGTGCTTTCACCTTGAAACTGAGGTCAAAGATCATATTCAAGGTCATGAGAATATTCAGCATATATCATTTCTTATATGTCCACAATTGATTCCCAAACTGTAAAGTGAATCATAAGCGAGATATTAGCCATTTTGTGCTCTGACCTTGAAAATAAGGTGAAAGGTCAAATTCGGCATACCTGGTATATCATTTCCTATATGTACACATTTGATTTCTAAGCTGTAAAGTCGATAATAAGCAAGATAAAATAGCCATTTTGTGTTTTGACCTTGATAATTAGGTCAAAGTTCAAATTTAAGGTCATCAGAGTATTCGACATATATCATTTCCTATATGTCCGCAACTGATTCCTAACCTGTAAAGTCGATAATAAGCGAGATATTAGCCATTTTGTGCTTTGACCTTGAAAATAAGGTCAACGGTCACATTCAAGGTCATGAGAATATTCAGCTTATAGGTATATCATTTCTTATATGTCCATAATTGATTTCCAAGCTGCAAAGTGAATAATAAGCGAGATATTAGCGATTTTGTGTTCTGACCTTGAAAATGAGGTCGAAGGTCAAATTCAAGGTCATCAGAATATTCGGCATATATCATTCCCTATATGATCACAATAGGTTTCTAAGCTGTAAAGTCGATAATAAGCGAGATATTAGCCATTTTGGGCTCTGATCTTGAAAATGAGGTCAAAGGTCAATTCAAGGTCGCGAGAATATTCAGCATATATCACTTCCTATATGTCCACAATTGATTCCTAAGCTGTAAAGTTGATAATAAGCAAGATATTGGCCATTTTGTGCTATGACCTTGAAAATGAGGTCAAAGGTCAAATTCAAGGTCACGAGAATATTCAGCATATATCATTTCCTATATGTCCACAATTGATTCCAAGTCTCTAATCTCAATATTAAGTGAGATATCAGGAACATTGTGGCCCATTATAAAGCATAGGAAAATTTAACATGGGAAAGTCATATTTGGGCCCCGTAAAAAACATCAAACTGGCCGCCACAAGCAGACCGGTGATTCAAGAGCATCGAAACTTATACACACTATAAGGATAAATTAGGGGACCAATTTGAAACTAAAATCTCAAAACTGATCTGACAGTTTTTGAGAAAATAATTTTTAAAGCTGAAAACATGCAAAAACGGCCATTTTCAGCATAAAAATGGCCGCCAAATCTGCATAATCGATTCAATAAAAAAAAAAAAATGAAAAAAACGTCTGGGGGTATTGACCCAATACATATTCACACAAATTTATGGACAAATTCATCAGATGAAAAAAATGAAATTCATCAAAAGACAAAAAAAGAAAATGTTAACAGATGATGTGGTGGACGACGACGACGACGACGACGACGGACGACGGACGACGGACGAAAAACCACGACAATAGCTCATCGGCCCTTATGGGACGGTAAGCTAAAAACCTATAAAATAACCCCCTCTTGAAATATTGTTAGGCATTTTTGCGCAAAATTTCAGAAAGATCCGATCGTAAACTTTAAAGATAAAAATGTGGACGGACGACGCCGACGACGGACGACGGACGTAACGCCATGCCAATAGGTTATCGGACCATAGGGGCGGTAACCTAAAAATGTGACGATTTCCTTATTCGTGGCAGATCGGGATGACTGTGGGGATGCCAGGAGGCCATAAAACGCACTATACCTATAATACTCTGATTTTTCTAACTTGTTTACACCGGTTTTTGACGATATCTTTGCGATGCTATATGGTATCGTTCTATAACTTGGCATACTTCACCTCGGAGACAAACGGCAATTTTCTTCTATCGCAATAATTGAAGAAGTTGGCAATCTACCCCAATGTTAAATTTCACCCAAAAACGGGATCTCGAGAATCTGAGCTTATTCGAGGATTTGATCCTGTTTTCATCCACCAGGATTCGAAGTATTGTTGTAATTTTAGACCAGATGACACATTGGGGGTGTATTCTACACGAACATGTTGATTTTGAAAGATTGTACCACTACAAAACCGAGCAAATGCACGAAATTGTGTGCGGACCCAGAAATCAAATGACATATTTAACATTGGGGTCAACTTTTTCAATTTTCGTGATAGAAATCTGAAATTCGGTAAATGATTGCCGTTTGACTCCCAGGTGGAGTATCAGAGGCGGATCCAGGAATTTTGATTAGGGGGGGCGCAAACAAAGTACATGCGGTCTGGGGGTTGGGGGGGGGGGGGCGCCGTAAGCCCCCCGAGAAAAATTAGCATTTTTTTTGCTGTTGGATCAGTTGGGTTTAAGTCTGGAATTTCAGGTGAAAAGGGGGTTTGACCCCCGACACCCCCCCGCCCCCTATCTACACCCATGATTTATTCATATCAGCTCTTAGATATTATATTTATATTATCTCTAGGGCCTTTTTTCCCTCTCTCTCTCTCTCTCTCTCCCTCTCTCTTTCTTTCTCTCTCTCTTTTTCTCATTTTAGGGGGGGCGCGCGCCGGGTGCGCCCCCCCCCCTGGATCCGCCTATGAGTATGTCAAGTTATAGAACGATAGCATTCAGCATCGCAAAAATATCAGTGTAAAACTGTGTAAACGAGTTAGAAAAATCATTATATACCTTCTTACCTCTACGTCAAAGGAAAGTCCAATTTTTTCGACATCGAAATTCCTATTTTCCTGTGATTTTTCGGTCATACATGTATCAAACTTGACGCCCTGCATATTTTTTTCATTTTCTGTCGTAAATGGGGTGGTCGTAAATGCTTCCTTTTACCGGACTGAATTCACGTCGGATTTACCCATTTTGCGGTCTAAAATTTGACCTCACGTTATTATTTATGAGTAAATAAATCGACGTAATTTGTGCTCACCAGTACATGTCTTCTACTAAAATTTTGATAAATTCGCTTCCACAACTTTAACAACATATAACAGAACACTTAGCATGGTGACCCCCATAAGTCTTTTCGTATCAAAATCATGTACACCGGTGCGTCGATAAACTAAAAGTAAAAGCCTAGAGGCCTTGGGCATTTCGATTCACAACACAATTACAGGAGAATTGTTAATTACTGAAAAAAACCACCAAATTTAAGAAAAAAAACGAGATATGGCCGAAAATGAAAAATGCCGAATCGGCAAGGTCAAGGTCAAAGTTCATCCCTAATGCCCGACGCACCAGTTTTGCGTATGTGACGACGCACCGTTTACGAGATATGCCGACTCAGCAAAAAAACTTCCGTCCGTTTCCAAGATATGGCCGAAAATGAAAAATACAGACTCAGCCAGAAAAATATTGGCCCAGGACCAAGTTCATCCCTAATAGCCCTTGGACATGTTTGTCTGGGACGACGAGTCCAAAAAAAACCTCTGTTGCGCTCTACGATGCACCGTTTCCGAGACATGCCCGAAAATGAAAAATGCTGACTAAGCTTGGTGATAAGTGAAATCTTAGATTTTGTCACATTGATTTTATTGAAAATCGTAAAAAAATGACCCATTTACAGGTATTTTGGGTTATATTACCCATAATTCCACATCAAATAAAATATTCGATTCAAAATTTCTGTTTTCAAATACACAATATCATATTGATGATTGTTTGAAAATCATCAAATGAAATTGAAATTTTAGCGTCTCTAAGTTGGTCCAAGTGGAGCATACATCCTAGCTGGGAATAAAATTGCCCACGCCACTCAACAGATAACTAATTGGAGATATCACGCAAACCCATTTGATGTGATCTCCAAATTCATATTACATCACATAGTATTTTACTTACATAAAATATTAAAATCACATCATATAATCATGTAATAGTTCATCCACCTGTTCCGAAGAAACTGAGTGCTTGTCTCATGGTTGCGAAATAACCACGGAAAAATTAGTACACATGTTAATATACCTACGGCGGCACAAGTATCATATTTTGCTCTATCCTCCATATTCAATAAGGATTAAAAATGTGACAGAATGGGCGAATGGTAACGTTATTCATTTATTGGCCGATTAGTATTAACTTGGGCCAATGATGCTCACTACTGTAACACATGTGTAATGGCCAATTGTATTTCAGGACTAAATTCAGCTCACGCTTTTATGAGGGGTAGTGATTTACTTTGGCATCAAAAGGGGTACTAGTAGCCTTCTCCCTAATACTGCTCGTGCCATAATGTGCCATTTGATCCGTCTATACACGTAGTTGTTATTGGCATAATACAAGTAGAATACTCCCACTTAGCAGCGTACCTGGTAAATGAGTTGTGAACACCACAGTTCACCTAATGTCTTTCCGTTTATTGTTCACATCGAAGAAAATGCATCAGTGTGAAACTCGATGGAACCGTGCATAGGATCAAACACCTTCCGTATTTTATATTAGGGTATATTTTGGACAATGGACGTAATACTTGGAGACATGCTTGAATAAACATGGAAAACGGGGTGAGTGTATGAATTTATGAATTATTTGGTGTATACCGATTCGAAACTTTCGGAGCAAATATCACTCTGGGCAAATGTTGACTCCACCGGTCAGCGCCATGTTAGTACCATGTGACCAGTTTTTAAACATTCACAGCCATGTGTCTCAGATCCCTCACGTTACGTTGTATCTTACATGCAACTCGAACTTTCTTGTACCATGTATACTTTGTTGTGACAGGATTCTGAGAATACCGATGGATTTATATGACCATGGGTAGGAGTCTCGATGGCTGGGACACGTACGTGTACGGTTGGCTCTGTTTGTTGTTAGTTCTCTCGCTGCCGTGTCTCGGACTGGACTCCTGTCTTGACGACGGCCATCTCTGCTCACTCCCGGACTGCTACTGCCAATACTCGCAAAGTCCTGGCAACGACACGATCAGCGACATTCCTCAAATGGTCCTCTTCACCTTCACAGGCCCCGTCAAGACCCGTTCCAGACACCTCCTCATGGACATGTTCCCGAGCTCGCTGAGGAACCCGAATGGATGCCCCGTTGGAACGACTCTATTCGTTGTCAGCCAGGGTTCGGACCCCTGTGCCATCCACCAGCTGTACGCTCGAGGTCATGAGGTGGCTCTAGCCGGCCTCAACAGGACAGCTTGGCTCGCGGTCAACTGGACTCGACAGTTCGAGGCACAGTTGGCGCACCTCACGGAGACATCGAAGGTCGACCTCGATGATATTGTAGGCGTGAGATCCCAGTATCTCAGACCGGGTGGTGACGCTCAATTCAGAGTTGTCCACGATAACATGTTCGTGTATGACTCATCGCTCATCCTAACGCCTGAGACACAATGGAATGGGAATAAGACACAATCGCATGGACAACACGCATACTATTGGCCGTTTACTCTCGATAGAGACCTAGAAAACATCAGTTTGCGATGTCTCAAGCAAGATTGCCCGAAGGAGGCTTACAAAGGCCTGTGGGAGATCCCAGTGCCGGTCTTGAAGTCTATGGGACCGGGCAGGACTCGAGCTTCTTGTACGTTCTTGGACGACTGCATAATTAGTCTTGGGTCTGCCGCGGACGTGATGAGTCTCTTGAAGGAACATTTCCTGCTGTCTTATCACGGGAACCGAGCGCCATTCCAGGTGAATCTCCGAACCCGTAGCCTGCGTTTCCAGACGGTGGTGGACGGGGTGAAGGACTTCATGCAGTACGCGCTCTCGCGGGAGGACACTTGGGTGGTGACCAGTCACCAAGCCGTCCAGTGGATGCAGCAGCCACTTCCACTCAAGGATCTCGCCACGTCCGGTTTCTGGGCCTGTCCGGACCGCCCCGTTCACGACCACTGTCTCCGCGTGGACAACTCTTCCCAAATCTTCTCTGCCTCATCCTTCCGAACTGTCGTCCTCGTGGAGCAGATCTTTGTGTGGCAGACCGTGTTGCTTGTCCTCATGTTCGTCGTCGCCTACAGATACAATAAGGACAGGACTGAACACAGGGATAATGACAGCTGACATGTCAGAGTTCCTCGAGGGTGTGGTAAGAATGAACGAGGGTGCATGTATATATACATTCACATTGTATGTTTTATCAAATGATTGTTAGCGCTGTGTGTGATGTGAGACTCTGAAGTGAAATTGAATGATCATGTGGTATGGAATTTTTGTTTGTAGCTTACAGGACTATGTTGTTGAATGTTCATACTAGTAACCATTTTGCTGGAATAAAACATTGATGACCCAAGAATACAGTTACATCAGATACATGCTCAAATGTGACGTCACAAGTATATATGAGTGGCTATAAAATACTAATTTGCGATTCAATGTACAAGAATGTCAAAAACCTAATTGGTGTCCACATGTGACTTATGTTTTAAGTTTCAAGCCGTCAGTTTAAGGATCAAATGATTTATTCTCGAAAAGATAACATTTGTGATTATTGAACCCAAAAGCATAGAACATGCAATCAAAACACACATGTTGCTTGTCTGAAAGCTGAGATATCATGAAAAACATATTTCGACTAAAATGTGGAGACCATTATTGAACGCAAATGAATTTTTTTAATGAAAAATTCATTCTATAAATCGTGTTTCAAGGTAGCCTCTGACTTGGAGTAGACAAATGTTTCACTCTGGATAATATATGTTTCTCTGTTAATCCGAGATACATGTAACGCTTGTTTGCTTAAAGGCTAAGTGGCTTTGATTGGGTCAATAGCGAGAAAAACCTCTTTATAGTAAACTATATTATGACACGGGTACTGCAGGCACCAAATTGAAGAATACGTTGACGAAATTGAAAATTAGCCCAAAGGCTAAGACAGGCTACCGAACAATATATGTTTTATATTTTAGATATTACCATTTTGTCCCATGACCTTGAAAATAAGGTCACTGGTCAAATTCAAGGTCACAAGAATATCCAGCATACATGTATATATCATTCCCCATATCTCCACAATTGATTGCTAAGCTGTAAATTCGACAACAAGGCAGTTATTACCAATTTTGTCCTATGACCTTGAAAATGAGGTCAAAGGTCAAATTTAAGGTAAAAAAATATTCAGCATACATCATTCCCTATATGTCCACAATTGATTCCCAAGCTGTAAAGTCGATTATAAGCGAGACAGTCATTTTGGGCTATGACCTTGGAAATAGAATCAGAGGTCAAGTTCAAGGTCATGAGAATATACAGCATATATCATTTCACATATATATGTGCACTATTGATTTCTAAGCTGTAAAGTCGATAAGAAGCGAGATATTAGCCATTTTGTCCTGTGGCCTTGAAAATGAGGTTAAAGGTCAATTCGAGGTGATGACAAGATTCAGAACATATCATTTCCAATGTATTCTCAATTATTCCCCTGCTGTAAAGTCGATTCTAAATGATATATTTGCCATTTTGCGCTCTGACTTTAGGAACGAGATCAAACGTCAAATTCAAGGTCATCGAAATATTCGGACTATATCATCTCCTATATGTCCACAATTGATTCCTAAGCTGTAAAGTCGATAATAAGCGAGATTTTAGCCATTTTGTGATCTGACCTTGAAAATGAGGTCAAAGGTCAAATTCAAGGTCATGACAATACTCAGCATATATCATTTCATATATGTCCACGATTGATTTCTAATCTCTAATATCAATATTAAGTGAGATAATAGACAAAATGTGTCCCATTAAAACCATAGGATAATTTAACATGGGACAGTCCTACTGTACGGAAGCCCGTAGAGGCCAGAAAATGAAAGGTGTGAAAATATATTTATCTGGCGGCCGCCACATATTTATCTGGCGGCCGCCACTTAATTATGTGGCGGCCGCCACTTAATTATCTGGCGGCCGCCACTTAATTATCTGGCGGCCGCCACTTAATTATCTGGCGGCCGCCACATAGTTATCTGGCGGCCGCCACATAATTATCTGTAGGACGTGGCTTTAATTGAAATATGAGATTCTTGTAACGCAATATACATATAGCTAATTAGGCCCTAGTATCCAAATAAAAGTCGTGACATACTGTATTAATGACAATACTGTTTTTAATGAGACAATGATATATTGGGTATTGTCGGGAGGGGGGGGGGTGTTGACATGCAAATTATTCAACAAAACGCACCACTCCTATGGGATGCTGGTATTCGAAGAGGGGGGGGGGGGGGGGGGAGAAAATCCCGGGTTAGTAACTTGATAATATCGACTTAGTATATCGATAATGTATCTCAAATAAAATGTGAATTTTATTTTATTTTAAAATGAATTTCTATGGATAGACCAAAATGCTGTGTTAAAGCACTAAATAAGTGGCGGCCGCCAGATAATTATGTGGCGGCCGCCAGATAATTAAGTGGCGGCCGCCACTTAAATATAATTTCACACCTGGCACTAACGGTCTTCCGTACCTACTGGGACCCGCCGAGAAAATGAAAGGTTACCGGACAATGTTTAATATTTTAGATGTTAGCCAGGTCACTGGTTGAATTCAAGGTCAAGAGAATATTCAGTATATATAACATTAAGCATATATCATGTCCACAGTTGATTGCTAAGCTGTAAATTCAATAATCAGAGAGATATTAGCAATTTTGTGCTGTGGCCTTGAAAATGAAGGGGCAAAGGTCAAATTCAAGGTCATCAAAATATTCAATGTATATCATTTTCTATATCATGTCCACAATTGATTCCCAAGCCATACAGTCAATAGAGATATGAGCCAGTTTGTCTTTGGACCTTGAAAATGAGGTCAGAGGTCAAATTCAAGGTCACGAGAATATTCAGCATATATCATTTCCTATATGTCCACAATTGATTCCTAAGCTGTAAAATCGATAATAAGTAAGATATTAGCCTGTTTGTCCTGTGACCTTGAAAATGAAGTCAAAGGTCAAATTCAAGGTCATGACAATAATCTGCATATATCATTTCCTATATGTTCATAATTGATTGCTAAGCTGTAAAGTCGATAACAAGCGAGATATTAGCCATTTTGTCCTGTGACCTTGAACATGAGGTCGAAGGTCAAATTCAAGGTCATCAGAATATTCAGCATATATCATTTCCTATATGTCCACAATTGATTCCTAAGCTGTAGAGTCGATAATAAGCGAGATATAAGCCATTTTGTGCTCTGACCTTGAAACTGAGGTCAGAGGTCAAATTCAAGGTCACGAGAATATTCAGCATATATTATTTCCTATATGTCCACAATTGATTCCTTAGCTGTAGAGTCAATAATAAGCCAGATATAAGCCATTTTGTGCTCTGACCTTGAAACTGAAGTCAGAGGTCAAATTCAAGGTCACGAGAATATTCAGCATATATCATTTCCTATATGTCCACAATTGATTCCTAGTCTCTAATCTCAATATTAAGCGAGATATTAGGCATAATGTGTCCCATTATAAAGCATAGGAGAATTTAACATGGGAAAGTCCCATTTGGGCCGAGTTTGGGCCAAAATGGCCCACTTCGAGCGATTCAAGCGCAACGAAATTTATAGACATCATAGGAGTACATATGAAGAGTCTTATGTATCAGAAAGAAAAAAAGTTACTGAACAGATTTTGAGAAAATGGCCGCCAAAGTCCAAAATCAGGCATTTTTCGTCGAAAATGGCCGCCATTTTGAAAAAAATGCGAAAATCAAAAAACTAAAAAATACCTCCTTCTTGAATTATTTTTAAGTATTTTTGTGCAAAATTTCAGAAACATTCGCCTGTAAACAAAAAAGATAAAAATGTGGACGACGACGACGGACGACGAAGACGACGACGACGACGACGGACGACGGACGACGGACGCAACGCCATGCCAATAGGTTATCGGACCATAGGTCCGGTAACCTAAAAAAAGGTTGGCAGGCTGCCACACGCAGACCGGCGATTCACGGGCAACGAAACTTAGACACGTCAAGAGGTATATGAGGGGGATCTTTTGACACAAAAATCTCAAAACTGTTTGAACAGTTTTTGAGAAAATGGCCGCCAAAGTCAGAAACTGGCCGTTTTTCGTCGAAAATAGCCGCCATTCTGAAAGAAATGCGAAAAAAAAACCTTTTAAAAATATTTTTAGATTCGACCGTAAGCTTTAAAGATAAAAATGCGAAAGAGAGAATGATTAATACATGAAACTTTTAATACAAATGCGAAAGAGAGAATGAAAATGCACTTATACTCCATCAAACAGATAATGAATGTTTTTAGGTTAATGTGTGAAATACCGTGAGACAGGCCGACCATTAAATGTCAAACGAGACAGCGATCAAATTTCTCGGACAATTATATACATGTAGTACTTCAGGGAGCAAAACTTTATCAGACAGACACGACACAAAGTCAGACAAGGTTGACGAGCACTAAATTACGTGTACAACACCCAAAGGTTCAGAAAATAGTGTTTTTACAGGAGACTGTTTTGGCGGCCCAATTATTGAATGGAAAATCCTACATTACAGACGAAGAAATGAATACATATTTTTTCTCGATGTCAAATATGAGCTAAAAATAAAATATTTACAATAATATTAACAATCAATAGTGCGAACATTTGCGTTTAGACGAACTGTGGTCCATATGCACCTCGATGCACCTCCTCTATGAACCTCGATATGTGTTGAATAAGTTACAGACTACCTGCACTTTGTGTCACCTTTATTTACATGACATCGACATACATTCAAACCGCAGAACATCAAAAACAAAAATATAAACCCATTACACCTGCAGGATACAAACATGAGGTGTGTTACGTCAGTCATGCTTCGTCTCACTTCAGCCTCTGTGATGTTTTGTGTGAAGTGACAGCCTACTTACACTGAAATTCGTCATGAAAAACAAAAATTTCCCCAGAATGCGCGCCCCGAGAGCAAAATGTGTTTCAGGAAATGCCTTTCATAATGTTTTAATCTGGCGCGTTCTGTAAATGTATTTTTCATCGACAAAATTCCTAACTATTTCCTAGAACACAATGTTGATGCTATCAGTATCCACGAAAATACCGGCTTTCCACACATATATAACGCTTACATTCCCGTCACAGATTTAAACACTGAAAAATCTTCACATCAAAACCAGTAAATCAAAGAAAAATTCATGCCGGTACATAGTATCTTTAACAATGAACGGTATAATTACAATAATCCTGGCGCTGCAGACTGCGACCTTGGCGGCGGGTGATAAGACGTCGGGAGTGCCGGGATGTGACCCGAGCTGTGAGCTGCCTGACTGTTACTGTGACTACCTGTCAATCCCCGGTGGGTACTCTCCCAGAGACACGCCTCAGATGGTCCTCGTCACCTACACGGGACCCGTGACGCAGGCCGTCCGAGAGGCTATCGTGGACATATTCCCGGACTCTCTGCGCAACCCCAACAGGTGCTCGATCGGGATCACCCTGTTCGTCATTAGCCAAGGCTCGGACGACTGCGGACTCTACAGGCTTTACTACCGAGGTCACGAGGTCGCCCTCGCCGGCGCGAATAGGACCTCCGGGGTCGACGTGGACTGGACAGCGACGATCGCTCAGGAGATGATGTCCGTCTCAGGCAGGTCTAACGTAGACGCAATTGACATCGCAGGCGTGAGAGCACAGAACCTGAGGCCCGGTGGGGACCAGCAGTTCAAGGCCCTGCAAGGAGCAGGACTATCGTACGATTCATCCTTGCTGGCGGGACCAATTGACACCCCAAGCGGACAAAGGTATCTATGGCCCTTCACGCTCGACCAGACCCTGCAGAAACAGGGACTGAACTGCCGAAATCGTGAGTGTCCCTCTGAAGCATACCCGGGGACATGGGAGATACCCGTGTCTCCTCTACTGGGGACGAGGATGGGAAATCCCAGGTATTGTTCATACTTAGACGATTGTCTGAGCGATGTCAGATCGGGACCAGACGTGTTCAACCTGCTAAAACAGAACTTCTACCATCGCTACACGACGAACAGAGCTCCTCTACAGATCAACCTACAGCCGCGCAGTCTTACCACTGCGATCATACGGGACGGACTCAAAGAGTTCATCGCGCATGTTCAGAGAAAACCTGACGCTTGGATCGTCACGAACCAGGAGGCTTTGAGATGGTCCCAGCAGCCGGTACCACTGTCAAACCTGGTGGAATCTGGTATATGGGATTGTCCATCCAGAGGTAAATACATCAAATGCAAGCCTGGGAATTCCCCGGACATTGAAATCCCCATGTCGACCTTCAGACTGATCATGGACGTAGACCGGATCTGGCTATGGCAAGCTAGCATATTCGCCATGATCTATTTCATGGTGTATAGGTACGATCGCTACGCGAGTACCTGAAGCTCAATAAAGATTCAGCACAAGACTCAACTTATGAGAGAATTTCGAGCAAGCACGATGCCAAGCGGCTACAAGCAGAGGATTTGTTGTATCCATGCTTAATACATGATGCGGGGCCAGGGATCCAAAGACCTAAGGAGAAGACCCAATATTCGCAGGTAGCAGGCCTCAACTCAGACCTTGGATGAAAACCATTGAACACTCATAGCTGAGTAGCAAAAAGCTTGCTGAATAACCATGTGGAGATGATCTTTGATCAATATTGCTTTCGCATCTATGTTACATGTATGTGTTTGAGTATCATTTTATGTAAATCATCACCAGTTAGCCTATTAGTCTGTTCACCAATTTACAGAAAGTAATTTCCTTGAAGGAATGTGTGTATGTTACGTTTGATAAATATTTATTTACAGAACGTAGTGGTTTTGTATTCAGCACATCAATTCCAAAATAGAAAGGTTACCGGAGAAATATACAGAGTTAAGCCGAGAAAGTTGAAGGTCAAATTCAAGGTGACCACTGAAATCGCCATATCTCTAACATTGAAAATGGGATCAAAGGTTAAATTCTAGATCACCAAACTATTCAGCATACATCATTTCCTATATGTTCACTATGGACCCCTAAGCTGTAAATTTGATAATAAGCGAGATATAAGCCATTTTGTAATCTGACTTTGAAAATAAAATGACTGACCTTGAAATTTAGGTCAAAGGTCAAATTCAATATCATTAAAATATTCAGAATATATCATTTCCTATATGTTCACAATTGATTCCTAAGCTGTAAAGTCGATAATGAGCGAGATATTAGCCATTTTGTCCTGTTGACCTTGAAAATGAGGTCAAAAGTCAAATTCAAGGTCACTAGAATATTCAGCATATATCATTTCCTATATGTTCACAATTGAGTTCTAAGCTGTAAAGGCGCTAATAAGCAAGATATTGGCCATTTTGTCCTGTGTCCTTGAAAATGAGGTCAAAGGCCAAATTCAAGGTCATGAGAATATTCAGCATATATCATTTCCTATATGTTCACAATTGATTCCTAAGCTGTAAAGTCGATAATAAGCGAGATATTAGCACTTTTGTCCTGTAACCTTGGAAATGAGGTCAAAGGTCAATTCAAGGTCATGAGAATATTCAGCATATATCATTTCCTATATGTTCACAATTGATTCCTAAGCTGTAAAGTCGATAATAAGCGAGATATTAGCCATTTTGTCATGTGACCTTGAAAATGAGGTCAAAGGTCAAATTCAAGGTCATGAGAATTTTCAGCATATATCATTTCCTATATGTTCACAATTGATGCCTAAGCTGTAAAGTCGCTAATGAGCAAAATATTGGCCGTTTTGTCCTGTGACCTTGAAAATGAGGTCAAAGGTCAAATTCAAGGTCACTAGAATTTTCAGCATATATCACTTCCTATATGTTCACAATCGATTCCTAAGCTGTAAAGTCGCTAATAAGCAAGATATTGGCCATTTTGTCCTGTGACCTTGAAAATGAGGTCAAAGCTCAAATTCAAGGCCACGAGAATATTCAGCATATATCATTTCCTATATGTTCACAATTGATTCCTAAGCTGTAAAGTCGATAATAAGCGAGATATTAGCAATTTTGTCCTGCAACCTTGGAAATGAGGTCAAATGTCAAATTCAAGGTCACGAAAATATTCAGCATATATCATTTCCTATATGTTCACAATTGATTCCTAAACTGTAAAGTTGATAATAAGCGAGATATTAGCCATTTTGTCATGTGACCTTGAAAATGAGGTCAAAGGTCAAATTCAAGGTCACGAAAATATTCAGCGTATATCATTTCCTATATGTTCACAACTGATTCCTAAGCTGTAAAGTCGATAATAAGCGAGATATTAGCCATTTTGTCCTCTGACCTTGAAAATGAGGTCAAAAGTCAAATTCAAGGTCACGAGAATATTCAGCATATATCATTTCCTATATGTCCACAATTCATTCCTAGTCTCTAATTTCAATATTAAGTGAGATATTAGGCTTAATGTGTGCCATTATAAAGCATAGGAAAATTTAACATGGGAAAGTCACATTTGGGCCGAGTTTGGGCCCAAAATGGCCCACTTCAAGCGATTCAAGCGCAACGAAATTTATACATGTCACAGGGGTACATATGAGGAGTGTTTTTCATCAATAAGAAAAAAAAGTTACTGAACAGATTTTGAGAAAACGACCGTCGAAGTCCAAAATTGGCCATTTTTCGACGAAAACGGCCGCTCTGACCTTGAAATCAAGGTCAGAGGTCAAATTCAAGGTCACGACAATATTCAGCATATATCATTTCCTATATGTCCACAATTGATTCCTAGTCTCTAATCTCAATATTAAGTGAGATATTAGGCTTTAATGTGTCCCATTATAAAGCATAGGAGAATTTAACATGGGAAAGTCCCATTTGGGCCGAGTTGGGGCCCAAAATGGCCCACTTCGAGCGATATAAGCGCAACGAAATTTATACATGTCACAGGGGTACATATGAGGAGTGTTATGCATCAATAAAAAAAAAAGTTACTGAACAGATTTTGAGAAAATGGCTGCCAAATTCCAAAATCAGGCATTTTTCGTCGAAAACGGCCGCCATTTTGAAAAAAATGCGAAAATCAAAAAACTAAAAAATACCTCCCTCTCGAAATATTTTTAGGCATTTTTGTGCAAAATTTCAGAAAAATTTGATCGTAAACTTTAAAGATAAAATTGTTGACGGACGACGACGACGGACGACGGCGCCGGACGCATCGCCATGCCAATAGGTTACGGGCCAAAGGTCCGGTAACCTAAAAATAGCCAAAGGGCTAAGATAGGTCACTGGACAATTTTGATTTTACGTATTGCAGGTGACACATGACCTTGAGATTTACCAAGGTCATCTTTGTGGACTTCAATGTCACCATACGATGTGATACATAGAACTTTATATATATTCATAATACAAATATATAATTCCTATTAACAGGTCAAGTTCAAGGTCACCAATAGATGTGCCATATATATATGACTTCTTATAAGCTTATAATTTAATCCTAACCTCTAGGTGCAAGACTTTGAAAGTTACACATTCCATGTCACACATTTAGCAGTCAAGTTCATCCGAGGTTAAGTTCAAGGTCATCACTAGTTATTCCATATACGACTTCCTATGTGCTCATAATGCAAACATAATCTCTATCTGCAATATTTTCGTCTGTAGAAGCAAATTTGGGCAATTTTTTACCCAAAAATGACTGTTTTGACCTTTCAAGGTCATTGAAGGTCAAATTCAAGGTCATCACACAAATCGTCATATATGACTTCCTAGTTCAAAGTGCCAATATCTAAGCTCTATTTTCAGGCTTTCTATGAGTACAGTTCTGGCAGCTCCCATTATGAAGGAAAAAAAAGTGCCGAAATTTTGTTAAAGGGTGAAATCTCTTTTCTTTGCCCAGAAATGGCCCAAAATGGATAGTAATGCGATTTGGGGCAAAAAAAAATCCCCCCACCCGTCAAAAATCAAAATGGCCGACACACACACTCAGCGATACAAGGGTAACCAAAGTTATACATATCACAGAGGAACATAAGGGGAATATTTTGGAACCAAAAACTAAAACTGATCAGATAGTTTTTTGAGAAAATGGCAGTCAAAGTTCAAAATTGAGCGTTTTTCGTCAAAATCAGCCGCCATTTTGAGAAAAAAATGCGAAAATCAAAAAGCTAAAAAGAAAAACCTCCGGAAATATTTTTAGGTATTTTTGTGCAAAATTTCAGAAAGTTTCGAGCGTAAACATTAAAGATAAAAATGTGAACTGACGGACGGAGGGACGGACATGCGTCCCAACATTTTATGTTTAAGGGCTTCTCACGTGTTAAATTTCATATCTCCAGCAAGCCCCCTTATCCCCAAAAATAGCCCCTAAACACACTTTTGCTCATGAAAACCCTAAACCCAGGAAATTGGGACGGCTAGACGTCCGGATGGACGGACCATAGGTCCGGTAACCAAAGAATTCATCATATCAATTTATTGTGACGAAAAACACCATACTTTCAATGAACACAAAACGACCAATAACAAACAGATGACATGTGATTATTCATAAATAAATATGTTCGACTTTTCATACTTCTGAAACCTTTTACCCTGGAACATTACACTCGAAGCATAGACTATAATGAAAACATGGACTGAATCCGTGCACCCGTCAGCTGCACCCGGTGGCCCCTGACTCGGCGGCTAGGCCGGAGATGAGGTGTCTGAAGTCGATCCTCTTCTGTTGGACGCTGTCAGGTGTGACTGCTACTGAGAGGGGCATCTGGCAACCTTCCAGGTAGACCTTGGACAGGTGCTCGGCCACACCCATTACGTATACACCACAGTCACAGCCTGAAACATCACAGTGAAAACTCAGTCGGTGTGGCGATATACATGTCCAATAATCGTTGTATTAGTTTCATCTCTCAGCTGTCTCAGAGTAAAAAATCAGTTATCTCACTTGCATGTATGGACTATGGTATAAATTAGCTCTCAGTGGTAGTCAATCTTGTAAGTGCAATAATATCGATATTATCATATCTAGTCATTATCGTGTTAAAAATGTAATTTACAGTTGAATAAACTAAGTACAACCAAAGTTGAATGCACAATTTCCTGTGTACTGTAACTGAAGATCGTCTATACCTAAAAGATTCAGTTTACATATGTTCATATCATGATCAATTGTTTATGCACTGAATTATTTGATTTTTCAGTTGTATTATACATATGAAACAAAAATAATTATGTTATCATTATAACTATATACAAAGAAACGGGTTTGATCGGTTCATTGATAGAAGTGTAGCTATGTATTCATGTATAAATCAATCAGCTATGAAGATGCATTCATATGCATTTCAAGCTCACCATTCTTTTGCTGTGGACAGTCACTTTCTTCGAATATGTATCCTGCAGCTGAAATATACCACACACTTGACAATTTCAACGCAAACAACCGTACAATACTAATTCTGTACTTGTCACTATCAAGTATTGAAAGGACATTAGTTTGAAGCTCACCACTTATTGGAAATTGAAGACGCTTAGCTAAAGTCCTAGCGATAAAGTTATTGGAACCACGACATGAATCGTAGTGACTGAAGATGCCACATTCCCGTGAATACACCAACAGACTCCTGGTAAAAACACGAATACATGTTGACACTATGAAGACGAGTACTGTATATACGTGTACATGTAGGCTATGGTTGCGTTATGCTGGATCTACTACATGAAAAAGTTTCTGGAGAAAAAAAATCTTCCAACACATGCGTGTAATACGGAAGCCCATAGGTGACTTGGCGTAAAAATTTTCTGTCTTTTTCAGCAAAAAGCTAGCACGTTCGAACGTGGAAGCATTTAACACTATCACGTTCGCACGTGGAAACAGTTAAGGCTATTGCATTCACACGTGGAAAGTCCGAGGTTACCACGTTCACACGTGGAAGCATTTAACGCTTCCACGTTCACACGTGGAAACTTCAGGAGCTACCACGTTCGCACGTGCAAAGATTCGGGTGTGATAGCATCAAATGCTTTCACGTGTGAACGTGGTAGCTTTGAATTTTTTTACGTGTGAACGTAGAAACCTAGATCTTTCTACGTGCGAACAGGGAAAGGTATAAATGGTTCCACGTGTGAACGTGGTAGCTTTGAAATTTTCTACGTGTGAACGTGGAAACCTACATCTTTCTACGTTCGAACGTGATAAGTTTTAAAGTTTCTACGTGCGAACGTGAAAGCATATAATGTTTCTACGAGTGAACGTGGTAGCTTTGGACTTTCTACGTGTGAACGTGGAAGCCTAAAACCTTTCTACGTGCGAACGTGATAAGTTTCAAAGTTACCACGTGCGAACGTGATAGCGCTAAATAGTGAGCTATATTATATTTGAGTTGGTGCTAGGGGCCTATCTAGCCAATGAGGGGGGTTAGATCACCATGGTGAAAGTCAAATACCGCACCTTACTCGCTAAATGCTTCCACGTGTGAACGTGGTAGTTTTGAACTTTCTACGTTCGAACGTGCAAGGTTTTTAATATAAAAAAAAACATCAAATTTTTTTCCCGCACCTGTCACCTATGGGCTTCCATAGGTAAAACTGTAAATTGGTTGCAATTTTATGTCGGTTCAGCTTTTATTTTCCTACCTGTTCTCTGGCTGCAATTTTACTTATCTATAAAACTATGTGTATTTTACCAATGACTGCCTCCGGAACTGTCAGCCGAGTCGTTGTCGTTGACGGGCAGGAAAATAAACCGTTTTGAGTCGAGTTTCAGGGCAGCGAGACACCCAATCAGCTCATCACCTGTACCACAACAACAAAGGCTCGGTGTATACATAATTTGAGTGTAATGGCTAGTGGTACAATGGTATATGTTACTTCAATCCGACACCAGAATGGTACACTTAACAAATAACATAGGCCTACCAACTAGTTATTACAAAATCTAAAACATCACATATACTGTTTTCTGTGAGGATACCAGCGAACCCTTTCGATGCTTGCTTGAGTTTAGCAGGAGGAAATGGATGTTTATCATTCTCGAATGTTTTGGCCATAATGGTAACCTGCTGCATGTAATCCAATATCACTAATCGGTTGCAGATTATGACGCTTTACAATGGCTAAGAGTAGTTTAAAGACCATTAACATCCGCCTGGAAGTACTAAACTTAGCAGAGAATACCTCAAATTTTCCAGGAAGACACAAGAGCGAAAGAGTCAACACAGTGTTTGTAGATAGTTAATTACATGTACGAGTTGAGAAACTACCAGATGCAGAAGAAAAACGAGACAATCAGAGATTACAGACCCTCGACCCATCAGACTGAGTTTCTAATTTGAAAGCTGATGACCCTTACAATTTCGACCCGGGCGGCAATTGTTCATATGACCATTGGTCATATATCGAATCGTCGGGAATTTGCCATAGAAAAATACAAAATTCATGGGAAAATAATCATCAATAAAAGTAGAGTTCTTGCGATTTTTCTATTCTGACCATATTCTCGACCACGACCTGAATAAGTCCTCCCAAACTTCACGTGCTCTCTCAGATTTATTCTGCATACTTTATATTCAAGATTCTATTGAATATCATCAGTGGTTTTGGAATTATTACTACTTGCATTTTTACGTATTGGTGATTTCAGCTGGTACCCTTACATTTTCGACCTTGTGCGATGACGGGGAATTCTTATCGTACGACCATCGGTCATATAGCTCATGATGGGGAATTGACCATAGAAAAATACAAAATTAATAGTGAAAAGTAATCATGAATATAAGCAGAATTCTTCCAGCTTTTCGATTTGGACCTTGTCTGTGACCCAGCTTGACTTTGTCGTTCAAAACTGGGATGTAAAATTTAACGTTTTTATTTTTATTATCAAGGCACATCTCCTGGACGAACACGGTTTAAAAATATTGAAAACTGGCTGTGCCCCTCCCCCCCCCCCCCCTCATTTTTTATTTACCTCGGGCGATAATGGGAAGTTAAAACTGGCGGTGTAGTATGGTCTTGATTCTCGGAGCACTCAAAAGTCGACCCCCAAATTTTTGAACTCGGTCGATAATGAGGAGTTTTGTCGGTTGTACATCATACGATAAGGAATATCGGGACGAGGGTAATGAACGTAATCCCTGGCCCAATCGGATCTGTATCGCCCCGTGCTTATATATACTAAGTTGTTTTTGACGATATCTTTGCGATGCTAAAAATGTTCTATAATTTGTCATACTTCATCTGGAAGTCAAACGACAATTTTCTACCAAATTTCCGATATCTATCGCAAAAAAGATGGCAATCTAACCCAATGTTAACTCTCAGCCCAAAACGGCATCTCGAAAATCTGAGCATATCCGGGGATTTAGTCCTTTTTACATCCATCAGGATTCGAAGTATTATTGTAATTGTGGACCAGAAGTATGTATTCTTCACACAAACATGTTAAATTCGAAAGATTGCACCGCTACAAAACCGAGCAGATGCACAAAATTGTGTGCTAAAACATTGTCTTTTATTGTGTTCACATTGTAAATTGTTCTGATCAGTTCGAAAAATAAATCTCTCTCTCTCTCTCTCTCTCTCTCTCTCTCTCTCCAACCTTTCAATTTTTCGAAATAGAAATCTAAAATTCGGTAGAAAATCGACGTTTGACTCCCACGTGAAGTATGCTAAGTTATAGCATGATACAAGTTAGCATCGCCAAAATATCAGCGAAAAACAGTGTAAACGATAGTGTAAACAGTGGACATGTACATAACTTCTCATATATCTATTGAAAAAAAACCCACATGGCTACACGTTCAGACCTAGGTATCCCGCTTAATTTATTGGCCAGCGCTTCGCGCTGGTCTTCTAAGTTTGCCTAAAATGAGACCCACGGAGGGTAGATATGAGTGGGCCCGGTCCTGCTATCATTTGTTAAATATAGTAATCTCAACAAAGGATCACAGCACTTTCAAAAATAATATCTCTGATTGTTTCCATGAGGTTTTACATTTTAATCTTGTGAGTATACGCAACTACAGTGAGAGCTTTACGATATTTGTTGATTTACCGTAATACATACGCATACCGTAGCGCAACAAAAATATTGAGTTAAATTTCTGATGTTGAAAGAACAATTACCAAAGGTTGCCAACTTTTATAGTTTACGATATAAAAGTGATAAAATGTGATGAAAAATATTTTTTTTACGCCAAAATAGACGCATAAACTATCAATTTGATCCAGAACATTGAATCATTGAATGTCTGTGCCCTGATATACATCTATAGATATGTTCTTCTTATTTATATATTTAGAATAATGAGCAATTTAATCAATAAATTAAGGTTATTAATCACATAAACTTTCCCATCCCAACATATTTCCGCTGGCCACAAAAATATCTCTCTCCCTGTAGGTTACTTGTAAGAGTTATTAGCTTTACGCTTTTGTTTAGCTCGCCTACACGGGATTGAATATATCATTCTGATCATTCCCGGCCCCTCAGGGCCGGGTATATGTGATTGTCGTTGACCTCACCCCATGTATTTCCTGTCTTCCGACTTCACCAGACGACTCTCTTACATTCAGCATACACTGGTGTTGGTTTCGCGAATTTGAAATAGAAGCCGATATACTCTGTTAAGCTGATACAAAAGCATTGCTAATAATAATTCTTCAAACAACAATCATCATATGGCAATGGAAACTGGTTTTTTAAATTAGATCGCATGTCGAATGCGCAAGTGCAATTACCGATTCTCCTGCCAGTTATTTTAGAACTCGCAAAGTATGACCGCTCCAATTGTGTGGTTATAATTACTGTAATTACTTATATTACTACGCCAAGAAGTAACCACTAGAAATATGTTGTATTACAGCGGTTTACAAGGACGAATTACTTTTAACCATTTTAGACAATAGTTTTAGATACTCATTCCGAATTATTTCGACTGTGTTGAGCTAATATTAAGCTATTTCTCTCGAGACGACCAGGGACTAATTGTATGAGGTCTATGAATCTAGGCAGAGTGTAGGCAGAGTAGGCCCCTTAAATTCCGATCCGCCAGAGAGTGTACACTCTGGCTTCAATGGCTTGGCTCAGTCGGCTGCCCGCATATCCAACTCCTGATACCCTCCCTCCCCCCTGCCCAATTCTCACTGCATATCGCTCGAAACACGGCATCCCACAGGGAGGGGAATACACCACTGTCCGGAATCCGTTTCGGCAGAGGATATTGGAAAACGATATTTTTCGGTTGGGAAACGATATGTTCGATTGGGAAACGCCAAGCTGCGAGGGGGTATGTGTTGTTTTCCTCAATAACGTATGAAAAAATAGGTGTAATCGTTAATCAGAAGAAAGACAAACATGCGCTAATGTTGTATAAAGTCTTCAGTGTCGACCAAACCTGGTATACTTGATGTAATATGGTTTTTGTGACGTGAAATGCGATGAAAATCACACCGTTTTGAACAAATGAACACTGATGATTAAATATGTGTCTGATGCACACAAAAAGTAACACGAGTCAAGAGAAAGGTTTATTACATGATCCCCACCGAAAAGAAACATTTTACATCGCCTCATTAATAAATGTTTGCTGATTTTCTGAATCATTGATGTTTCGGTGGGTAAACGATACTGTTCCGATTGGAAAACAGTTCTGATATGGGTGTTTCGATTAGTAAACGATATTTTATTGGAAATTTATGCCCGTTAAGGCTCGTTTTTGGCTATTATTCATTCATTCTTATTATTTCTTTCAACAGATGGCGTCTCGCGGCTTCAAGGCCAGGTGTTATAACTGTCATTCCAAGTTTGAAGACTCTAACCACATTGTGAAGCACTCATTTGACAAACACGAAGAAAAAACCTTTTCTATACTGAGACCCGCTGTGGATGAGGAAACAGGGAAAAATTAGCCCAAAGGCTAAGAAATGTTACCCGAGAATTGTACAGTGTTAAGGTCTCAAAGTCTGCAATGGTAATTTTTCAACAATGTCTGCCCAAGGGGAACATTGTTTTCTATATATGTTTACAGTTGATTCCTAAGTTGGAAAGTCGATAATGAGCGAGATATTAGCCATTTCGTGCTCTGACCTTGAAAATAAGGTCAAAGGTCAACTCCAAGATTATGAGAATATTCGGCATATATCATTTCCTATATGTCCACAATTGATTCCTAAGCTCTGAAGTTGATAATAAGCGAGAAATTAGCCACTTTGTTGTCTGACCTCGAAAATAGGATCAAAGGTCATGAAAACTTTAAGCATATATCATTCCCTATATGTCCACAATTGATTCCTCAGCTGTAAAGTCGATAATAAGCAATATATTGGCCATTTTGTGCTCTGACTTTGAAAATGAGATCAAGGCCAAATTCAAGGTCATCAGAAAATACGTATATTATTTCCTATATGTCCACAATTGATTCCCAAGCCATATAGTCGATAAGGAGCGAGATATTACCCATTTTGTCCTGTAACCTTGAAAATTAGGTCGAATGTGAAATTCAAGGTTATGAAAATATTCAGCACATATCATTTCCTTTATGTCCACAATTGATTCCTAATATCTAATCTCAATATTAAGTGAGATATTAGCAACAATATGTCCCATTATGAAGCATAAAAGAATTTAACATGGGAAAGTCCCATTTGTGCCAAGTTTGGGCCAAAATGGCCCACTTTGAGCGATACAAGGGCAAAGAAACTTAGACATGTCGCAAAGGTACATAAGGGTGATCTTTTCAAACGATAATCTGAAAACCGTCTGAACAATTTTTGAGAAAATGGCCGCCAAAGTCCAAAATTGACTGTTTTTCTGACAAAGAAGGGCGTCTCAAGGTCATTGAAGGTCAAATTTAAAGGAGGACTTCCTATCAATGTGTAATGGCTTCGACCAATGATTTTACGGTTAAAACTTCCATATAGCAAATATATCTCAATGCATTTGAACGGAGAAGACTTTAAGCTTCCTTCACATATGGAATATGTATATATTTGTTCATGGCTGACAGAAACGTCATACATGACGTAAATTTCTGTGACGTCATTGTTTTGATAGAAGCCTCGACAGGCGGCTCATTTCACTGGAACCAAAGATGCTGGAAGTGTCTCGTTGCCCGAGGCATCATCAAAACAATGACGTCATCGTTTTGACTCATTCATTCTCCCCAGTTGAAGGGCGGGGCCCGCTAGTTTAGTTTCTTTTCGATTTTACAGTCGATAGTAGTTTTAAAAATATGATCTCTTCGATTTTGAAGTCATCTGAATGAATACTCCATGTGCGTGAAACTCATATGTTACCGAATTGAGTTTGAATTTGATAGGAAGACCTCCTTTAAGATCACCACCGAAACCACAATATATGAATTCCTATTTGAATGTGCCAATATTTAAGCTCTATCTTGAAGTGTTCTAGGAGTTTACTCCATACAGTTCCCATTATCAAGGAAAAATTGCGTAAAATCCAAAAACGTTTCCAAAGGGGGAAATGTTTCTTGGTTGGATATCACTCAAAACGAATAGTGACTTCATTAGGGACGAAAAGGGTTTTTTTCACCAACCTGTCGAAAATTCAAAATGGCCACCACATGCAGACCGGCGATTCAAGGGCAACGAAACTTATACACTTCAGAAAGGTACATAAGAGGAATCTTTTCAAACGAAATTCTCAAAACTGATCAGACAGTTTCTGAGAAAACAGCTAAAAACTGAATTTTGAGCCTAAATATTGGGCCTATCGATCGTCAAGGCATTCCATCTTCATACACAATGTCAAAGACCCAAATTAGCATGTTTTGAAACAAAAATCTCAAAACTTTTTCTATTATGTCGAGCCCGGGCACATGATTCACCTTATTTCACACCCAAAATGTGTATACAGTCATAAAATTTATAATTCACTCGAGGTAACATTTCACTAAAGACAACACAGTATTGCTCGTGTATAACAGTTGATCTCGTATTTCATATGTACAAAATTTTCCGTTTCCCAATCGAAACAGCATGGATTACCAACCGGCGCCTTGTCTATACATATCGTTTACCCACCGAAACATCAATGGTTCAGAAAATCAGCAAATATTTATTAATGAGACGATGTAAAATGTTTCTTTTTGGTGGGATCATGTAATACATCTTTCTCTTGACTCGCGATACTTTTTGTCTGCATCAGACACATATTTAATCATCAGTGTTCATTTGTTCAAAACGGTGTTATTTTCGTCGCATTTCACGTCCCAAAAACGACATTACATCAAGTATAGCCTATTATAGCAGGTTTGGTAGACACTGAAGACTTTATACAACATTAGCGCATGTTTGTCTTTCTTTTGATTAACAATTACACCTATTTTTTCATACTTTATTGATGAAAACAACACATACCCCCTTGCAGCTTGGCGTTTCCCAATCGAACATATCGTTTCCCAACCGAAAAATATCGTTTCCCAATATCCTCTGCCGAAACGGATTCCGGACAGTGTACACGGCCCTATACGTCTACATAGTCTACGGATATTTGTCCGGCATGACGCCCGGTAGGACTACTATATTCGTGGCAAGTTGAATGGGCAACGAGCGATTCCACGGTGGTCATACGTTGCGCGCTATTGTGCGGGCTTCGCTGTATTCTGTTAATTGTAATTGTACTACTGTACATGTTCCGGTACTCTGATTTTCTCTAACTCGTTTTTCACTGATATTATTGCGATGCTAAATGATATCATATTATAACTTAGCATATTCATCTGGGTATCATACGGCAAATTCTTGCATAATGTTAGATTTCTAACTCGAGAATTGAAAAAGCTGGTAATCTACCCCAATGCCGTTAAGTTTCAGTCCCAATTTCGTATATATGCCATATTTCGTATATACATGGGCCCAGTGTGCAGGAACTATACATTTGTTCATTGTAATAGGCCTGCACATATTCATCAAATCCTGCCACCTGTTTATGAATATTTAAAGGGAGTGGAAATTGGTTTTTGTTCATCATTCTTGATAGGCTGTTATGCCCTATCGATAATTTTCTTGCATATCTACGGGAAGGGGTTAGACCTGATTAGACTGTGGAAAGTCTTAAGAATATTATAAAGGCGTTTCGTGTGCCTATACATGTATATGTTTGGAGGATATTGGTGATGCCGCGTGTTAAACTGGAAGATAGGTTCTGGGGAGACTTATGGAACTGGAATTCAGTAGGATGTTTTTAACACAGCTGCCGACGGATAGTAAACTCACGGTCAAAGACCGGTACCTGGGTACTGCCATGGCGATCTAACAAGGATACGGTACATCTGAAGTCAAATTCATCTATCAGTGAAACACGCTTTTTGGCCGTAGTTTTGTTTTGGATATTCAGATCAACTTGAAATTTGGTGTGTCTTCATTGGGTATCATGCCGTAATTTTGCACCAAATTTCAGAATTCTATCTCAAAAAATGAAAAAGTTGGCAATCTACCCCAATGTTAAATTTCAGTCCAAATAGGATCAAATAAATTCCAACAAATTCAGGGCTTTAATCGTGTTTATGCTCGTACAGAATGAACCTATTGCGCTGATTTTGGAGTCTGAATGCGTAGTTGATGTATATTAAATTAGATATATTTATTTTGAAAAATTATTTAACTCGTACATCGAAAAAAAGTTGGGTTTTTATGCAGTCTCTGAAATTCCATGTAGAGGCTGAAATTTAACATTGGGGTGGATTGCCAACTTCTTCAATCTTTTAGATAAAATTCTGAAATTTGGGGACAAATTACGGCATGATACATGATTAAGATACACAAAATTTCAGCTTGATACGATGATCCAAAACAAAACTATAGCCAAAAAGCGGGTTTCACTGATAAATGAAGTTGCCTTTAAATAGACTTGGGGGAGATAAATTGGCTGAGGATGTAACAGTTTCTCGCATCAGTTACTTTGATGTGGCTTATTGTCTGACTTTCTATTTGAACTGTATAAATATTGGTGCGACTTATTCATATGGAAATAAAACTGTGTAATCAAGTTTTATGGGACATCTTCTTACAATTTGAACTCAATATTCAGTATTGTGATTCCATGGAAAACATGTACACATAAAAGGGCCGGGTTTTCTGCCATGTTTTTCTAGAAACATGGCGTTATACTTGTGCCTTGCTTTGAATTTGTTGCGTATGGAGAATGTGGCAAATCCACGACGCCCCAGAATACTCAATGTCCTTGATTGTGACGAATGAACCCACTCTACCTATATATAGACACCGGGACTTCGATTGTGACGAGGTTAGAGGGATTGATCGGATCTACAGTTCAGCATTGACTCACAGTTCAACTTGAGTAGTATTCGATGGGGATCCCATTAACTGCATGAACCTTACACATTGTAAACGATAAGTAGTATCAAATGAGATTAACTTCATTTTTTGTTTTATGTATTGTCATTATGTACTACAGTCAGAGGCTTACATAAATTCCCACATAATATTTTGATAGCATTTACACAATACATACATGTACGCTATAGAAAATACGCTTTGGAAAAATTGCCTTCCGATCTCAGAATGTTTAACGACATTGACCAGTGCTTTATCGACAGGGGAGATAATAGTTGGAATTACGGCATCTTCAGCAAAAGGAATTCTGCACGAGTACTTATTGTTTATAGCATGACAAGTGTTAGTGGTTCTGTAATGTAATGTTTCATTGATTGCATTGTGGAATACTTTACTGCTGTTGCTATTGTGAACAGTTTAATTCCAATATATTTGTTCTCCGTGTATTCTCCAACTGCATATTTTCTTCTCTGAAAAGAAGTGGACGATGACCTGATAAGGGTTCAGCATCGTTATATAACTACACACAGGTCGGTCCTAATGCTACAACCACTACATTACAAAGGCATCCAGAAACAAGATTAGGACCACGAGATCGTTGATGAGTTCATTGCCCCATACATTACAAAGCAATATCCAAAGCTTCGAAAAATACGATCTATAGGCCTATTTTGCTATATTTTTCAGAATACAAAATACTAAAATTCCATTTAAAGTCGGATCAACAGAACATGATGAAACATTAGCCCCAATGCACGGACTATTTACCGACAGTGGGAATATGTACAATGATCATACCATTAAAACACTGGATCCACTAAAATATGTAATGTAATATGTTTGTTTATATTCTGCCATGTTGTAATAACCAAAATCAACACATCGAATGTTAATACAACACCAATTTCTTGTGCTCCATGACATATAGCATAGCTCTGCACGGCATGGCACGGCGTAGCATAACACTAGGGTAGAGTGGATCGTTTTTAATCACAATTGCACAGTCCAGAGTTCAGATATCAACGCCAAACGAGAAACACAATAATTTCAGAACAAAGTATAGCTACCTTCCAAGAACTTAGCGAGTTGAACAACATCTGGTCCCACATAGGCCACATCACAAGCGTGAGTCTTGAACTGAACTTCTCCGTAGTACCTGATATGTATAATATAAACACATAAACCCCTAGGGTGTGATACATGTATCTGACCTCATCGCCAATTGTATCCCTAGTTATTTTGTGGTCATGATCTCGGGATTTATGGCAGATAATACACTGATGACACTCGAGTTGACATCACCATGGTAACGTCACCGTTACTAATGGTGAGTAATGTATCAGTGTATCAGTGTATTTTCTCACACATAATGATATTATTACACTTAGGAAAACATACAATCAACACATCATGTGACATATAATCACATGTACGTATAAATGAGGGCACATGCACACAAAACTCAGTTGCAAGTGCCAAAATATATGCAACATGATTGCAAATTGAGTCCATTTGTCTGTCAAGCGAGAATTAGTCGTCGGTTCCTTGAACCGCTAAATAAGGGATGTTCAGTCACTCAGTTGACCACAGCTAATATTGCGAACTAGCTAGATTATTTCTTACATGTATTTTAGGTCAAAACCGGTATTTGTGCAGCATACGTGTATTCTTTCGACAAAGTGCCAACTACTCATTAAATGTTGCTATAACAATAATATGTTTTTTGTGTGCATTATGGTTATTCGAGGCCCTGTTGGATGATTTGAAGCCCGACATGGACCATTTGAAGCCCAAGCGCTAACGAGGGATTCAATTTGAAGCCCGACATGGACCATTTGAATCCCGAGCGCTAGCGAGGGATTCAAATGGCCATGTCGGGCTTCAAATCATCCAACAGGGCCTCGAATAACCATAATGCACACACAAAAAATATTACTATTACCAATCAACCAAGTTTTTTTCGGTGTGGAAGTGTATTTTTATCATGTTGAGTGAATAAGACAAAATATGCCATATGCGGTGAACAGATTACAACGCAACGTTCTTTTGGGCTTGGCTCCAACGTATGCATCTCAAATACGTTCGAACATAAAATGCGGGCGTCAAATGATAATAACGGTAGGCGGGCGTCAAATGACATTTCAAACGAAAAATCGGACTTCAAACTAAAAATAACAGTATATAGTATTCCGTTTGAAATTGGGGCAGCACTCATTCACACAGCAATAAACAGTTATGATTGTTGCTTAGCGTCCTTGTAATCGGTAATAATAGCCAACTAGGACTACTGAAATTATGGAACAAAACTTAAAAAAGAACATATGATATGAACATATGACAAAATGTCCATGACTATGTTAGTAACTTGGTATGTCGAAAGCAACCCTGGGACAATGTCACCAGCTGTTCATCCAGTTTCGTTCGAACTAGCTTAGCTTTGCTGATTTTTTTTATATCTAACATCATCGACGGCATATCTGGCCATATGTTATTATTTGTATATGCAAATGTTCACATACACATGTCAAATAAACAGATCCGAACCAAATAGTGCCTAAAAAAACCTTGGATTTCATGGCATGTATGCAGCCTGAGCGACGCGGAGCTCAGGCTGGGCATGTATGCAGTCTTTGTGGATTTTGCATATATAACTAGTGGTGTTTTGCAGCTTTAGAAACATCTTCAAACATTGCATTACATGTCATTTTGACAAAACATGAAATGTCTGGTATTCCTATGCCGAACACACATGTTTCGAGGGGACCTCGGCTGTCAGACGCTCGTCGGCAAAACGGTCGGAAACTGGTGATTTTTAGGTTACCGGACCTTTGGTCCGATAACCTATTGCCGTGGCGTTGCGTCCGTCGTCGTCGGCGTCCGTCGTCCGTCAACATTCATATCTTTAAAGTTTACGATTGAATCTTCCTGAAATTTTGCACAAAAATGCTTAAAAATATTTCGAGAGGGAGGTATTTTTTAGTTTTTTGATTTTCGAATTATTTTCAAAATGGCGGCCATTTTTGACGAAAAACAGCTAATTTTGGACTTTGACGGTCGTTTTCTCAAAAACTGTCTGATCAGATTTGAGATTTTTGTTTCAAAAGATTCTCCTTATGTACCTCTGTGATGTGTATAAGTTTGGTTGCCCTTGAATCGCCGGTCTGCGTATGGCGGCCATTTTGAATTTTCGACGGGTCGAGGAAAAACAAATTTTTCGGCCCAAATCGCATTACTATCCATTTTGGGCCATTTCTAGACAACAAAATTTTTTTTCACAAATTTGAAAAAAAATTTCGGCACTTTTTCCCTTCATAATGGGAGCTGCCCGGACTGTACTCATAGTACGCTTGAAGATGGAGCTTAGATATTAGCACTTTCAAATGGGAAGTCATATATGGGGATTTGTGTGGTGACCTTGAATTTGACCTTCGATGACCTTGAAAGGTCAGAACAGCCATTTTGGGGTCAAAAAATGCCCAGATTTGCCTCTATAGATGAAATGCTTGCAGATAGAACTCATGTTTGCATTATGAACATATAGCAAGACATATATGGCACAACTAATGATGACCTTGATCTTGACGTCAGATGACCTTGAGTGCCAAATGTCTGACTCGTAATGTGTAAATTGACCTGAGCGGCCTAAACGATTCCAGCCAGATATATCTTTGTATTATGAACATGTAATGGTGACATCGAAGTTCACACGGATGACCTTGATTGGTAAATCTCAAGGTCATTTGTTCACACTGCGAACCTTGATTGGTAAATCTCAAGGTCTGTTACCTGCCAATGCTGCCATGGCCAAACCAAAATTGTCCGGTAACCTGTCTTAGCCTTTGGGCTAATTTTTTTCATTTAGACATAGCGAAGAAACGAGCGTGTGACCATATGATGAAATGGCATTTTGATTACTGCCCTGTGATGTAACTTTCAGAAATAATGAACAATATGTTTAGTTTCTTCCCCTTCCATAGAGATAAGAGGGTTAAGTTAAGATAGACAATTTACATTGCTTCATATAGGGCCTTCAAAAGCGAGTGTGCAGTCTTAGACTTAGTAGGCCTAAATAGTGAAGTGAGCGATAATACGTGGATACACTTAGTGACCTGACTCAAATGATCATGCTATTTATTCCAATCGGTTCACTTACTGTAATATGAAGTCCAGGAGACGGTCATTCAACCAGTTACACCCAGTCAGCAAATCGACATCAGATTTTCTCAACAGCGAGTCGTGAAAGCTCAGAATCACAGGATTGTTTTCGGCTGTCATGTTTACATTCAGAGTCGATTCGGTACAGAACCGACTATTTTGTTCATGCCCATGCGAAGTTCAAGACTCAGACATGACATTAGAGATCGATCGAGCACCACAGCTGAGCTGAAGGATGTAGGCCTGTATACTTTGCACTATATTGACAAGCCCCCCCCCCCCCCCAAAAAAAAAAAAAAAACCTACAAGATTCCAATTCATTCCCATATTTAGTAGCCAGACTTAGGCCCACTTCTTCCCTCCTATACCCATACCGGGGTAGCCTATTTAAATTTTGAACTTCAAACACTGACCGGTAAAGTATAAAGGAAGAAAGAAAAATTAGTTCACATATGTTAACAAAACAAGCCAAGAGGACATATGCTGGACACCAGAAGAGACAAGCTCATCGGGCTGGTGATCATACAAATTAAATATACTACGTTACAACAAGAAACCACAGAAATGAAAGAACTCAAAGTACAAGAGTACAAAAAGTATAAAGAAAGAAAGAAAAATTAGTTCACATATGTTAACAAAACAAGCCAAGAGGACATATGCTGGACACCAGAAGAGACAAGCTCATCGGGCTGGTGATCATATAAATTAAATATACTACGTTACAACAAGAAACCACAGAAATGAAAGAACTCAAAGTACAAGCAAAATGATAGTCATAATATGTCATACATGATTGGAACAATTTTATATAGGCCTACACATATATATATATATGCATACATACGCAAATAAACATACACATATATGTCACATATTTGTCAGTCACAATGTCTTGGTAATTACGAGTATATTTAGACATAGACATAGACATATTTATTGACCCATCATAGGAATTTGTGTTATTTGCTCATTAGGTTGTGTTTGACATGCTTTTTGAATGTTGCTAATGAATTTATCTGGCGTAACTGAATTTATCTGGCGTAACAGGTAGACTGTGATAGAGTTTGGTACAATAGTTGTTCAATAATAGGTTGCCGTGATTAGTATTTGATTTGGTAATTGTAAATGAGGTATTTTGTCTGGTGGTGATTCCACAATGATTTCGGTTAGGATTCATAAGATTATCAAACATAGTTGGGAGTTCATTTTGTTTATATTTGAATAAAAACGTGAGCATTTGAAATAAATGGATGTCTGTTACCTTCAATAAACCGTATCCTTTGAACAGCATATTTGTTGAAAATTTATGCGGTTTCTTCATTAATATTTTAAGGATACGGTTTTGCATAATCTGTAGTGGGTGAAAGTGACTTACTTTGGCTACACCATAGACTTCTAGTCCGAGGGCCTAAGTGCCCCAAACGCTGAAGGGATATGCATGCCCAGAGGTGTGTTTTTAGAGGTTTCCTTTGGTCCATTTCCCATTCCCCTAAAGAGTTTTTGCATGGCTGATTCGGCAGATAGGATTTTGAGGGAGCCCAGTTGTGAAAATTGCTGAATGAGCTGAAGCAAGCCCCTGTCGGCCGGGTGAGAACAAGTGGGTTGACTGTAGAGCGAATACACTACTCGCGACATGGGGCCCCAGAAGCCAAAGCTACTTCCCGGTGTAATTTATTTTTAAATATATCAGGTCGTGGTTGAGAGTATAGTCAAAATAGAAATATCGCAAACACCCTCCCATGATTTTTAGGTTACGAGACCTTTGGTCCGATAACCTATTGCCGTGGCGTTGCGTCCGTCGTCCGTCTACATTTTTATCTTTAAATTTTGCAGGCGAATCTTCCCCTTATTTTCGACTTTACAGCTAAGGAATCAATTGTGAACATATAGGAAATGATACATGCTGAATATTGTAAACCTTGAACTTGACGTTTGACCTCATTCTCAAGGTCAGAGCACAAAATGACGAATATCTTGCTTATTATCGACTCTACAGGTTGGGAAAGATTGTGTACATTATAGTAAACAAGCATCACAACAGCAGAACTTGAGGTTACGTGTGCGGCCACAGGGACAAAGGAGAGTAGAACCAGTACTCGAGGCTGAGTGAATACGAGATAAATCAAGGATAAGTAGACACGAAATCCATTTCTTGGTTAAACAACCCTATTGATTAGTTTGATAACAATATGAAACAATGAACTCGAATCGTATTGTAACTCGAACTCGTATTGTAATAACTCTCTACTTCCCTCTCACAGAGAACAATTCTCGTAGATGGTCTTACAATACCATAATACCTGCAATACTGGTGCAGAGCTTGTCCATGCGAAAATTGATTATTACTCGCATTTGTTTGTCGATTCGTCCATTATTCTTGCCAAAATGTGTTTTAGTTGCACTTTCCACAAATGACCAAGGTGTATGTTTTCTTTGTTCAATATTTGCTACTTAACTTTGTTGTAATCTGAGATTGTGACATAAAATATGGATAATGTCATCGCTGACTTAATTCGGTAGCAATAGCAACGCGTGGACAAGCGCCTCACCAGTAGTACCATGGGGTCAAAATTACACTAACAGATATAGTACGGCTAACGCCGCACAATGATATAAGCTGAGCTGGATATTCTCATGACCTTGAACTTGGACGTTGACCTCATTTTTAAGGTCGGAGTAAAACATGGATAATATCTCGGTTTTTTTTCATGAGACCTCTAAAATAAGTTTTCGTCGCCAAATCAGGCATATTAGGTTTCTCGGGGTCATTCTGTAGGTTTTCAAGTCAGAAACAATATTAGACCGGGTAACCTTCTCAAAAAGTGTCCAAACAATGAAAAAAGAGACTTTTTCCAAGATGACTCCAGCGTCCGATCAAAACATTTGTTTTTGGATTTCCTCTGTTTCTAGACGTGCTAGAAGTGTAATCTTGGTGTCCTTTCTTAGGTTTTGAAGGTTGTGGAATCCGTGAAATACATTTCAATAACATTTATGCATTATTTAAATGAAAAAACTATACTTTGACTTGTATTTGAACGTCAGGAATTGCGATTTATTGAGGAAGTCTGTTTTTAAATGTATTTGCGCTATTCATTACCAGCTATTGCCATTTTGAATAAAACGGTTCCATGAATAAATCATTAACATATCACTTTTTGCACATCGAAAATATGTGAAGAAAATATGTGAAGGAACAATGGCCTTATAGGTCATACACTATTTACTTGCTAAACATAAGGTAGTTCCTCCGGTTTGTCTTGGGTTTTTTCTACCTGTATAATGTGAAACAAATGAATTTGGCAATTGTTCTCAACAACCAAAACCTGATTCTCAGTTCTGGATTGTACAACATATATATAGCACATGTGGTTGAGTTCATTCATAGTCAGTTTCCTCTCTAGATGTATCCGCAACAATTTCATCCCAAAGTGTGATTCGTCAATAAACCTTGAACTGTAGCCGAGAGTTGATTTTTTTTTAGTCGGCCCAGCCGACTCCGTGTTCGGGTACATACAGATGGAATGAAACCAAGTTGGACTTTCAAGAAGAATTTCAAGAAGTTAAGTCAACCAAAGTTAAACGTAGAATTGATTGGAAGACCAGCCGGGTGAAATAAAGCTGATAACATCTGAGATAGCTCAGAACCCAAGCTATCAACTTAGTAACCAGGCAAAGAGGAAGAGGTCGATAGGAGAGAGCGGACGATCCATACTTTGTGCAGGCGAGGAGTGACTGCAAACCAAACCCGCTACCACCCGAGACGGCCTGCAGCCGGAGAACAGACGTCACCCGAAACAACCCGAAGCCAGAGAGCCGAAGTCATTCGCAACCAGAGTGCCAAAGTCTCCCGAAACACCACTGCAACGGGTGAACAAAATCAGCTGAGCGACCATCGCAACCGGAGAACCAGAGTCAGCCAAGCGACCCCTGCAGCGGGAGAACCAGAGTCAGCCGAGCAACCATTCCAGCCGGAGAACAAAAGTCAGCGGAGCGACCATTCCAGCCGGGGAACCAGAGTCAGCCAAAAGGCCGATGCACCCGGAGAACCAGAGTCAGCCGAATGACCCCTGCACCCGGAGAACCAGAGTCAGCAGAGCAACCATTCCATCCAGAGAACCAGAATCAGCCGAGCGGCCACTCCAGGCAGAGAACCAGATTCAGCCGATCCCAGCACCTGGAGAACCAAAGTCAGCCGAGTGATCATTCCAGACGGAGAACCACAGTCACCCGAGCTGCCATTCCAGCCGGAGAACCACAGTCAGCCGAACGACCACTGCAGTCGGGAACGAGCCAAAGAGCCAAACTCATAGGCATCCGCCAATTGAGCAAGGCTGGGAAGCGAACCTCAACCCAACGAACATACATTGTATGCTACTACTTTCCGGTCGCCTGCGACCGTATGGGTGTATCCCCGTGATGCCCTATTATCTCTGTTGCCCAAAATATATCATGTTAGTTCAGACAAAATATCTTATATCAAAATAGCAATACTGCGCCAGTGTCTTTCATCAATGTCAGTAATAAAAGTTTCAATCCTTAACTAATTTTATTCCATGCAGTAATACATTAAACTACTAAAATATTCACCAACTTATCTCTTACCAAGTAGTTTAGCTTGTCCAATCCCCAACAATACAAGTGATTTCTATATCTACATTCACTGATAACGAATATGATTCAACTGTTGTGGTTATTGATATTAACTAATTACCGGTCATATTATCACTGCAGATATAAAATATATACCGGACAAAAGACTTTCTATGTTTAGTCATATAATAAAGTTTTCTTCACTATTTATATTGTGGACAATAATAGATTCAACTACTGAAAGTCAAGTTAATTTATTCAGTAATAGTATATATTTTGAGCAAAACCATCAGCTCTATACTTGTAAACACATTCAGTGTGATTTGTTTCCTAATTGCAACAAAAGGAATAATCGCTGACTTCGAACTGGATATTGTTTTAATAATCCTATTCATTAACTTTTGATATTCATTTAATATTTCTGTGTCTGGTCTTTGCTCAATATTACTCTTCAATATCCTAGTGATACCTGTAAAAATACCAATGGAGCCTTTACAACCAATGTGTGTCGAAACAGCGGATTTTGTCACAAACATGTCGCCAATCAGCCATCTTGGTCGCTATGGCAACCAAAATCGATATGTGTTGGGATGTTACTATAAGGCATGTCCATATGGAATATTTTCAGAATCGGTTCAGATTTGCACCTTGAGGAGCGTTCACAAGAAAATATGTATGGCGCATGCAGCAGCGCGACGACCGCAAATCCATAGTATCTGTCTAACTTTGTTCAGGGGATACAATACACTGTTAATGATGTTTTCATGAAATTGTTTTGTCCAAAATGAAGATACCTGGTAATGAATAGCGCAGCTACATTTGAAAACAGACTTCCTCAAATCGTTATTTCTGACTTTCAAATACCAGTCAAAGTGCATTTTTGCAATTGAAATAATGCATAAATCTTATTGGAATGTGTTTTATTGGATTCCTCTACCCTTAAAACCTAAGAAAAGACACCAAGATTAGACTTCCAGCACGTCTAGAAGCAGACAAAAACCATAAAATAAACGTTTTGATCGGACGCGGTGTCCATCTTGGAAAAGTATTTTTTCCCCATTGTTTGGACACTTTTAGAGAAGGTTACCCGGTCTAATACTTTTTCATGATATAAAAACCTACAGAATGACACCAAGAAACCTAATATGCCTGATTTGGCGACGAAATTTTTTCCAGAATGGCCCACAGACTATATGGCTTAGGAAGCAATTGTGAACGTATGAAATGATATATGGTGAATATTGTTATGACCTTGAAATTGACCTTTGACCTAATTTTGCCTTCATGACGGGAGGCTTGGGAGCTGTACGTATGGACTCTCCTAGACGTTACAAGATAGAGCTCAACTATTGGGAGCATCAAACGGGAAACCATATTTTGCAGTTTCAATGGTGAGCTTAAATTTGACCTTCAATGACCTTGAAAGGTCAATAAGACAATTTTGATTAAGAAATCTATGGTTTGAAACTGAACAATTTTCCGGTAACCTTTCTTAGTCCTTGGACTAATTTTGTATTTGTCTATGGTCAATTCCCGACCATTTGATATACGACCAATCGCCCAAACCGAAAAAAATACGGGTCATCACCTTTAATTTTAGTAACTCAATCTGAAGGGGCGAGGGTCTGCAATTTCTACCCTCGCCCATGGAACGTCTTTCAAAATAAAAAGAATCTGATTCAACAATAAACTGCAAATTGAAGAAGTGGTTCTGCAATGTCAGGCGTACGGTCCTGACAAATTTCTTGAGTTATATATGATATTTTACACTGACTCAGTCTGTAATTACTGCACATTGGTTGTACTTACTTCAAGTTACGACTGTATATATTGACTGTACTTAGTGCACATTGACTGCATTTTAGTTTACTTACCATATATTGACTGTATTCACCTTACTTCTAATGTACAGTCATGTACTTTAATTGGAATTCACTAACCATACATTGAATTTTCTTGTTTTAGCTTTACATGTACTGACATGCACGTCGGGTAATTGTGTGTTGTTTAGGGCAAAAATACGCCCATGCAAGGAAAAAAAACATTGTCTAGAATTGTTGGCCAATATCATTGAATCAAAGAGTCTATTATCAATAAGAGGCCACATTACCACGAAAATACGTGACTGAGGACTTCCGACTTGAGAAATTGAGGGTGACTTAAATGCTAGGAGGAATATATAGAAAGAGTATATAAAATATAACTCCTAATTCCTGCGAAGTGGTGTATGTATCAAAACAGGAAGTGTTGAAACTATTCACTAGATAGTGAACGAAGCCGAAGAAAAACCGGGTTTACTCAACGTTGGTTTTTTATGATTCTCGCTTCGTGTGCATGACTGTTTGTGGGCTTATTATGCTAACCATGGCTGTGTGCCAACAACGACAACAAGGAACATTGGCTGATACACATGCGTATGAAATCTACAGTAGGCCATATTAACATAGTTATTTTTTATTTAGGATATTAAAATATTCTTTGTGGTCCCCAGAAAAATACATTAGATAATGTAATCGACGGGGGAAACTATTTCCCCACAAGGAAAACTATTTCCCCTCCGAAGAAAACGTTTACGTCGCGAGATGAATTATTTTCCCCACGAGGAAAACGTTTACGCCATCAGATAAACTATTTCCCTCGTGCGTAAAACGTTACCCCCGTGAGTAAAACGTTACCTCCGTGAGGAAAACGTTGTCTGCACGTGGCAAACTATTCCTCTCCAAGGAAAACGTTTCCCTTTGAGAAAAACATTTCCCCCGCCTCGTTAATTATTTCCCTCGCGATGAAAACGTGCGCACCGAGAGAAAAACTGTTCCCAGTGAGGTAAACTATATAAATAATTTTCCTCGTGAGGGAAATAGATTCCCCCGTCGATTACATTATATATTCTTCTCACTACAAATGATATTTATATATAATTGAAAATTATTATGTCATATATGGGCCACCGTAGAAATCTATTCTTCACATTCAGAGAGGCAACATCAATAATATATATTTTTTGCTGGTGCGAAATGGGTCCGAACAGAAGTTATATCATGGACATATCCAAATGGGCAAAGGTGAGTTTATCGACAATATTAATTGCCAATGACAGACAATTTTAAATGTTAAATAAGTTGATTGACGTCACAGTCTGATGTGTATATGGGTCAGCGACTTTCTCGGTCAGATGTTCTCCAACATCTTTGTTAAATCGTTGTCAAACAATTTGCACAGCGTTATGCAAATGTTATGAAATTGTTACATGAAAGGTCATTAATAATACTACCGTGTGCCAGATTTAACCCACGAGCTCAACCCCAACAATCCAACAATCTGTTTTGAAGTCCAGAATCACACTGAACACGATTTTGAATGTGACCAAGAAAAAAGTTGGGATGAACTTAACACCATTTAAACACGGGTAACCCTAAACGCATTTGTCGCGATTTTCGCATACTGGGATTAGGTATACTTGGTAAATATCATAGACCAGTATGTCGGTTCCATTACACTGATCACTACGTGTTATGTACTATTGGAAGGGTAATCGAGTTACTTATCTGATGAGATTAATCTATGGCAAGTCAAATAATTTTTTATAGTGACAACTCTGAATAAATCCTTCGAGTCCCTGACGTAGGGCCTGTAGGTCACGTGGATAGTTTATCCGCTGTGAACGCATCATATTCCCAACCCATAGCTATAATATTGTCATATATGATACAGTTATATAAATAGGGGTTAACAGTGACAATATATGAATACACTTCATTGCTAACACCCTGTAAACTCGGGTTTCCCTAAACATTTTTGCAATGTACGTTCGGCAAATGGCATACTGTATCGGTTTTGTGACATTATTCACCACATATTATATACCACTGGAAAATGAATATAAAAAGCATATTCATGTAAAGTTTTAACGTCGTCCGCTATCTGGGATCCTCGAGGATAGTCCTCTCACCACAGGTCATCGCGGACGCGCACCCGCTATCCCCGGATCCTCGCGGAGGTCCGCTCACCGAGGGTCACTGCAGGCGCAGTCATTACTCTATCATTAGAACTTTAACCAGGTAGCAGCCCGCCCAACGAGCCCAACGTACGGACACCACTCAGATACAGGATCATCACCGTGGTGTTAGCTTGTGAGGCTTGGCTCGCCGCGGTCCGCCTCGGGGATAGAACCCCGGACAGCCCGACAGTCTGCCAGAGCCTGTGTCGCACCATCCCGGGTGGAGAAGACCGTTGATCCAGAGGGCGTGCGCCCCCGAGTCATCAAGGTCTACCCCAGCCCGGGCTCCCCATTGAAGTCGTCCCCAGGGCCCGCGAGGGCCTTAGCCGCGGTGCGAGGACGTAGAGCTCATGGCTGAGCTCCCCGTCGTCCCTCTCGCCTTGCTCTGAGACAACTCACAGATCAAAACGGTACCAGAGTATATAAACCCCAATACACGAGACACGAAGGGAAACTAGGTCAAACCATTGTTATAGTTTACTGGGCGAAAGAGGATTACAAAGCGTTGCCGGGGCAACGCGTGCTTCGAGCTGAAGCGTCCAAAAATAGACCGTAAAACTGGTTAGTGTTTTGCAAAGACTCCTGCCGCGATCTATGGGCAAAATCACCACATTCATACTTATAAATATATCTAAATTCATAAATATATCTAGAAGTGTCTTCAAATCTGATCTGCTAAGCATATTCATCTGCCTGTGGCAAGTCCTATACTCAGTAACTTTTATATCGACAAATCAGAAAACTCAGAAAGGTTACCGACAATGTATCTTTTATATATTAGCCTTTTCTCCCATGAACTCGAAAATAAGGTCATTGGCCAATTCAAGGTCACGAGAATATTCAGCCCATTTCATTTCTAGCATGTCCACAATTGATTCCTATAATAATTGAGATATTAGCCATTTTATGACCTGACTTTGAAAATGAGATCAAATGTCGAGTTCAAGGTTATGAGATTTTCAGCATATGTCATTTCCAATATGTTCGCAATTGATTCCTAAGATTTAAAATCGACAATAAGCGAGATAGTAACATGTTTTATTCTCTGACCAGCATATATCATTCCCTATATGTTAATTATGAATTCCTAAGCTGTAAAGTCGATAATAAGCGAGGTATTAACCATTTTGTTCCCTGACCTTGAAAATGAGGTGAAAGGTTAAATTCAAGGTCATTAGAATATTCGGCATAACTCATTTCCTATATGTCCACAATTGATTCCTGAGCTGTAAAGTCGATAATAAGCGAAATATTAGCCATTTTGTCATCTGACCTTGAAAATGAGGTCAAAGGCCAAATTCAAGGTCACCAGAATATTCAACTCATATCATTTGCTATATGTTCACTATGGATTCCTAAGTTGTAAAATCGATAATAAGCGAAATATTAGCCATTTTGTGCTCTGACCTTGAAAATGAGGTCAAAGGTCATATTCAAGGTCACGAGAATATCCAGCATATATCATTTCTTATATGTTCACAATTGATTCCCAAGCTGTAGAGTAAATAATAAGCGAAATTTTAGCCATTTTGTGCTCTGACCTTGAAAATGAGGTCAAAGGCCAAACTCAAGGTCTTCAGAATATTCATTTCCTATATGTCCACAATTGATTTCTTAGCTGTCGATAATAAGCGAGATATCAGCCTTTTTGTGTTTTGACCTTGCAAACGAGGTAAAAGGTCAAATTCAAGGTCAAGAAAATATTCAGCATACATGACTTCCTATATATGTCCACAATTGATTCCTATGCTGTAAAGTCGATATTAAGTGAAATATTAGCCATTTCGTGCTTTGAACTTGGAAATGAGGTCAGAGGTCAAATTCGAGGTCACGAGAATATTCAGCATGTATCATTTCCTACATGGCTGCAATTGATTCCAAGTCTCTAATCTCAATACTATGTGAGATATCAGGAACAATGTGACCCATTATAAAGCATAGGAGAATTTAACATGGAAAGAGTCCCATTTGGACCCCGTAGAAAACATCGAAATGGCCGCCACACGCAGACCGGCGATTCAAGAGTATCGAAATGGTCCAATGTTTTTTTTCTTCAGAGGGTGAAAATGACCCAAAAAGGATTGTAATGCGATTTGGGGCAAAAAAATTTGGTGTATTCTTTTCCCCGACCCGTCAAAAATTCAAGGGCAACAAAACTTATACACTTGATAAAGGTACATCATAGGTTCGGTAACCTGCAAATTACTGATCTGATTTTGAGAAAATGACCGTCAAAGTCCAAAATTGGCCATTTTTGTCAACAATGTTGTGGCACCGAATTCAATAGTCAAGGCCCTAGCCTTGCTTGCCATGAGACATATGTCAAGAATAGTTACCTTGGCAAGCAACTCTGGCAATTGAACACTGATTGCATATCATGACAAACGAGGTTCATGCTAATCAAGTGCAGAATTTCATGAAGTGCGGACGAAAATAAACATTTTCTATTAGCTACGCCTGTAGGCATACCCTCACTTGAAATATATCGCAAATTGGTGGTTTAAGCTGGTGACCTTTAAATGTGTGTAGAATATTTAGGACTATGACCACCAAGAACCCTCCCTCACACGTTCTCTCACTCTGCATACACGTAATAAGTCCATACTTTCAGCTTACGTCACCCGGGACACGTGCACCACATCCACCGCACCCACCTCGATCACGTGCATAAAACATGACCCCGCACCACACAGCCAATCAGCATACTTCCAGACATAAAAAATCACGTGAAACAGACATGACATCACCATTGACAAATCACACACAACTTCTGCCCCCACGAAGCGGGAAACTCGCAGACACCTCATGGAAAATCCCCGCGCATTCTGTTGGTTGTTCTTGAGACGTCTCTGTGTATGGACGTGTTACTTAGATTATCAAAGAAGAGTTACAAATATCTGTGATAAACTGGTTGTATTGTCAACGTGAATATCGAACTTTAGCTTGGACCGTATCTGGAAGTAGCGAATGTGGTCGTGATCGTACCACCGGACAATTCATCCCAATAAAGTTGAATAAAGTGAATTCGGACTGGTTTCTGTGTCTTCGAGCACAACACTAACGAACACTATTACGAAGATATAGGGCTGATCGGGCCCTGAAGAGATCCGATTCGTCACATGTGTATGATTATAAAGCATACGAGAATATCGGAAAGGGAAAGTCCCATTTGGGACTCGTCGAAAAAATAACCAAAATGGCCGCCACACGCAACGAAGCGACGGACGACGACGACGACGGACGCAACGCCATGACAATAGGTTATCGGACCAAAGGTACGGTAACCTAAAAACGAGTGATTCGCAGGGCTTTAAGTGAGGCGCGCGCCATTAACCATAATATTAAAACCATAACACTTTTTTCTTGGCCTATCGCACAGATAACAATTAGTTAGCTCCGATCGTGAAACTTCTAAAGCATGGAACATAATTTGGACCGAAATATAGGCCTATGTCCTGGTATAAGAGTGTAACGTTACTCGACACATATAGGGCCTACCATCGGATGTCCACGTAAGAGCTTGCTTCATGGGCTGAGGACAACAGACTTTCAACAAAAAACATCATAGGCATATTAATGTGATTCTAGTACATGCTGTATTCGATGTGTTAAAAAATATTTCAGGCGGTATAATTTCTCTCCGTCAGGTTTCCAGACTGGCTGTCTTTCTTGTTTTGGGTGAGTTTGCGAAAGTTAACGTCGAAGTGATTAACAACGAATGACCAACCACTCTAATAAATATATGAATATATATATATGGGTATTTACGTGGCTGCTCGCACTTCCTCCATTGGGAAAGCACGAATGAGAATACTATTATGCCTACCGTAAGTCACATTTGTACCGATGCCTACGGCGATTAGGATATACGATGCCCGAAAAGGCTGAAATTTGGCCATTTCGGCCGGTCACCCACCGAGCACAGGCAGATCATTCGTGGCCTTCGGGCAACAATCGGACATCGCAGACACGTCGGTGGAGGCATCGGAAGAAAACAATGCAGAGTTATTTTCTTGCGGCGACCGGTGGAAAAAAATTACATCGGTAGTGAATCGCTAGCACGCCTGTCGTCGACCGGCCAGAGCCCCACCAGATGCCGAGAGGATCGATCAAGTATTTCGGCCGACCTATATGGGAAAGATGCCCGACAAACTATCACCGGTGGCCGGAACATGGGAAAACACCACCGATGTTCCGACATCGACCGGCGACCTGTGCAAATGTGACTCAGGCATTATAGCAATCATCACAATTATTCTACTAGATATTCGCCGATGGCTTCATTCCATTAACAAAATCTACGCGCTTCACTCACGCCACAGTAACGGCGGACGGGTGAACGGATGGGCGTTACGGGCGGACCCAATGTTAAATTTCCTATCTTAACTTTCCCCATAAGTCCTGAAAAAATCCCCATAAGACCGCACTTTTGGCTTAAACTGTGGTTGTGGGGCGTTTTCAGCTTTATTCCCCCTAAGAAATCCCCATAACTCCGTTCCGTTTGCCCGGATCGACAATATGTATGGACTCACTACTAACCATGCAAAAAAAATACATCAACTAATACCTAAGTTTGGCAGTCTACTAATCACTCTCAATCCACATCTTGTGCTGCAATGAGTGTAAATTAAAAAAAAAAGTACAAACATTCACCGGTATCATTATCAAGTACTTGCTGTGATCAATATGTAAATATTACACTACAGTACGAATAAATTATATATCTCCACCGTCGTCATCTCCTTGCTATACATGTAAATTACTATATTCACCACGGACTATAGCAGCACTGAAAGGCACAATTCAATGGGCACTGTTAACCTTTAATATTTATAACTCACAATAACTCTTCTATGTATCATAATTATAAGCCGTTTGTTATTATTATTATTATTAAAAACTTAACTAAACTGATCAAAATCACATTTAATTCTCTAAAACGGTTCCTATAACTCACAGAATTATTTCAATCTCTGGAGTAACTCCAAACAATATTGGTATATGCATTGTTACAATTATTGTAAATATGATAAACGAGTATAGTTTTAAAATAAATTTCCTACCTAATTACCAACCTATATGCATCTGTTAGTTTTTCGTATTAAACTAAATGTATCCGGAGAAGCCACTCCAAAAAGGCCATCGACAAGCTGGAGAAGCTTATAAGCTCGTAAAGAAGCTTAATGGACATTCATCCTTTTTTACTCTGGATTTAATTAATTAATTAGAATTAATTAATTATTAATTACTCTTGCAACTGGGAAATAAATATTTAAAACCGGGAATTAAATACTTAAACCTGGAATTAAATGTGAAAAGCAGGAAATATATAAACCTGAAATAGATGTTCAAACTTGGAATTAAATATTCAAACCTGGAAATGAATATTGAAACCCGGAATTAAGTATTAAAATGAGGAAAAAAAATTTCAAACCGGGAAATAAATATTCAAACCTGGAAATAAATGTTCAAACTGGGAAATAAATATTCAAACCCAGAATTAAATATTCAAACCTGGCATTAAATATTTAAATAATAAAACCCGGAATTAAACATTTCGAACCGGGAAACAAATAATAAAACGTGGAAATTATATATTAGAACCTGGAAATAAATGTTTCTGGGTTTTAATAATTATTTCCCGGTTTTAATACTCAATTCCAGGTTTAATATTTAATACCCGATTTAAATACCTAATTCCAGGTTTGAACATTTAATTCCGGGTTTGAATAATTATCTCCCGGTTTGAATACTTAATTCCGGGTTTTAATACTTAATTCCAGGTTTGAATATTTAATTCCGGGTTTGGACATTTATTTCCAGGTTTGAATATTTATTTCCCGGTTTAAACATTTAATTCCAGGTGTTAATACCTATATCCAGGTTTTAATATTTAATTCCGGGTTTTAAATATTTATTTCCCACTGTCTCTCTTTTTTCCCAGGGAGTAAATCATTCTGCAGAAAAAAGTTGATTCATAAAAAAAACCCTAATAAGCTTCCCTAACAAGCCGATGTACCGATACGATACTGAAACAAACTGATTACACGACAAAAACGATGATAATCCGACGGGTCGAGATATACGCTCGCATCGAGATATTGCATTCTCGAAGGGGTTTTCCCATGGTTATATGACGTCACTTCCGGTTTCGGTGGTTATATGACGTCACTTTCGGTTTCGGTTGTTATATGACGTAATAGGTGGCTATATGAGGTAATAGATGATATAATAGATGGTTATATGACATAATAGGTGGTAATATGGTGGTTATACGATGTAATAGATGACATAATAGGTGGTTATATGATGTCACTTTCGGTTTCGATGGTTAAATGACGTAACAGGTGGTTATGTGATGTAATAAGTGGTTGTATGGTGGCTATATGACGTAATATGTAGTTATATTACCTATATGATGTAATAGATTATTATGTGTCATAATAGGTACGTAATAGATGCCTATGTATTTTTCTTATGTGACGTAATAGGTGACATAATTGGTGGCTACATAATAGGGGTACATAATAAGTGATTAAATAATAAGTGAGTATGTAATAAGCATGCATAATAGGTTTTGGGATAGGATACATCATCACTAGTGTCCCCTCCCAATTCAAATACACTGATAGGACCCCGCCACTGCATAGCCTACCCACGCCGACCAAATATAACCACCTATTATGTGACCTATTACATCATATATACCACATAACCACTTATTACGTCATATAGGCACAGTATAACCACTCATTACAATGTATAACCATAATCACCTATTATGTTACCTATTTCACTAAGTATAAATGTAGAAAACGAAACTGATGTTGCATAACCATCTATTACGTCACTTATTACGTTGTATAGCCACCATATAACCACCGGAACCGAAAGTGACGTCATATAACCACCTATTACGTCATCTATTACGTCGTATAACCACCTATTACGTCATCTATTACGTCATAAAACTACCTATTACTTCATATAGCCACCTATTACGTCATCTATTACGTCATATAACCACCAATTTACCATTTATTGCGTCATATAACCACCATATTACGTCATTTATTACGTCATATAACCACCATATTACCACCTATAACGTCATATAACCACCGAAACCAAAAATGACGTCATATATAACCACCGAAACCGGAAGTGACGTTATATCACCATGGAAAAACCCCCGAAACCGAAACCTGGAAAAACCTGCCTAAAGTGCGGGCCTTACTACTTCTCGACTGGTCGGATTATCATATCGCTTTGCCGGATAATCGTTTTGTCAGTGATTCATTTGTCAGATTATCATATCGATTTATCGGCTTGTCAACCTATCGACCTATACCCGCCAAAACGACAGAGCAATGGCCCTCTGGGAACATCCCTTTCCATTGTATCCCAAACCTTGACCACCAACCCTGTAATTTTGTGGTGTCGTTGGCTAAGGGTTGTTGGCTGATGATATGTCTCCTCGTCGATAACGATAACCACATTATATATGATATGTTTCAGGTATGGTGATGCTATCCGACACAGTCATGACTCAATGTAAGTTATACCAATAAACATTGATGAATAAAAAAACACTACACCTATCCTAGATATAGTGCAAATTAGTGTTGCCTCGTTGAATGAAAGAAAGAAGTCAAAGTATTGTGACATATATTGAGACGTACAGACAGGTAGACATACAGGGACATACATGTACTTTACATGCTCTGATCATTAACCACATTATGTTTCACGTCCTGTCGTGTTCAGTATCACATTAAGATGCCTTGTCATGTTAAATATCACGGCAAGATGTTATGTTAGGAAACGTAGGAAAATAATTTAAAGTAGAATAAAACGTTTCTGAAATTCGTTATCAATCAATGGGCTAGAATATATTAGATCAACTAGCAATACTATGGTTGGAGTTTCTAGCTGGGGTATAGTAAAATGTGATAGCATATGTGAATATTTGCAGGGAATATGAAGGAGGAATGGCAATAAGCATTAGATGTTACAGTAACAAGATTCCTGGCCATGTAGGCCATAAATGTCGATATTAGGTTCCCGAGTGTACAGTAAACTAAATCATAATGCACCAATGATGACACCATAGTGAACAGCTAAACGGAAAAGTATATTGGTTTCAGTTTCGTATACTCGATAGACATCACAGCATCATTGTGATGCTGCTTTAGCAATTAACAACAAGATCTACTTCGAGAATTTCTGTACTAGCGCGCCCGCAAACGAAAGCGGTGATATAATGATCTCGCCACACCTGTCCCAAAACCCCTCGCGGCAAGATGGCCGTACTACCCAAAACACTATCGGGCATAAGACACCATTTCTAGTGGCATTAACTCCCCATGTTAAACCTACATTACGATGAACACTGTACAGCGTTCACTGCGATACTTTGGGCTTAGCGATAAAACCCCACAAATACCCCACCAATGTGCCTAACAGGAAATTAAGATTTCATTATGGATCGACAGATTCAGTTTTTGGGTACAGTTTGTTGTAAATTACCTAATATATTGGTCAACCACTACCTCGTGTGCCAGTTCTGACAGGACATTTTTCCAACTGCAGTACGAATATATCACTTACATTTCACTTTCACATCGTCCATTCACACACATACTATACATTACTCACTGATATTGGCGAAGCGTATCCTCACCGTGACCTTGCAATATGCGGAAGCCACGTGTTATTCACTGGATGTGACCTAATTACACAAGTTTGGTCTATTCCACAAACTGATAGCTAGTAGTACGGCGGGACGCCGTACAAATATCGCCGTTACAACCCCCAAAATACGTCCGCTTGACCTGTAGTGGAGTTTGAACATACCGAAAAAAAAAATCGCAAGATGCGAACGAATTGTTTACATCTGTGCTAACATAAACAGACACGAATTTCCCTATATTGTCGTTATTTGCAACACAATGAATCATACTGAATATTTGGGGTTTCATCACTATAATATACCATACATATACGAGTTTCAAGTGATTGGGCTACGTATTTTTCTATATTTTAGGTTACCGGACCTTTGGTCCGATAACCTATTGCCGTGGCGTCCGTCGTCCGGCGTCCGTCGTCCGTCAACAATTTTATCTTTAAAGTTTACAGTCGGATTTTTCTGAAATTTTGCACAAAAATGCCTAAAAATATTTCGAGAGGGAGGTATTTTTTAGTTTTTTGATTTTCGCATTTTTTTCAAAATGGCGGCCGTTTTCGTCGAAAAATGGCCAATTTTGGACTTTGACGGTCGTTTTCTCAAAATCTTATCAGTAACTTTTTCTCCTATTGATGCACAACACTCCTCATATGTACCCCTGTGACATGTATAAATTTCGTTGCCCTTGAATCGCTCGAAGTGGGCCATTTTGGGCCCAAACTCGGCCCAAATGGGACTTTCCCATGTTAAATTCTCCTATGCTTTATAATGGGACACACCAAGACTAATATCTCACTTAATAGTGAGATTAGAGACTAGGAATCAATTGTGGACATATAGGAAATGATATATGCTGAATATTCTCGTGACTTTGAATTTGATCTCTGACCGCGGTTTCAAGGTCAGAGCGGCCGTTTTCGTCGGAAAATGGCCAATTTTGGACTTTGACGGTCGTTTTCTCAAAATCTTATTAGTAACTTTTCTTCTTATTGATGCATAACACTCCTCATATGAACCCCTGTGACATGTATAAAGTTCGTTGCCCTTGAATCGCTCGAAGTGGGCCATTTTGGGCCCAAACTCAGCCCAAATGGTACTTTCCCTTGTTAAATTCTCCTATGATTTATAATGGGACACAGTAAGCCTAATATCTCACTTAAGGTTGTTCGATACACCGAACGCGTCATCAATGTGGCCCGTCTATGGTTGACCAAACGTGTCATAAACAGCGAATGTAACGGCGGGGTGAAATAGGGATCGGCGAGGTATGAATGTTGCCGTGCAATGGGAGTACTGGAAAATCCGGCGGTCTGTAATCAGTACTACTAGAACATCCATTCGTTACATAGTTTTAATATGTATATGAGTAAACGTTTGCACAACAAAACTAGTACACCTAACAATTTCCAAATCTTCTGAATAACATAATCAAACAGATCGTAAAATTATTCAAAACACTGTTAAATAAATTGACAACACTTCTGTGGATCATGGCATAATTTTCAATACAACTCAAGCTTAGCGATAATAATATTGTGAAAGACTATTCATGGTATTGCAGATCTCGTAGGGCTAATAAGCATGAATGTACTAGTATGGCATAACACATGGAATTTGTTGCTACTTGACTTGAGTGGACCAAGGACAAAAGATACAACGAATGCAAGAGCAAATTTGAGGGGTGGGGGGGGGGGGGGAGTTGCTGGCGCAAGTGGCGCTCATTACTTTGTATATGATATCTGTGTAAGACCAATAAAACAAGTGTGAGGGTTTCTTCCGTTTCTTACCACATCCTTCCATCCGCCGAATCCTGCATTTTGTGCCCCTGTGGAGTGTTTTCTTCACAATTCCAATCTCTTAGAACTTCAAAGTTCACCACAAAATATCCAGAGGTCGTCACACACTCTTTTATAATAGTTTGTCCTATGCGCCCCTAAGTTTGTCCAAACACGCATATGCATTTCCAGTTCCACTAAGCAACAGTCCATTGACATACATCAGTTCCTCTATAGCCTGTCCATTATATAGCCTGAATATACCAAAATGTTCACTCTTTAAGAGGAATACATCATAAGAAGAGCTCAGCTTCATTGGGCCGCAACATTTACAGCCCACCAGGCTCGATTTCGCGGGGCTCCGTTTTCGTTACAGTTGTCATTTTTGACACGTTTCGTCTACCATACCCGTTCCGCTATGTAAGCCGAATGGGGCTAACTTTTTTTGTTTCCGCAGCTTATCTGCCCAGAAATTTACACTATGTTAGGCGATTTTCTGCCAAAATTCATCGAGATGCATGAAATAGACCTATAGACGAAATAATCTCCAAAATTCACCGCGCACAGATCAGCGCTACCCTCTCAGTCAACTCCGTTATCAGCCATTTATATAAGCTATATCCTCACGTTGTCCGTATGTATAGGCCTACAAGTTATCGCAAAATCCTGTGCCAAATGTGGCGGTCATCTTGCTCAAGCTAATTGGGTGAAATTTATTCCTAAAGTTCTACTGACTTGTCAAATTTGATGGGGATATTTCAACTATTAGGTCTACTGAGTTGGCGATCGGAGAGAATCTCATCTGAGCCAATTGACCAGTCAACATCTAGTGGTTCATTCTAGCAGCCATACCGTTCATGCTAATGATCACATCTACCATGCCAGCCTTTTATACATTTCTGAGTCAAATCAGAACATACAATATATGAAATATATGATTTTTTTTTCAATTCATACTCACAAAAACTTGAATAATTTGACATAGTATGCACTCCAAATTCATGAAATTATTGATTTTTTGTTTCCATAAAATGACACTTTTCATGTTTTAACGCTTATATCGCGAAAAGTAACCTGGATAGGTATATTTTTTACATTATTTTTACAAACCCAAAATATCATTGAAGAAATATGTGTAAAAAAATTAGAAAAAAATACTGTATTACTGACCGAGCAGTGATACTCAACGTTGTATGGATTATCAGAAGTTACTCTTTTTCTGTAAAATTTCAGTGCTGAAATATATACACATGTTCTTACTCTTGCCACGAAACATATCAAACTCAGTGCTAGCGAATTTTGTTTCATCAGTTTAATGAACCGTTGCATATACAACAGTTCTGTACTGAAAAATCCTATAAATATATAGTTTTAGGCAAAAATATGCAGTTAGATTGCATGTCATGATGTAATGGATTGTGGCTATTGCTGAGGTACTTTCAAGACTGATAGGAGGTCAACAAAATGCATCATAGCAAAAAATATCATACGGTGACCTACTATTTTTTTCTGCTTTTTGTAACCATCACATATCTAGCTATCAAGAAATATAACTTTTTACTCAATAAAAACACCTTTCCGGGTGTTTCGAACAACCTTAATAGTGAGATTAGAGACTAGGAATCAATTGTGGACATATAGGAAATGATATATGCTGAATATTCTCGTGACCTTGAATTTGACCTTTGACCTCGGTTTCAAGGTCAGAGCACAAAATGTCCAATATCTCGCTTATTATCGACTTTACAGCTTAGGAATCATTGTGGACATATAGGAAATGATATATGCTGAATATTCTCGTGACCTCAATTTGACCTATGACCTCAGTTTCAAGGTCAGAGCACAATATGGCTAATATCTCGCTTATTATTGATTTTACAGCTTAGGAATCAATTGTGGACATATATTAAATGATATGCCGAATATTCCGATGACCTTGAAATTGACCTTTGACCTCATTTTCAAGGTCACAGGACAAAACGGCTAATATCTCACTTATTATTGACTTTACAGCTTAGGTATCAATTATGGACATATAGGAAATGATATATGCCGAAGATTCTGATGACTATAAATTTGACCTTTGACCTCATCTTCAAGGTCACAGGACAAAATGGCTAATATATCGCTTATTATCCATTTTACAGCTTAGGGATTAATTGTGGACAAAAAGGAAATGATATATGCTGAATATTCTCGTGACCTTGAATTTGACCTCTGATTTCGGTTTCAAGGTCAGAGCACAAAATGTGTAATATCGCGCTTATTATCGACTTTACAGCTTAGGAATCAATTGTGGACATATAGGACAAAATGGCTAATAGCTCGCTTTTTATCGACTTTACAGCTTAGCAATCAATTGTGAACATATAGAAAATGATACATTCTGAACATCTTCATGACCTTGAACTTGACCTTTGACCTCATTTTCAAGGTCGCAGGACAAAATAGCTAATATCTCGCTTATTTTCGACTTTACAGCTTAGGAATCAATTATGAACATATTGGAAATGATATATGCTGAATATTGCTATGACCTTGAATTTGACCTTTGACCTTATTTTCAAGGTCAGAGAACGAAATGGCTAATATCTCGCTTTTGATCGACTTTACAGCTTATCAATCAATTGTGGACATATAGAAAATGATATATTCTGAACATTGTCATGACCTTGAACATCACCTTTGACCTAATTTTCAAGGTCACAGGACAAAATGGCTAATAGCTAGCTCATTATCGACTTTACAGCTTAAAAATCAATTATGAACATATAGAAAATGATATATGCTGAATATTGCTATGACCTTGAATTCGACCTTTGACCTCATTTTCAAGGTCACAGGACATAATGGCTAATATCTTGCGTATTATTGACTTTACAGCTTAGGAATCAATTGTGGACATACTAGAAATGACATATGCCGAATATTATCGTGTTCTTGAATTGGCCAATGACCTTTTTTCCAAGGTCACGGGACAAAATACTAATATCTAAAATATATATTGTCCGGTAACCTTTCTTAGTCCTTGGGCTAATTTTTTTAAATATATTTTTGCTACTTTTACATATCACTGCATGGGAACCGCTCCGTGAGAAACCATTTTTGAAATCCGATTTGCAATGTCAAATTTAGACAAATTCGTGTACACATGGGACCTTTTGCACTGTACAGCTGCTCTGAAGACAGATATTGATCACTTTCAACCGAAAAACCGATTATGCCACTTTAATGGTACGAAAATTATCACAACAATACAAATATTGGATGTTGGAGAGTCCAATATACAGTTACAGAGTGTAGAAATGTCATATTGGCCGAGGCGTCAACTGAGGTCAATATGACATTTCTGAATCCCGTAAACTGTATATTGGACGACCCTCAACACCCAACATTATACAAATATTAGATGACGGGGAGTCCGATACAGAGTTCGCGGAATTCAGAAAAGCTATATTGGACGAGGCGCAGTCCGATCAGAAAAGCTATGGATAGCTTTTCCAAATCCCGTAAACTCCGTATTGAACGACCAGCATCCAATCTTTGCTAAATTATTAACAGTTCGCTGTTTGTAACAACCACGCTGATTGGCTGAAAACGCTACATCGTCCAATATACGCAATCCCATATACATGACTCGTATATAGAGGCCTACTCTTTTTTATTAACAGACACGCGGATTGTCTACCGCGCTGTCCAATAAACGAATGCAATATAGGCTACCATTTTAGGATCCAGCATACGTTATTTGGGAGTGACACGTGGTATACAAAAAAAACCAGTCAGAGAAGATGATTCGTGCTAATATTATACAGTTATGGGTAGTTGGTGAGCCCACTGTGAGATTTGTGTTCCTGTCCAATCAACAATCCAAACTCGGTACACTAACAACCCAAAGTATAATGGTAGTATATGAGTCGTGATACATAGCTATCATTATGTTATTCCATGTTTTCACAGGTAGAGACATATCGTCTCATCGTAATATTTATCTGGTTAACATGTCTTGTTATAATTTCTTACAGTAAGACGTCTTGTCGTTACCAGTATATTGTTCCGTCTTTTAATCATAAAGACGTCTTGTCATGATAAATCATCAAGCCAAGGTATACGGGTATAGCTCTTTTTCGTTATCATATAAGGTTCTTCATAGCATGGCTACTTACTTTGAAATTCAACATGGCAAAGTGTTTATCTCTGATACTGAACAAAACAGGTAGAGAAACATTATTCGGTTAAGTGAATGATCAGTGAACACTTCCATACTAGCGGAATGTGACCGACTGGATATCGCCTTCCTCATCGACTCTTCTGGGAGCATCAACAGAGACGACCCAGACAATTGGGGCAGATTGCTTTCATTCGTCAACAATGTCGTGGGCAGATTCACGGTGGGACCGAACGTTGTCCGGATCGCAGCAATCAAATACAGTAACAACCCTCAGCTCGAGTTTCGACTCGATATGTATGAGACGCAGAACCAAATACAAAACCACATCTCCAGTATGTCATATGATGATGGCACAACGAACATAGCTGGAGCCATCGAAATGGCCAGACAACAAATTTTCACGGGGAGAAATGGTGACAGACCAAACGTACAAAACATCATAATCTTGATCACTGACGGAGTACCTAATGAGAGAGAGGAAGAAACAATACCACAGGGAAATTTGGCCAAGGCCGAACAGATTACCATTGTGCCGATTGGAATCACCAATGAGATTGATGCTAACCTGATGCGGAATCTTTCATCGACTGACAACTTTTTCGATCCAACTGAGTTCAGGTTTCTCGACGATTTTGTTCCTAGATTGATTGACGCGGTATGCGGCACAGGTAGGGGGAAAATGTGTTGGATCATTCAACCAAATATCTTCCGATCATAAGATTCGATAGCATATGGAAGGTGTGTCCGGACTATAAACGCGTAATGTGATAGTGATAAAACAATCTGATAGTATACATCTATAGAGAATGGATTTTAGATCTTCTGCCTATATCGCAGTTAAGTTGAAATCATCAACAATCGATTGGTATATTTAGCATATTGATTGATTACTAGCAAACATAAAGATTATTGATTGTTTTATAGTATCCATAGCCAAACTTTGGAGCGAATCATTCTCTAAGAAAATAACATTATATGACATATGTCATGGACACTTTATCTTGTCATCTCTGTTCTAATCATCATTACTCCCGATTTCAGTGCCAACACCAACTCCACTGACGCAAAGTAAGTATGTTAACTTTGTGGTATATGGGTAATAATGTTGAGTAATACGCATTAGTAGAGTGGCTGATATGTAACACTGCTAAAAAAACTTATCTATTTTTTGGAGTAATTTTGACTTGTTCATAAATTACATAATTTGTGAAAGAATATCTTTATTTCTGCATAAATAATGTTATTTCCGCATAAATAAAGGTTTTTATGCATAAGTTTATGATTTTTTATGCATAAATTTATGTGTTTTTTTCTGCGTAAATGAATTTTTTACGTCTAAATAACGTTATTTACACCATCGACCAAGGGAAAAATAAATGCACGTGCAGGCATTATTTGGTTAGTATATCACACACGGCAGGAGTAAATAATGTTATTTCTGCGTGAAATAAGATTATTTACACGTAAATAGCATGCGTAAATAACATTATGTATGCGGAAATAACCTTATTTACCCCATCGACCAAGAGAAAGATAAAAGCACGTGTAGGCAGTATTTGGTTAGTATCTCACACACGGCAGAAGTAAATAATGTTTTTTTCTGCGTAAATAACGTTATTTCTGCAGACATTACGTTATTTCTGCATAACAAGAAAATGCATCATAGCTGCCCAAAAACCAACATCGCCTGGTGAAAAAAAAAGATTCTATGTTGGTTTAGGCACTTCCTATTTACCTGCATATATCACTATCCTCTCTACATGGAATATACGTTGCCGGAAACTTCACGAATTTGTTCAAAATTGTGGCCAATTTTTTCTTTGCTCTATATTATACACTAAATTTACTTTTGCATTCCAATACTAGTATTACCAGGAAATCCACCACAAATAGAAGTCAGCTTATTTATACCGATGACATATCTAGAAATTCAGATACTAGTAATCCTATTATGGTGTCCTAAATTCATTCAAAACATATATGTGTATATTCAAATGCAGCAACAATCTAGACATGGTATTACACATTTATTTGCCACTTCCTAGCATTTCATGCATACATTGACATTTGATCTGTGGTGCCAAAGTGATACCATGTTGGTAACCAACAACATGGAAACAGAATATTAATAGCAGTACTATGTTACTGTAATGCCTGACTGTGACCAGGATTTTCCAATAACAATGGGTCATGATTAAAATCCCATATAGTAACATTTACTACTGTACAATTTTGTTATTCATTGCCATCCAGGCTGTACGAAACTTTCATCACATATATATTAATACTCTATGAGTTTCTCAAATGCAAATAATGATGGATAGTACATACGGTACACGAGACAATCCTCAAGTTTGGGACCGACCGTTTCACTATGACCAATATGCCGATGCAATGGTGATTTTTTTACGAGTACCCACTTACGAAGCGGGTACGGTCTAACGGTTAACCGGTTACGAAAATCGCTACTCCTTCTACCACTAGATAGTATGTTGCGCACACTATACATGAACTTTTGACAATGATGATCAATAATCATATAGATGAACTTTATTTTACATCGGTATAGCATGAAACAATAAACACTAGCCACAAGGTTATTGACCGACAATGAATCATAGATGATGAGGTGACATATACAAATGCTGATGAACATTGGGCAACAAAAACAAATTATCATTATCATACCATTGTCAGTTATTTCATATATTGTACATATTACATGATAATACGCAAACATTACAACTATTTATTGGTCCTGACCATCCAGACAGCTTATGTTTAAATGCCTGGAGATTTTTTTAGCACTTTTTCTATTTTGAGGTAAACATTGCCATGTTCCTTCATGACTGACACTATTCAAGCCAAAGAGCCTTTGATTCAAGCCATATCTTGTAGTTTTGCACTTTAACGTACATATTGAGACATTTCGGAGTGCGTAACAATTTTCTTTGACATTTAATAAATCATGGTCAATAGTGCCTGTAATTTGTTACTCAGGACATGACAACATTATAGATCTATTAGCCACTTGATGAAGTTTGATTTGGTTGGTCTTGGCCTCTCATCTTCCCTTCGGTGGGGTTTGTCAGTAGATGTGTTTCCTTCTATGACATATCATTCATGTTGACATGTAGAACTGAAACCTGAAATTACATGTGAGATTAAGTTGTAGAGTGAACTATTCACAGTATTCAGTTTTGTGCCATTATTACGTTGACAGTCAGAACCTGTATTTTTGGGATCTGTAGAATATCTGACAGATGATGACAGCACGGTATTTGCACAATATTCCAGTTACAGTAAACTATAGATAATAGACACATATAATATACGTACTGTTATTCTTGATCCTTGCAGGTGGCTGCTCTGCACTACGCACTAGTACAGTTTCTTTCAGGCTCAGATATTTGGTTGTTGCTGTGTGCTGACTCGCCTGACTGGCTGTCTGAGTGTCTCAGCCTGTCTGTAGTGTAGCCGCAGCCTGAGCGACGCAGAGGCTTTGCCAGAGCTGTGAGCTTACTGTCTGTAGAGTAGTACTACTAGTAGTATATCTGTTATGCAAGTTGAAGTTGATCTTGCAGTCATACTTTGCCTTGGCTTTGGTTTGTGGCAAATGCTGAAATGACAAAATGATTCCAAGTGTGATTGTGATGTTCACAGCTAGCATAGATATATACTGTATACAGTTGCAAAGTCGATAAAATAAATATCTCTTCATAACTGAGATCCGCCGTTGCATCTAGATCCGCCTCAAATGTGGCAGAGAGCACGTGCGACGTTTTGCACTCATTGAACCTGAGACTGACTCACTGAGTGAGGCTGGGCTGGCAACGTAACCACGGCACGGGTGATGTATTCTAGCATCATCATGTTTCATACATTGGGGGTAAAGCCCCCAAACCCCCTAAACTAGAAAACTTTATCGAGATCTTTCACTTACCTTCAATTTTCTACCATAATCGTAACAAACGGAGCTGGAAAATCACACGCTTCTGAAATCAAAACAAAACTAGCGCCAAGTGACGCACGCGACTAGATCTACCTTGACCTTTGTTGTTGCTAGGGGCGTGGTGCAATGACGCGATATGATTGGTTCCTATGCAAAAGCTATATACGCATAAAGATGACGTCATTCGATACGGTGCACAATAGTTATAGCAATGCAAAAGCGACATTGCAATGAAATACATATTGAAAAATAAACTGAATGAGCTGTTGCGAACATATTATCGCAACCAAAAGTAAGTGTATGAATCACACTACAAAAGTTTAGGTGAATATGGGTCGTAGATTGGGGGGTAAACCCCCCAAACCCCCCTAACCTACACAACTATCCAGACGGCTTCAGCCAAAATGCAGTATTAGCTGCGCCATATTTGGGTCCTCCATGGCTCCATGGATTTGTGAATACACTACCAAACATGGCGCCTAGCCGCTTCGCGGCTAGCGATGTTGGTAAAAACTTTATTTACACTGAAAAAAAACGTTACTTACGCGTAAAAATAACTTTATTTATGTGTAAATAACATTATTCACATGTATATAACATTTTTGTTGCGGAAATGACATTATTTACGCGTAAATTATGTTGATTATGTATCAGTCAGGATTAATTCGAGAAGTTTATTTTTACAATGTCACTTATCAGCCACTGTACATTAGCGATGCACTGTTGGAATTTGTAACATAATGTCCAAAGGATTCACTGGAACCGGAAAAACAATTCAAGTCCTGAAAATTAAAATGCAGTTCCAAATGGCACAAAAACCATCACGACGTCAATATTTTTTACAGTAGAGTGAGGAAAATCAGTAGCTTGTCAGTGTTGTCATTGCCAACCGAGACAAACAGCGTCACATCTGATGTGTTTTGTAAGTGACTATATCAGTGAGTGTATAACATTATACATGGTTAATTTCGTAACCAGTCCGTTATGAAATTAGTGATGTATTATTTTGGTTCTTACATATTATGTGATGACTAGCTGATGACTATATTATATCTACTATGACTGATATTGTATGCTGGAATGCGATAATACTGGATTTGTTGACCGTGTGCGTTACACTTTAATACGTGTATCAAATAGATGTGTGATAAGTACGTATATTATCGCTGTGTTCGCGTTCGTTTCCACAGAGTTTCTTCATAATCATACGGTGGGGTCGGTATTTTTTTCACAATGTCGTGAGCTTACATAAAAAAAACCTTCTTCAGAGGTCAATTCTCGATTTTTTTTCAGCACAGTTCATTCTAGCGATCGTACGTAGGGCCTAAAATAATGCAATTAGCAATTTATATTCTTCTTGAACATGTATAATATTTCATAATACCACTTTCAAAATGTTTTTGGATGAATCTTAGACGTCATATAAAACGATTTTAGCTTAATCCGTTTTGACATTTGGCCATTTGGCCCTTATTAGATTCGTAGAATCTTCAGAATTGAATCCCCGATTATCGCCTAGTGTAATGATGCTTATTAAGGCTATTTGGGGAACTAATTCTCAACGCCTATTAAATTTCATGGGAGGAGGGGCGTTTTTCCACGATCTTGTGATCATATTTGGCAAAAATTATTCAAGATGGACATAGTGCGCTGATAGTTGCAGATAGGGCACATTTTTTCAACAATTCGATGCATGCATGGGCTTCTGAATGGTGATCTTGATTACCTTTAGAAGACCATTCTTGATTTTTCAGCATAGTTTATTCTACATATTGGCTGTAGGGTCTAAATGGTTGCAGATAAAGCGTATGGTTTTATTAGCATATTATAGCATGTGTGAAACTGATTGCCAGCATTCACAACAAATCTGCGAAGTAAATAGTTTTCCCAAAATGATAATTAATCTGACATGTGTCACTGACACTTTCTCTGTTTTAATCACCAGTATTCCCAATTTCAGTGCCAACAACAACTTTACCAACGCCACCACCAACGCAAAGTAAGTATCTATTATTATTTAATTTTTATACATCAGTAGGAACCTTGCGAGGTAGTGGTCCAAATGGGAAGATTTTGTGAGGTAGTTGACCAAATGAGGAGTCATTTAAAGGTAGTGGTCCATATAGCGAGACATTGTGAGGTAGTTTTCTAAATGTGTAGAGGTCCAAACAGGGAGAACTTGTGAGGTAGTACTCTAAATCGAAAGACTTTGTGAGGTATGGGTCCAACTGGGAAGATTTCATGAGGTAGTCTTCCAAACGGAAAGACCTTGTGAGGTAGTGGTCCAAATGGGAGACTTTGTGAGGTAGTTTCCAGTTTCCAGTTTTTTCATGGCTTGAGCTTGTGTCCAGTCTGAGACTGTTCTAGGTAGTGTCGGTCTTTTATGCCTTGTTAGATAGTATTCAGTCTTGAGACCATTCGAGGTAGTGTCCAGCTTTCATGCCTTGTGAAGTAGTGTCCAATCGGGGACCTGGCAAGGTAGTGTCCACCTTTCATGTCTTGAGAGGAAGTTTTCTTACCTTGTCCAATCTGAGACCTTGTGAGGTGGTGTCCATCTTCCATACCTTGTGCGGTGGTGTCCAATCTCAGACCTTCTGAGGTAGTGTCCACTTTCAAAACCTTGTGATATATTGTTCACCTTCCATGCCTTGTGAGGTAGTGTCCAACCTGAGACCGTGTGAGGTAGTGTCTAGTTTAGTGTCCTAGACGATGCTGCATGTGATGATGAAAAACGTGTGATATCGATTCAAAAACTTGAACAAAAACATTCAGCTGGAAAAAAAATTGGGAATTAGTTATTAACCTTTTCACTACTCATGGTTACGCTGCGTAACCACACCACACCCCTCCTGCTGTACTGATGGTTACGCTGCGTAACCATAACTTTGACAACCAATAGATGTATAGGTAACTGTCCACTGATTGTATTCAATGTTATATATACCCGAGAATGTACCTACACGCTAAACTAGCACATACATATTGCAACCGATTGAAATTTGACTGCTTAATTGACTGTTTAGTTAATTGAATAATTAATTTGTCACTAACTTTGTGACGTCACAGGTTCCGATTACCATGGGTCGGACTACAGACAATTTTCACCAAAACTTTTATATCTCGATACCTCATCAAGATATTGACATGCTGTAAACAATATCAAAACCCACGATATCCACTTCATTACAAATATAGAAGACTACAAATACTCAAGTAAACGTATTGGATTATATTTCATTACACATTCGAATATGACTGTATGACAAAGAAAATGGAATTAGCCATCTGTTTGGTCTTTAGATTTTTTTTCTTGTTTCCACGGTAACTGATGAAACGGGGTTGAAAAGTATACTTCTAAAGTATAGAAATAGCACACTATAATATGACTTTATTTTCACACATAATTATACTGAAACATCTTTAATTAAAAATAATCAAACATTTAGAAATCCTATCAATTCATACATGAATCGGCTCAGTATGGAGGCTGAGGGGCGGGTCAGTAGCGAAAAGGTTAAAACTGAGTATGAATTATCCAAACTGAGGATAGAATCTTTAAACCTGAAATAAACTAGGTAAACTAACATATTGTTTTTGTGCTTCCTCAAAAATTTATTTCCGGTTTTAATAATTCATTTTTGGTTTGAATAGCTATTCCTTTGTTTCAATGTTTCCTGGCTCAAATACTGTGTAATTAATACTCAGTTTGAAATTCTCCGCTTTTGATGTTTCCGGGTCAAATTAGTATTCCTGATTTATTCCCGGTTCAAGTAACCTCCCTTATTTTGAAAGTTTTCAAGTTGTTTTCAAGGGATGACACTAACAAGCTTCTGTGTTTGATTGTCATATTGGTACTATATTTTCAATGTTCTTCTAATTTCAGTGACAACACCGGCTCCGACAACACCAGCCCCAACACAAAGTGAGTTTCTCAGTATTTTACCACCCGTGTTTGCTTCCACAGGGTGTCCTCATAATCACTGTCCTTGTAGTTCTTTTTTGGGAAAGTGCTCAACTTGTATTGATTTTCATGGGGGTCAGTATTTTTTCCCCTTCACAATTCCTTCAAATACAGTAAATGTTTTCAACACTTTAGGGCATGTATGGGCTTCAGAATGATGACCTTGAATTTCATATACAATTAATTTCAGAGGTCAATTCAAATGAACTTGTTCAACTTAGTTCATTGTGGATATTGAATGTAGGCTTCAAGTAATTCTTTATTTGGCATGGCAGTATGTCAGGGCAGGAATGAAAGGAGTCAAGATCACGGTACACTGCTATAAAGTCCAGTATCTAATAATCCAGTCGTCAACATCAGTCCCTTTTGTAATTAATGCAATTAACAATTAAATAATCTTCAGTAACTCAGGTATTCACGCCCATCCACATGGACGTCAAAAATTCAACTCCTCTGAGGGCAAGTTCGGGTGTCTGCAAGAGCCTGTGTATTTTCCCGCCAGAATGCGGTGGCGTGTCTTGCTCGGTTGAACGTATGTTTGCAATATCATGAGCTGTTCACGTGATGTCTGAGTGAATGGTTTTGTACCTGTATATATGCGCATGTTATATGTGTCAGTGTGCAAGTATGGAACGTGTTTGAACATGCCTAGTGTATGTAGAGCCAGAGTACATGTGGGGGAGGCTTACGGGTCGTTACTTTCCTTAAAAATATACTACAATAAAAAGCTTGTAAAGTGTCATATTGGTAGTACATTTCAATTGGTCCCCTATTTCAAGGCTTCTAATTTCAGTGACAACACCGGCTCTGAAAACACCAGCCCAACACCAAATGAGTGAATCAGTATTTTACCACCCGTCCGTATCTGCTTGCACAGGGTCCTCATAAGCACTGTCCTTGTAGTTCTTTTTGGGAAAGTGCTCTACTTATATTGATTTTCATGGGGTCAGTATGTTTTTCTTCACAATTGTATGTCAATATGGAGTACAAATATGGAAATGGGTATAGCATGTCACTATTTGCAGATAGAGACAATGTTCTTTGTGTGGGCTTCAGAGGACATTTCTCAGTTTTTCAGCATAGTTTATTCTGAATATTGAATGTAGGGCCTAGAAGGTTGTATATAGAATGTACATCACTATTGAACACTCATATTACCTCTTAATACCATCTTCGAAATAGTGACCTCGGAAGAACCTAATATTCACTCTGATTTTCTTTATTGGATAATAAGGGCTATTATTCTGGATTATTCTCTCGATACCAAAATATCGTATCTCAGGATATCTCTCACTGAAATAATTGGAAATAGTGACGTTCTGGAAACTTCTCACCTCTGTGCAGACTTAAGGCATCTTCGAAACCAGTCAATATTTTTTAAAAACTATATTTCATATTAAACATGCTAAATTAACTGAATGAGACATACTCACATCAAATGTAATGAAAATAACCAATCCTCCAGGAAATTTTGCCGATTTGAACAGGCGGTTCTCGCGTAAATACAGGAACTGTATCCATCACACGCAGATGTAAACAAAGCATAGAAGTGCGAGACTGACAATTCCACATACATCATGGTTTATCACTGATTATTTTCTCATAACTACACTTATATATGCACATACGAACTGGAAAATGTATTCGATGTGGACTTCCAAGCGCGATTTTGGCAACTGTTCACATTTGGGTTTGATGGATACATTTCGTTTGTTTCTTAAAATGGATGGAAAGATAACTTGCACAGACTGTAATCGTCATAATTATTAAGCACACCTTTTGTTATCTTGCATTAGATGTGTTTTAGTTTTGAGAAAGATATTGCATACATTCTAAAGCAGTAGCTTTAAATAAACCAGTTCATATTGATTGATATATTTTGTTGCAGTGAAATTTCGAAGTTGCGATTTCATAATTTGCTCGTGCTTTTCTGATAAAGAGTGTAACAGTAATCTACCTTAGTGTTAAATTCACTTTATGTGGTCAAGTGAATGATCAGTGAACACTTCCATACTTCCATACTAGCGGAATGTGACCGACTGGATGTCGCCTTTCTCATCGACTCATCCGGGAGCATCAACAGAATTGACCCAGACAATTGGGACATACTGCTTTCATTCGTCAACAATGTCGTGAGCCTATTCACGGTGGAGCCGAACAATGTCCGGATCGCAGCAATCAAATACAGTAACAACCCTCAGCTCGAGTTTCGACTCGATATGTATGGGACGCAGAACCAAGTACAAAGCCACATCTCCAGTATGTCATATGATGATGGCAGAACGAACATAGCTGGAGCCATCGAAATGGCCAGACAACAAATTTTCACGGGGAGAAATGGTGACAGACCAGACGTACAAAACATCATAATCTTGATCACTGACGGAGTACCTAATGAGAGAGAAGAAGAAACCATACCACAGGGAAATTTGGCCAAGGCCGAACAGATTACCATTGTGCCGATTGGAATCACCAATGAGATTGATGCTAACCTGATGCGGAATCTTTCGTCGACTGACAACTTTTTCGATCCAAATGAGTTCAGGTTTCTCGACGATTTCGTTCCTAGATTGATTGACGCGGTATGCGGCACAGGTAGGGGGAACATGTGTTGGATCATTCAACCAAATATCTTCCGATCATAAGATTCGATAGCATATGGAAGGTGCGTCCGGACTATAAATGCGTAATGTGATAGTGATAAAACAATCTGATAGTATACATCTATAGAGAATGGATTTTAAATCTTCTGCCTATATCGCAGTTAAGGTTGAGTTGAAATCATCCACAATCGATTGGTATATTTAGCATATTGATTGATTTCTAGCAAACATAAAGATTATTGATTGTTTTATAGTATCCATAGCCAAACTTTGGAGCGAATCATTCTCTAAGAAAGTAACATTATATGACATATGTCATGGACACTTTATTTTGTCATCTCTGTTCTAATCATCATTACTCCCGATTTCAGTGCCAACACCAACTCAACCGACGCAAAGTAAGTATGTTAACTTTGTGGTATATGGGTAATAATGTTGAGTAATACGCATTAGTAAAGTGGCTGATATGTGACACTGCGAAAAAAAACTTATCTATTTTTTGGAGTAATCTTGACTTGTTCATAAATGATATAATTTGTGAAAGAATATCGCTATTTCTGCATAAATAATGTTATTTCCGCATAAATAAAGGTTTTTATGCATAAGTTTATGAGTTTTTATGAATAAATTTATGTGGTTTTTCTGCATAAATAAATTTTTTTCGTGCAAGTAACGTTATTTACCCCATCGACCAAGGGAAAAATTAATGGACGTGCAGGCATTATTTGGTTAGTATATCACACACGGCAGGAGTAAATAATGTTATTTCTGCATGAAATAAGATTATTTACACGTGAATAACATGCGTAAATAACATTATGTATGCGAAAATAACGTTATTTACCCCCATCGACCAAGAGAAAGATAAAAGCATGTGTAGGCAGTATTTGGTTAGTATCTCACACACGTTATTCCTGCAGACATAACGTTATTTCTGCATAAAAACTTTATTTACACGTTACTTACGTGTAAAAATAACTTTATTTATGTGTAAATAACATTATTCACATGTATATAACATTTTTGTTGCGGAAATGACATTATTTACGCGTAAATTGTGTTGATTATGTATCAGTCAGGATTACTTCGAGAAGTTTATTTTTACAATGTCACTTATCAGCCACTGTACATTAGCGATGCACTTTTGGAATTTGTAACATAATGTCCAAAGGATTCACTGGAACCGGAAAAACAATTCAAGTCCTGAAAATTAAAATGCAGTTCCAAATGGCACAAAAACCATCACGACGTCAATATTTTTTAGAGTAGAGTGAGGAAAATCCGTAGCTTGTCAGTGGTGTCATTGCCAACTGAGGCAAACCGCGTCACATCTGATATGTTTTTGTAAGTGAGTGTATAACATTATACATGGTTAATTTCGTAACCAGTCCGTTATGAAATTAGTCATGTATTATTTTGGTTCTTACATATTATGTGATGACTAGCTGATGACTATATTATATCTACTATGACTGATATTGTATGCTGGAATGCGATAATACTGGATTTGTTGATCCGTGTGCGTTACACTTTAATACGTGTATCAAATAGATGTGTGATAAGTACGTATATTATCGCCGTGTTCGCGTTCGTGTCCACAGAGTTTCTTCATAATCATACGGTGGGGTCGGTATTTTTTTTCACAATGTCATGATCTTACATAAAAAAAACCTTCTTCAGAGGTCAATTCTCGATTTTTTTTCAGCACAGGTCATTCTAGCGATCGTACGTAGGGCCTAAAATAATGCAATTAGCAATTTATATTCTTCTTGAACATGTATAATATTTCATAATACCACTTTCAAAATGTTTTCGGATGAATCTTAGACGTCATATAAAAGGATTTTAGCTTAATCCGTTTTGACATTTGGCCATTTGGCCCTTATTAGATTCGTAGAATCTTCAGAATTGAATCCCCGATTATCGCCTAGTGTAATGATGCTTATTAAGGCTATTTGAGGAACTAATTCTCAACGCCTATTAAATTTCATGGGGGGAGGGGCGTTTTTCCACGATCTTGTGATCATATTTGGCAAAAATTATTCAAGATGGACATAGTGCGCTGATAGTTGCAGATAGGGCACATTTTTTCAACAATTCGATGCATGCATGGGCTTCTGAATGGTGATCTTGATTACCTTTAGAAGACCATTCTTGATTTTTCAGCATAGTTTATTCTACATATTGGCTGTAGGGTCTAAATGGTTGCAGATAAAGCGTATGGTTATATTAGCATATTATAGCATGTGTGAAACTGATTTCCAGCATTCACAACAAATCTGCGAAGTAAATAGTTTTCCCAAAATAATAATTAATCTGACATGTGTCACTGACATTTTCTCTGTTTTAATCACCAGTATTCCCAATTTCAGTGCCAACAACAACTTTACCAACGCCACCACCAACGCAAAGTAAGTATCTATTTTATTTAATTGTTATACATCAGTAGGAACCTTGCGAGGTAGTGGTCCAAATGGGAAGATTGTGTGAGGTAGTTGACCAAATGAGGAGTCATTTAAAGGTAGTGGTCCATATAGCGAGACATTGTGAGGTAGTTTTCTAAATGTGTAGAGGTCCAAACAGGGAGAACTTGTGAGGTAGTACTCTAAATCGAAAGACTTTGTGAGGTATGGGTCCAACTGGGAAGATTTCATGAGGTAGTCTTCCAAACGGAAAGACCTTGTGAGGTAGTGGTGCAAATGGGAGACTTTGTGAGGTAGTTTCCAGTTTCCAGTTTTTTCATGGCTTGAGCTTGTGTCCAGTCTGAGACTGTTCTAGGTAGTGTCGGTCTTTTATGCCGTGTTAGATAGTATTCAGTCTTGAGACCTTTCGAGGTAGTGTCCAGCTTTCATGCCTTGTGAAGTAGTGTCCAATCGGGGACCTGGCAAGGTAGTGTCCACCTTTCATGTCTTGAGAGGAAGTTTTCTTACCTTGTCCAATCTGAGACCTTGTGAGGTGGTGTCCATCTTCCATACCTTGTGAGGTGGTGTCCAATCTCAGACCTTCTGAGGTAGTGTCCACTTTCAAAACCTTGTGATATATTGTTCACCTTCCATGCCTTGTGAGGTAGTGTCCAACCTGAGACCGTGTGAGGTAGTGTCTAGTTTAGTGTCCTAGACGATGCTGCATGTGATGATGAAAAACGTGTGATATCGATTCAAAAACTTGAACAAAAACATTCAGCTGGAAAAAAAAATGGGAATTAGTTATTAAAACTGAGTATGAATTATCCAAACTGAGGATAAAATCTTTAAACCTGAAATAAACTAGTTAAACTAACATATTGTTTTTGTGCTTCCTCAAAAATTTATTTCCGGTTTTAATAATTCATTTTTGGTTTGAATAGCTATTCCTGGTTTCAATGTTTCCTGGCTCAAATACTGTGTAATTAATACTCAGTTTGAAATTCTCCGCTTTTGATAATGTTTCCGGGTCAAATTAGTATTCCTGATTTATTCCCAGTTCAAGTAACCTCCCTTATTTTGAAAGTTTTCAAGTTGTTTTCAAGGGATGACACTAACAAGCTTCTGTGTTTGATTGTCATATTGGTACTATATTTTCAATGTTCTTCTAATTTCAGTGACAACACCGGCTCCGACAACACCAGCCCCAACACAAAGTGAGTTTCTCATTATTTTACCACCCGTGTCTGCTTCCACAGGGTGTCCTCTTAATCACTGTCCTTGTAGTTCTTTTTGGGAAAGTCCTCAACTTGTATTGATTTTCATGGGGGTCAGTATTTTTTCCCCTTCACAATTCCTTCAAATACAGTAAATGTTTTCAACACTTTAGGGCATGTATGGGCTTCAGAATGATGACCTTGAATTTCATATACAATTAATTTCAGAGGTCAATTCAAATGAACTTGTTCAACTTAGTTCATTGTGGATATTGAATGTAGGCTTCAAGTAATTCTTTATTTGGCACGGCAGTATGTCAGGGCAGGAATGAAAGGAGTCAAGATCACGGTACACTGCTATAAAGTCCAGTATCTAATAATCCAGTCGTCAACAGCTAATCAGTCCCTTTTGTAATTAATGCAATTAACAATTAAATAATCTTCAGTAACTCAGGTATTCACGCCCATCCACATGGACGTCAAAAATTCAACTCCTCTGAGGGCAAGTTCGGGTGTCTGCAAGAGCCTGTGTATTTTCCCGCCAGAATGCGGTGGCGTGTCTTGATCGGTTGAACATATGGTTGCAATATCATGGGCTGTTCACGTGATGTCTGAGTGAATGGTTTTGTACCTGTATAAATGCGCATGTTATATGTGTCAGTGTGCAAGAATGGAACGTGTTTGAACATATGTAATGTATGTAGGGCCAGAGTACATGTGGGGGAGGCTTACGGGTCGTTACTTTCCTTAAAAATATACTACAATAAAAAGTTTGTAAAGTGTCATATTGGTAGTCGTTTCAATTGTTCCCCTATTTCAAGGCTTCTAATTTCAGTGACAACACCGGCTCTGAAACACCAGCCCAACACCAAATGAGTGAATCAGTATTTTACCACCCGTCCGTATCTGCTTGCACAGGGTCCTCATAATCACTGTCCTTGTAGTTCTTTTTGGGAAAGTGCTCAACTTGTATTGATTTTCATGGGGTCAGTATGTTTTTCTTTACAATTGTATGTCAATATGGAGTACAAATATGGAAATGGGTATAGCATGTCACTATTTGCAGATAGAGACAATGTTCTTTGTGTGGGCTTCAGAGGACATTTCTCAGTTCTTCAGCATAGTTTATTCTGAATATTGAATGTAGGGCCTAGAAGGTTGTATATAGAATGTACATCAGTATTGAACACTCATATTACTTCTTAATACCATCTTCGAAATAGTGACCTCGGAAGAACCTAATATTCACTCTGATTTTCTTTATTGGATAATAAGGGCTATTATTCTGGATTATTCTCTCGATACCTAAATATCGTATCTCAGGATATCTCTCACTGAAATAATTGGAAATAGTGACGTTCTGGAAACTTCTCACCTCTGTGCAGACTTAAGGCATCTTCGAAACCAGTCAATATTTTTTAAAAACTATATTTCATATTAAACATGCTAAATTAACTGAATGAGACATACTCACATCAAATGTAATGAAAATAACCAATCCTCCAGGAAATTTTGCCGATTTGAACAGGCGGTTCTCGCGTAAATACAGGAACTGTATCCATCACACCCAGATGTAAACAAAGCATAGAAGTGCGAGACTGACAATTCCACATACATCATGGTTTATCACTGATTATTTTCTCATAACTACACTTATATATGCACATACGAACTGGAAAATGTATTCGATGTGGACTTCCAAGCGCGATTTTGGCAACTGTTCACATTTGGGTTTGATGGATACATTTCGTTTGTTTCTTAAAATGGATGGAAAGATAACTTGCACAGACTGTAATCGTCATAATTATTAAGCACACCTTTTGTTATCTTGCATTAGATGTGTTTTAGTTTTGAGAAAGATATTGCATACATTCTAAAGCAGTAGCTTTAAACAAACCAGTTCATATTGATTGATATATTTTGTTGCAGTGAAATTTCGAAGTTGCGATTTCATAATTTGCTCGTGCTTTTCTGATAAAGAGTGTAACAGTAATCTACCTTAGTGTTAAATTCACTTTATGTGGTCAAGTGAATGATCAGTGAACACTTCCATACTTCCATACTAGCGGAATGTGACCGACTGGATGTCGCCTTTCTCATCGACTCATCCGGGAGCATCAACAGAATTGACCCAGACAATTGGGACATACTGCTTTCATTCGTCAACAATGTCGTGAGCCTATTCACGGTGGAGCCGAACAATGTCCGGATCGCAGCAATCAAATACAGTAACAACCCTCAGCTCGAGTTTCGACTCGATATGTATGGGACGCAGAACCAAGTACAAAGCCACATCTCCAGTATGTCATATGATGATGGCAGAACGAACATAGCTGGAGCCATCGAAATGGCCAGACAACAAATTTTCACGGGGAGAAATGGTGACAGACCAAACGTACAAAACATCATAATCTTGATCACTGACGGAGTACCTAATGAGAGAGAAGAAGAAACCATACCACAGGGAAATTTGGCCAAGGCCGAACAGATTACCATTGTGCCGATTGGAATCACCAATGAGATTGATGCTAACCTGATGCGGAATCTTTCGTCGACTGACAACTTTTTCGATCCAAATGAGTTCAGGTTTCTCGACGATTTCGTTCCTAGATTGATTGACGCGGTATGCGGCACAGGTAGGGGGAACATGTGTTGGATCATTCAACCAAATATCTTCCGATCATAAGATTCGATAGCATATGGAAGGTGCGTCCGGACTATAAATGCGTAATGTGATAGTGATAAAACAATCTGATAGTATACATCTATAGAGAATGGATTTTAAATCTTCTGCCTATATCGCAGTTAAGGTTGAGTTGAAATCATCCACAATCGATTGGTATATTTAGCATATTGATTGATTTCTAGCAAACATAAAGATTATTGATTGTTTTATAGTATCCATAGCCAAACTTTGGAGCGAATCATTCTCTAAGAAAGTAACATTATATGACATATGTCATGGACACTTTATTTTGTCATCTCTGTTCTAATCATCATTACTCCCGATTTCAGTGCCAACACCAACTCAACCGACGCAAAGTAAGTATGTTAACTTTGTGGTATATGGGTAATAATGTTGAGTAATACGCATTAGTAAAGTGGCTGATATGTGACACTGCGAAAAAAAACTTATCTATTTTTTGGAGTAATCTTGACTTGTTCATAAATGATATAATTTGTGAAAGAATATCGCTATTTCTGCATAAATAATGTTATTTCCGCATAAATAAAGGTTTTTATGCATAAGTTTTTGAGTTTTTATGAATAAATTTATGCGGTTTTTCTGCATAAATAAATTTTTTTCGTGCAAGTAACGTTATTTACCCCATCGACCAAGGGAAAAATTAATGGACGTGCAGGCATTATTTGGTTAGTATATCACACACGGCAGGAGTAAATAATGTTATTTCTGCATGAAATAAGATTATTTACACGTGAATAACATGCGTAAATAACATTATGTATGCGAAAATAGCGTTATTTACCCCTATCGACCAAGAGAAAGATAAAAGCATGTGTAGGCAGTATTTGGTTAGTATCTCACACACGTTATTCCTGCAGACATAACGTTATTTCTGCATAAAAACTTTATTTACACGGAAAAAACGTTACTTACGTGTAAAAATAACTTTATTTATGTGTAAATAACATTATTCACATGTATGTAACATTTTTGTTGCGGAAATGACATTATTTACGCGTAAATTGTGTTGATTATGTATCAGTCAGGATTACTTCGAGAAGTTTATTTTTACAATGTCACTTATCAGCCACTGTACATTAGCGATGCACTTTTGGAATTTGTAACATAATGTCCAAAGGATTCACTGGAACCGGAAAAACAATTCAAGTCCTGAAAATTAAAATGCAGTTCCAAATGGCACAAAAACCATCACGACGTCAATATTTTTTAGAGTAGAGTGAGGAAAATCCGTAGCTTGTCAGTGGTGTCATTGCCAACTGAGGCAAACCGCGTCACATCTGATATGTTTTTGTAAGTGAGTGTATAACATTATACATGGTTAATTTCGTAACCAGTCCGTTATGAAATTAGTCATGTATTATTTTGGTTCTTACATATTATGTGATGACTAGCTGATGACTATATTATATCTACTATGACTGATATTGTATGCTGGAATGCGATAATACTGGATTTGTTGATCCGTGTGCGTTACACTTTAATACGTGTATCAAATAGATGTGTGATAAGTACGTATATTATCGCCGTGTTCGCGTTCGTGTCCACATAGTTTCTTCATAATCATACGGTGGGGTCGGTATTTTTTTTCACAATGTCATGATCTTACATAAAAAAAACCTTCTTCAGAGGTCAATTCTCGATTTTTGTTCAGCACAGGTCATTCTAGCGATCGTACGTAGGGCCTAAAATAATGCAATTAGCAATTTATATTCTTCTTGAACATGTATAATATTTCATAATACCACTTTCAAAATGTTTTCGGATGAATCTTAGACGTCATATAGAAGGATTTTAGCTTAATCCGTTTTGACATTTGGCCATTTGGCCCTTATTAGATTCGTAGAATCTTCAGAATTGAATCCCCGATTATCGCCTAGTGTAATGATGCTTATTAAGGCTATTTGAGGAACTAATTCTCAACGCCTATTAAATTTCATGGGGGGAGGGGCGTTTTTCCACGATCTTGTGATCATATTTGGCAAAAATTATTCAAGATGGACATAGTGCGCTGATAGTTGCAGGTAGGGCACATTTTTTCAACAATTCGATGCATGCATGGGCTTCTGAATGGTGATCTTGATTACCTTTAGAAGACCATTCTTGATTTTTCAGCATAGTTTATTCTACATATTGGCTGTAGGGTCTAAATGGTTGCAGATAAAGCGTATGGTTTTATTAGCATATTATAGCATGTGTGAAACTGATTGCCAGCATTCACAACAAATCTGCGAAGTAAATAGTTTTCCCAAAATAATAATTAATCTGACATGTGTCACTGACACTTTCTCTGTTTTAATCACCAGTATTCCCAATTTCAGTGCCAACAACAACTTTACCAACGCCACCACCAACGCAAAGTAAGTATCTATTTTATTTAATTGTTATACATCAGTAGGAACCTTGCGAGGTAGTGGTCCAAATGGGAAGATTGTGTGAGGTAGTTGACCAAATGAGGAGTCATTTAAAGGTAGTGGTCCATATAGCGAGACATTGTGAGGTAGTTTTCTAAATGTGTAGAGGTCCAAACAGGGAGAACTTGTGAGGTAGTACTCTAAATCGAAAGACTTTGTGAGGTATGGGTCCAACTGGGAAGATTTCATGAGGTAGTCTTCCAAACGGAAAGACCTTGTGAGGTAGTGGTCCAAATGGGAGACTTTGTGAGGTAGTTTCCAGTTTCCAGTTTTTTCATGGCTTGAGCTTGTGTCCAGTCTGAGACTGTTCTAGGTAGTGTCGGTCTTTTATGCCGTGTTAGATAGTATTCAGTCTTGAGACCTTTCGAGGTAGTGTCCAGCTTTCATGCCTTGTGAAGTAGTGTCCAATCGGGGACCTGGCAAGGTAGTGTCCACCTTTCATGTCTTGAGAGGAAGTTTTCTTACCTTGTCCAATCTGAGACCTTGTGAGGTGGTGTCCATCTTCCATACCTTGTGAGGTGGTGTCCAATCTCAGACCTTCTGAGGTAGTGTCCACTTTCAAAACCTTGTGATATATTGTTCACCTTCCATGCCTTGTGAGGTAGTGTCCAACCTGAGACCGTGTGAGGTAGTGTCTAGTTTAGTGTCCTAGACGATGCTGCATGTGATGATGAAAAACGTGTGATATCGATTCAAAAACTTGAACAAAAACATTCAGCTGGAAAAAAAAATGGGAATTAGTTATTAAAACTGAGTATGAATTATCCAAACTGAGGATAAAATCTTTAAACCTGAAATAAACTAGTTAAACTAACATATTGTTTTTGTGCTTCCTCAAAAATTTATTTCCGGTTTTAATAATTCATTTTTGGTTTGAATAGCTATTCCTGGTTTCAATGTTTCCTGGCTCAAATACTGTGTAATTAATACTCAGTTTGAAATTCTCCGCTTTTGATAATGTTTCCGGGTCAAATTAGTATTCCTGATTTATTCCCGGTTCAAGTAACCTCCCTTATTTTGAAAGTTTTCAAGTTGTTTTCAAGGGATGACACTAACAAGCTTCTGTGTTTGATTGTCATATTGGTACTATATTTTCAATGTTCTTCTAATTTCAGTGACAACACCGGCTCCGACAACACCAGCCCCAACACAAAGTGAGTTTCTCATTATTTTACCACCCGTGTCTGCTTCCACAGGGTGTCCTCTTAATCACTGTCCTTGTAGTTCTTTTTGGGAAAGTCCTCAACTTGTATTGATTTTCATGGGGGTCAGTATTTTTTCCCCTTCACAATTCCTTCAAATACAGTAAATGTTTTCAACACTTTAGGGCATGTATGGGCTTCAGAATGATGACCTTGAATTTCATATACAATTAATTTCAGAGGTCAATTCAAATGAACTTGTTCAACTTAGTTCATTGTGGATATTGAATGTAGGCTTCAAGTAATTCTTTATTTGGCACGGCAGTATGTCAGGGCAGGAATGAAAGGAGTCAAGATCACGGTACACTGCTATAAAGTCCAGTATCTAATAATCCAGTCGTCAACAGCTAATCAGTCCCTTTTGTAATTAATGCAATTAAAGTCATGGTAGCAAGGTACCATTATATGGTTTTATTCCTGTTCAGATAAAGGCATTGTGGACATTTGGTGATAAAAAAAGATGTTCACGTTAATTGGTAATTAATAACAGCGACATATAATCGAGTATATTGAGCCAGTATTGCAATTGCTTTCTCATGCCGATGAAAAAAATAGCTTCGGTAGTTTCCGTAATCGTGACGTCAGTTGAGGCAAAATGGGCTTTGATGGCTGGCCAAAAACGTAAAACACGTAATTTGGGCGGTCAGCTCAAAGATAGAAAACCACTACAAAATGCATGATATTCAAAAGAAAACACGTGAAAACCAACATATACTGGACATCTTGCAGTTCAACAAACCTCCCTTCTGGGAGAATGAATAGTACTGATTCTAAATATCAAGACAAGAAATGCCGTATTCCAACTATCTCACCCGTTCACTTGAATTGTCAAACATACACAACGAGAATGAATATGCGACATGCAGTTTACCTTGCTGGCTACATGTACTTTCAGTACTGCCTCAAATGACGTCACAAACCACGTGACCCATACTAAAATCGTGATCAAAATCTCGGCAATTTACGGAAGGAGTGCCTTTTTTATTCAATATCTCGAAACCCATTGATTGTATTTGTAAAATTCGTTCGAATTTACAGATAACTATTCAAAATGGACTAAATGAAAAGCACTTTCATCGGCATGCTACTAGGTCTTTAACAATTAAATAACCTTCAGTAACTCAGGTAATCACGCCCATCCACATGGACGTCAAAAATTCAACTCCTCTGAGGGCAAGTTCGGGTGTCTGCAAGAGCCTGTGTATTTTCCCGCCAGAATGCGGTGGCGTGTCTTGATCGGTTGAACATATGGTTGCAATATCATGGGCTGTTCACGTGATGTCTGAGTGAATGGTTTTGTACCTGTATAAATGCGCATGTTATATGTGTCAGTGTGCAAGAATGGAACGTGTTTGAACATATGTAATGTATGTAGGGCCAGAGTACATGTGGGGGAGGCTTACGGGTCGTTACTTTCCTTAAAAATATACTACAATAAAAAGTTTGTAAAGTGTCATATTGGTAGTCGTTTCAATTGTTCCCCTATTTCAAGGCTTCTAATTTCAGTGACAACACCGGCTCTGAAACACCAGCCCAACACCAAATGAGTGAATCAGTATTTTACCACCCGTCCGTATCTGCTTGCACAGGGTCCTCATAATCACTGTCCTTGTAGTTCTTTTTGGGAAAGTGCTCAACTTGTATTGATTTTCATGGGGTCAGTATGTTTTTCTTTACAATTGTATGTCAATATGGAGTACAAATATGGAAATGGGTATAGCATGTCACTATTTGCAGATAGAGACAATGTTCTTTGTGTGGGCTTCAGAGGACATTTCTCAGTTCTTCAGCATAGTTTATTCTGAATATTGAATGTAGGGCCTAGAAGGTTGTATATAGAATGTACATCAGTATTGAACACTCATATTACTTCTTAATACCATCTTCGAAATAGTGACCTCGGAAGAACCTAATATTCACTCTGATTTTCTTTATTGGATAATAAGGGCTATTATTCTGGATTATTCTCTCGATACCAAAATATCGTATCTCAGGATATCTCTCACGGAAATAATTGGAAATAGTGACGTTCTGGAAACTTCTCACCTCTGTGCAGACTTAAGGCAACTTCGAAACCAGTCAATATTTTTTAAAAACTATATTTCATATTAAACATGCTAAATTAACTAAATGAGACATACTCACATCAAATGTAATGAAAATAACCAATCCTCCAGGAAATTTTGCCGATTTGAACAGGCGGTTCTCGCGTAAATACAGGAACTGTATCCATCACACGCAGATGTAAACAAAGCATAGAAGTGCGAGACTGACAATTCCACATACATCATGGTTTATCACTGATTATTTTCTCATAACTACACTTATATATGCACATACGAACTGGAAAATGTATTCGATGTGGATTTCCAAGCGCGATTTTGGCAACTGTTCACATTTGGGTTTGATGGATACATTTCTTTTGTTTCTTAAAATGGATGGAAAGATAACTTGCACAGACTGTAATCGTCATAATTATTAAGCACACCTTTTGTTATCTTGCATTAGATGTGTTTTAGTTTTGAGAAAAATATTGCATACATTCTAAAGCAGTAGCTTTAAACAAACCAGTTCATATTGATTGATATATTTTGTTGCAGTGAAATTTCGAAATTGCGATTTCATAATTTGCTCGTGCTTTTCTGATAAAGAGTGTAACAGTAATCTACCTTAGTGTTAAATTCACTTTATGTGGTCAAGTAAATGATCAGTGAACACTTCCATACTTCCATACTAGCGGAATGTGACCAACTGGATGTCGCCTTTCTCATCGACTCATCCGGGAGCATCAACAGAATTGACCCAGACAATTGGGACATACTGCTTTCATTCGTCAACAATGTCGTGAGCCTATTCACGGTGGAGCCGAACAATGTCCGGATCGCAGCAATCAAATACAGTAACAACCCTCGGCTCGAGTTTCGACTCGATATGTATGGGACGCAGAACCAAATACAAAGCCACATCTCCAGTATGTCATATGATGATGGCAGAACGAACATAGCTGGAGCCATCGAAATGGCCAGACAACAAATTTTCACGGGGAGAAATGGTGACAGACCAAACGTACAAAACATCATAATCTTGATCACTGACGGAGTACCTAATGAGAGAGAAGAAGAAACCATACCACAGGGAAATTTGGCCAAGGCCGAACAGATTACCATTGTGCCGATTGGAATCACCAATGAGATTGATGCTAACCTGATGCGGAATCTTTCGTCGACTGACAACTTTTTCGATCCAAATGAGTTCAGGTTTCTCGACGATTTCGTTCCTAGATTGATTGACGCGGTATGCGGCACAGGTAGGGGGAAAATGTGTTGGATCATTCAACCAAATATCTTCCGATCATAAGATTCGATAGCATATGGAAGGTGCGTCCGGACTATAAATGCGTAATGTGATAGTGATAAAACAATCTGATAGTATACATCTATAGAGAATGGATTTTAAATCTTCTGCCTATATCGCAGTTAAGGTTGAGTTGAAATCATCCACAATCGATTGATATATTTAGCATATTGATTGATTACTAGCAAACATAAAGATTATTGATTGTTTTATAGTATCCATAGCCAAACTTTGGAGCGAATCATTCTCTAAGAAAATCACATTATATGACATATGTCATGGACACTTTATTTTGTCATCTCTGTTCTAATCATCATTACTCCCGATTTCAGTGCCAACACCAACTCAACCGACGCAAAGTAAGTATGTTAACTTTGTGGTATATGGGTAATAATGTTGAGTAATACGCATTAGAAAAGTGGCTGATATGTGACACTGCGAAAAAAAACTTATCTATTCTTTGGAGTAATCTTGACTTGTTCATAAATGATATAATTTGTGAAAGAATATCGCTATTTCTGCATAAATAATGTTATTTCCGCATAAATAAAGGTTTTTATGCATAAGTTTTTGAGTTTTTATGAATAAATTTATGCAGTTTTTCTGCATAAATAAATTTTTTTCGTGCAAGTAACGTTATTTACCCCATCGACCAAGGGAAAAATTAATGGACGTGCAGGCATTATTTGGTTAGTATATCACACACGGCAGGAGTAAATAATGTTATTTCTGCATGAAATAAGATTATTTACACGTGAATAACATGCGTAAATAACATTATGTATGCGAAAATAACGTTATTTACCCCCATCGACCAAGAGAAAGATAAAAGCATGTGTAGGCAGTATTTGGTTAGTATCTCACACACGTTATTCCTGCAGACATAACGTTATTTCTGCATAAAAACTTTATTTACACGAAAAAAACGTTACTTACGTGTAAAAATAACTTTATTTATGTGTAAATAACATTATTCACATGTATATAACATTTTTGTTGCGGAAATGACATTATTTACGTGTAAATTATGTTGATTATGTATCAGTCAGGATTACTTCGAGAAGTTTATTTTTACAATGTCACTTATCAGCCACTGTACGTTAGCGATGCACTTTTGGAATTTGTAACATAATGTCCAAAGGATTCACTGGAACCGGAAAAACAATTCAAGTCCTGAAAATTAAAATGCAGTTCCAAATGGCACAAAAACCATCACGACGTCAATATTTTTTAGAGTAGAGTGAGGAAAATCAGTAGCTTGTCAGTGTTGTCATTGCCAACCGAGACAAACCGCGTCACATCTGATATGTTTTTGTAAGTGAGTATATCAGTGAGTGTATAACAGTATACATGATTAATTTCGTAACCGTTCCGTTATGAAAATAATCATGTATTATTTTGGTTCTTACATATTATGTCTAGCTGATGACTATATTATATCTACTATGACTGATATTGTATGCTGAAATGCGATAATACTGGATTTGTTGACCGTGCGCGTTACACTTTAATACGTGTATCAAATAGATGTGTGATGAGTACGTAAATTATCGCCGTGTTCGCGTTCATGTCCACAGAGTTTCTTCATAATCATACAGTGGGGTCGGTATTTTTTTCACAATATCTTGGTCGTACATAAAAAACCTTCTTCAGAGGTAAAAATTCTCGATTTTTTTTCAGCACAGTTCATTCTAGCGATCGTATGTAGGGCCTAAAATAATGCAATTAGCAATTTATATTCTTCTTGAACATGTATGATATTTCATAATACCACTTTCAAAATCCGTTTTGACATTTGGCCATTTGTCCCTTATTAGATTCGTAGAATCTTCAGAATTGAATCCCCGATTATCGCCTAGTGTAATGATGCTTATTCAGGCTATTTGGGGAACTAATTCTCAACGCCTATTGAATTTCATGGGGGGAGGGGCGTTTTTCCACGATCTTGTGATCATATTTGGCAAAAATTATTCAAGATGGACATAGTGCGCTGATAGTTGCAGATAGGGCACATTTTTTCAACAATTCGATGCATGCATGGGCTTCTGAATGGTGATCTTGATTACCTTTAGAAGACCATTCTTGATTTTTCAGCATAGTTTATTCTACATATTGGCTGTAGGGTCTAAATGGTTGCAGATAAAGCGTATGGTTTTATTAGCATATTATAGCATGTGTGAAACTGATTGCCAGCATCCACAACAAATCTGCGAAGTAAATAGTTTTCCCAAAATAATAATTAATCTGACATGTGTCACTGACACTTGCTCTGTTTTAATCACCAGTATTCCCAATTTCAGTGCCAACAACAACTTTACCAACGCCACCACCAACGCAAAGTAAGTATCTATTTTATTTAATTGTTATACATCCGTAGGAACCTTGCGAGGTATTGGTCCAAATGGGAAGATTTTGTGAGGTAGTTGTCCAAATGAGGAGTCATTTCAAGGTAGTGGTCCATATAGCGAGACATTGTGAGGTAGTTTTCTAAATGTGTAGAGGTCCAAACAGGGAGAACTTGTGAGGTAGTACTCTAAATCGAAAGACTTTGTGAGGTATGGGTCCAACTGGGAAGATTTCATGAGGTAGTCTTCCAAACGGAAAGACCTTGTGAGGTAGTGGTCCAAATGGGAGACTTTGTGAGGTAGTTTCCAGTTTACAGTTTTTTCATGGCTTGAGCTTGTGTCCAATCTGAGACTGTGCTAGGTAGTGTCGGTCTTTTACGCTTTGTCACATAATATTCAATCTTGAGTACTTGTGAGGTACTGTCCAGCTTTCATGCCTTGTGAAGTAGTGTCCAATCGGGGACCTGGTAAGACAGTGTCCACCTTTCATGTCTTGAGAGGAAGTTTTCTTACCTTGTCCAATCTGAGACCTTGTGAGGTGGTGTCCATCTTCCATACCTTGTGAGGTGGTGTCCAATCTCAGACCTTCAGAGGTAGTGTCCACTTTCAAAACCTTGTGATATATTGTTCACCTCCCATACATAGTAAGGTGGTGTCCAAGCTGATACCTTGTGAGGTAGTTTCATCATCCATACCTTGTGAGGTAGTGTCCAACCTGAGTCCGTGTGAGGTAGTGTCTAGTTTAGTGTCCTAGACGATGCTGCATGTGATGATGAAAAACGTATGGTATCGATTCAATTCCAACTTAAACAAAAACATTTAGCGGGGGAAGAAAATTGGGAATAAGTTATTAAAACTGAGTATGAATATTCAAACTGAGGATAAAATCTTCAACCCTGAAATAACATGTGTGTGATGTTGTTTTGTTATATAGGCCTACCAACATATTGTTTTTGTGCTTCATGTAAATTTGAATAACAATTAGGTGACTAATAAAGTAATTAAAACCGTTAATAAAATAATTTATTAAGGGTTATTTCTTCTTGGTTTGAGAATTTATTTCCGGTTAAATTAGTATTCCTGATTTATTCCCGGTTCAAGTAACTTCCCTGGTTTTGAAAGTTTTCAAGTTGTTTTCAAGGGATGACACTAATAAGCTTCTGTATTTGATTGTCATATTGGTACTATATTTTCAGTGTTCTTCTAATTTCAGTGACAACACTGGCTCCGACAACACCAGCCCCAACACAAAGTGAGTTTCTCAGTATTTTACCACCCGTCCGTGTCTGCTTCCACAGGGTGTCCTCATAATCACTGTCCTTGTAGTTCTTTTTGGGAAAGTCCTCAACTTGTATTGATTTTCATCGGGTCAGTGTTTTTTCCCTTCACAATTCCTTCAAATAGAGTAAATGTTTTCAACACTTCAGGGTATTATGGGCTTCAGGATGACCTTGAATTTCATATAGGATTAATTTCAGAGATCAATTCAAATGAACTTGTTCAACCTAGTTCATTCTGGATATTGAATGTAGGCCTCGAGTAGTTTTTTATTTGGCAAGGCAGTATGTCAGGGCAGGAATGAAAGGAGTCAAGATCACGGTACACTGCTATAAAGTCCAGTATCTAATAATCCGGTCGTCAACAGCTAATCAACTCCTTTTGTAATTAATCCAGATAACAATTAAATAATCTTTAGTAACTCAGGTATTCACGCCAATCCCCATGGACGTCCAAAATTCAACTCCTCTGAAAGCAAGTTCGGGTGTCTGCAAGAACCTGTGTATTTTCCCGCCAGAATGCGGTGGCGTGTCTTGATCGGTTGAACATATGTTTGCAATAGCATGAGCTGTTCATGTGATGTCTGAGTGAATGGTTTCGTACCTGTATATATGCGCATGTTATCTGTATCAGTGTGCAAGTATGGAACGTGTTTGAACATGCGTAGTGTATGTAGAGCCAGAGTACATGTGGGGGAGGCTTACGGGTCGTTACTTTCCTTAAAAATATACTACAATATAAAGCTTGTAAAGTGTCATATTGTTAGTACATTTCAATTGTTCCCCTATTTCAAGGCTTCTAATTTCAGCGACAACACCGGCTCTGAAAACACCAGCCCCAACACAAAATGAGTATATCAGTATTTTACCACCCGTCCCTGTCTGCTTCCACAGAGTGTCCTCATAATCACTGTCCTTGTAGTTCTTTTTGGGAAAGTGCTCAACTTGTATTGATTTTCAAGAGTCAATATTGTTTTTCCTTCGCAATTTCATGCCATATGGCTGAAAATTATGGAAAAGGGTAAAGCGTGTTTCTATTTGCAAAAGATAGAGTCAGTGTCTTCAACATTTAAGGGCATGTATGGGCTTCAGAATGGTGACCTTGAACTTCATATATAGGATTATTTTCTGAAGTCAATTCTTAGTTGTTCAACATAGTTCATTCTGGATATTGAATGTAGACTTTACTGGGTTGTAGAAATAATGTATATTAGTTATGAACACGAATAGTATCGCATGATACTAACTGTGGCGAACATATATTATAAAAAAATCATTTCGAAATACCTGACGTGCGGATGCTGTCCGAAGAGTGAATATTGGCAATTGGATTCGAATTAACCCAAAGAAAATATGTTTGCAGGCCCATAACTAAAGATTCAGAAGGGGTGGGGTGGAGGGTTGAGGAAATCCTCAGATTCAGAGAAAACCCTGAGGCACAATGTCTTGGATAGTAAATTTATTTATTTTAGTGCTTTCCCTGGTTTCAATTATTGACACTACTAAGTAAGAGAGATGGCGAGCGTCGGCTCTAGGGCCACAGAAGCCTGAGGTTGAACTAGCTTCTTATGTATGTCTTGAATGACTATTATGACCAGAATTCTCCAAATGCAGACCAGGTCAGCACAAAGGAATTATGAGACCAGGGACAAAGAAGCAAAATGAGGGCTCGAGGATGCCGCGAGCCCCTGAGAAAACTGTTGATATTTCACTTGTAGTAGTAGATTTAAGTCAAATAATTTCATATTTTTGTAGGAATTATTTACAAATAAAAAAGCACAAATATAACTTGTGATATTATTGCATCACAATTATACAAAACAATTAATGAGCCATTACCAAATATTTTCAGACGAAATTCGTTGTTCATGCAAAAATATTCCCCAACTTTGAACAGATTCAATTAATGTATTCTGGTATTGATCATATGCTCAAACATTCAATGGTTGAGAAAAATCCTAAGGCACAATGACTTTTATCGTAAATTTATTTATTCATGATTTCAATGTTTTTCCACGTTTAAATTATTGGGAAACTCAAAAATTAATTAAATTTTAATAAGTTGGATGACCCTAAAAAGCTCCTGTACAATTACTTTGTCATTGTAATATTTATCAATATATGCATACTTTGTCATTGTTATATTTGTCAATATATGCATTGGTATATATAGTTGGAGCATACATGTATAAATCTATAAAACCGGCTTTCACATGAAAAAAATCGTATCAGGTTATCGGAGTATTGAAGTGCATATACAGTTTGTAAAGTGTCATCTTCGTTGTACATTTCCATTGTTCAATTGTTCAATGTTTCTAATTTCAGTGACATCACCGGCCCCGACAACACCAGCCCCAACACGAAGTAAGTTTGTCAGTATTTTACCACCCGTCCGTGTCTGGTTCCGTGGAGTGTCCTCATAATCACTGTCCTTGTAGTTTTTTGGGGGGAAATATTTCAACATTTATGGATTTTTATGGGCGTCAGTATTTTTTCCTTCGCAATTTTTGGCCCATATCGATGAAAATATGGAAATGGGTATGGCGTGTTAGATTGCGTTTCAGATTGATAGATTGTTAACGGTTTTTTTTCAATTTTGGCTATAGAAGTCTGATTTCAGTATGAATTTTCATTTGACTCCTAGGTGAGGTATGCCAAATTATTGAACGTTACTATTCAGAATCGCAAAAATATCAAAGAAAAACAGTGTGGACGAGTTCAGAGGTCCGGCAATGATTTTTAGCGCAAATCGTTTGGAAAATTTACCATATAGGGCTCTCACTTGCAGGTAAAGCATCCATTAATATTGATCACTTTTAGGAAATCACATATGGACTCCATCTTGGTGATCTCGAGTTTGACCTGGATGTTATCTAGAAGTGATAACACTGACTGAAATATGCACTGACTAGCTTATTATACTTGAATTAAGCTAATGACCAGTGTTTGCGAAAAACATTATTTACATCAGACATGTCAGATGTAAATTACTAGTGTCCGGTATTTCGTGACCCAAAATGTTTGATGATTGCTCCAGATGACATCATTGCATATCGCGGTTAAAAATCGATCAGATTTTGTTGTTCCCGTAAATTTTCAATTGCCCCATTCATGGTCTGGTGTAAAAGGGAAATGTCTGATGTTAGGCAGTTTTACATTAGACATTTTGTCTGATGTGGCTAAATGTTTTTCGCAAACACTGCTAATGACTATAAATTCAGCAGCTCTCTCGAAGTAGTTCGCCTAATGTAATGATGCTATCTCTAGTCCCGGCTTCGTGGTATGTCATATATCAATATTAAACTCGTATCGACTCCCATACAGTTGACAGTACAACGCCAATACAAGTGACATCAAAGACCACAACAAGATATCAAGCCACACCAAGCCCTACAACAGCAGCCAGTACTCCAGTGTCATTGCCCTATCCGCAGTTCGAGGTAATGAACATGACACCAGATTTCGGACCCATGGCTGGCGGCACAATCGTAACCTTCACGGGACGGTATTTACAGACAGTGTCTACAATCGAATTCGGGAGACTCGGTAGTGAGTTCGCAAACCTGTGAGTATAGCAGATTAGTCAATTCGCCGACGCGAGATGCAAAATTTTATTTTTATGGCGTTGCGGTCGTCTTCATCGTTGTCCGACGTCAACTTTCTTATCTTCACTCCACAGTCGAATCATCTTGATTGACATCTTAGAATGTCGCACAGAAATAGTCAGAAATGTTTCAAGACGGGAATATCTTTTGTTTACTTGTTTTTCGCTTTTTTTTGAAAATCCTTTATTTTGACAATTATTTTCTCCAAACCTACTCAGACATTTTTTTCAATTATATATAGGAGTCCACATGTGTACCCTTGTGATGTGTACGAGTTTAGTTGCTCTTCGATTGCTTATTTGCGGATGACTGCCATTTTAATCTTCTCGCATATTGGCCGAAAAACATTGGCCACAATCAAATCATTATCTGTTTTGATTGGATTTCTTTTCCTGAAAAATGGCGGCCGTTTTCGAAGACAAACCCTCAGTTTCGTAATTTGCCGGTATTTTTCTCAAAATCTGTGCTGCAACGTTTTATTCTGAATCATGTATAGGTCTGCCTGTGGCGGTCATTATGATTTCCAGGTACGAGTCGGTGAAAACCAAAGAATTTGTTCCAGAAAATTTCAGTCACGTCTCCCTTCTGTATGCATCAGGGGGAGTCTGATGAAATTCTCAGATTCAGAGGAAACGAGTGTCTAGATATTGGCATATTTAAATGGCAAGTCATGGCGTGTTGAGTAGTGACCTTGAAAATGACTTTCAATGACCTTGAAAGGTCAAAACGGCTCTTTGGAAAAACTACATTTTTTTACGATGTGGCTTAGCGCTGTTCATTTTCTGGTAGCCTTTCCTGGCGAGTCGGCTTTTTTTCCAAAGTGTGTGTCTCTAAATACATGACAATGTCCTTATTATTGTAGGAACGGGAACGACATTGAGATTACTGTTAAAACAGGATCAGCGCCTATGTCAATAATTGGTAATCGGCTCTCGGTGACGGTTACCACGGTATTCGGTGCGAAATTCATCCTTCCCTTCACGTATGAATACAGGCGAGACCCAGTCATCGAAGACATATATCCTACAGAAACCATCGTTGAGTAAGTACCTGACATTCCGATTATGTCTATTCACATGATTCAGGAATAGGGATATTATTCATCCATTGCTGCAAATTAAATCCAACTTAGTAATCAATTACATGAGGTGTGGTTTGAATTTCCATCAAATGAAATTTTAGCCCCATGAAACAAAGGCTTGCAGATCAAAGGCTTGTGCAGCCACCTGATCGAAACAGATCACAGTGACGCTAGAGTTATAATGTATAATTGTAAAACATACATGTTTGTTCACATACATACATGTTCACTTGAGTCGTTTTCATCATTGCCGAAATTTAACCCGGATGACGTCACAGGCTGCACACTGTGCCGAACTATGTAGATACCAGGCCATACTACCGGTATGTTGGTTGTGTTCATATTGAAGATTGAACGCCACCAACATTTGCCGACGGGTGGCAGCCCAGGAAATGAAAAGTAGTGGAGATGCATATTGAACTGGGTTATCGTGTTGACAACATGATTGTCCCAATGGAATGGCTTGCATCATCTACGATCCGAGAATGGAACACAATTATCTGTTTTTCAGTCAGTGAGAAATGTACGCAAAACACGTCGAATCTGCCATATACGGCTGGGACAGTACACAGCCAGGGCTTTAACCAAGAGTGTCACGGTACTGGTGGTCAGAATACATTCGGCTCTCGTAGCCAGGATACCAAATATGTAAATGGTGTCGATACCATGATACATAAGGGGCCGGTCATTATTTATCGGGTGGGGGGGTTGGATGGATTTTCCGAGAAATGAGTTTTCAAAGTTTGACCCCCCCCATCGATATCGAAAAACAAAGTATGACCCCCCACCCCCCCCCCCCCCACCAAGATCAAAAATAAAAGTGTGACCCCCCCAATCCCCATGTACATATACAAGGCCATAATACAAAATGGTAACAATAATAAGGAGCCAGTATATGATACTTAAATGCTGTTTTTACACTTCATTCACATTCTATTCAAACAATTGTGACTTTTGTCGCAATTTTTTACACTATTAAATCAGTGGATATTATGAATTTGTGCCATTACAACTGATTCAATTACTATTTGTGGGTATGTTATATCGGTATGGTATTGACAGCCTCTGATTGGATGTTGGGGGTAAGAAACAAAACACCTCCCAAGACATCTATGTCTAGGATCATGTTCCCCAGATCACTGAAATCTTTTTCTCACTCCAAACTCCACGTTTCCAAACCCCCCTGAAACACTCGAGACCCGGGTTAAAGGTCATTCAGTTCATTAACTGACTGGAAATTTGTTGGAGGAATGAAAAATAAACCATGAATCTTATTTCTTCCTTTAAATATACGGACTAACTGGACCCCAGAGTGAACTCGGAAAAACTATAACTCTTCCACATATCATTGATGAATCAGGCCATCCTGGACTGGTACTTTCCCGGCCTTGAATCAATTCTGTGTTGCCTCGCTGATGGGTTCATAATGTTCATGATTGTCAAGAAAGTCAGGTAATTCAGATTCACTATGGCATCATCCGGGACGATCCAGGACTATTTTGCAATCCTTGATGGAAAGGTCCATATTTTGTTCATGGCGGTCCAGGACAGTCCTGAGCTCATCGAGGATCACCTCAGTGGCCGAGGTTCCTGTGTTGGCAACGGGTTAAGCGGAAAATTGGTCTGTAATTTTGACATGCTGGTTCAGGGTCATTGGATGTTATGAGATGTTGATGAGCATGGTATGGGCCGGGTGATCCATTGTTAGTCTGTGACAGTGCCCTGCATGTTGATCATCCTAGCTGGCACCGTATTCAGCTGCAGTGCTGCTGTGTTCTACTAAAGGTCCATAGTTCATTCTTGATGACAGTGTTTCAGTCTGGGGTGATGAGCAGTTGTCGATTCACGACATCTCTTGATTTTGGGTGTTCCTGGATGGTCCTTTCTAGGATCAAATTTCACTGTTAATGTGACGAAGGGATGGATTCCACATGCTGTATACTCCAGTGAACCATCAGTCCAGGTTGAGTGGATTGTTTTCACCTAATTCACTATTTCAATATACAAATTTTCTCAAATTAACTAAAATTCGAACTCCGACCCCCCCAGTTCCATTAAAGTATGACCCCCCCCCCCCCCCCAATAACGTTGAAAATGAAAGTGTGACCCCCCCAGCTTTTACCCCCCCCCCCCCCACCTGATAAATAATGACCGGCCCCTAACACGACCGGTTTATGAGCCCAAGTATCATATCCTGCGCCTTCTTCTATATTCAATAAGGATTTAAAAGGTGACAGACGGATTAAATGGCATTCATTTAGTGGACGAGTAGTATTAAGGCGCAGTGTATGATACTTGGGCCGTTTTATGTATACCCGTTCACATGTGAGGCACTGAACTCCTTCACGTGTGACCACGTTTAGTTGTACGACTCGCATATATACAGAATGGACTAAGATTTATTGCTTGGATTAATATTGTTGGGGGAATGGGGTACCTACGCCAATTGCAAATTCATTGAAGTCTTTCAGTAAAGACCCAAGTTGCATTTAATGCCCTCTTCTGGGAAAACCCATGCAGAACAAAGACAGTATTATTGACAAATTTCAGTCGCCTTCCTGGTCAGCACCGACCATGTCCTATGAATATCGATTAATTTTAGTCATGCATGATTAAACTGTGAAAATTGGAATGCCTTTATATTGCAACGTGGGTCTATTTACAAAAAGACACAAACAATTTGTACCTTTCGATAATGTACCCCCATTATACATTATGTCGGATAAGACCCACGCCTTCGCATTTATCGCAAATATTAGCGATAAATATTCAGGCTAGGGCCTTATCCTATATATAACGTCCACCACCACCGCTGAGAATCCTGGTGGCGCGACCATATTCCTCAGCGAAGCCAACTTCAATAATGATGACTCCATGTCGACTGGGAACAGATCAGGTGCACCATTGAATTGAATGTGTTGTACCCGTTCGGATATTCAAAAATTCTGGACTCGAGTGGAGTGGACTGCCAGGAAGTAGAAATGGACGCTCACGTTGTCTTGCCATATTGGTCGATAAGTCCTACTTTGTATAGATAAAACTATGACAAATGAACTCAACAAAAGGCACATACGAATGTAAAGTTGTTCAGTACATCCTGCGCGAGAAGTCAATTTGATAATCCAAAATATCATTTTCACATGCGTCAACAAAGCGAAACTTCGTATTTTCGGCACGACACACAGACATACGTTTTGTTCTGTGACCACAGACAATATTACCTGTTTTTTTCCAGTACGTGACCTGATATTTGCCCGAGATCCCGAGTATTACGTAGCCCGAGGCCGAAGGCCGTGGCGTCACCGTAGCACTGCCTGGATGTCCGTAGTGAAACCGTGGTGCATCCTTGGCCAAATACGGTAATACTACGGTTCTTTGACGGATACACCGCGGTTATCATGGTTTCACAACGGTTCTACCACGTGTCACCCCATTTATTCACGGCAGAGCTATGGTGGCACAACGGAAGTCGAACCGTGGTACGACCGGGGTGCATATTGATGCGACCACTTTTACCTTTGACCCACGAACGTCTTGGATACGCCGGATCACCCCGGTAGCGCCACGGTTCTGGTGTTGTGAGATCCGGGAGGCCCAGGACGTCCTTAGTGGATCCGGGGCTAAATGAGACTGTAATTTATGCGGATTTTCTCGTTTTGAGAGACAGTCTGAAAGAAATATCCACTTAGAGAAAAGTATCGTTTGGTGATAATCGATTACCACAGATCACCATAGTATATTCTGGTGCCGAATGGATGTATACCAATTCCTGATTTTGTTACCAGATTCGAGATTTTTTATATGCAATCCAATCTCAATTTCTGGTTCATTGTGATTATCCAATCAGCTCACCTTGATCCATAACACATCAAAATAAGAGAGTGGTCCTTTTCAGTATATTGTTTCCCTCTACATGTACCTTGTAGCGGCGGGGTGACGTTGACGGTTGAAGGACGTCATCTGGATTCCGTGCCTGATCCTGTTCTCGAGGTCACCGTCACCAGGAGGACCACCGACACAGACGAACACTCAGCAGTGTTTCCTCATGTGGGTACAACTCTATGTAATAATTAATCACAAAGCGGTGCTGTTATTTATATGCCTCTCAATGGAACATTTTATTTTTATTTATCACAGCCCTGCCACAATAGCACTGCCTCTATGCTACTATGTCTGACGCCAAACCTGACATCGGACACAGCTTACCCTGCCGATGAGGACGGCTTGGTACGTAGTCCTGGCCTAAAGTTTTACCTCGGTTTCAGTTTTGACGGAGTGATCACGTACCGCAATATCAGCCAGACTCCGGGCCTTGAGCACCGAGGCACACTGGACGTCTACCTCGGACCCGCTCTAGGAAAGGCTGACGGTCTGCTGACGTACAAGGAAGGAGTCCCACTAGATATACGGGTGAGTGGACAGTTATTAAGGTTAGTTGGTGGATGCAGGCCTAATATAAGAAAACCCGTCATCCCTGATTTCAATATCTCGTCCAGCATCGAATGATGTGGAAGGTATGAATAACCGTTTCTTAGACTATTTTCAAACAAGTGCTAAAAGATGTTTGCTTCTATATTTCCCTACCAGGGTAGCCGACTGACTCGGGGATTGTCCAAGAAGGATTATACTGTGACTGTGGGCACGATGCCGTGTGTGGTGCAGGAATTGTCAGACACTTTGTTGCAGTGTGACCTACCAACCTCGGCCCCAGACCCCACCGCTTCCCGCCACCGAATCATTGTGAGTCGACTGGGTGCCAGTCGATCCGAATTTAGCCTGCTTCACATCTCTCCAGTAATGAAGTTAACATCTGCTTATTTTCGTGCACAGGTGTCAGTCGGCGTAAATATTCGACACCACTACGGGGATATACAGTACAAGTCGGAGACCACACAAACCATACTCATACTTATAGTTGTGACCGCCGTCGTTTCTGTGGTCGCTGTTACTATGATAATTATGACGGGAGTGCTAGCGGCACGCTATAGACAACTCAGAAAGGAGCGCGAGAGTCCCGTCCTACAGCAATCACCTAACCAAGACACAGAATTGCATCTGCCGCCGATCTTCCAGGAACTAGGGTCACCATATTAGTAGCTGAGTTTTACATGTAATTTCCAACGCAATGACCGGTGGTGAGAAATGCGAACATTATTTCACAGAAAACAACAGTTAACTATTAATACTCGATGACGATTATTCGACCTCATGTCAAGGGTTATATTACAAAGTTGTCGTCCAGTATATTTGAATGGTAATTATGGATAAATTCTCAGTTTTAAGCTTGAGATGCTAATACATATAAATATACAGTGTTATTTGGTGGCACATGAAGTGTCGAACATACACAACTTCCGGCCAAAGTCTTCCCTAATACACAACAACAAACACTCTGTAGTTTGCAAATAGCCCGAGTTTATTGGATGCGAGGAGCACGTTAAGTAGAAAACACTACAGGGTTTAAATTGGAACGTCTGTTGAACCCACAAATGTTAAAAAACCCACAAATGTGAAAACCCTCAAATGTGAAAACAAATTTTGTAAATCACCCACAAATATAAGAAATCGCCCACAAATGTGAAAACGATTTTTCTCAATAACCCACAAATGTGAAAACTTTCACCCACAAATGTGAAAATCGAACACAACATTAGATTTAACATGAGAAATGTCTTTTTAGGTTACCTGAGCTTTGATCCGATAACCTATTCATGGCATTGCGTCCGTCGTCCGTACACATTTCTATCTTTAAAGTTTACGATGAAAACTTTCTGAAATTTTGCGTACAAACGCCTGAAAATATTTCAGGACTGGGGTACTTTTTAATTTGTTTTATTTTCGAGCTTTTCTTTCAAAATGGCGGAAATATTCGATTCAAAACGGCTAATCTCAGACTTTGGCGGCCATTTTCTAAAAAAAAAACAGTTCAAACAGTTTTTCGTTTCAAAAGATTCCCCTTATGTACCGTTGTGATCTGTATAAGTTTAATTGCCCTTCAATCGGCGGTCTGCGTGTGGCGGCCATTTTGATTTTTTCGACGGGTCCATGTGGGTCTTCCCCATTTATCCTATGCTTTATTATGGGACATAATATTGCTGATACCCCCACTTAATATCGAGATTAGAGATAAGGTATCGATTGTGGACACAAAGGAAATGCTATATGCCGAATATTTTGATAACCTTGAATTTGATATTTGACATAATTTTTAAGGCCATAGCACAAAAACGTTAATATTACACTTACTGTCGACTTCACAGCTTAGAACTGAATGTGCACATATAGGAAATAATATATGCTGAATTATCCCATGACCTTGAAATTGACCTTTTATATTATTCTCAACGTTAGAGCACAATTGACGAATATCTTGCTTATTATCGACTTTATAGTTTTTGAATCAATTGTGAGCATCTAGAAAATAATGTAGCAAAAATGTATATCACGGTAAAATTATTTTTATCTCTTAAGATATATCTCTTATTTTTTTATCACTGTTATCACCATAAGGGTTACAGAAAAAACCCACATTGACTGCTTCTATTGCAATTTGTTCCTGCCAAAGTCCTGGACTAGTTGATATGCCATATATGACTTCCTATATACTCATAAAACAAACATAAGCTTTGTCTACAAGCATTTTGTCTGTATAGACCAACTTACACATTTCTGGTCAGGCATGACCCTGAGAGTCAACCTTCAGGATTATATGTGGTCAAGTTCAAAGTCACCAAAAGATGCACCATATATGACTTCGTATATGCTTACATTATAAACATAAGCCAAATGTACAAGTGTTTTGGCCCCTGAAGCCATTTCGTTCATAAAAGACAGCCTTGAAGTTCATGGGCATTTCGGGTCTACACATCAGGCCTTATGCTCAATTTAAGGCTCTCCCTTCTCACATGCAACATCAAGGACCATAATTAGCATTTTCTGAAGAAGAAAAGTCTGGAAATAAAAAAAATTTGATAATAGTTTTTGATGATAGATAAACGAAATTCATAATTAGGCAATTTTCAATAAAAAGGGACGTTTTTTCCCAAGGTTACCACACAAATTGCAATATATGACTTTCCATTTGAAAATGCTAATATCTAAGCTCTGTCTTTCATTCTAGGTGAAATTCTATCTTACATTCTACGTGAGCAACAATTTTTTCTCCGACTCGTCCATATAATTAAAAAGGAATGCCACGCGAAGACCAGCAATTCAAGGGCAACGAAACTTTGTGCACAACACAAAGGTACATAAGGAGAATATTTTGAAACAAAAATCTCACATCTGTCTGAAAAGTTTTCGAGAAAATGGCCATCAAATTCCAATATTGGCCGCTTTTTGTCAAAATTACAGCCATTTCGAAAAACAACCCAAAAATTAAAAAGCTACCCCATGTTTGAAATATTTTAAAGCATTTTTGTGCAAAATCTCACACGTGGATACTATGCTGTAAAGTTGTTATTAAGCGAGATATTAGCCATTTTGCACTCGGAACTTGAGAATGGAGTCGAAGGTCAAGTTCAATGTCACGAGAATATTTAGCATATATCATCTCCTATATGTGGACAATTGATTCCTGAGCTGTTAAGTCAATAATAAGTTAAATATTAGCCATTTAGTCCTGTGACCCCGAAAATGTTGTCAAAGGTCAAATTCAAGGTCATGACAATATTCAGCACATATCATTTCCTTTACAACCACAATTGATTCCCAAGCTATAGAGTCCATAATAATAAGCAATATATTAGACCTTCCATGCTCTGACCTTGAAAATGAGGTTGAAGGTCGAATTCAAGGTGAGAATGTTCGGCGCATATCATTTTCTATTTGTGCACAGCTTATTCTCAAGCTATAAAATTGATAAGAAGCGAGATATTAGCCATTTTGTCTCGTGATCTTGAAAATAAGGTTTCTGGTCACGAGAATATCCAGCATATATTTAAATAATGTACATCATTCATCATATGTCCATAAGTGATTGCTAAGCTGTAAATTCATTAACAAGCAGGATATTGGCAATTTTGTCCTATAACCTTGAAAATGAGGTAAATAGTTAAGATCAAGGTCATCAAAATATTCGGCATACATCGATATTTGGACAATTGATTCCTAAACTGAAAAGTCGATAGTGAGCAAAATATTAACCATTTTAGTGACATTGAAAATGAGTTCAAAGGTCAAATTCAAGGTCATGTCAATATCCGAAATAATTTCATATATGTGCACAATTGATTGCTAAGCTGTAAAGTCGATAATGAGCAAGATATTAGCCATTCTGTCCTGTGACCTTGGAAATTAGGTTAAAGCAGCTGTCGTCGAATGTATGCAATATTTTCTTCACAACCAAATCTTAGTGCAACACATGTAATACAAGATGATATAACTTGTGTACATTGATTTTGACGATTACATTCCGTCCGAGTTGTCTTTTCACCCGATTAAACACACATTTTACGCCAGTTTTGTATATAAACAAACGAACTGTATCCATCGCACGCAGATGTAAACAAAGCGTCAAAATGCAAGATGGACTGACAATTCCACACACACAACGGTATATCACTTATTATTTTTTCATAACTACACTATATTTGCAGATACAAGCTGGAAAATGTACTCAATGTGGAATTTTAGGGCCAATTTGGGCATTTGTTTACATTCGAGTTTGATGGATACACTTCGTTTGTATATAAACAAAACTGGCATAAAATGTGTGTTAAATCGGATGAAAAGCCAACTCGGACAGAGTGTTATCATCAAAATCAGTGTGCACATGTTTTATTATCTTGTATTAGATGTGTTGCACTGAAATTTAGTTTTGAAGGAAATATTGCATACATTCGAAGGCAGCTCAAATTCAAGGTCGTGTGAATATTCAGCTTATATCATTTTTTATATCCAAAATTGAAATTCCTAGTCTCTAAACTCAATATTGAGTGAGATATTTGGGAAAATGTGCACCATTATCAAACATAGGAGAATTAACATGGGAAAGTCCCATTTATGGCCGAGTTTGGGCCCAAAATGGCCCACTTCGAGCGAATCAAGTGCAACGGAAGGGTACATATACCTATTACCAAAAGTCTGGAATCACTTTTAGCTGGTTTTGAAATAATTATGCTTTAGCTATAACACACAATAAATATGGATCAGGTACTTGCTATAGATGTTTGAGGCAAGCATACAGGAGAAAAATAATATTTAATAGTAATTAAAGTTGAGCAAATGCATTTGTTAGAAGCTAACAGCAATCACGATAATGCACAAAACGATAAACTGGCAGGTATAATGTTCAACATGTTGGTCCTCCTTCACTATGAAAACATACTTGGAATCTGGATGGACATGAACATTACGATTTGCTAATATCCTTTTGAAGAATCTGAAACCATTCTGCCCACGTTACAACAGTGAGATCCCTAACGTTGATGACTGGTGGTCGGTGGCTTTCAATATGCGCCAGGGAACGCAGTTTTAGCATTAAAACACACAATTTTTCACTAGCTAATGAGAACTTATCTGCTCTCCTAAATAATGGATTACAAACACATGAATCCTTTCAAAATATCAAGAAATTGTTATTTGTTTGTTAGTATCGTGAAGAGTAAGCATATACTTCAAAATTACGCACAATCATGTAATATTTGTGCACACATGTTTGTGATTCCAGACTTTTGGTAATAGGTGTATGAGGAGTGTTATGCATTAATAAGAAAAAAAGTTACTGAGAAGATTTTGAGAAAATGACTGTCAAATTCCATATTGGCCGTTTCTCGTCAAAAATGGCGCTATTTTGAAAAAAAAATTGCGAATATCAAAAAACTGAAAAATACCTTCTTCTCGAAATGTTTAGGAAGATTCAATTGTAAGCGTATAAACATAAAAAATATAAAAAAAATGTAGATGGATGATGACGGACGACAGACGCAACGCCAACGTACGGTAACCTAGAAACTACCTCCCACTTAAAATATTTCAAGCCATTTTTGTGCAAAGTTTAAGACAGGTTTGACCGTAAACTTCAAAGATGAAATGTAGACAGTTGGCATACAACGGACGACGATGGACGATGAATGCAATGCCATTGCAATAGGTTATCGGACCAAAGGTTTGGTAGCCTAAAAAAAATTTCTCATGTTGAACATAACAGTCTCCGATCTAACCCCCAAAAAGCCATTAATTCTCGCATTTTGAGGGGTCCAGCTTCAATCCCTCAGGATCCATTAAACATTAAAGGTGGGATCCGACGGCCTCTGGGGGACATGTTTGTAATTAGCACACCTCATACACTGCTGGCCTCAAGCAATGTATACATACACTGTGACGTACATGCATGCTACATGGAAAATATCTGATGCATTATATATTGGGATAATACAGGTAAAGATTGTGCTCTTGTGGTAACACATGAATAACAAAACACAACACAAATTTTGCTGGGGTGGTTAATGGCCAAATCTTTGAGTGGGGATGTTTAACCTCCCATTTCAATATATATGCAGCGTGTGAAAACAAGAACCGTCCAGTTGCGGATGACCGCCTGAGTTGTAGCAGAAATACATAACGAGAGATCTCTCATTATGTATTTCTGGAAGATTCAATTGTAAGCGTATAAACATGAAAAATATAAAAATGTAGATATAATATAATAATAATTTTATTTTTGTATAGCGCTTTTACAACAATGACCATATTCTCAGAGCGCTTGACAGGTAAAAAGTGTATACATATACATAAAAGAACAAAATACCATCGACATAAAAATTGATTGTAATAATAAACTGATAAGAGTTACCACGGGTTTGACTAAAACTATATGACTAGATTTATAATCTGAACAGATAGGTTTTAAGACATGATTTAAAAGAGATTATGTTAGCACAATTCCTTATGTGGAGAGGTAGAGAGTTCGAGATTCGTGGTGCCGCATTGGCGTATGCATGTTGACCGTATGTTGCAGTTCGGAACAGATGCTCAACAAGTAGAAACTGGTCTGCTGAGCGGAGGGCACGAGCACGTCGGTAAAATGACAGTATTTCACGTAGGTAACTGGGGCCTTGGTCATGAAGCGTTTTATAAGTCAGAAGTGCGACTTTGAACGTGATTCTTTTGTCAACTGGTAGCCAGTGAAGCCTCTCAAGTACTGGTGTGATGTGTTCACGGCGTCGACTGCGTGAGACGAGACGTGCAGCAGAGTTTTGAAGTCGTTGTAACCGAGCTAGCTGCTGTTTGGTGACACCACAGAGAAGGCTGTTACAGTAGTCCAAGCGGCTGGATACAAACGCATGTACCAGCCGCTCAGTGAATTCCGCATCTAGATACTTGCGTATCTTGCCCAGTCGCCGGAGTGCCAAGGATCCAGACGATACAACTGAGCTGACGTGGCGTGTCATGGAGAGGGTCGAATCGAGGAATACACCCAAGTCTTTGACAATCGTTGATTCCGCCACGGCAGTGTCCCCAATGGTGATGCTAGAAAGTGGGCGGGCTATCCGATGACTGGATGAGAAATGGATCATTTCTGTTTAGCTGTCATTTAATTTTAATTTGTTCCTTGTCATCCAATGTTTTATGTCGAGCACACAAGATTCCAAGACACTGATTGAGCTCGTAGTATTTTCACGATCCAGTGTGACATATAACTGAGTATCGTCCGCGTACATCATGTACTCCACTCCATGCTGGTGGATTATGCGACCCAACGGGGTCATGTAGAGGGAGAACAGCAGAGGTCCAAGGACGCTCCCCTGTGGAACTCCGTAACGAAGGTCACTAGACTGTGACATATTCCCATTTACAGCAACACATTGAGTTCGACCGGTCAGATAGGATCTCATCCACTGAAGAGCTGTCCCACTGAAGCCAAAGAGGTTCTCAAGGCGGCACAGCAGTAGATCGTGGTCGATGGTGTCAAATGCTGCGCTAAGATCGAGCATAATTAGCACAACATCTGACCCTGTGTCCAATTAGCATAGTATGTCACTCTTGATCCTAAGAAGTGCTGTTTCTGTTGAGTGATGTTTTCTATATGCACTTTGTTTTAGGTCCAAGAGGGAATTGGACGTGAGGTAAAGTTGAGTCTGTTCTGTTTTTGGTCTAAGAGGGAATTGGACGTGAGGTAAAGTTGAGTCTGTTCTGCTACAACTTTTTCAAGGATCGTGGATATGAACTGAAGATTCGATATAGGTCTATAGTTTTGTAGAGATTCTGGATCCAGCGATTGTTTCTTGATTAGGGGAATGACCATGGCATGTTTGAAGGTATTGGGCACAACACCAGTGGTCAGAGATTTATTCACGATGTTGCAGATCAGTGGAGACAGTTGTGGCACAATCTGCTTGAGAATAGATGCTGGAACCGGGTCAAGATCACATGATTTTGTAGGAGTCCCCTTAATCAGCTTTGTCACTTTGGCGACGGAGGTGGGCAGAAAGCAATCCAAGGCAGATCTACAATCAGCAGTATCATGTAAATCGACTGTACTAGACGCACTGTCAAGCTCGGACCTGATAGTATTTATTTTATGCTGGAAAAAATCGCCGAACGATTCTTCAGGATCCGGATGCACGTCTGAGGAGGGAAGAATGTTTTCCCTTGGGCCAGATATTAACTTGTCAACTTCGCGAAATAGAGTGCTATCTGGGCACTGCATTATTTTGGCACGTTGGTAATCCTTCTTGGCACTTGATATGGAGTTCTTGTATTCCAAACAACTCTTACGATATATTTCATAATCAATTTGTAGTTTGGATTTTCTCCACTTGCGTTCCAGAGCCCTGTGATGCGCCTTAGCTACCTTAAAGTCTGCTGTGTACCAAGGCGTGTATGGTTTCAACTTGATAGTTCGAGTGATCAATGGAGCATGAGTGTCAAGTGTCTCACGGAGACCATTGCTGTAGGTATCAACAAGGTCATCCAAAGAGTAGTCTGATAGTGAGTTCTTCAATTTTAACACATCATCTGCAAATGATTGAATGTTTATATCCTTGAGCTTTCTAGACGTTATTGTCCGTGTACACTCAGCTGTTTTTTCCATGGACAATGAACATGACAAGCCATAGTGGTCAGACATGAGGTCGTATACACCATCTATGTCATGAACAACAAGAGAGTCTGATATCCTCGTGATAACCAGATCCAAGGTATGGCCGCATTTGTGAGTTGGGAAAGTCACATGTTGAGATAGGTTTGCAGAGTCGAAGAGATCCTGAAACTTTTTGGAATCAGGATTCCGTACATTGTCCACATGGACGTTTAAGTCGCCAACAATCAGTAGGTGACCAGCAGCGATAAGAAGATGTTCGAGCAAGCTGGAGAACTCCTCGACGAAGACGCTGAAGGGACGGCCATGTCTTGTATTTGATGGTGGACGGTAGATGGTGATTGTCCTTATAGCCTCTGATCCTGAAGTGAGAGTCACGTCTAGATGTTCAAATGATACATAATCGCCAGTTCTATTGACCTTTGTGTGGTAGTTCTTCTTAAAAACACACACACACACCACCACCTTTTGTAGTGCGTGGTTGATTTATCACGTTGTGTTGAGATAGTGTGTTCTTAATATCAGCAAAGATGGGTGAGTCTGCTGAAGATCCAACAAGCCATGTCTCCGTAATACACAGTATATCCAGCTTGCAGGAGAGCACAAAGTCACTAATGCAGTCCGATTTATTGTTTACAGAGCGAGCATTCCAAACACCAACCTTACACCGCGTGTTTCCATTGTCCACTTTGTGCTGTGTCAAAGGAACAGCTACCAGGTTCTGTCGATTGACTGTACGAGGGAGCCTGTTAAGTTGATGACGATCGGACGATATCCTCACTCTGATCCGGCGGACCCTGCCACCTGAACATCCTCTATAGAAAGATGGTTGTGGTGTGACAAATTCAAACTGGTCAAATGTCATGCTGCTCTGTTTACAAACACACGGCAGCCAAATACCCACATAACCACAGGGCTCAATGATGCATACAAAATACAGGTAGTAGGCAGCAAGGAGAAGTCCAACAGGTAAGTTCATGGTTGAATGACTTATGAAGTAATAATGGCTACACCATTCAGTCTGTGCCAGACGAAAAAGTTCGGCTTATTCCAACAAGTACTGGAACCCTGGAACCAATTGATGACCAGCCCGATTGTATTATTCCAGGAAAAACTCGTATTTTCATAGAGATTATTTCTGCTGCCTCTGGCGCATACAATGTTTATAGAGATGGATGATGACGGACGACAGACGCAACGCCAACGTCCAGTAACCTAGAAACTACCTCCCACTTAAAATATTTCAAGCCATTTTTTTAGCAAAGTTTAAGACAGGTTTGACCGTGAACTTCAAAGATGAAATCTAGACAGTTGGCAGACAACGGACGACGATGGACGATGAATGCAATGCCATTGCAATAGGTTATCGGACCAAAGGTTTGGTAGCCTAAAAAAACATTTCTTATGTTGAACATAACAGTCTCCGATCTAAACCCCAAAAAGCCATTAATTCTCGAATTTTGAGGGGTCCAGCTTCAATCCCTCAGGATCCATTAAAGGTGGGATCCGACGGCCTCTGGAGGGCATGTTTGTAATTAGCACACCTCATACACTGCTGGCCTCAAGTAAGGGACCTCGCCTTACACACAGTATACATACACTGTGGCGTACATGCATGCTACATGGAAAATATCTGATGCATTATATATTGGGCTGATACAGGTAAAGATTGTGCTCTTGTGGTAACACATGAATAACAAAACACAACACAAATTTTGCTGGGGTGGTTAATGGCCAAATCTTTGAGTGGGGATGTTTAACCTCCCATTTCAATATATATGCAGCGTGTGAAAACAAGAACCGTCCAGTTGCGGATGACCGCCTGAGTTGTAGCAGAAAAACATAACGAGAGATTTCTCATTATGTATTTCTGGTTGCAGGAATATCTCGGGACGCCCATTCTCCTTGGTGCCCATGCATATCAAATCAAGAAGTTATGTTATTGTATGATTACACTATTCATGACTACTGAATACTGTCAATTTTGTTGTAAATATCACCCAACCACAAAATCTATAAAGATACTAAATGTTACTGAATACTATTTCACTGTAATACTATTTGTATTAATATGTAGAGTGATACACTAATATTCAACAGCACTATTACCATGATTAGTTCTTCACCAAATAAATAGGTTCTGAATCCCGTCCCAGCATAAGCTTTGGCAAACCTCTTTATTTAGCTCATTGTTCAATAGCACCAGGACTATTGCTAAATTCCGGGAATTTCATGATAATTGTGAAAACATTGTGAAAAGTGACGTGATTATTCAAGCCATACACTCAACAGAATACAAATTTAGTCCTTGTTAAGTTCCATAAACTTCTGAAATTACGGTTAGCTCAATAATATCAGAAACCGATAAGAGAGGGATTTCTGATAATATGGACACCTAAATATAATCTTGGTACACCCCAATGATTGTAGAGTGAAGCAAATTCTGATTACTGGATGTCAACTCCAAGGTACAGCCTACATGTACTGTATGAAGCCTGGTATTCTATACAGCGTAATATATCCCTACATGTACAAGCATGGTCTTTCTTGTGGGTTTCTGATACCAGTACATTGGCCCAGGGGTCACATATATACATTCCAAGGTCAGTTGGAAACATGTGAATAGAGAGGGGAGGTATTTCTGCCTCACACAAAAAGGGGAAGAAACGAGCATGGAGTCTAGCACCTGCTGATGGTCCAAGCACATGAAGCAGTTGACCCAGTGCTGACTGACAATACTTCCAACATGTATCCAGTATAAACCGGTCCATTCTGGCTTCTGATGCCCGTGCAAGGGCCCGTGGGAGTTGGGGGTTGGGTGGAGGTTGGTATGGAGATGCGATGTCCTACCATGACACTTGTATTGTACGGAGGCAGGTATTTCCCACTGAAATAATTGTTATGCCAGTATTTTATGTATTTTTCTAAATTTGTATGACAAATATAATTTATGTAGATTTTTTACTCCCCTATCGTACCAAAATTAGCATTCCTATCTATATTTTCAAGAGAGTATTATGATTCTTTGGCTTCAGGACACAACTTTTGTCCTGCAGTATACTGTAACTGGAGGTACCTTCCAGAGTCGTTAGGGTGGTCCAGCCAAGTTTTATGGCCAACACCACAGTTGTGTGCGATGTTCCCAGATTTGGGAAAATTTCGGGGGTCAGATCGGGGACTGATAATGTTTTGTTAGATTTTCACATTTGTGGGCGAATGACAAAATCGTTTTCACATTTGTGGTCAAAATCTTTTTTCACAATTGTGGGTAGAGTTTTTTCACATTTGTGGGTTTTCACATTTGTGGGCGTTTTCACATTTGTGGGTTCAACAAACGTCCGATCCCCACTGCGGCCCAGGAAAAACCTTAGACCATGTTCTCTGGCCCTACATACATTACGCATGTTCAAACACGTTCCATACTTGCACACTGACATAGATCACGCGCACATATATACATGTACAAAACCATTCGCTCAGATATCACGTGAACAGCTGATGGTATTGCAGCATACATCCAACCAATCAACACACGCCACTGCATTCTGGCGAGAAACTACACAGAGACTTGCTCACACTCAGAACTTGCCCCGTCATTCATTCAGTAGAATTCAGAGTGTCAACGTCTATAGAGTGAGACCTGTGGATCTAGAGATCTGTTAATTAGTAGAGTGGATAAAGCATAATCAGACTGATTAATTGTTGACGATCTTGGGAAATTAGGAACACTGGATTTAATAGCAGTGTGAGAGGATAGCCGTGATCATGCCATCTCATTCATTCGTGCCTCGAGTTGTTAGGCCGAATAAAGAACATTGTGCCATCACACAGACATATAGTTTTGCGATCGAGCGATAGGTCTCGTGGAGCCTGACGAAATCCACAACATTCCACATAATAATGTGATATTATCATGTATTAACATTATAATGTTGCATTATAATGAAATACTTTCATGTAATAACGCAATACTACCACATGGTGGTGCGACACTATCACATAATAAGGTGATATTACTATGAAATAACGCCATACTATCACGTAATAATGCAGTATCCATCATTTAATAGACTACCAAAACATGCTAATAACACACCAGTATCACGTGAAAATACTATGTAATTACCCATAAATTCCACGTAATTACATGAATACTTGCATCATAACGCGAAAACTATCATGTGATAATGCGATAATAACTCGTAATAATGTGATGCTATCGCATCGACATGATAGAAATGTTTGTGTTTTATTACGAAAGCAATAATACATCACATATATCATCACATATATCATCACATATTAACGCGACAATAAAGCCCAACTTGTTTACACACAGTTCACCTGTGTATTATGTAATAATGCGGTAGTATCAGGTAATAACACAATGATATTGCATAATAATGCGATACTTTCACGTACGAAAAATGGAAGGATTCAACTGCCCTCGACAGATGTCGGAGACTACTGCCTGTGTCTGAGGATGAACTCCGTAAGGTCAGCACAAAGTATCCAACGAAGTCCAGTTTTTGGGACTGGATGTGTGCTGAGCGATACCTTGGTTGTCCATCTGCCCATGCTGACAGCTGTTATCAACCTGTCCCTGTCAAGTAGAACTATGCTCAACTCCTTTAATTCAGCTGTAGTAACAGGCTGAAGAAAGCATCACTCGATCCCTCACAGAAGAGGAACCATCGGCCGGTATCCAACTTGAGCTTTCTTGTTAAGGCCATCGAAACGGTTGTATTGTTCAAACTGACCATATCAAGTCCAACGGGCTTGACGAAGTCTACCAGTTTGCTCATCACCGCACAAAAACGGCTATCCTCCTTGTGCACAATGACATCGCACGTCATATATATAACAACAAGACCGTTCTTCTTGTGCTTCTAGGTCTGAGTGCAGTCTTTGATACTGTGCATCATACTCGGCTGATCAAGATTTTCCGCAAGGACATCTGTATCAAATGTATGGCACTGCAGTGGTCCCAGTGGTTGGCATCAACAGGCCAAGGATTCGTTTGGCATCAGTTCACCAGGGGTGCCCCAAGGATCAGTTCTGGGACCATCTACACCGTGCCACTACAAAGGATAATTGTTCAACAATGCGTTAGCTACCACAGATATGCTGCCGACATACAACTGTCTTTGTCGTACAACCCGTCGGATAGTGTCAGCATGAAACACCCGATCTTCACATTTCAGAGGTGTATATATGACGTCAGTGTATGGATGTCTCAAAACTGTCTGGAGTTGAACCAGGAAAAGACGGAAGTTCTCAACGTCCTGTCATCGTATCAGCTACGCAGTTGTGGTAGACTGATAATCGAACTCGTTGGAGTCGCATCTCTCCCACGAAATCGGCGGCCTTGGTGTGTACTTTGATGACAAACCCTCTATGGCCTGCAAATTGACGAGCGTAATGAGGACCTTCAACTACCACCGGTGTTATATTCGTCAGATTCGCCGGTTTATGAATACAGACACATGTAAAATTGTTGTGCAAAGTCTTGCACAACAGTGGTGTTTCGATTGGACTACTGCTCCGCATTACTGCATGGTCTGCCTCAGAATCAGCTCCAAAGACTCCAGGTGGTCCGGAATAGTGCAGCTCGTATCATCACACCATCACACCTATGTCCACATATGTCTGAGAACATGTCCCCCTTTCTGCTAGAGCTCCATTGGCTTTCCTGCTCTTACCGCATTCATTTCCGGATACTGACGCATGTATTCAGGTGTTTCAATGATCAGGCTCCAGCGTACTTCCAGCCTAATCCAACTCTACCATTCCCGACGAATTCTTCGTTCAGCCTTGGACTCAACCACATTGGTATTAATCCCGGCAGAAAGACGTGTTGGAGACCATACTTTCCCCATGGCTTCTCCTGCTCTCTGGAACAGACTCCCACGCCACTTTCGTGAATGGATGTCTGTTGATGCTTTTGAGAAAGCTTTGAAAACTTTATTCTTTACTAGTATCTCTGATTGATCATGTAATGTGCAGTATTGTGTACTCAATGTTTTAAAAAAAATCGTTGTATTAATAATATTAATCGGAAGGGGGGGGGGGGGGTATAGTGGTATAACAGAGGCTCGGTCCTCCTCAATATTTGACAATTTTTGTCAAAATCGGATAAAAATGATTGCCATGGCCGTTTTCGTCCAGGAGATATACGATAATAAAACAATTCTGTGATATTTTACAGCTCAATATCGAGCGGCGAGGTCAAGGACAGAAAAGGTCGAAATAAAAAAGTTGTAATTACTCTGTTTATATTCATGATTAATTTTCCCTGTTAATTTTGTATTTTTCTATAGTCAATTCTCCATCATTTGCTATATATATATGACCGATGGGCGTACGATCAGAATTCCCTATTATCGCCCAAGGTCGAGAATGTAAGGTTCGGCTGAAATCACTGATTCGTAATATTTCAAGTGGTAGTAATTCCAAACCCACTGACGTTATTCCATAGAATATTAAACACAAAGTATGGAGTATAAATCTGAGAGAGCTTGCAAAGTTTGAGAGGTCAGTATCAAGGATGCAGGTCGTGGTCGAGAATATTATGGTCAAGATAGAAGAATCGTAAGAACTCTACTTTTATTAATGATCATTTGTCATTATTTGATAGATACAATGGTCGTCATATTCAAATACAATAAAAACAACCCATGGATATATGAGTTTGTCCGGTCCTGCTGTCTTACGACAGTATTTGTTTTAAAAAATATTAGTCTCAACCATCAGTGAAAACAATCCCTCAAAAAATTATTTCCGTTAGTTTGTAAAACGTTTCCGAATTTATTCATGCCTGATAACCGCAAAATATTGTAAGTCTTAGTATTGATGTATGCGTTCAGGTTTTACCATGAAGAGGCCAACGCCACAATCTCAGTATTGATTTTCTGGGCACCGGTGACAGGGTGAACAATGCAAACAATGTTTTATAAAGGATTTTTGTAATATTCGATGCAGTTACGAAATATTTCAGCCAAAATGTTGTCTGTAAGTGAAGATTAGTGCATACATAGATATCGATATAAGTGTACAAGCGTGTTAAATTTATATTTAAGAATTTTCGTGCATAACATTTTTTGTTTGGTTGCGAGATTGGGAGTTGTATGGGTTTGGAAATGAAATGATCTGGAAATTGTTCCGTTTTAGGTCTAGAAAGTCCTTGATTTTGTTATCCGCTAGAGTTGGAACCTTGTGACTATATTTGCAATAGGTCATGACTTCAGAAGTCGAGACTCCAAAAAATTCCCCAGTGGCAGTGCCCCACACTGGAATCAAGCTACGCACTGCTAAGAGGGGACACATGTCTTTTACTGCATTTCCTGACGTTTACTTGTGTTCACATTCATAAGCGACTATTCTGTTCTGCGGAGTGTGGTGACCCAGTCTTGGTAGTCTTTTTCCAATTTTCATCGAAAAATGTTCATCGAAATTGTTTTTTTATCTTTGTCTTCATTTCAGATTTGAGTTGGCCTAGATTCAAATGTAAGTGTTTCGATTCAGTGACTTTCATGGATAGATTATGATGAAATGCATTGACGTGAATCCAGTCACGGACCTGGTGCAATACCATGATGTTACATTATTGTGCTATTTTTACGTGAACAAAGAAAGCAATTTCATGATTTATCGCCAATAAGTTACGCGTCCAAGGCCCTTTGAATGAACAATTATGCATTGTGCATAATACGATACCACACATTTTCATGGATTTACTCTTAATTTCATCGAAGTTCTTATATTAATTCAGACAAGATCATCGATATCATTCAGTAATAGCACATTAGTTTTCAGTAGAATGAATTTATTAATGGCTCTGTTCTAAAGCCAACAGACATGATTACGTCATAGAAGTGAAGTGATCAATGATTTACAGGCTATAAATTTGTATGGGTTGAATTTTATATCAGCATTCAAGCTAATAATGTTACAGCCCACCGAAAGTGGCTAGCCTCAGGCCATTATTTTTTATTCAATTGTTTTACAAACCCGCCGACTCTAGTCAAAATTGGCCGCTAAGAAATAAATTTAGCACTTCGTGTTTTTATTTTTATTATCCCGCCGACCCTGAACAAAATGCGCCGAAAAAATTGTGTTGCATCAAGATTGTCTGTGGCTGAGAACTGTTGTGTGGAGCGCATTTCATGTCATCAACAATCGTACTGTCGAACTTTGTCACAAAACTCATGTGGTCTAGTAAATAACAAAACAATCAAAGTAAATCTTTCGTTTTGTTTATATACATGTTCCATGTGATTTCTTACTTCTGTTCATGCTTTCTGTTATACTTTTTTTTTGTTTTTGCTTTTTTTCTTATGAAAATGAGCTTTTGGTACTTTTATATCTTTTAGACTATGCCTCAGACTATCATGAGATGTTCATTTCATGCCATTGTTGTTTTCAGAAGTCATGTACATCAAACATAATGTTGAATGATATATGTTTGAAGCAATATAAAATCATTGCCACCATTTCATTTCTTTCCTAATATATGTATAATAACACATCATGGTGGTATCCCACTACACAATGACAGGGAGGCTCAGTAATAGTGTACAAGGAAGTCACCTGGGTGGCAGTACGAGCACTTGAGCATGTAGAGTATTGAATTTATTGTCCAAAATTGGTTTGTATTTTTTTTACCCGACCGACCACATATTTTCAGCTACTTTTATTTTTATTCGCCCCTACCGACCGACCGTAAAGTTTTAGTAAAATATTTTTCGTAAAACAATAATTAAAAAATGATGGCCGACACTGTGGCGAGACTGGATGCACTGCGATCGTAGTGCATCACGCAATGGCGGACAGTAAACACGGTCAGGTTGGTTTTAACCATAAATTTTTATCAAATGTCAGGTGCATTTGTGATAATTGGATACTTCGAAGGTAGCTTGGTGTTTTGGTCAAAGACATGCGTAGTTATTTCAAGCAGCTCACGCTTTTCTGTTGAGATATGTTGAGGAAAAGAATTAGCGATAAGATTCACCAACGACAATAGTGAGATTCCCTAACGATATAAGCCTAATACGTGTATATTGGAATAGGTCCATATCATACACCACTATTCGTTGAATTATGCGACATAAATTAGCAAATGTCACATTAAAAATTGGAAATCTGTACTAGATAAACAGAACTAGATGCACACTTATGTACCTTTTGTCTAACTATCGCAAACGAAGCTTCTGCTCCAAGTGAAGTTGGATTTAATCGTGTGTATCAATACACACGGATATAGTCTCATACCTCATATACCTACACACACGCCTACACAACATATTGTGTTATTCATATCAGAAGATCATCTGTACACATCAATACATGTCAATTGGTACTTTATTTCACGTTTAACATTTAAATAACGTAGATTTGAATTAATAAAGAATAGATCGTTAGGGAATCTTTACATGTTCGTTAGGGATGCTTTGATTTTACAAAAACAATCATTAGGGAATCTTTCGGGTTTTTTTTTTCAGACGAGTTCCTCATGCTCAAACCAACATAAATCGCCATGTATTTGCAACGAACGGTTGTTTCTACCCATAAGAATCAGCAGGTGTATGTGTGTATCGCTCACAATCGTAATTATCTGGAAAATGAAGAAAACTAAAACGAACCGCAAGTGCTGTTCGCCATTGCGGGATGCACTAACGCTCGTTAGTGCATCCAGTCTCATCACAGTGAGCCTAGTCGGTTAACAGTTGATGAATGATGAGCATATAATTATGTACTTCAATAGCCCTACTTTTGGATATATTCCAACTGTTTAATTCATAGTTTTCTAGTACTAATTTGAAGGTTTATGTATGGCTCATGTCATAATTGTTTTAATATTAAACTATATTATTCACTCGGTGGTATTCTATTTGCAAAGACACTTCTGTTTAGTTGATTTGTACCACGTGACAATCCTACATACTCTATATTGGACGGCGAAAGCCTATATTGGACGGCAAAAATGTATATTGTACGATAATGTGGTTATCAGCCAATCAGAGCGCGTGTTGCATGTGGGTTTTCCCCACTCTGGGCTTCAAATAAAAATGAACATGGCTTCTGTTTGCTATGACTCCGTTTATAATATAGTAAATGTTGAATGTTGAGAGTCGTCCAATATACAGTTTACGGGATTCAGAAATATCATATTGACCTCGGCTGACGCCTCGGCCAATATGACATTTCTTCATCCCGTAAGCTGTATATTGGACTCCTCAACATCCAATATTTGTAGATCTATAATATTATTCACTTGGTGGTATTCTCATTGTAGGGACACTCCTGATTAGACGATTTGTACCACGTGACAATACTCTATATTGAACGGCAAAAGTCTATATTGGACGGGAAAAATGTATATTGGACGATGCTGTGCTTATCAGCCAATCAGAGCGCGTGTTTCTCGCGCTCTGATTGGCTCTGGGTTTCTCCCAACCCAGAGAAACCACTCTGGGTCTGGGTTTCTCCCAACCCAGAGAAACCACTCTGGGTTTCTCCCAACAAAAAAGAACATGGCTTTCGTTCGTTTTGACTCTGTAAATAATATAGCAAATGTTGAGAGTCGTCCAATATACAGTTTACTGGATTCAGAAATGTCATAATGACCTCGGCTGGCTCCTCGGCCAATATGATATTTCTTCATCCCGTAAACTGTATATTGGACTCCTCAACATCCAATATTTGTATAGTATCTCTTGCCTATATAAGTGTGATATTTGATCGGTGAAAGTTGGTATAAATCTTGACTACAATTCACCTATGCCACTGATTATGATTGCTGATTATTAATATTATGTATGTCTATTCCAGAATTGTTGGTTATAAATTGCATTCAGATGGTCCTGAATATACTGTTAACTCAGCGGTAGAGACTGCCGGAAGCACATATATTGAGAGTAAACATCGGCTGCCAGTGTCGGCGATCACCAAACACTGACTGCCCGGCCAGTGTTTTGTAACAAGACCCAAAGCTCCGGACGATGATCTACATTCCACACGGGGTAAATGAAATGTATCAATACACACGGATACAGTCTCATACCTCATATACCTACACACACGCCTACACAACATATTGTGTTATTCATATCAGAAGATCTACTGTACACATCAATACATGTCAATTGGTACTTTATTTCACGTTTAACATTTAAATAACGTAGATTTGAATTAATAAAGAATAGATCGTTAGGGAATCTTTACATGTTCGTTAGGGATGCTTTGATTTTACAAAAACAATCATTAGGGAATCTTTCGGGGTTTTTTTTTTCAGACGAGTTCCTCATGCTCAAACCAACATAAATCGCCATGTATTTGCAACGAACGGTTGTTTCTACGCATAAGAATCAGCAGGTGTATGTGTGTATCGCTCACAATCGTAATTATCTGGAAAATGAAGAAAATTAAAACGAACCGCAAGTGCTGTTCGTCATTGCGGGATGCTCGTTAGTGCATCCAGTCTCATCACAGTGAGCCTAGTCGGTTAACAGTTGATGAATGATGAGCATATAATTATGTACTTCAATAGCCCTACTTTTGGATATATTCCAACAGTTTAATTCATAGTTTTCTAGTACTAATTTGAAGGTTTATGTATGGCTCATGTCATAATTGTTTTAATATTAAACTATATTATTCACTCGGTGGTATTCTATTTGCAAAGACACTTCTGTTTAGTTGATTTGTACCACGTGACAATCCTACATACTCTATATTGGACGGCGAAAGCCTATATTGGACGGCAAAAATGTATATTGTACGATAATGTGGTTATCAGCCAATCAGAGCGCGTGTTGCATGTGGGTTTTCCCCACTCTGGGCTTCAAATAAAAATGAACATGGCTTCTGTTTGCTATGACTCCGTTTATAATATAGTAAATGTTGAATGTTGAGAGTCGTCCAATATACAGTTTACGGGATTCAGAAATATCATATTGACCTCGGCTGACGCCTCGGCCAATATGACATTTCTTCATCCCGTAAGCTGTATATTGGACTCCTCAACATCCAATATTTGTAGATCTATAATATTATTCACTTGGTGGTATTCTCATTGTAGGGACACTCCTGATTAGACGATTTGTACCACGTGACAATACTCTATATTGAACGGCAAAAGTCTATATTGGACGGGAAAAATGTATATTGGACGATGCTGTGCTTATCAGCCAATCAGAGCGCGTGTTTCTCGCGCTCTGATTGGCTCTGGGTTTCTCCCAACCCAGAGAAACCACTCTGGGTTTCTCCCAACAAAAAAGAACATGGCTTTCGTTCGTTTTGACTCTGTAAATAATATAGCAAATGTTGAGAGTCGTCCAATATACAGTTTACTGGATTCAGAAATGTCATAATGACCTCGGCTGGCTCCTCGGCCAATATGATATTTCTTCATCCCGTAAACTGTATATTGGACTCCTCAACATCCAATATTTGTATAGTATCTCTTGCCTATATAAGTGTGATATTTGATCGGTGAAAGTTGGTATAAATCTTGACTACAATTCACCTATGCCACTGATTATGATTGCTGATTATTTATATTATTTATGTCCATTCCAGAATTGTTGGTTATAAATTGCATTCAGATGGTCCTGAATATACTGTTAACTCAGCGGTAGAGACTGCCGGAAGCACATATATTGAGAGTAAACATCGGCTGCCAGTGTCGGCGATCACCAAACACTGACTGCCCGGCCAGTGTTTTGTAACAAGACCCAAAGCTCCGGACGATGATCTACATTCCACACGGGGTAAATGAAACTGATCCTTGGAAAAATATAACAATCCCACCACGTGCTAAGCGACTACTGTAGATTAGGCGACCTGGCGACTTGTGCACCCATTGCCCATCCAAAGAAAACATAACCTTCTCGAAATCTTAGCAGGTGGTTTGTTTAAGTATGGACTATTTAGGATGTAAACCTCCCGGCAAATGACAGGATTAATGTGTTGGGTATTATTGAAGTGGTGCATTTCACACGAACCACATGTTGGGATAGATACAGTCCTGGAACATTCGCTAATCTGCTTGAAGATACCCAGCCTTGCATGTCTGGATAATTTCGAAGGAATTTCTCATCCATTTGATGCCTGGTAGGTGGGGCCATCTGGACATAAACATTCGAGGCTTAAAAAGCTTCCTTAATTTGAATCATGTAAGTGATTCAAACAAACTACAAATTCTGTAGTAATTAGCCTAATTCAATGCAGTCTGTGATGCTAGATCTTGGAAGTCTAGCCCGATAAAAGTATATTGTTTTTATTATATCCGTTGATTTCATTTCATGAACTAAATGAACTATTATATCACAACTACATGTACTTGCAAGTAAATTAAATAATGTGCATCACAAGTGGTACATATCCGCTGGGTCGAACGCCGTCACCGGCACAAGGTAAGTGGAGTTTTTATCCAGGCCACGGTCTCCACTCAAACATGCTTCCCAAATTCAAAATTGTCACTCGACGGGGGATGGGGAAGACAGGCAGAATTGCTTATCATCATGGATCGCCGTTAGAAAAATCTGACTATTATTATTATTGCCATTCTATTTTACTTTATTGTAATAAATACAATACTAAGTTAGGTATAAAAACCGGAAATGGAATATGTCACCAATATGTGCACAGAACAGAAAAGTGTCAAGGCATTAAGCTTCTTTCGTTTTCGTATGCAAATCATATCATCATGGATGAGTAAGTTGATATTCACCCTATCAGAATTCAAATGTGATCTGAACTAAAGGGCCTGCTGAACTATACGCGAGTTTGCACTGCAGGAATATGTACAATTGTACAACTCCTTGCCTCTCAAGAACATTCAATGACCTTGGTCTGAGAAGGAATGGGACATAAACTGGACGTGGGTCGCTTACAAACCTACTCAACTGAACCAGTCTTCTAAGCACCTGATTATGCCAATTTGATTGTGCCAGTAACTTGCAGACAATCCGATAATGATACCTTCATGAGTGATACTCGATGCACAGTCATGTACATTTAGCCTTTTTTGGACACTTAACATAGTCATGAATAGCATCGAAAGAAAAACAGGAAATAGGTGTTTTGTATACTCCAGCGCATTGTATGCAATTTACTTCATGAACTTCCGGATTACATTATAATCTGTAACTATTCACAATACTGCGATCTAATCAGGACATTCGACCTTGGTTTTCGTCATATTTCATGGAGATGCAGGTGTGAGCTTTAATATCGATTCCTATGATAACGACACATCGATAACAGCAGGAATTAAAAAGTACACCTTGAAAATATGTGGATATATCTCATAATACCATACATAACCGGCCATACAATAGTTGTCGAACTATGACTGCACGGGAATTGAAAAATATAATTCTTCTGTGATCAATATCTCGTCATTATATCATAATATGAATGTACATAAATATTCTATGACATAGAAAAGACCATAGTATAATCTGCAGATAGTTGCATAAATAGACTGTTGGTGGTGCACGTGTAGTAAGATTTTCTTTGCTTCTATAATTTTTGTGTTCAGAGCGACACGGAGAATACCATATGGAAACAATATGTCGTGCTCACTCTCCCTGATGATTTTAGTGTGAAATTTGATGCTAAACTGACAATAGAAAAACTATTTTTTTCCCAAATCAATTACATATATGCCTGTGGTCTCAGGAAAATAGGTTACAAAACACACTATGCTTGATCAGATGGATAAATCAAGCATATGTCAGTACTAGCAGCCGCTTTTCTTTTGTTTTGTGCGCCACTCAGAGTTACCTCTGACTTAACCTATTCCATGGTCGATTGACTCGATCATATATATAGGCTGGAATCGCATTGCATTGAAGGATACAAAGCACCGAGAATGGCGGTAATGTAAATAAACTCAAAATATTTTTTCCAGAAACTTGCAACGAAATCAATTAGAAAAGCGCGTCTGTTTGGGCATACAAGTGCAGATATATAACTGTTATGTTTTCTTTGTTCGACCAGAATGGAATGGAAAAATCCATAACTTTCTGCCAATATCACTTCAATGTTTGGTCAGGTTTTGTTTCTGTTTCAAAACTTATATTTCAAAATGTATATATTTAAAATACGGAATGTGCATCATTGTGCGTAATATTCACGCGTGTACAGGATAACAAAACACAACATATGTTCTCGTTCCCACCAGAAGCGTGGGAATTTTATCACATCACCCTTTAGTTTTATTTCATTTCAGCCGACTACAGAGACGACAACATATCTGATGTCACATGTAAACACACGTGACTTATCCTGCAAAGCGGAAATTGCTGTCAAAAATCTGAATTAATTTTTTATCCCAGCAAGCACGTGGAATTTTTGTGAGTTTGTGTGTCACTGCTCCTTTAATGGAAGTATATGGTGTCTCCGTAGTTTATGATTCTGGAATTAGGAGGTGGTTGGTTTATTATTATTATTATTATTATTATTATAGTTTTAACTTATATAGCGCACTATCCAGTAGATAAATTCCGCTCTACAGCACTTTACATATAAGACATATGACATAGGAGAAATACACTTGATACAGAGAAACGAATAGAAAATACATTATGGAGATAAAAACAAAATCGAGACTAGTAAGAGATATTGACTAGAAACACGAACATGACTAGATGTGAGGAGTGGTGACTAGTGTGCAGTTTTGAACAAGTGAGTTTTCAAATCTCTTTTGAAAGGTCTGGATCATTGCTATATCGTTATATTGTTGAGTTACATATATTGGGAGTGCAAGACTTATCACAATCCATCAACTTTGATGTGGCACATTTTGACGGGATTATGTTTTGTATGAGTAGTATCTGTTTATATCAGATCGTATGACCAACATCAACTTTGTACTGGCTGTAAACTTCTACGTGCATGAATGAAACTCTCGACATTTAGGTTATATGGTACAGCCAGAGGGTACATACACCTGGATGTATATCTAGAGGGCTGGAGGGTATTCGCTCTGTGATAAACTATATAGATATGACAACGTAATATATGATCACGTAATATAATGTGACAAAACATTGCCATATAATATTGACGGTTACCCTTAACTAATCCATCAATTTGCACATAAATTACACCCATATGGCCTGCTCTGACAAGTGTTTATATATGAGATATCGTATACCTGTTGATTCACACAGTATAACGCCATCTAAAAATCTGAACAGTCTGGCATGCACATTTGAACAGCTGTGAACAATTCTTTCACATCGTGCATTTACCTCGGTATATTTGAAAGTCACTGCAGGATTGTCAGCAAACCATACCAAATTCTAGCACAAGTTCATTCCACTTTGGTTATCACTGACTTCGAGTTCACGTTGCCAGTCCAAATCTGCACCTACTCTATCGTTTACTGTTCCTCGGCTGTGCTTCTGTAGATAACAGGTTCTATTGTCTTACCACACTCAGAAAACAGGGTCACTCAGTTCACTAAGTAATGACGGTACACCAAGCTTCAATCTCAATGGAGGTGGATATTAGTCACAATAGCTATCTCACTGATAGGCGCATGCTTCCATAGACACCAAAAATGCCATTACCCACACTACAAACTAAGCAGGGCCTCGACTGATGTCACTATGGGATCGTGCTAATCTTGGGTCTTACTCTTAGAATTGTTCTTCTCGGAGGTTACTTAGTTCATCTTCCCGATATCTGATCACATATTTAGGTGTTTCCATAGAGAATTCTATTATTATTCCACAATACCATTGCCATTGTTTCCTATTTGCAATATACCATTATAAAAAAAATGTGATTTTCATTATCACGAATAATTTTGTTATTTGTTATACAGCTAATTACACTGTTATATAGCTGTTACATGTGATCTATTTTCTGTCATAATCAATACAATATGAACATCGCTGCTAGCAGTAATTGATTACCAATCATTGATATGGCTATGTACATCATGTGTGTGATACACATATCAAACCTGGGCAAACCTGGGCATATTTTGCTGACAGTTTTCCTTTTCACCCAAGTCTCTGATGCACGTGACGATCTGACAGTTCACTATGTAAAAACAAAACTGATGATCGGATCCATTTACTTTTGAGACAGCGTCACACAGACAGTCAATCACTGCAGGACAGCAGACTCCAGACAAACACAGCTGGCGGTGCATAACATATGGCTTGTGTATCTACGGCCCCAGTGTAACGACCTGTATCGTTCAGCTCATCTGAATGTGCGTGTGCAGCACCTGCAAATCATGTGGGGGCAAACTGATCAATAATTTAAACAAGTGATACAATAATAAACTATTAAACCCTAAATGGATGAATTTGTGCGTTATATTGCTCACGAATGAAATTTTAAGTATTTGAAACATCCAGTTCATACAATGCTGTAAGTGACCATAAGTATCGAACACATTGTGATCAATGATTGGACACTACATATTTGTGGACCACATCTGTGGGCGAGGACGTATTTCTCAATAAATCATATCCCGATGGATAATTGGAAATTATTTTGCTCACCATTTGTCGGCATCAGCTTCCAAAATGTTAGCCTTACAGTGTTGCCAACAATATGACCTGACCCCCAAACAAAAGAACAAAGTCGGTCAACGCTCTATTCCATTTGGCAGAATGAAAGAGCACCCAGTGTTCATTCCCAACATCTGCTTGGCGTTACACAGTGTTACCAGTTTCGGGATTATGAGTTTTATGTTTCTGCAATGTACTGTTCAGTCATCTCACGGGACTGTAAGTTGCTCAAATCAATTTGCTAGAAACATAAACTATATTATGCTAAGAATGCTTTCTGAAAAAAAAAAATGCAACTGATTCCAACCAATGCACGACCACATGTGTGCACAAGCATCGAACAAAACCCAGAATAGATATTGTGAAATCATTGATGACGTCAGTATGGCTTTGAATATAGATGTTTGATCGGACTTGTTTCAATTTCAGAATTCATTTATTTTCAATTGAATAAAAAAATCCAGCAATAATATGAGAACGCACTGGGGTATAAGATTTATCACAATCCATCAGCTTTGATGTGAAACATTTTGCTTGTATGAGGGGTATTTGTTTATGTCAGATCTTATGACCAACATCAAATTTGTACTGGCTGTAAACTTTTATGCTCACGTATGAAAAACTCAACATTCACGTTATACGGTGCAGCAAGTGGTAGGAATTCCCACACATACATCTAGTTGTATATCCAAAGTGGCTAGAGGGTATTGGCTCCGTGCACATGGGTAAACTATATAAATACGATTGTGGACACGTGATATATGATCACGTGATAAAATGTGACAAAACATTGCGATAATATATTGACGTATTACATTCTACTCTGAACAAGTCACTGAAAGTATAGATGAAAATGTTTCCGTATGGTATGCTCTGACAAGTGTGTGGGGGGGATATATTATCTCTGATCATTCCAACAGTGAATTCGGATCTAACGCTGATAAAAATTGAACAGGTTTAATATGAACATGCAGTTGAACAGTTGATCAAAATATAAACATTTATTTCACATGGTGCATTATTTCCTGTATGTTAGAACGTCACTGCAAGGTCGTCAGAGCTGACCATACTATCACAAGTCCATTCCACTTTGGTTATCACTGACATTGAGTTAACCTTGCCCGTTTAAACCTACTGTCTCGGTTAATGTTCCTCTGCTGTGCTTGATAACAGGTTCTGTTTTCTGGACTACACCCAGTTCACTATGTAATTGGGGAACAACAAGATCTAATTGGTCATTATTATCTATCTCACTGATTAGGGCATGTTTCCATAGACACCAAAAATACCATTATGCACACTACAAACTACATACGGCCTCGACTGATGTCTCTATGAGATTATGCTAATCTTGGGACTTACTCTAAGAATTGTTCTTTTCGGAGGTTACTTAGTTGATTTTATCGACATCTGGTCACATATCTACACCACCCTACCCCACCAGGAATTCAGCAACACATCCATAATGTACCCAATGACCACACCACACGTTCTAGTCTGAGTGATTTCATTGATAATATTACTATTATTCCAGAATGCCATTCTCACTTTTTTATCTGTGTACAGTTACATATGATATGCTTAAAAAAAATTTATTTTCAATAAATTAGTTGTTATACATCTCATGTTTACAAACATCCATTTTCTACTATAATCAGCACAACATGAATATGACCGGTAGCAGTGGTTAGGTAAATCTGGGCAGAATTTGCCGACAGATATCCCTTGTATCCAAGGCACTGATATGTGTGAGCTGGCTTGAACCTGCATATCATGTGGGGGCGAACTGATAGTCTTTTACATATTTCTATTCTGTTGTGAAAAATTGGCCTAAAAAGAATGGTATAGTCGAACTTAATTCTATGTTTTATGGTTTTATGGAATTTCGAACATGCATAGCGTGCACTGCTGCAATACTATTCTCAATGCTGATATCTAGATGTACAGCATTTTATTTACATCACTGAACTAAAATACTAGTGCATTTTAGCATCTGTTATGTAAAACTAAAATGAAATTTATCTCCCAAGCCGCAAACCACATGCAATATTTGAGTATTTAAGGATGTCTGATTACCTGACCTGATTGATAACACTTTTATGGGTATTTCGTGAAGGCTTATTTGTAAGTGTTCTGTAAAATCTGTTCAGCGTCAGGTCATTTGTCATATGTTTCCCCGTTCTTGATAATGGACTCGCCTGGGTCATTGAATGGATAACTATTATACACTTAACAGGTCGGATAAGATATATACCAGACATGAGTGGGTGCATCCCGTGGGTATAGACATATCTACATTGGGATGATTATATTGAAGACTTGAGAGCATATTTATACTAAATTATATAATCTAACATTTCAAATGGCCGCATATTAGTGTATTTTTATAACACCAATGTACATGAAATGCACAATACAAATTGTAATAATGCACTACATGTTAGCATTGAAAAAGGAGTATGGATGAATACATTTTGACATAAATAGATGATGAGTGACTGCTCAATTGATATAATTGTAATTCCAATTATGGAGATTACAATTGCTATGGTAACAAGACCTCGAGCTCTCAATCAATGCTCTACATTCAGAACGGGGAAATGAAACTGATCCTTGGAAAAATATAACAATCTCACCACGTGCTAAGGACTAAAATAAATTAAATCTACTTGAAAATATCCAGCCTTGCATGTCTGGATAATTTCGAATGAGTATCATGTCCATTTAATGCCTGGTAGGAAGGACCATCTGAACATACACATTCGAGGCTTAAAAAGCCTGAATTTGAAGCCTATCATGTAAGTGATTCAAACAAGCTACAAATTCTGTAGTAATAAGCCTAATTTAACACAGTCTGTAATGCTAGATCTTGGACTTCTAGCCCGATAAAGATATACTTTTATCATATTCGTTGATTTCATTTCAGGAACTAAATGAACTATTATATCGAAACTACTTGCAAGTAAATTAAATAATATGCATCACAATTGGTACATATCAAAGATAAGATGGGATCACAATGAATCCACCACGGGAGCAATACACACATTTTCCCAGTATTTTTGCTTTCTATGCAATTCCAGCATATTCACCGCCTCTGTGGCCGATTGGATGGGACTGGTGGTTTTTGAAGCAACGAAGCTATATTTAGTATTATTATTATTGTATACTTCATAATTCATTGTAATAAATACAATACTAAGTTAGGCATAAAAACCGGAAATGGAATATGTAACCAATATGTGCACAGAACAGAAACTTGTCAAAGCATTAACTTTCCTTCGTTTTCTTTTGCAAATAAAATCATCATGGATGAGTAAGTTGATATTCACCCTATCAGAATTCAAATGTGATCTGAACTAAAGGGCCTGCTGAACTATACGCGAGATTGCACTGCAGGGATATGTACAATAGTACAACTCCTTACCCTTATTGCGTGTTCAGAGACACCGCTCCAATCATTTCAATATAGAATCATTCATCGTATCTTGCCTTGCAACGAATGGTTATATACAAGAAAGATCTGCGATAACGATTTATGCTCTTATCTATACTGCAATAATGTTTCGAAAGACACAATATTACACTATTTGGTAACATGTGAACCCGTGAGCAGATTCTGGAATAGTTTCGTCGTATGGTGGAATACCTTAAGCTATTCACATATAGACACACTAACCCCTAAGCAAATAATTATTGGGTCTCCCAGCCAATCACCAGAATCAGTAGTGCTCATTTATTGCCTCATTGTAGGCAAATATTACATCTACACATGCAAGCGCAAGAAAAAACCTATTTTCTTTCTCCACTATCTGACGATCATGAAAAATAACATCGCTCAAAAAGCCTTTTACGCTAAGGAGAACTCCAAATTTCACTATTTTGAAGAAAATTGGGGACGCTTATACTATTCAATGTAGCATCACTTACAAGATGAAATGAATGCACAGGTCACTTTCTCAAAAACTCCAATCTCGGCTCCGATCTCAGCTCTCGAGCTACTGTAATTCGTGTGTATGCCGATATTCATTCATGCCTTTGTCACTGTAATTTGCACATGTATGTACACTCATGTCTCTGTGGGAAAAAAAGCGGAAAAAAAACAAAAAAAAAAACTCCTTACCCTCCAGTGAGGTGTATTAGTACTAGTAACATGCAAATATGATATGTGCTCACATGAAAGACCTCATTGGTCTGAGCAAAATGGTCTTTACGGCATGTCAATATCACTATTCGTTCGAAAGTTACAGCCATTTGAAGTTGCCATTCCGGCACTACTTACGGAAAAGTTTCAGCAACTCATTAGTATGCAAATTAGATGTTAATGAGAATTCATGACGTCATGAGGAGAACAAATTTCAATTAGGATATTTTAGGCCATGAACGAATGATTATCAGTGAAGGTTCTGACGATCTGACTAGTTCATATTGTTATGTACCGCAAATAGTGAATATCCACACAAACTGTATTGTTGCTATGGTTACCAGTCTTTTCCTAGAGCCTTAGTTACCCATGGTTGCCAAGGCTGTTAACTGCCAAGTCAAGCTATCTACAGACTTTATGTCGATTATTTATCACTTAAATTAATATAGTGCTTGAGTCTGCACCATTTTTATTCGTGCATACCGTATTCTAAGTGGGTTTCTGGCCCTAGCAACCATGGTTGCTAAGGGCCATACCAGGTCACTGGTTGCCTTGGTAACAACTCAGAAAGTGAAAACACTGATTATTCATATTGAACACTGTATGGAATAAGTTTTCATGAATAAGCATAACACTAAATGAATTAATAATACATATTAAAGTACCTAATTACCTAAAGTACCTAAACGGCTTCCGCCGATGATGTCATGAATATCTCATTTGCATACTAATTAGCTAAATGATTTTGAAAAAGCAAATTTGCCGATTTCAGTCTTCAAAGTGCTGTAACTTTTGAATGGATTGTGATAATGACAAGCAGTCAAGACCATTTTGCTCAGATCAGTAAGATCTTTCATATAAACTCACATCATATTTGCACTTTACTAGTACTTTAACCAAATACTGCCCTATACGTGGTTTTATTCTGCCCGTGGTCGTTTCACGGAGCTCGAGCTTGCGAGGGATCTGCGAAACGACCAAGGGCAGAATAAAACCACATATAGGGTGGTATTTGGTTTACTATATAGCTAATATCTGATTACATTTATCTTTTTTAGATCTATTTACCGACAGATTATTTTATTGCAATTTATTCGTTGAATTGCAGGAAATTTCAAAAACCTGTGCAGAAAAATTGTGAATGGCGTACGAATACGAATCGACAAGTATGATTGCCAGGCAACTTTACGTTACGTAGTACGTAATCTTGCGCATAGTTCACTTATTTCAGTTAGTGAAATTTATGAATGAAAGTAGGTATCAATCTATTACCACAAATACCGTAGATTTTGATGATGCCAATAACAAACGTAAAATACAACATTCTGCAATAGAAACAAAGCCCGACCAAATAGTTTATCCAAAGACACACTGGCGTCATCAGGGGCAGACAGTGTGTTGAAAGTAGTTGTTTCTACTGTACACCTGATGGAATTAGTATACAACTGAACAACAACCTATGAAAATATTTTAGAAATCCGAAACAAACCCCATGGAACAGATATATGACAAGTACATGAGTACCTAATCAATAGCCAGAAGGCTACTGAGTTGATGGTATCCTCGGGGACAGATTTAACGTCCGCCAGCAGTGACACCGACTCAGTGGTATGAATGTAGGTATCAATCTATTACCACAAATACCGTAGATTTTGATGATGCCAATAACAGACGTAAAATACAACATTTTGCAATAGAAACAAAGCCCGACCGAATAGTTTATCCAAAGACACACTGGCGTCATCAGGGGCAGACGGTGTGTTGAAAGTAGTTGTTTCTACTGTACACCTGATGGAATTAGTATACAACTGCCCAACAACCTATGAAAATATTTCAGAAATCCGAAACAAACCCCATGGAACAGATATATGACAAGTACATGAGTACCTAATCAATAGCCAGAAGGCTACTGAGTTGATGGTATCCTCGGGGACAGATTTAACGTCCGCCAGCAGTGACACCGACTCAGTGGTATGAATGTAGGTATCAATCTATTACCACAAATACCGTAGATTTTGATGATGCCAATAACAAACGTAAAATACAACATTTAGCAACAGAAACAAAGCCCGACCAAATAGTTTATTCAAAGACACACTGGCGTCATCAGGGGCAGACAGTGTGTTGAAAGTAGTTGTTTCTACTGTACACCTGATGGAATTAGTATACAACTGCCCAACAACCTATGAAGATATTTTAGAAATCCGAAACAAACCCCATGGAACGATCTTTGACAAATCAAAGCAGTGGTGGAATATCAATGGATGGTTGCTAGGGTGGAATACGGGGAAAATATTACACTCTAGTCGATCCCTATGAATAAGACGGTGCTGTCACCCGTAGCTACATAATAAGATCCTTTACTTGTCGTAATACTTTTACTAAAGTAAAATTCATTCATCAGTGAAACACGCTTTTTGGCCGTAATTTTGTTTTAGATAATCGTATCAACTTGAAATTGTGTGTGTCTTAAGCAGGTATCATGCCGTAATTTTGCACCAAATTTCAGAATTCTATCTAAAAAAATTGAGAAAGTTGGCAATCTACCACAATGTTAAATTTCAGTCCAAATGGGATCAAATAAATTTCAACAAATTCAGGGCTTTAATCGTGTTTATGCCCATACATAATGAACCTATTGCGCTGATTTGGAGTCTGAAGGCACAGTTGATGTATAATATGTTTACTTTTAAGTATTATCGTACACCGGAAAAAGTCTTTTGTGCAGACTCTGAAATTCCATGTAGGGGCTGTAATTTAACATCAGGTTAAATAGCCAATTTTTGAGATATAATTCTGAAATTTGTTGAAAAATTGTGGCATGATACCTTACGATACACAAAATTTAAACTTAATACGATGATCCAAAACAAAGCTAAGGCCAAAAAGCGTTTTTCACTAACAGATGCAGTTGACTTTATATTTGTATAAAATGGGTTATTCATTCACGGTTCAGGTCGCTATTTTGGCGAATCATCTCATGGACATACAATGACCTTGGTCTGAGAAGCAATGGTACACAAACTGGACGTGGGTCGCTTGCAAACCTACTGTACTGAATCAGACTTCTAAGCACCTGATTATGCCAATTTGATTGTGCCAGTAACTTGCAGACAATCCGATAATGATACCTTCATGGGTGATACTCGATGCACAGTCATGTACATGTACCCCTTTTTGGACACTTGACATAGTCATGAATAACATCGAAAGAAGAACAGGAAATATTTTTGTATTAAGTTTTGTATACTTCAGCGCATTGTATGCAATTTACTTCATGAACTTCCGGATTACATTATAATCTGTAACTATTAACATGATTAAGAACACTGCGATCTAATCAGGCATTAATTTGATGTGATCTGTTCAGGACATTCGACCTTGGTTTTCGTCATATTTCATGGAGATGCAGGTGTGAGCTTTAATATTGATTCCTTTGATAACATCACATCGATAACAGCAGGCATTCTAAAGTACACCTTGAAAATATATCGATATATCTCTTAATACCATACATCACCAGCCATACAATAGTTGTCGAACTATGACTGCACGGGAATTGAAAAGTAGAATTCTTCTGTTATCAACATCTCGTCATTATATCATAATATGAATATACATAAAAATTCTATGACATGGAGAAGACCATAGTATAATCTGCAGATAGTTGCATAAATAGACTGTTGGTGGTGCACATGTAGTAAGTTTTTCTTTGCTATTTTCTATAATTTTTGTGTTCAGAGCGTCACGGAGAATACAATATGGTAACAATATGTCGTGCTCACTCTCCCCGTTGATTTTAGTGTGAAATGTGATGTTAAAGTGACAATAGAAAAACTTTTTTTTTTTGTTCGATCAGAATGGAATGGAAAAATCCATGACTTTATTGTATGATTAATATCAGTTTGATGTTTGGTCAGGTTTGGTTTCTGTTCCAAAATTTATATTTCAAAATGTATATATTTGAAATACGGAATTGCATTATTGTGGCTAATGTTCGCGCTTGTACAGGATAACAAAACACAACATATCTTCTCGTTCCCACCAGAAGCGTGGGAATATTATCACATCACCCTTTAGTTTTAATTCAATTCAGCCGACCACAGAGACGTATCTGATGTCACATGTAATCACACGTGACTTATCGTGCAAAGCTGAAATTGCTGTCAAGTCTCTGAATTAATTTTGTATCCCAGCAAGCACGTGAGTTTGTGTGTCACTGCTTCTTTAATGGAAGTGTATGGTATCTCCGTAGTTTATGATTCTGGAATTTGGAAGTGGTTGGTTTGTGTGGATCATTGCTATATCGTTAGATTGTTGAGTTACATATATTGTTAGTGCAAGATTTATCACAATCCATCACCTTTGATGTGGCACATTTTGACGGGATTATGTTTTGTATGAGCAGTATCTGTTTATGTCAGATCGCATGACCAATTTGAAATTCGTACTGGGTGAAAGCTTCTATGTGCACCTATGAAACACTCGACATTCATGTTATAGGGTAAAGTGAGTACGGTACATACATACACCTGGTTGTATATCTAAATGGTTGGAAGGTATTCGTTCTGTATACAATGATAAACTATATAAATATGACCACGTGATATATGATCACATAATATAATCTGACAAAACATTGCAATATAAAATTGACGTATTACATTCTACTCTTAATTAGTCCATCAATTTACACATAAACTACATCCATATGGCCTGCTCTGACAAGTATTTATATATGAGATATCTTATCCCTATTGATTCAAAGAGTATAACGCCAATTAAAAATCTGGCATGCACAGTTGAACAGCTGTGAACAATTCTTTCACATCGTGCACTTTTCGCGGTATGTTTGAAAGTCACTGCAGGATTGTCAGTAAAACCTACCATATTCTAGCACAAGTTCATTCCACTTTGGTTATCACTGACTTCGAGTTCACGTTGCCAGTCAAAATCTGCACCTACTCTCTCGTTTACTGTTGCTCTGCTCTGCTATATAACAGGGTCTATTGTCTTATCTACACCCAGAAAACAGGGTCACTCAGTTCACTATGCAATGAGGATACAACAAGTTCTAATCCCCATTGAGTTCGATATTGGTCACAATAGCTATCTAACTGATAAGGGCATGTTTCCATAGACACCAAAAATGCCATTATCCACACTACAAACTACGGACGTCGACTGATGTCACTATGGGATCATGCTGATCATGGGTCTTACTCTTAGAATTGTTTTTCCTGGGGGTTACTTAGTCCATCTTCCCGATATCTGATCACATTTAGGTGTTCATCCAAGGCTCTGATGTGCGTGACAATCGGACAGTTCACTATGTCAAAACACAACTGATGATCGGATCCATTTACTTTTGAGACAGCGTCACACAGACAGTCAGTCACTGGAGGACAGCAGACTCCAGACAGACACAGCAGGCGGTGCAAAACATATGGCTTGTGTATCTACGGCCACAGTGTGACGACCTGTTTCGTTGAGCTCATTTGAATGTGCGTGTGCAGCAGCTGCAAATCATGTGGGGTGGGGGGGGGGGGGGAATGATAAATAATTTTTAAAAGGGATACAATAATAAACTATTAGAGCTCCAAATAGATAACTTTGCGCATTTATATTGCTCACGAATGAAGTTTTAAGTATTTGGAACATCCAGTTCATACAATGTTGCTGTAAGTGACCATAAGTATAGAACACATTGTGATCAATGATTGGACATGACATATTTGTGGACCACATCTGTGGGCGAGGACCTATTTCTCAATAAATCATATCCCTATGGATAATTGAAAATTATTTTACTCACTATGTGTCGGCATCAGCTTCCAAAAAGTTAGCCTTACAGCGTTGGCAACAACATGACCTGACTCCCAAACAAAAGAACTAGGTCGGTCAACGCTCTATTCCATTTGGCAGGATGGAAGAGCACCCTGTACTCATCCCCAACATCTGCTTGGCGTTACACAGTGTTACCAGTTTCGGGATTATGACAGTTTTATGTTTCTGCAAAGTACTGTTCAGTCATCTCACGGGACTGTAAATTGCTATAAACATAAACTATAAACATAAAACAGTTTGGCTTTGGATATAGATATTTGATCGGACTTGTTTCAATTCCTGAATTCATTTATTTTCAATTGAATAAAAAGAATCCAGCAATAATATGAGAACGCATTGGGGTATAAGATTTATCACAATCCATCAACTTTGATTTGAAACATTTTGCTTGTATGAGAGGTATTTGTTTATGTCAGATCTTATGACCAACATTAAATTTGTACTGGCTGTAAATTTTCCCACACATACATCTAGTTGTATATCCAAAATGGCTAGAGGGTATTGGCTCCGTGCACATGGGTAAAATATATAAATACGGTTGTGGACACGTGATATATGATCGCGCGATAAAATGTGACAAAACATTGCAATATAATATTGACGTGTTACATTCTACTCTGAACAAGTCACTGAAAGTATAGATGAAAATGTTTCGATATGGTTTGCTCTGACAAGTGTGTGTGGGGGACATATTATCTCTGATCATTCCAACAGTGAACTCGAATCTGACGCTGATAAAAATTGAACAGGTTTAATATAAACATGCAGTTGAACAGTTGATCAAAATATAAACATTTCTTTCACATGGTGCATTTTTTCCTGTATGTTAGAACGCCACTGCAAGGTCGTCAGAGCTGACCATACCAAATCGGTCACAAGTTCATTCCACTTTGGTTATCACTGACATCGAGTTAACCCTACCAGTTTAAACCTACTATCTCGTTTAATGTTCCTCGGCTGTGCTTGATAACAGGTTCTGTTGTCTGGACTACACCCAGTTCACTATGTAATGAGGGTACAACAAGATCTAATTGGTCATTGTGATTTATCTCACTGATTAGGGCATGTTTCCATATACATCAAAAATACCATTACACACACTACAACTACATACGGCCTCGACTGATGTCACGATGAGAACATACTAATCTTGTGTCTTACTCTAAGAATTATTCTTTTTGGAGGTTACTTAGTTCATTTTATCGACATCTGGTCACATATCTACACCATCCTACCCCGCCAGGAATTCAGCAACACATCCATAATGTACCCAATGACCACACTACACGTTCCACTCTGGGTGATTTCATTGATAATTTTACTATTATTCAATGAATGCCATTCCCATTATTTTTTATTTGTGTGTAGTAATACATGATATCATTATAAATAATAATGATTTTCATTGTCAATGGATTAATTGTAATACATCTCATGTTTACAAAAGTCCATTTTCTACTATAATCAGTATAACGTGAATATGACCGCCAGCAGTAACTAATCATCTGTCATTGATATGGCTGTTTTTTTATGTGTGACACAGAGACATTCAGACGGTTAAGCAAACCTGGGCAGATTTTGCCGACAGTTTTCCCTTTAATTGTATCCAGGGCATTGACATGCGTGACAATCTGTCAGTTTGCTACAGGGAAACAAACTGATGATGATCGGATCCATTTACTTTTGAGACAGCATCACGCAGACAATCAATCACTGGAGGACAGCAGACTCCAGAAAAACATAGCTGGCCATGCCTGAAATATTGACGTGTGTGTCTACGGCACCAGTGTGAAAGTGTGTGTGCAGCAAACGCATATCATGTGGGAGCTAACCGACAAATCACATTTTTCAGAAGCTATCCTCAGAGAACAATATGTGTCTAACTGTCGGTTCACAATGTAATCATTATGTGCATGTACATGTATAACATGGAAGTAATAATGTCAATGACATTTGATGTCATCTCCGTCATCGTTGTGCACTTTGTGTAAGAGATACCGGTAGTCACAGTAAAAGTCATAAAACACAGTATATTTTCGACTCAGCGAGAGCATCCAGTGCTCATTCCCAACATCTGCTGGACGTTACACAGTGTTACCAGTTTCGGGATTATGACGGTTTCATGTTTTTGCAAAATACTGTTCAGTCATCTCACGGGAGTGCAAATTGCCCAAATCAATTTGGCAGAAACATAACGTTTAACTATGTTATCCGAAGAATGCTTCTGGTATGCAATTACAACCAACGCATGACCACGAATTTGCACAGCTTTCGAACATAACCCAGAATAGATAATGTGAAATCATTGATGAGGTCAGCATGTTCTTGGATATCGCTGTTTGAACCGGCTTGTTTAATACCATAATTTCTTTATTTTTGATTAAATAAAAAAATCCAGCATTAATATGATAATATTAACAAAACAATGTGCTCTCAAATCTTCAATCATCTTGGTTGAAGCTTGGTTATGACAGTGTACTCTGTATAAACCGGATCTCCAGGGAACCAGGGAAAAATCCAGTATGGACAGAGCGCCGGTTTATCAAGAGTCTTCTCGAGAGTCTGATATGCAGATACCGGCCGACTTCGTTTTCGTTGTCCGGTACACAACATAACGTAACTAAATACCGGCCAGCTATTTCAGGTACATGTAGTAATAAACTTTATGGACATCGGCATAGTTAATATTATATTATTGGTAATAGGTCAGATCTGTATAGATTTATTGCAGAACAATCAAGTAAATAATTTGAGTCAATCGATAATTAATTGTGGGTTTTCAATTGACATCATTATAATCTTGTGCTATTAGCACATCTCAAAACCAATTGCAGAATATACATAGTGAGACAAGATTGCGTGATGTCATAGAATTGTTGTCTGTGTTTATAACATGCGCTGATTAATAATGCGTCACCCCAGTGATGCGCTTGTAGTGATTTACTCGAGATATCATGTCAGGTAAATCATGCATTCTTCAAACGACCCCTAACTGACGAAGTTTAGTGCTTGTTAATTACAATTTGTGAGCGCCATGTTCTTGATGTTGTTGTGTTCACAGAGACGTGTGACTAAAGCGCAGCCTTTGACATCGGTCAGTGATCCGATGAAGTATGCTGATTGCAATTTAGACGCCGCAATTTTGAATTGTTGGAGTAACGCCGGTTTGGACAATACGAAATGGCCGGTTGGATCTTAGAAACCCAACTTAGACGCCGCAATTTTTAATTGTTGGAGTAACGCCGGTTTGGACAATATGATATGGCCGGTTGGGTCTTAGAATCCCGGTTTTCAGAATGGACAACATCCGGTATATCGAGAGTTGCTTACTGTAGAAACAAAGGGGAAGAATTCGCGACCTAAAAGGAACGCCGGTATGGACAAAATTCCAGTATATACAAGCTTAGAGCCGGTTTCGGCACACTGTATATATTGCTGAATTGCATTTCATCTATGAGTCAAGTGATTCACGATAGATACAAAGTTTGGGATGATTTATCGCAAGATGTTGAAAATTTAGAAATTAAATCTAGTTCTTCGTGTCAGATGGTAATTAATATTAGAATATGAAGTGATGCATACTTCCAAAGTTTGTTTCATGCTGCAGTAGTCATTCACAGAATTATATTTTGTTGTGAGAGATTGGCATCGAAATTCCTTGGTATGGTTAAAATTACTTCTATCCTGTTCCTATGGAATTTCGAACATGCATAACATGCACTGTTGCAATACTAATGCCAATGCTTATGTCTAGATGCACGAGCATGTATTTACATTATCTGAACTAACACTTTAGCGTCTGCTATATAAAACTACAAACTCTCCTACCGCAAATCACATGCTATATTCGAGTATCTATAAGGATGTCTGATGTGTATATTTAGTGTATGCTCACAAGTGATAAATTTGTAAAATCTGTTCAGCGTCAGCTCATTTGTCATATATTTCCCCGTTCTTGATAACGGGCTCGTCTGGGTCATTATATGGATAACCATTATACAATTGGCAGGTCGGGCATGATATATACCAGTAATGAATGAGCGCATCCTGCGAGTGTAGACAGATTAACATTGGGATGATTGAAGACTTGAGAGCACATTTATACCAAATTATCTAAACCAACATCTCAAATGGCATCATAATATTCCACCTAACAGAACAACAATGTGCATAAAATACACTTTCAGTAATCATGGTAATGCACTAAATGTCAGCATTGAGAGCGCAATATGCATGGATACATGTCAACATAAATGGATGATGTATGATTTTGGAATTGTTATAATTATAATTATATTTCCAGATGTAAATATTACAATTGCTGATGTTACATGACATGATAGGACGTCAAACGCTATAGAAATCAAATTATTTTGTTATTTCACCTGATACAGTGATAAGCCATTACAATTGTTATACACTGTCGCCATCTTGAAAATGACGCAAGATGGCGACAGTGTATAACCTATATCGAAATATGTGCATATTATTCTATTTTTTACCGTGTTTTACTTGAGCATCGTTACTCAGTATCACGCGTAAACGGGAAAATAGTGTGAGCGTTAAGCGAAGAGTGGATACTAAGCAGAAACCGGAACTTTATTCTGAAATATGAGCTACAAACCGTCTCTGGGACTCTAATATCGCCCATCTCGAGCACCGGAAGTTGTTATCTGTGCGCCCGGCAACATCGAAAGCGAGGCTGCGCGTCTACGTCAACAACAACCAAGACTGTCAAGGGATTATTCTTCGCAAGACTCCAGATATCAATGTATTCCTCCGTGCTTCACGCATGTGCACCAGCGACTTCATAGCCCATGTGCTTCCTCTTCCAATTTCGCTTCACAAGAGAATGCACGTTTTCATTCGCTCTAAGTCAAAGTATTTTTTTATACGTGTCTAGTAGTTTTACTCTGAACAGCCAAGAGGCGGTGGAGGTCGATGTCCATGCACAGGACACCGGTTTGTTGGATTCGGACCAACAGTCATCCAGGCAAGTGCCAAAAATTGACGATCATGATGGTTCAAAAACAAAAAGTGTCATGGCGGTCAGTCGTCAGGACGTGAGTGGTCCCAGCCAAGGGCATTCGGGACGTAAGTCTGGGGGGAAAGCCAAGGGCAAAGGGGTGCCCAAGAAAGCTAGCCAAGGGCAAGGTAAAATATTAGCTAGCCAAGGGCATTCATTGAAAGCCAAGGGGCAGGAGACAAATCAATTTTTATCAAAATCTAACAAACTCGTGAAACCAGTTTCGCTTCCAGCCCCAGTGGGAAAAATTCCACTTAAACGAAAGCACTCTTCTGCTGAATTCGTTTTCAGTGGTTTGAGTAGTTCAGAGCGGTCTTCGGAGGACTACGTAGGCACCACTGACTCTGAGGATGAGGTGCAGGAGCCAAGGGCCAAACGCACCTGCCCAGCGAGTTCTTCAGCTGGTTTTGAGATGTTCAACCCTGAGGCAGAATTTAATGGCCATAAGTGGCGGTTGTTTCCTGAACAAGATGAGTTTGTTCAAAAACACTTTACCACCTATGTAAAGGATGAACTCATCCGGGAGTCCATCATGGAGGAAACTCCTATACCGGAAAACTCTTTGCTAACTGTTCCGGAGCTCGACTCTGAGTGGGCAGAAGTTTTGGGTAACAAATCTGAGGTGGTTTAGGCAGAGGACCCTGCCCTTTCTCGGATTCAAATGAAGACCCTCTGGGTGGTCGGACCTTTGGGTCTGTTGTGGAAGAAACTCTTCACAATCCGGCAGCAAGGCAGTGGCGAGTGTGACCTTGGTGATGTGATGCCACTCCTAGAAAAATCAATGCTGTTGGTTGGGCAGGCGTTCCACACCATCAACTTTCAAGGGCGAGTGGGTGTTCTCAGTCGTGTTCTGGGCAGCCAGAAGAAGGCCCAGGAATTTGTTCGCAAGAACGAGGCCAACCTCCCTACTGGCGGGGATTTGCTGGGGGCGCCATTTTTCAAGCAATTGGTAAAACGGGCCAAGCATCAACAGGAGGCGGCAAGCTCCTGGGAACCCTTCGGGGACGCAGTGCCAACCGAGGCAGGGGCCACTTCAAATCGAAGGGACGTTACCAGGGGCACAGCCAGTACCATGGCCAAGGGTACAATAACCAGTCCCACCAGGGGTATAGCCGAGGCATCTACCAGCAGAACCAGCCCCTTCAAAGGGGGCCCTCGTCGTCAGGCTACAGCAAAGACGGGGGCCGGCAGCACCGACAAGGCCAAGGACGCCAATCCAGCTCAGGGGGCCAATCCAGGTACGTCAAGTTTTTCGTTGGTACCAATTCTACACAAGCCAAACCAAGTTTTTCCCCAATTACCAGGTCCTACCCAGTCCTTTTCCATGGATCAGTTAGACGTTAGGCCAGAGGTCATGGCCCTGGGGTTTCAGATTATAACAGAAAATTATCCGGTGGGGGGGAAATTGCAACATTTCCTGTCAACTGGCAACTGATTTCACAAGATCAGGTGATTCTGGATTGGGTGGCAGGGTTAAAGGTGACCTTCTTGTCACCTCCTCACCAGCCCAAGGCCCCTCGCTGGCCCCAGTTTGCGAGTCATGAGCTGGAGCTGATTTCCGAGGAGATAACATCTCTTCAATCCAAGGCGGCAATCATGGAGGTGGCTCCTTCTCTAAATCAATTCTTGGGTCACATTTTCCTTCGGCCCAAAAAGGATGGGTCGTTCAGGCCGATATTCAATCTTCGGGCATTGAGCCAGTTCATAGAGTACCAACACTTCAAGATGGAAGGCATGAGGGATGTGACGCAGGTCCTGCAAGCCAGCGATTGGCTATGCAAAATCGACTTGAAGGACGCATACTTCTGTGTTCCGATACACCGCGAGCATCGAAGGTTTCTGAGGTTTCAGTGGGAAGGTCGCACCTTCGAGTTCCAAGCTCTCCCATTCGGGTTAGCTCCAGGTCCGAGAGTGTTCACAAAGATCTTGAAGCCAGTGCTGTCAACTCTCAGACGGTTGGGGGTGAGACTGGTGGTCTACTTGGACGATTTTCTCCTGATGAATCAGTCCAGGGCAGGGCTCATACAAGATCGGGACACCCTTCTTTTCTTGCTCCAGAGCCAAGGGTTTCTCGTCAACTGGGAGAAATCAAGTTTGAACCCATCTCAAAACTTGGAGTTTCTAGGTTTTATAGTAGATTCCAAGCACCTCACACTTTCGCTGCCGCAGTACAAGGTGACCAGGTGACCAAACTTCGACAGGATTATCAGACAGCTCTGCAGCAACACGAATTCTCAGTTCGGGAACTTGCTCAGCTGATCGGCAAACTGACTGCATCAATCTTGGCAGTGGTCCCGGCTCCACTCCATTACCGGCATCTTCAGATGCAGGGGATAAAGGCGTTGCTTGTACACAAGTCGTACGAGGCGAGTGTGGTGTTGAACTCGAGTTGCCGTCAGGAGCTTCATTGGTGGGTAGAACACCTGGAAGCTTGGAACGGCAAGTCAATGATTTCGACCGGTCCAGACTTGATTCTGACGTCAGATGCCTCAAAGACAGGGTGGGGGCGACTTGGGGCTCCCAGACCACCCAGGGTGTCTGGAGTCAGGAAGAAGCCAGGCTTCACATTAATGCATTGGAACTTCTAGCAGCAACTTTTGCAGTGAAAGCATTCGCTCGGGAACGGGCGAACCTTCATGTTCACATTCTGGTGGACAACACCACTACAGTGGCTTACATTTCCAAAATGGGGGGAACCAGATCAGAGATTCTGATGAGATTGACTCAGGAACTGTGGCAGTTCTGCCTGGATCGGCAGATCACGCTTACTGCAAGCCATTTGGCGGGGGTGCTCAATACAGAAGCGGACTCGGAGTTGCGAGTGTATCTCGACACCAGCAACTGGCAGCTGGACTGTCATCTATTTCGGAGGGTCAATCACATTTTGGGCCCCCTGGAGGTGGACCTGTTCGCGGACAGGCTCAACACGCAGCTCCCACGTTACATGAGCTGGAAGCCGGACCCCACAGCTTTGGGGACAGGTGCATTCCAGATCAGCTGGGAGATGGTTCAAGGGTATGCTTTCCCGCCTGATAAGCAGATGTACGAAGAAAGTCATCAGGGATCAGGCAACGATAGTACTAGTGACACCAGCATGGCACACCCAGCCATGGTACCCTGTGTTGTTGGCAATGTCGGTGGTGGAGCCTGTGTTGCTACCAAGGACCTCGAAGCTCCTGGTGTCTCCTCAGGGTCTTCCGCACCCGTTGGTAGCGGACGGGACACTAAACCTAGTGGTTTGGAAAATCACAGGCAGGAGAACATTGCAACAGGCATTTCGGAGTACTCTTCCGGCCTTATGTCCAAGTCACGAAGGCCAGGCACCAAAGTGGCTTACAAAAGCGCCTGGGGTAAATGGTCGAGCTGGTGTCGTAGCCGGAAAGTTGATCCATTACAGGCCTCTGTGGATGTTGTAGTTAATTTCCTGGGGGAGTAACATAAAAAAGGGTATCAGTACTCTACAATAAATGGCTATCGCTCAGCGATTTCGGCTACTCATCCGGAGCTTGATGGAGTGAAAATCGGACAGCACCATCTGGTGGTTCAACTCATGAAAGGCATTTTTAATGATCGGCCACCTAAACCTAAGTACACTACTACTTGGGATGTTTCCGTAGTTCTGAATTTCATTCGGGGGTTTGGAGAGAATTCCTCTATGCCGATAAGCTCCCTCACTCAAAAGCTGGCGATGCTCATGGCCATAACAAGTGCATGCCGGGGGTCTGAGTTTAAAGCTCTGGATCCTACTCTGATGAGTGATAAGGGGGAGTCGGTGGTTTTCCACATAGCAGCATTACGTATTAGATAAAAGCCCGAGGAGCGCTCCATTACCTATTGGTATTGGAGACCGAGGGCGAAGCCCGAGGTTTCCAATACCAATAGGTGATGGAGCGTGACGAGGGCTTTGACTAATGTAAAGTCCACCACCCCAAAAAATAATCCCCCCACACAATCACTATAGCTCAAGATGTACGAGTTGTAAGTACGTGAACACAAATATGTTATATAAGAGGGACAACATCGTATTGTTCAAGTGAAATTCACACTATATTTAAATTTTCACGGGATAGTATACTCCTCCTCACTGTGAAAGGTGATTGCAACTGTGAAAGGTGATTGCAACCAGTCATGGATATGATTATAACTCGCAGGCATAACTTGGGATTATCACACAAGATTTCATGGATATTAGAAAAATTGAATGGCTTACATGCCACGATATAAATATATCTTGCAGGGACATTTCTTGTTTTGTTTTTTTGATAATCATACACAATGCGATGGATATTGCGAAATTGGATATATAATCTTCACATGAATGCAATGAACGGATATGGTTTGGATTTGTCAGACCAGTGCTTGTGCTGCTCGTTCCTCTATATACAATAAGGATTAAAAAGGAGCGAGACGGATTGAATGGTCGGTGCACGAGTAGTATTACGGAGCAGTACAAGGTACCTGGGCCATGTAGGCATTATGGGAGAAGAGTTCGAGCATGTGCTCCAATATGTCAATTGACCTTAGGACGGTGGGCCCAAGTATCATACACTGCGCCCTAATACTACTCGTCCACTAAATGAATGCCATTTAATCCGTCTGTCACCTTTTTGATCCTTATTGAATATAGAGGAAGGCGCAGGATATGATACTTGGGCCGGACGGTGTATGCTTTGATTTGTTCGTCCCAGGGGATTACTATTGTTCGGCAATATTCGTCCGAGGTGAACGCTTCTGAACTGCTCCTACATGCATTTACACATGAATCAATCCCGTTGTGTTGCAATCAATGAAGCGAGCAAAACTTCTTTCAATATTTCACAGTTGAGCTCAGCTCCAATACTACAAACATATCGCTCCAATTTTCGCACGTAGCTCGCCATTACCTATTGGTAATGGAGAGAAAGAACAATAGAGTGACGTCACAGGTGGACTTTATCAAAGAATAAACCATACTTGCATTGTTCTCGCAGGTGTTTAATCAATGCTGTATGTTGGTTATACACCAGTCGGTCACGGCTGAGTAGTTTTCTGTATGGTTTAAAATAGAGAAACCCCTCGAGTAACAGGGAGTTATTCAACATAGTCTCGGGCTGCCGCCCTCGACCATGTTGAATAACTCCCTGTTCCTCGGGGTTTCTCTATTTCCTAAGCGTCAGTCTAGGCCACATCACACTTTTGTGTTGGACAGGTATGAGGATGAGAGTAGTTTAGAGGTGGTAGAGGCCGTCAAGGTTTACCTTGAGCGCAAACAAGAGTGGCGACATCGTTTGAGCAGAAACATCAGCTCTTAGCTACTGATAGTTCATGATTCTTTTGTCATGGCCAAGTCCCTATTTTTAATAGGAACCTCTCAGGGAGGTTCCTATCTAGATAGGAACCTGAAAGAATTATAAAAATAGGAAAGACTACGAGTGTACAAACAGTGTATGCCAAAAACTACACATGTTTGTTCACTTGAGTCGTTTCATCATTGCCGAAATTTAATCCGGATGACGTTATAGACTGCACGCTGTGCCAGACTATGTAGATACCAGGTCATGCAATGTTGATGGTGTTCATATTGAATAACACCAACATTTGGCGACAGGTGGCAGCACACGAAAATGAAATGTAGTAGCGATTCATTATGAACTGGATGATCGTATTGACAACAAGCATCACAACAGCAGAACTTGAGGTTACGTGTGCGGCCACAGGGACAAAGGAGAGTAGAACCAGTACTCGAGGCTGAGTGAACACGAAAAAAAAATCAAGGATAAGTAGACACGAAACCCATTTCTTGGTTAAACAACCAAACAAAATATTGTGGGTCTTGTTTCTATGTGATATGAAAATTCTAATTGTGAACCTGAACGTTATGACAACCTGTCGAATATTTTGATGTTCATGCGTAAATTGATTCTCACCTGCTCTTTTGTTGAGTTGCCCATTATTCTTGCCCAAATGTGTTTTGGTTGAACTTTCCACAAAGGACTATGGTGTGTGTTTCCCTTGCTCAATATTTGGAAATCAACTTAAAGCCTATTGATTAGTTTGATAACAACAAAGATGTCCGCTTTGATAACAATATGAAACAATGAACTCGAATCGTATTGTAACTCGAACTCGTATTGTAATAACTCTCTACTTCCCTCTCACAGAGAACAATTCTCGTAGATGGTCTTACACTACCATAGTACCTCCAATACTGGTGCCGAGCTTGTCCATGCGAAAATTGATTGTTACTCGCATTTGTTTGTCGATTCGTCCATTATTCTTGCCAAAATGTGTTTTAGTTGCACTTTCCACAAACGACCAAGGTGTGTGTTTTCTTTGTTCAATATTTGCTACTTAACTTTGTTGTAATCTGAGATTATGACATAAAATATGGATAATGTCATCGCTGACTTAATTCGGTAGCAATAAGTCCACGCATGGACAAGCTCCTCACCAGTAGTACCATGGGGTCAAAATTACACTAACAGATATAGTACGGCTAACGCCGCACAACAAGATCGTCCCATTAGAAAGGCTTGCCCCATCTACGATCCGAGAATGGAACACAATTATCTGTCCTCCAGTCAGTGAGGAATGTATGCAAAACACGTCAAATCTTTCATGTGCAGGAACAGTACACAGCCAGGGCTTTAACCAAAAGTGTCACGGTACTGGTACTCACTATAAATTCGTCTCTAATAGCCAGGATCACATTGGCTGACGTATGTCATGCAATTGGCCGGTATAGATGTGTCAGTCTATAAGGCACACTCTACCAGAGCAGCTTCGACTTCGAAGGCGAAGTCTGAGGGGCTCTCAGTGGAACAGATTGTACAGAGGGGTAACTGGTCAAAAGCTGGTACTTTTAGGAAATTTCATGACAAGCAGATAGCGGGCAAATCATTTCCTGCGGTGGTCCTTTCGTAGGCTTTAAACATACGTTGATATCTGGAGACTTGCGAAGAAAATTTGTAAATTTTATAAGTGAAGAATGAACGCAATGTAATTTTTCGAGCAAGTCGACAGATATCTTTCCCATGGACCCTGGGACCACACCCTTGAGTTGCAATAGAGTTTAGTTTTTGCAATCACGAATGCGTGTAATTGACTATGCGTGTAATTGATAATGTACAGAATGTAACATACATGTTTTTTGGTGACACCACTTAATTTCCTGTTTCTGTTTCAGGAACTAAGATGTGAGACAGGACAAGTGTTTCCTCAAGTAGAGGGCTTTAGTTCACCCGGATGGGGTTTCAGTTCAACAGTGGAGTGATTGTGGAGAACGATTGTTCTGTCAGTTCCGTTACGCGTTATTCAGGGAGTGCCTCGTAAAATCGTGAGTATTACGCATTACTCGTGAGGAAATGGCAGTCTCTGAGTGACTGTTAGCGGGAAATAAATAAAATTTCGCTAATTTTACCGTTTTGGAATGTCGAATTTGGGTTTGTTGTACGGAACATCAGACATATTCCGGGTTGTTGTTGATAGTTCAATTAAAGAAATAAGCCTGTGTAGCGATACCTTTGGCTGCACAATATCTGTCATTATGGCTTCGACAGCCGTTCTCCTCGGTTTTGGGGTTGACAATGTTATGTATCGGCATTAATATAGATAAAATGCGAGGTCTATGAGAGTGATGGTATGGGCTTCAAAATGTTTCACATTGGTCGCAGGCGGCACAAATCTAGGTGTAATGTATCATTTGTTTATTTGTTATACTTTACACGATTTGCGTGAGGGAATTACGCGTATGTGCATGAGTAAATACTTTGTTGAAGATGGGCTATTTCTGTTCTAATGCAAATCTTCCTCTGTTTTACTGGTCCATTGGTGAAATAAATTCTAGTTCAAGAGAAAACGTTTGCACTCGGTGGGATTCTGTGTAAAATACATGAAAAAAACTGTCGGTATCGCCAATTCAAGATTTATGAAGATAGGGAGCAACATATTGACGATAATGATAAATGAGGAGTATCGTCAGTACTTGAAGCATGTGCACCCTCAAATCATTCTTTAAAAATCTTTAAAGCAACTGGTTGAACGGTGTAACAATGAAGAAAGATTTCTCCGAGCATTTTATTGTTGGTTTCAATCGATAACCGTTGATATTTCACAAACAAATCGCAAGCATGCGGGTGTTGTTACGATCTGTGTGCGATTTGCATGTAATTCTTGGTAGCATACGTGATGTTTGCTCACTGGGATGTTTCGTGGAAACAAAATTTTAGGAAGAAAATAAACCTTTCCATTAACTTGTTGAAGTGGGGACCTGTGTCGTTTTCTATGACATTCCCTCACGAATAACGCGTAATACTCACGATTTTACGCGGCACTCCCTGAATAACACGTAACGCCTAGCCACCGTGGTTACAGAGAGTAGGAATTAACAATCGTAACATCAGTGACCACTAACACCCAGGCACTGTCCACCTACTACAAAGCTACTGGGGTTATGATAAGGATTTACCGGAGAAAAGAGACTGAATTGGCCTGAAGAAACCATTCCTTCAACCATTCCTCAACCTACTAGAATGACCTCATTCAAACACGACTATTTTAATGACGTCCGGGTCGCGTGTTGGCTTATTTCACGTTTTTGGGTTACGACCTAAACAATAAATGGACACATCAAACACACAGAGTGTAACAATCAATATACCGAAATACTTATACCCTGGTCTAGTCAATGGCATGGAAGCACCTTGTTTATCCTTAAAGATTTTTATCCCGGGGTTCTGATCCGCCAGAGTCGGGAGTCCGTGAAGTGTTACCGAGAGGATCTGTGAAGACACCGACAAGAGTTCCAGTTCCATGCACATGGGAAGTTACTGCTCCATTCTTACATAAATTATTGATTTAATTCTTGTTGCGGACAAGATTCAAGGTTCCACCATGTTTGCCATTCCCAATGTGACCTGAGAGTCGTATACCCCACAAATAAGACATTCACCGGTTTCAAACCAGCCTCTCGGTCTGTGATTATATAATCACGTATACTCTGATTTTCTAACTTGTTTACACTGGTTTCTGACGATATCTTTGCGATGCTAAATGGTATCGTTCTATAACTTGGCATACTTCACCTCGGAGACAAACGACAATTTTCTACCAAATTTCAGACTTCAATAGCAATAATTGAAGAAATTGGCAATCTACCCCAATGTTAAATTTCAGCCAAAAACGGGATCTCGATAATCTGAGCTTATTCGAGGATTTGATCCTGTTTACATCCACCAGGATTCGAAGTATTGTCGTAATTTTAGACCAGATGACACATTGGGGTGTATTCTACACAAACATGTTGATTTTGAAAGATTGCACTGCTACAAACCCGAGCAAATGGATGAAATTGTGTGCGGACCCAGAAATTAAATGACAGGGCTAATTTTAACATCGGGGCCGATTGCCAACTTTTTCATTTTTCGTGATAGAAGTCTGAAATTCGGTGAATGATTGCCGTTTGATTCCCAGGTGAAGTATGCCAAGTTATAGAATTTTAGCATTGCAAAAATATCAGCGAAAAACTGTGTAAACGAGTTAGAAAAATCAGAGTATAAGTACTTATACACCAGTTTCATGAGGTTCATTTTGGATTTTACAAATGTTTGAATAAGTAACTTTTATCTGGCAGTTGAATACTAACTTCCATGAGGTTTACAGTAGGCACAAGTAATTTTTAACGCGTCTTATCCCGATGGCGTCAGTGTATATTTGTAGACGAAAAAGAAATGTTTAATCGAAAAAAAAGATTTAAGTATGGTTCCACTGTTTCTCCTTTGTACCAATGCGAAATGAATATGGTGAGGGTGTTTCAGGGAAGAGAGTATGTGCGTCACACATGTTTGACATTAAGATTCCCTTCGAGTCTCGAATACCATTTTGGCGCAGATATCGTGCTCTGCTGTCGAACTGGTATTCTATTTGGCTTTAAAAAGCTGACAAGTGCAAGGACAATCTTTGTCATCGATATACGAGGCCGATAATATCAGGATCGCGAAGTTATGGGATGTCTGGTATCCTCAGCAACAGGTCTCTCTGCTTTAGCAAAGTTTGTTGTAGCTAACAGAGCAGACCGTGTAGAAGAAGTTTATCAAAATTCAGCCCATCTATACTGATCGGCTGCGCAATTGATATTAATTACGATAACACTTGAGTGTCTGTAAAATCATTAAATCGAACGACCTGGAATTGACAATGTCCGACTGTCAAGGAGTTCTCTAGGGAACATTTTATTGTCGGTGAACGAAAAGCCAGAATATTAATTTGTAGAATGTATACGTATAGAATGATATGATAATCACTCTCGATAATCAACTTTTCTATGTGTATGTGCCCAAATTCAATGTGTTCACCATCATAAGACGATAAAAAACATGAACAATATGGTCCATCATGACGAAGTAGTACACATATGTTTCACAAGGTGGCAGTCGAATTCCATATTCAATAATAAAACGAAAGAATTTAAGAACTTGTCCTCCGTTGAGATAAGGTACCCAGTAACACCATGGCACAGTTTCCATTGTAGCTGGGGCACCAAGGGTCTCTAATCCTAAGTACCACAGTAAGCCAAATGTAAATCAATGTTATGGGAGATAACAATAGTATCTATCAATATTGATTGCATCGATTGGTATATGTTTATACCAATAGTTTGCGTAGTACAGAAAGCAATCATCATGGGTCATCTGCCAATACATGTATCACAATTCATAAAGTCCAAAATATGTCTTGATCGGAGAATGAAAAATCAGGATATTATTTTTCAGAATTAAATAATCACATGCCTGATAGCATAATCAATAAGGCTTACGGTTGAGAAAGACCTCAACCTCCAAGAACTGTTGCAGGTGCGATGACGTGAAACACAACCAACATTTATCGCATTTATATAGTCGGTAACATCACTGAAATATAAATAGACTGGAATGGCCAATCACAGTTCAGCGCGTAACTTCCGGCGGCCATATTGGAAGGACTAACATGTAAACAAAAATCCATTGCGCAATGGATACCTGTCAGTCGAATTGTTTCAAACAGGATTATCTGATATGCACTCGCCGTTGCTCGGATGGCATGATGTATGAGGACACTATAAGTGTATTTTAGTATTGAAGAAGAAAATTGGAAATATCCTGAAATCCACATTTGGATGATAGATCTACATCAATAAACAGTGATAAATTAGATTGTATTGGGCAAATTTAGTCTGCAGTGTTAGTGTAGGCCTATAATGTACATGAATTATAGTCTACGTGCTACAATCAGCAAATGTAGGATAAATTGCCACTATGGGCAAATGTGGATGTGACCAATTAGCGCCATGCTCTCTGTACCATGTGACCAGTTTTGAACTAATCACAACCTATGTCTCAGATTGCCCACGTAATTGTACATCCAACGCATGTACATGTATCAATTATTTCCCTATAGACACTATATGTAGGCTAATCCATATCACCATTTTGAGCTAGATTTATATGAATATTTCATTATTGTCATTGCATGATCGATTATCATAGAGAAACAGAAGTGCCAATTGGTTCGATATGTGCACCCAAAATCTTCAAACACATCATACTCCATGGCCATATGGTTATGAAAAAATTTCACTGCACCCCCCAACCCCCCCCCCCCCCAAAAAAAAAAACCAATGTGTTAATTTAGTACAAAACTAAATTTAGTGAGGCCAATTGAATCGGAAAAAAATTCAGTGAAAAAATCAGTATGATACGTGTCATTTACTACTACTATATGGAACTGGCAACAAGTCGGTTGAGAATATTCATTGGAATATGCCACTTGAATTTAGGCCAATCCATATTGATGTTTTGCTGTGTGTAGGTGTCAATAGTTTATATAAATACAGTTTTGTGAATCTGCACACGTGATGAAAAACAACTGTAGGAAAAAGGCAATACACATGTTTATTTATTGCATAATACTGGTGAAACATTTGAAACTTTCATTTTGTCAACATTAATAAATCAACAAAAACAAAATAATTGACATGTTCAAAATATGATTCAATAAAATATTTTCATGTACATGGGGAAATGACTGTATTTGTAATAAGTGTAATTAGTTTCAAAACACACGACATCTAAAGCCATAAATAATTACATGAGTATCACAATCACGAAACATATATATACATTTATTATTGAATGTTTATTATGTGGCTATTAATACATGTACCAATGAAGTTATACCAGTACATGGACATGTCAAATCTAGCAGTGATAATCAGATAACATACAACATTTGGGTCGAGTTGAATTTGGAACACCTGTCCATTTCAGGTGGACCAACCAAGTATGGATCAAAACAAAATGAGGGACATGCCTCAAACGAATTACTAGTAACATGTCTTATTATTTTATGCATTTTAAATATAAATTCAAACACATTAATATGCTTAATTAAAAAACAACAGTTGAGTACATGTGAAAATACATCATACACAAATCACGCTATATCATGTACCAGTATATGTGTATGGTATGGTACTAGTAATGGATACAAGTGTATCACATGTAATTATTATTTATCAAACTTACTACCGTTCAGTCGCTCAACTGACTGTATATACTAGTAATTTGTAAAATGTATACTACATGGAACTATGTCAATAAATGATTTCATTTCTGATTAATTGTTTGAAATCAAATTGTCTTGTATAAATTACAACCATTTTCAGGTTTGGCAATAACGATGACTATAATAGGCATACTTTACCACTAACATATCAAATATAATGTATGAATACACCATGTATTATTGTATACATTAGTAAATATGACAGTTTAAATATTAAAACAATAGGATCAATGTGTCCAATAAATAATATAACACAGGGCTCACATTAGCACTTGTCCGCTTTGTCACTGACAAGTAAATATACATTTTGGACAAGTAGTTCTGGTGGGTGACTTGACAGGTACCAAATTTCCATGATATAATTTGTGTAACGTCGACGGTCTTTTTGCTTGCAACATTATCGTGACTCAATCATTTTGCTTGTAATATTTTCATGACTCGATGATCTAAACTGACATTTTTAGTGTGCTGTTCACTATAGAACGCAATACGAAGCAATAATGATGTAAATCTGTTTGTGTTTAGTATGAAAAATTGTTATCATCACATACGAATCGAGTTTCGCTGTGACGAAAAAACTATACGCAGTCAGTCGCCCACGACCAGAACCGGTGTCCCCCTGAGTGCCAACATCAGTGATTGCTGATATATTGAATTTGTAGAATTTTATGGCATTTTAGCCACCATTTTTTTTTTTTCAGATTGGAAAAATCAATACCAATCGTCGTATTACCATATTACACCTGCATATCAAGTTTTGTGAATATATCTTGAAAATTCTTCCTCTTAGAGAGTGTACAAGCTACATCATGTACATGGCCGAGTTCTGCACAATATACACAATGGAGAGCGTGTTGTTCAGATTTAGGTATAAATCAATACCTATCCTCATATCACCATATCATATCATGAAAATTCTTCCTCCTAGAGAGTGTACAATTTTGGTGGCTCATGCCTGATGGGAAGGACCCCACAACTAAAGGTCCCCCGTGGGACATCATACATGTAACTTGCCAAGTGACGACCACTTTTGACCTCTAACTTGCCGTACATGACAAGTGGGTTTTCAATGTTAATGTAGAGCCATGATATGACGTCATGTGCACATTCAGTACATTGTCAGAAATCATGTTATCATATACAAAGTACATTTACAACCATTTCAGTTTCACCAATGATAATATTTTTCAATCATATTCACATGTACATGTACAGACATTCTTCGTTGAGACACAAAGAATCACAGCGAGAAAAAATTTACTGATGAATATTGAAATGAAATAACGTTGATGATAATGAACACAGTCTTCGTAAGTGTAGGAATTTGGCAAGTTATACCTGAATAACCTGATGAAATCAATGTCCTCAATTATTATACATGTGTACATATAATTGTAATTATTAATGTGGTCTGTCGCCTCAAACCCGTTATCACACAATAACATTATCATTATAAACCCTCACATAAATACTCGTCAATTTTCATACAACAGTGGCTTATTTGCTTGAATTCAGGGGATATTTTGGGCTTTTTCAGAGCCAGCCGCCGTTGCTATAGAAACGTAATACAATAAGTGCAACACGCAGGTGTTCCGATATGGTAACTTATCAGAACGATTGCTTTACATTGAAAATAGAGGGAAATTTCACATGGATATATAATAATTAAAAAAATTTTTTTGCATAACGTTTAGCAAAGTACATTACAAAGTACTTGAATGGGCATACTGTACATGTACATATTGTTTGATGAAGATTACGAGTAAATAACATATGATTATTATAAATTACCTAGTTCCCAACACTATGAAACATGTTTTTAGGCCTGTCATGTCAACTTTATGTCCATTCTCACATTTTTTTTAACAAATCCGTGAGGTTATGCACCCTCCCCCATACTCTGTACATGGGCTGTGTTAATTGCTACTCCAATCAATAATGAATGACTAGTGCCCATTCCACTGCAAGAACAGGCAGTGCAATAACGTTCCTTCAGGTAACATCTACAATAGCAATCAGCAAACGAGTAACAACGAGCGAGCCTCCAGTATTAACAGCAGCTTTCTTACAGAACCCTGAACCCCCAGACAGAAGTAATATAACAGTTTCCAATGACCAGACAGCAGGGACCAGAAATCTTCACCCTAAACCTAGAACAGCCAGCCTCCTTTTAAAAAGTATTCACTGATGGACCTAACAATCCGTACATCATTGCAATAAATTAGGCCAGGTGCAGGATACATACATACAATATTGGTTCCCATATAGGACTTCCTACATGCTAATAATCCTGAGTACTATGTGCAAGTGTTTTAGTCCCAGAGGCAGATTTACATGTTTCATATCAGATGTGTCTTTGGGAATTACCACTCACGGTTATTTGAGGTGAAATTCAGAGTCACCAAAACTTCCTATATGCTCATACTATAAACATACATTGTACATGTGATCAATATATTAATACAATTTGTCTGTAGAGGCCAATTTTCACATTTCAGATCGCAGCGACCTTGAGGTGTAGCCCTCCTAGTCTTTTGGGCATTATTGACCCAAGAAAATAACAGTTTTCAATGACTTGTGTCGAACTTGATTGGATCGGAGTTTGAAGTTGTGAAGGCGTGCGCCATGATGTTGACGCAAGTCGAAAATATCTGGCAAAGAAGACGCATGAGCGTGATGTGATGGTTGTCAATACCGTCTTGAGTGTCTGATGTGTGATCTCCCAGCTTGAACACATCTCGACATCCAAGTGAAGTCAATACCCTCGTCTGGAGGTTGATGCTGGCGAAGTTCATACACAGCGAGATGACGAATGTCAATGAGTTGGCGAAGGTGATGCTCCGCAGCAATGATGACATCAACAACACCTTCGGAGGGGGATATGAGGTCGCCGTTGTTCTTCAGTTGAAGAGAGATGTACGCCTGACCGTACTTGAGGCTCTGACTGCCGGGAAGTGACAGCAGTGCAGCACGGCAGGTGTCGCAGGTCAGCTTCTGCAGTGCCTTTCTCACCACCCAACCGCTGATATATAATAAGATCTTCATCAGCTTTTTCAAGCACTTCTCCAACTTCTGCGTCTTGTCTGAGTAGAGTGGGTGGGATGTATGTCGAAGTTGCTGACTGAAAAAGTTCCGTGTTATCTTGTGCAGGGTTGTTCCCAGTTGACCCTGGAGTCACAGCGCCAGAGCGGGATATCAGGCGAAGAAATGCTGCCTTGAAGTGCACGACATTCGGATTATTGTTCCAGCCTCCTACAATACACAATGAATAAATTAAATTAATAGTCTATAAAGAAGAAAATCTATATACATGTCAAAGTAGAGGGCAAGGCGTGAGATCAAGGCCTGAGCATGTACAGTACTTGTATATGAATAACATCAAAATAAAAACTTGAAAATTTTGATTTGAATGTATATTGAGGGTTTGCACCTGTCGTCTAAGGTGCCTCCCTAGAATGAACGCCGCGGGGTATGCTATTTTTGACAAATATGGGCCTGTTTTAAAAGAGTGCCAGGGGAGGGGTAAAACTTTGTTGATTACGGTACTTGAAATAGTACTGACCACATCTTCTGATAGCACTGAAGAATAATTATACATGGTCTTGGCTGAACTTGTACATGCAAATGTACTTCAGGATACCAGGCACCAGGAGCTGCTGGGCGAGTCCTATGACGGAATCAACTGCGGAGACCAGGCCAACAATGCAGGTGCTCCTGAAAGGAGTTTCATTGATCACATTAGTATTACTTGCTTTGATATCTGAACAAGAAGATTTCTGTGTACAGAGCTACATGTATGATAACACGAACTATAATATATGTTTGGCTCATTTAAATCCTGATGCAACGTCATAATGGATTCCAATTATAGTTAAAACATGTACATGTAAAACCTTACCAACTGCGAACTTATTAGATTACAAATTCAAACTTGTTTGAATACCAGTGAAATAACAAAAAATAGCTCGAGGGCTGAGATGGTTTTTCAGAGAGATATACAGTGTTAGGCTGTCAAAGTCTGAAATGTTTTTTTATTCAGCATATTAAATTTTACATTGGAGTAGTTTCACAATTTTCTGCGATAGAAGTCAGAAATTTAGTTTTAAAAAGTGGGAAGCAATTAACAGTTGGGCCTGAGATCAGAGTTCGATGATACATGAACAGTATACATGTAAACTAACGGTTATATCAACAAATAAACATAACATGCTAATTATTTATTTGTGTACATATACTGATAAGAGCCCAAAAATACAACTTCAAAATTGATGCAATTTTGTCCCTTATCTATTTGTAGGCAAAGACTGAGGTAAAGCGGCGTGTTGTCTACTGATGTCAAAGACATCAAGTACGCTTTTGTCTCTAGCAGGAACTTGTGTGTGACTTCCAGATTCTGGAGTCTCAAAGGTTGCTTGTATCCATGTGCAGCAACATATCTAATGTTCAGGGTGTCAAAGAGTCTATCGACCCTCTACCAACAAATGTTTTTTATTTGAAAGTGCCAATACTTAGCCTCTTATCTTCATTCATAAATTATAAATCGTGTAATAATGTATATGTACGTGTACCTCGATGAACTCCACTGTGGCATCCCAGTCTCTGAATTGTGCAGTTCCTAGGTGTTTAAGAGTCTGAAGGGCACATGCCACGGAACTTGAGAGGGTCTGGGCAGCAAGCGAAACCTTTGAATATGTATATATGTAAATGTGAATAATCATTTAAACAAACAATACTTTGTACATGTACAATCAAGTTGTTATTATGCATGTTATGTGATGATAGTTACCAGCAGAGTTCAACAATTACATTTTACATGCAAAATTCATGTAGCACTATTGCAATACAGATTTTTCTTTAACGTGTTCGTAACATGGTCAAAACCATATTGTCTCTGACTTGTCAATTCACTCGGCCACAGAGGCAGTGTGTAAACAAGAAATAAACTGTAAAGTTCTTACTCAAAACATTTTTATGTACCTTCATTTTCTGCTGGTGGAAGTTTATGTGGTAAGGGGACAGTTTGTTGGCTAGTCTCAGGCCAATATCTTGTTGCTGCAAGTGTATATGTACCATGTACCGAACGTTTGAAGCAATCTCGAAAATCAAAATAATACTAGCTTATCGGCGCATATGGGCCAGTAAGGTAAAAAATACTGCTACCAAAATGTGTTTTACAGTGTTTTTGAAATCAGGGTAAATACCATGTAATACATGCACACAAGATTTACCGCCGCAATGATCTGGGGGCAGGCAGAGGCAAGTACTTGCGTAAAAACTCGTACGCTTTAGGCGCATATAAATGAAGCGTCAGGGCGAACCGTTTCTGCTCCTCGAAGTACTTCTCTTTTGGAAGTGTAAATAACTCTGATGGGATGTCTGAAAATAAGCTACATGTATGTTTTTCACAGTCACAAAATTTTGCAAACTATATTTTTGAATTTGTACATCATTCATATATGCATATTGATCATTCTGCGGATCAATGCTTCTTTTATGATTACATGTAACATGTGTAAATACATTCAAACTGGTAGTATAGTTTTTTTATACTTTACGTACCGGTATATTCAATTACCTTTGTATGACTGAAGCTTGTCTTGGAGCTCATCTGTGATTAGATTCTGTTCCTTCAGTAGATCTATGTAGTGTTGGCAACTATGTCTGGCCCTACTCTCCCTTGCACGTGTGTGTTTTAGCTTTTTTGCCATCTTCTCCACCCTCTCTTCCAAAATCCTCACTTTCGCTTTCATTGCACATGGAGTTCCACATGCATACATGTGATTTACAAGAAATAAATATATATATGTATGCACTATTTTCGTGATTGAAGCCAATTTAATATTTAGAAGCAAGTCAGTTTCATGATATGACATATATTTTTAAGCCTAATGACAGACTACATTTCATATTGTAGTTATTGTTCAAGTATTGATAACATTCATTTATTACCTCAGTTGGTGCAATATCCTGGGTTTCTGTTTTGGGGGATATGCTTGTAGGTTCCGGTTCTTCCAGTTCCAACGCTCTTTTCGAGGTCCTAGTTGTCCTTTCTGGTAATACCTGGACCTACATTCATGACATGTGACGAAATATTCATTGTAATATTCATTGTCTTGCTAGAATGTTCAATTTATTAGAGCTACAATCACACCACACAAAACAGTGGGAACATCATATAATATTCAAAAACAAAGTATTTAAACATTTGTCACTTCTGCCCAACATACGAGTAGTGTGAAAAAGAGTGAGATAAACTCTGTCCACTCTGGACCACATAGGGTCGAATAATACGGTAAGAATTCATGACTATGTTGAACAACTGTGACCAATCACGGAGTATGCTGGGCTCAACACAAAATATCTACTAATCACAGGTTCCCAACCACCCGACTTAATTCCTTGTCACTATGGGTTATTGGGATGACTGGTGCTAAACCCTACTCATGAAATAGACGTGGAATCAATACCCAGTATTAAGTATTCCGAGCAAACAAAACAGGGTCCGTTATCCAATCTCATAGTCCGGGGACAGAAAGTCATATCAGGCATACGAAGTGAGAGAAAACAAAAATGACAGGGAAACTCATGAACCCCCGTAAATGGCCATTAGGAGGTGAAATCAGGTGTTCCGGAAAGAGTGAGCATTTCCTGCCCCACTAGTGGCACCCGTCATGAATTCCCCAAAATTAACATGAAAATATATCTAGTTGCATGGCAGACATGGATTTGCTGTATTTAACAACCAGATCATGATGACGTCCATAGAATTTCTTAAACGCAGCTATAAGTCTTGGTAAAACATATCCTTGTCGTAGCAGTTTAGAGACTAGCTGGGCACTTCGATAGACAATAATACACACTTGCAAATATTCCGGGAACTGGAATATTGTTGGCACTGCTCCATCACGCAGGCGAACGATCTGCCCCGTATGATCTAGCCACTCGTCCTTGAAGTGCTTACTGCAAAGCACGGCACTTGGTCGACTCTGTCGCTTGCAGTTCCGAATCCAAGCTGCATGCCGTGTTGGATCAATCTCCTCTCGAGGAAACCTGTTGTTTTTGTTGAAAAACAAACCCTTTTGAGGTTTTTCTTACGAAGTTCGATTGTAGCCGTGCTCCTCCATGTTTGTTTACTTGGCCTACTTAGTCCTTCCAATATGGCCGCCATATGACCTCGTTTGAACTGACTACTCGAACGGTGATTGGCCATTCCAGTCTATATTTAGTTCAATGGGTAACATACTGTGCCTGACGAAATACACCATTGGCTCTGGTTGAGACGAAGTAAGCAAAACTCTTACATTTATTCACTATCGAAATATACACTGTATCATAAAGCGGCAGAATTTCAATACATTAATTCGTTCAAACGAAGGAGATTTGAAAAATCAAACTGTGGGCTTATGTTGAATTTATACAGAGTATGTGAGGTTGAATCGTGAACTGGAACACATATAGATGGGCAAGATGATGAATGATGAATGCTCCCAAGAACATAGTCACCCCCATCTGTGAACTCGATATTACTGGATCATTCAGCAAATGTGATTAGTATTCTACAGATGCAGTAGACAGCTTATTATTAAGTATCACGTTTTTTAATGGAGAATACGTTCTTCGTACTACTCTCAACCAATTTTTTTTGATGTATCAATTTATTGATATATGCGCTTAGGCTACGCTTAACCAGGTGACCACGCTGATTTCAGTGTATTCCATTATGTTACATTTACCAATTTCGAGTCAATTCAACTTGATTAGAGTTACACTTCTAAGTCATTCTGCTTGTACACATTTACAGCATCCTTCTACATATTTTGCTCGACCATTTGGGAGCATTTGTACAACTTTAGCTACTTGTCATTCACCCACCTCCTTACTCTAATTTCAATTTTGTTGTTTTGTAATCCAGGAGTCGTCTAGGGTGAGATCCAATTTTTCGGAATAAGATAACAGATGCGTTTTTGCAGTAGCACGAGGATTCAACACTTTCATGTGCCAATGAAGCATGTGCACAAATTGACAACTGCATACTTTGTAGCTACTCCAATTTAAATCTCCAGATAATAAAGCACCCAATTCTGTCCCATGTCCACGTTTAATTCATGGTCTCAAAAAAAATATCCTACATTCCAGGATGTCATCGAGTAAAACCATGTCTTTGGTTATAGTTGACTAATATTTGGTCTTTATTCGTTATGATTAAGGCTTTGGGCTTTCGAATACTCAATTGATAAAAACTGGTTTTAGGATGTAAGCCCTGGAACAGTATGTATGGATTATTTCCCAGTGAGATTTATACATTGGTCAACTGTTCAAGTTATGTCAAATAGAGCCAACACCTCTCATATAGATTTCAAAATCACGTGAACACATTCCTCTGACATTCTCAAAAATACTTTTTTCCGCAGCATTATAGGAATAATACATACATAAAACATGTAAAACAAGACAATTATTTATTAAGTTTATCTGATATATGATTACTATAGAGTATCATGATTTCTGAGAGTCCAGATTAGTTTTATCCAGATGTCTTTTCTGCGGATTTTACCGTACATAATTCATATATGAAAGTGCGTCATACATCATAATGCCTGCTGCTAGTACTACAAGGTACATGCCTGCTGCTAGTACTACAAGGTACATGCCTGATGTTAGTACTCTAAAAAGGAATCACTAGTGTTTCACAACATAGTGGGCAAATGAATGCACCAAAATGAACTGAAACTGCTATATTGACATATCTTTTTAATCGCGCTTTTCTCTTTTCAGGTTAGCAATATGTTCATCGTTAGTCTGGCGAGAGCTGACCTGATTGTCGACCTTATCATGATGCCGATCAGCGCTATATACATCTTCACAGTTGAGAAACTTCAGTCAGGATATATCAATTCTGAGTCGATGTCGACTATACGGCTGGTCAGGAGGTTTGTTTGTCTTTGTAAGTTAGTTGTCCCATAGTCACTTGCATTTACATGTGTTTAGTGTTGAATATTTTGTGATAAAATGATTATTTCATTGAGTTCTAACATGTTCCTACATGCGTCTTGTAGCACTTACACAAAATAAAACCTCATTTTTACAAATCATGTATCTTTGAAAGGAATGACATTCTGACAATACATGGAACTATGCTTTTACCAGTTGAAACTAATAAGTACACAACATGTGAAACTCCAGGGTGACATTTCGAAGTGATTGTAACCTGGAATCTACTCAATCTATTTATGCAAATATATTCTGAATGACAGAATTCTATGGAACTGTCTTACATTTGTCCGTTGATTTTCTGGTTTGAGGACACAACCCTGATAGTGAACGGCACTAATGGTTTTCTCGTGTAAAATTTTATAACCAGATTGGCATAAACACCCACAGAAGGGAATAACTCATGGCTCAAGGCCGTTAGACTTCTTCCAAATGTCAACTTTTGATACATTCGTCATTTCCTGCACAACAATACACGCACTAAATGTTATGTTATTTTTATAATGCCAGTCAAAATGAATTCTTCATAAAATCATCAAGTCGGCGGTTTCTGAGAGCAGAGAAATTGAATATTTGAATTGTGTGTAGGTGGACATTATGAATTCTGGTTACAGCGGTACTTTTCACCATTGGTGTGTATTGACGACCCTGCTTTATTCCCGAGGCCATACACCACTACACGCCAACTCTCGGGCCGTTCACTTCCCTGAGTGGATGTTGCTTGAAACACGGTTATTGAGATCACATTGATTGACCGGAATTAATGTATATACGCTGGTATATGGTATTCATTGAATATAATACCTTGTTCCTAACACTTCTTTCGTACAGGTTCTCTCCTCTGTTCTCCAATGTTTCCTCGAAGTCATTCACTCACTTTGTTCGGCATTATCAAGTATTGGCTCATACGTATGTGAAGCCGAGAGCTCAAAGAAAAGTCAGGGGAAAAAACGCCTGAACATTTCACAACCTGGGTGAAAAATGAGGTTTTTTTCTGTAAAATCCAATAACGCTAATTTTCCTACACGTAAACACATGTTTTGTTCCAGCTTGCAATTGTCTTGTCATTTTTGTTCCTGTGAACAATCTCATACCGGTAGATTCTTCTTGCTTTTATGTCGCATTCTGATTCTGAAAAACGAAAATTGATTCTTCATGGCCCTTACGGCGGTATTGGTTGTTAAAATCCACAACCTCTGCAGTTGAAAGCAACACACACCTGAATTGTAGGAGAGCCAGTCTGGTCAATTTGCTGCAGAACACAATCCAGAAGCGGATATAATGGGGCGAGGTGTGCCACGACACCATTGAACCCTTTTCGATAAAAAAAGAAATGTCCAGGTCCGGGAACCCTGAGTTCATTATTGATACATGTCGCTCTGGAAGAAATAATGCAAAAGTGATTATCAGTTGTACCGTCTTAATATTCTGCTGATTTTATGCAATAACTTATGTGATTTCGATATCTACAAGTTCTACAACCCAACACGAGGGATGTAATGTTGTTTTTGGCAGTTTACGTAATTCCAACTACCAATTAGAATGCTGTTAATTTGAATACCACATCATACCGTTGCACATCATACCGTTATGTTCTATGTATATCATAAATGTGTTATATACGTGTGATAATCATTTAATAAAAGTCAATATCATAATCTACATCCAAATGTCATTTGAAGTCTACAGTTTGACAGTCAATAATTTTCATTTCTTGTTTAACATGATATTGAAACATACTGATTTCTCCAAATATTTGGAATTGCTTTCGATAGTGTAAAAATTGAAAGTTTTCTTGTATACCACCATATTGGTATTATGAATCAAACCTGGATAGCCTAACTTATCATTATTTGAAGAATGTCATACATTTCATACACACAGATAGAAGTCGAAGGCGCAACGTTAAACAAAAATTAGCCCAAGGGCTAAGAAATGTTACCGGACAATATACATTTTAGATATTAGCCTTTTGTCCAGTGACCTTGAAAATAATTTTTCAACAAATATATCACTTCTAGTATGTCCACAATAAATTCCTAAGCTGTAAAGTCGATAATAAGTGAGATATTAGCCAGTCTGTGATCGGTGATGTGACCTAGAAAATGAGGTCAAAGTTCAAGTTCATGAAAAGATTCAGTATATATCATTCCTCTATTTTCGCAATTGATTCCGAAGCTGTAAAGATAATAATAAGCGACATATTAGGTCAAATTCAAGGTCATGAGAATATTCAGAATATATCATTTCCTATATGTTCACAATTGATTCCTAAGCTGTAAAGTTGATAATAAGCAAGATATTAGCCATTTTGTCCTGTTGACCTTGAAAATGAGGTCAAAAGTCAAATTCAAGGTCACTAGAATATTCAGCATATATCATTTCCTATATGTTTACAATTGATTCATAAGGCGTAAAGTCACTAATAAGCAAGATATTGACCATTTTGTCCTGTGACCTTGAAAATGAGGTCAAAGGTCAAATTCAAGGTCACAAAAATATTCAGCATATATCATTTCCTATATGTCCACAATTGATTCCTAAGCTGTAAAGTCGATAATAAGCGAGATATTAGCAATTTTGTCCTATGACCTTGGAAATGAGGTCAAGGTCAAATTCGAGGTCACGAGAAAATTCAGCATATATCATTTCCTATATGTTCACAATGTATTTCTAAGCTGTAAAGTCGATAATAAGCGAGATATTAGCCATTTTGTCCTATGACCTTGAAAATGAGGGCAAAGGTCAAATTCAAGGTCACGACAATATTCAGCATATATCATTTCCTATATGTCCACAGTTGATTCCTAGTCTCTAATCTCAATATTAAGTGAGATATTAGGCCTTATGTGTCCCATTATAAAGCATAGGAGAATTTAACATGGAAAAGTCCCATTTGGGCCGAGTTTGGGCCCAAAATGGCCCACTTCGAGCGATTCAAGGGCAACGAAATTTATACATGTCACAGAGGTACATATGAGGAGTGTTATGCATGAATAAGAAAAAAAGTTACTGAACAGATTTTGAGAAAACGACAGCCAAAGTCCAAAATTGGCCATTTTTTGACGAAAACGGCCGCCATTTTGAAATAATTTCGAAAATCAAAAAACTAAAAAATACCTCCCTCTCGAAATATTTTTAGGCATTTTTGTGCAAACTTTCAGAAAGATTCGATCGTAAACTTTAAAGATAAAAATGTAGACGGACGACGACGGACGACGACGGACGACGACGACGACGACGACGGACGACGGACGCAACGCCACGGCAATAGGTTATCGGACCAAAGGTTCGGTAACCTAAAAAGTTTCATTATCGTTTTGGTTTCATCGTTTTGGTAGAAATACACCAAAACATGAAACGTCATCTCACGTCACTGACAAACAAACGACTGGGAAAGTTCTTTCCACAATAACGACCACCAGATCACCTTCAGGGCAAATATACAAGGGACATCACTGGCAATCAGCAGGGAACTACGGCTGTCAAGTGCCGGAGGTCCCGGTCTCTCAGCTCACTACTGGACCGGCGGCCCGGGGATGATCCACTACCAAACCACGCACACACTTACACACTACATGGGCTGTACTTGGCAATCGATAGTCTAATATAATCCATACATTAACTGTCTCACTCACTTTTATATGGCCGTCAATCGCAGCGGGTCACCCTCTCTGACCTTGGCCACAAACTCATCCCCGAGCCCAATCAAGCGCTTTTCACTCCTCCCCTGCCTTCAATACCACCCTCTGCTGTTGTTGAGGAACTTCCAGACACTCAACTCGCGATCACTGTTGTCATTTAGGAAGAGTAATTGTCTAGGTCAATTGCATGGATATTTCACCCTCTGTAATGGTCGACATATGGGATTCATTTTGTTTATCCGAGATAAACAATTCTGTCTGTTCACTTTTTTTCCTTCATAATGGGAGCTGCATGGAGAAAATTCAGAGAATACTATGCAATGAAGCTTGAATATTGGAACATGCAAATGGAGAGTCATATTATAGCGATTTCAAATGTGACCTTGAACTGATCTTCAACGATATTGAGAAGTCAAAGTAGCGATTTTTGTGTGAAAAAAGTCGTATCATGCAAACGCCTTAACGACCATTTCGATTGGAATCAATTTTAAAATCAGCCAAATTTAGCATTCTTGTTTGTCACGCAAACTTGAAAGTACATCTCGAGATAGTCAGGAATATTTAAGAAATATGCACAGTTCGACAACAGCTCCTTAGAAAATTGTCGTTAATCGTGCATGAAAACATTGGATAGAGAATGATCGGCCTGCCTACATTGCCGTTTGCCACAGTATCTACACAAATACCAATGACGTCATGAGACCGTGTGTAGAACTCGCCCGCAAGACGGGCCGTTCCAAGGAAAAAATTGATGCTAGATTGACTGGCCCGAATTTGAATCTCGATTTGGCACCTCAATTTAGGCACGTAATAGGCCCAAATTTGTACGATTTCTAATTCCATAGACAAAATAAAGCTACCACAGAGTGAATGAATTTTGTCAATTCTAAAAGTGATTATGGCTTTAATGGACAGCGAAAAAAACTTGTCTCAACATACCATTCTCTGTTAACGCTTCTAGCATCTGGGATAATCTTGTTTTAGATGCCAGACCTGTCGTTCTTGTGATATACTGAAAGTATCACTGTGATATACTGAAGTATCACTGGGTATATATACATCATGAGCGTCCTTATACAAACGAGCCGGTAAATTTAGCTTTGAAATTGTTTGGAGAGACTCTCCTCTCAAATTCAGTGTCGTTGAATACTCTATATTTGGTGGCAGTTAAATACTTTTTCTCGAGTAACTCCAGGTTCATTTGCGTCTAGATTTCGACGTTAGGGCGTGTTTGCACATCCACGTCACCCGAGGTGGCAACCTGTTATCCCGTGGTTGACGTCCATCTAATATCAATGTCCCGTGGAGAACCTATATCATTGAATGACCACAGAGGTGTGTTAATTTATCAACCACAATGGCATGGGAATGTCCCGGAATGATGGAAAGGCGATATGTCATGTTGCACAACCCTCTGAGTGGGCAGTAATCTGACAACGATTTCTCACAAAGACGGCAGCATCTCCCGTATGGAAAAAAATGTGCCAAACCCCTTGTGGATTGTGGCTTTAGTGAAATCAGCCTTTGACCTCGACACAAATCAATATTTTTCAGAACATCAAACTCCTGTTCGGGTACAAACTTGGTGGTCATGATATATGCAGACCATTACTAAATTTGGGGTCCATAACCTAGATCCATAGATACTAAATCCACAAAATCAACCAAATGTCCAACATCAACCAATATGTGTATTTTAGTATATATGGTTCATCCTGTATTGTTATCTCACATGAAGGGAGAAAAATGTGATATGCTACAAATCAACTAAATGTCCAACATCAACCAATATGTGTATTTTAGTATATATGGTTCATCCTTTATTGTTATCTCACATGAAGGGAGAAATATGTGATATGCTACAGGCATAAAAGAAGCATGAGTGTCAGGATAATAAAAACGGTGATGCCTAAACCACAAGATAGAAGAGTATCTTTAGTGGTGCGAAACTAACTTTTCTATGCCGATTCGGAGACGGTGACATGTGTTGGATCAAGTATACGGAAGCTCATAGCCGCCACTTCTTAGATATTTAACAATGGTTTTGATACCTTATTTTGCTATTTAAAAAAGCTGCCGAGGTAAGAATCGGCGCCTTGGCTCTTACTCTGCTAATGATAGCATGGCTAGTTTGACAAATTAGGTGTATAGTTAGGTTAACAACAATAATATGAATCATTACATAATGTTTATTTATACAAATATCACACCCTGAATAAGGTTCATTGTTTTAAAACACCTTAATTTTTTATGTAGCCATTATTTTTAAACACACACAAAAGACGCCAAAAGTTAATACGAGTTAGAGATGTATAAATACTATACATCTTTCATAAAAATATAACATATTAGGGCGGGTAAATAAGTAGAGCACCTCATTCAGCGCCTTAACGTGTATACGCACATGTACTTAAGACGCCTTGAATCTCATAGCATATGAAATTATGAATATGAATAATACATACCAGTTTATACCACGATTTCGCCATCTTCCTGGGAGTACAAAAGTTGTTGCTCCTGTTCGTGCAGTGACCAAGTAGCAATGGCACTATAGGCACGTATGTGCATGTATGTGTGTTTCTGTCGCGAAATCGGGCGTCATAATTTAAGGCGTCTTAAATGAATATACATATAAACATAAGGCGCGGATTATGTTCAAAACATTAAGGTGTTGTGTTCCTTTATGCATGAAAATATCATGTATTCTATCCCAGGTGTGTCGTATTTAATTGGTAATTATTTCCAACTCATGTTAATTTTTGGTGTCTTGTATATTTTGACGATTTACGTTTCGAAAATTATGGCATCTTAAAATTTCTGGTGTTTGGAAACATAACGTCTTATTCATGGCGTGATATTTAGATGCAATAAACAGTTCACAAGGATTCATATTATGGATCTTAGCCTAACTATACGCGTAAAATTGTGAAATAGCCATGCTATTATTGGCACAGTATGAGCGAAGGCGCCGAATTTCATCTCGCCAGCTATTTTTGAAACCGAAACAAGGATTCATAACCATTGTTCAACCAGTGTTTAATATCTAAGAAGTGGCGGCTATGAGCTTCCGTACAAGTATTTACCTCTTTCATATTCAAAACCCTTTTCCTCTGACATGAATACCGATTACGCCACTGTAATTAGTACATGGGCTCCGATTATGCAGTCTGTCAAATCCAATATGGGACCGCAACTAGCGCACCTGGCGCACCTGGCATGCACAACTAGCGCACCTGGCATGCACACTACGCCTATATATTCCGAGGTGGGACAGAGACCGGCTGCTCCGATCCACCCGAACTTCGGCGCAAGGCAGAACCAACAGTGAACGTCGCCACGTGCAAAGGAACGTTTATAAATAGCGGACACTCGCAATGATTTATATATGATAATCGGCATGCTCCTAGGTGTATGATTATGCTATTTTTTCAACTTCTCTGGGTTAATTTAAGGTTATATCAATGGGGTCTACCACCTACACAAATGGCGTTTGTGTCCGTTCGTAGTCGTCCGTCTGCGGTTTTTTTTTTTGTCTTTGGAGTTTGTGGTCGAATCTTTTTGATCAAACTTGGCCCAAATGGGACTTTCCCGTTCTGAATTCTTCTGTGCTTTGTGAAGGGACACTTTGTCCCCTGTGTCTCACTTGATGTTGAGATTGGAGTTTGGGAGTCAGTTGTGGACATAGGGGAGGTGATATATATGCTGATTGTCCTCGTGGCCTTCATTGCGGCCTTTGATCTCTTTTTCAAGGTTGAAGAACAGAACGGCTAATACATAAAGTATAAAACCTATACCAGTATTGTCCTATAACCTATCTTAGCATTTAGGCTGATTTTTTTCTGTTTCCCTATTTAAGATTCTTCAGGTTCAGGTGTCGGATGGGAAAGGGTAATATATATTCAATTGCAGACTAGATCTGTATCAGTCCTCAGAATAATGAACATAGTATATAAAAAATATATTTTTATGTATTTGAATACGAATATATTTTAATACATTTTTATATATAAGTATACATGTAATTCGAGGAAGTGGAGCGATGTCCATTGTGCTTACGTGCAAAAAATTTTCGAACTTCAGTGTGCACCTGTACTATGTCCGTCCTGCACGTCGTATCTATAATTATTTTCTTGTTTAAGCCATAGCATTGTTCTATGTTGAAACAATACCAGGCCTCGGCCCTACTATGTTGTGTGAACATCTGAGGAACATTTATAATTCATAATTCATTAATTTCTCCTCGAGTATTATACGTATTTCATTTCTCTATATGTAATTAGAAAAAAAAAACATTGGTCCAATCCAATCATAATCTTGTCAATAATTGAGAAATTTGGAATCTATATATATATGTAGTTGATTTGCTCTTATACAGTTGTTATTGGTATTACGCTGTGGTCTTGGGTTTGAACACTGTATAAAATTCAGACTAAGGTTCTTGGATTCCATTACGGTAATTTGGATCAAACGTCCTATTGTATACTTAGTTTTGAAATTTTCTTCGAATAAAACTGGTGTTTAAACAATTATACTGCTATGGATTTGCGATCGATGGAGCTAATCCAGGAATATTACATATTTTAGGGTAATTCGGAGTTGTGTTTTGCATTGGTGTTCTTTTTCCATCTTCTATGTATATATCCCACAACTAAAACAGTGTTCTAGATGTCTTGTTATACTATGGATATGTGATCGCTGGCGCTGATCGGAAAATTTTACCTCTGACGGCAAATTTGACGATTTGTAAAAACCATTGCAAAAACTATCCATGAACAAAATACGTGTATAGAGGCCATATAACACTATCGGTTTGTGATCACTGGCATTCGTTCGGAAATATCATCCTTTTTACAGTTACTCTGAACCCTAGGATATTATGGATTTGTGATCGCTATTTCGGTTTGGACTCTGAGCCAAATGACATGGGTTTGCGATCGTTGTCTTGATTTGGAAATAAAATTTACGTGGAAATGAGTACAACATAATAAATAATACTATATGTTACACCAAATGTGCTATCGCCATCGCATGTTCAATTATTTGCATTGGACAGTAGTTTTGAATTCTATTACATTATTGACTTGTACTCGTTTCAATGTTTGAGAGAATCATTGACTGTTTCGGTGCACATAGTAATAATACGATGTAATAGGTGCACACTAATGAATAGAACTTATTTCTCGCATAAGACTCCCAATATCTAATGTAAATATAGAAATATTTCGTGTGTATATGTTTTGTTGTTTACGCATGATATGTTAGTTATTCTGGCAGAGCCCGTTGATCGCAGTTTCTTTAGGAAACGGCCCTTTTTGTTTGCATTTCTGCTTTTGGGTGTTAGCTCGTCTTCTCTGTGTCTTTTTTGCTGTTTTTAGTGTCCACTGTATCAATCCGTTGTCAATATAAATGTCGATAGTTAGAATATGTAGTGCAAACGTGCGTGGTATAAACGAGGATTTGAAGAGGCGCGATGTGTTCGATTATCTATCTAGACTAAATTATAGCATTTATTGTATTCAAGATATACACTGCAGTTCCAAGCAAGAAATGAAATTTAAAAGGGATTGTAATGGGGAAATGTTAATAGCTAATGGGAGTTCTAATTCTAGAGGAGTAGCCATCATGTTCAAACAAAACTTAGTATATCAGATACAATCTATCGATAGAGACAAAAACGGAAACTTCATATGCGTTAGAATGAACACACTCAATACAGATATTTGCTTAATCACCCTGTATGGACCCAACATAGACGACCCACAATTTTATGAAACTTTGGGAAATATTATCAGCGATATGGGAACATATACTGTCATTATTTGTGGAGACTGGAATTTAGTTCAAGATCAACTATTAGATACAAAATATTATAAGCGGGATAACAATAAAAAAGCTCGGAAACAAGTACTTAGTCTCATGCAACAATACGATTTAGTAGATCCATGGAGGGTCAACAATCCAGATAGTCATCAATATACTTGGTTCCAACGAAATCCCCTAAAAATGTCCAGATTAGATTTTTTTGCAGTGTCGTCAGACATCATGACCCTAACTAATAAATGTTCAATACAGCCGGGATATCGCTCAGACCATTCAATTATATCATTGGAACTAGCGGAACATAAATATGATAGAGGTAAAGGGTTCTGGAAACTAAATACACTATACCTAAGTGACGATACATATATTATGCTTGTTAAAAATACCATAAATGAAAATATCAATAAATATGCAAAAGCAAATCAAGAGTTGTCGAATCCAGATATAGAATTCAATATAGGTGATCAATTATTTTTCGAGACGTTAAAAATGGAAATAAGAAAAAATACAATATATTTCTCAAGTAAACGTAAACGAGAAAAAAACAACGAAGAACGGAAACTTACAGAACACATAGAAAGCATTGAGAAAGATATTAATCAAAACACAAATTCAGAATTAATTAACGAATTATCAGTCTTGAAACGGCGTCTACAAGATATTCGAGAGGAAAGAATAAAGGGATCAGTGCTAAGAAGTAAAGTTCAATGGATAGAGGAAGGTCAGAAACCAACAAAGTTTTTTGCTAATTTAGAAAGAAAACAGTATTTGAATAAATTGATAAATAGAATAAACATAAACGCAATATCATACTCAATCCTCAACATATACTTGAAGAGATTCGACTATTCTATGAAGGACTTTACTCATCAACCGTTAATGAAACCGATCAAAAAGATTTAGATATGTTCTTAAATCAAAAAGCTATTAACGTTTTGACAGACGATGATCAAAATATATGTGAAGGTGAAATAACTTATGACGAAATAAAAGAGGCTATTAAATCAATGAAGCATGGAAAAACTCCGGGTGTTGATGGTTTCCCAATAGAATTCTACATTGTCTTCTGGAAAGATTTGGGACATTTCCTGTTGAGATCTATTAAAGCTGCATTCCAAACTGGGGAATAATCCATCACACAAAAAAGAGGTATCATAACATGTATTCCTAAAGGGAATAAACCCAGAGAATACCTTAAAAATTGGCGACCCATATCTCTACTAAATACTGATTACAAAATTTTGACGACTGTATTGGCTAAAAGAATGAAATCAGTAATGCAAAATATCATAAGTCCAAATCAAAAAGGGTTCTTAAAAGAAAGATACATTGAAGAAAATACCCGTTTTGTATATGACTTGATTCAGTACTGTCAAGATAATGATAGGGAAGGATTGCTATTGTTAATAGATTTCGAAAAAGCTTTTGATTCTATCGAATGGTCATATATTGGGAAAGTACTACAAAAATTTAACTTCGGTGTCAATTTTATTAAGTGGTTCAAGATAATATACAAAAACTCTCAAAGTTGTGTGATAAATAATGGTCATTACTCAAAATTTTTCAATTTGGGTCGCGGATGTCGACAAGGCGATCCTCTCTCACCTTATTTGTTTATCTTAGCTATAGAACCATTGGCCCAATATATAATCTCCCGTTCAGATATAAAAGGGATAGTGGTAGGTACCCATGAGGTTAAAATTGGACAATATGCAGATGACACATTTCTGACCCTAGATGGAAGCCGTCGATCTTTAAAGACAACCCTGGAGGTTTTCCATAGCTTTGCAAAGATCTCTGGATTGAAAATGAATATCAACAGAACTGAAATAGTTAAATTAGGATCATCACAGGACGAGGACCTATGTCCATATTTCAACCTACCATATACAACAACTTTTAAATTGTTAGGCATACAGTTCGATGTAGATTTGACCAAAATGATAGAATTGAACTTTTCTAACAAAATATCAGCTGCAAAGCATATTATTAAATTTTATCAATGTCAACAGCTTTCAATTGCTGGAAGGATCACCGTTGTTAAGATGCATATTTTACCGAAATTCATTCATGTCTTGACGACACTACCAACCCCAGCTAAAAGTTACATAACCGAAATAAACAAAATTCTATTGGATTTTATATGGAACAACAAACGTCCTAAAATTAGTTTAAATGCACTTGTTCAGGACTACAAGGATGGGGGGTTAAAAATGCTTCATTTAGAATATTTTTGTCTATCTTCTAAATTACGATGGATAAAGAACCTTTTGCAAACATCAGAAAAAAATACCTGGAAAATAACTGCTTGTACCATATTTAATACGCCCCATATTAACTATTTGTCAGAAGGATCGCTAAACTATATCAAGAAATATTCAATATCTATCAAAAATATCTTCTGGAAACAAGTTTTGGAAGCTTGGATATGTTATCGAGAAAAAATATATTGTAATTATGACGACCAATATTTTCTTAATATTGTAATTTGGCACTCTGATTTTTGCAAAAATGAAAACTTACAAATACGCAAAAATGAGTGTATCTCAAAAGGAATGGTCTATTTCAAAGATGCATATAACTATGAAGAAAAGACACTGATTAGTAGGACGCAGCTTGTTGATAAATATAATATTCATATGAATTATCTTGACTACTTTAGTTTTAGGGAATCAATACTTAAGCCTATTAATGACAGAATTAAAAAAGATCAGCTAAAAGTAGACTATAACATAATACAACCTATGACAGAAATATGTGGCCAAAAAAAGGTATGCAAATTCTCATATACTAAATTAATCAAATCACTCCCGAGAAAAGATTAATATAAAGATAAATGGCAAGACGAATTATTAGAAATTTATGACAATAATAATTGGGAAAAAATTTTAACACTTGCCTATAAAATCAGTCAAGACAAAACCATTCAAAGCTTTCAGTACAAACTACTACATCGGGTTTTACCAACAAATAAATTACTATACACGTACAGATTGAGGGATAATCCTTATTGTGATTTTTGCCAAAATATTGAAGATGATGTAGCACATTTCTTCTACAACTGCCCAATAAAGCAAAAGATATGGCATGGAATTGCAGTGTGGTTGATGCCAGAAATAGAATTATTCCCCTATATGAATATTAAACACATTTTATTGGGAATTTTTCAAGAAAACAAACCGTTAGAAAATACGATAATATTAAATTTGAAAAGGTACCTATATACTAGAAAGTGGACCACTGGAATATATAATATTTTGGATGCAAAAGCATATCTAAGAAATAAAATGAAAATCGAATCAAAGTTTAGTAACACGACCCAAAGAGCGGAAAACATAACAAAATGGGCCCCCCATTAAGACCAAATTGGATTAACGATTACAGTTAAATTATTATTTTGAAATGAAACTCCATGCTGTCCAATTAGAAATATTCTCGTGCGCCATTACCTTATATTATACAGAAAAAAAATTCGTGTTTCTTTTCTCATAGTTACATTGTGTGGCATATAGGATGCAGTGGAACATGTATGAATGTGTGTGTGTGTTTTTTGTGTGACTTTTTTGTTTGTTTTTTTTAGTGCGAATGTATTATCTATGTAAACGAATGTGTCACTTTTGAATGTATGTTTCTTTCTGACATATGGAAATAAATGAGTCACGGGAAAAAAAAAAAAAAAAAAAAAAAAAAAGTACATGGGCAAACACATGAAAAGACTCAAGTGACGCAGTGCACTAATTACAGTGTCGTGTTCGATATTTTATGTGATTTTATGGAGTATCTATTGTTCAGTCTTGTGGTATTATCCTTGTCACCATTGTTGGTTAGTTTTACACAATTGCAATTAATAAACTACCAAACACATACACTGGGTTTAGCCTCTCAGGGAATGATAATGACTTGACTATCAAATAAATATAAATATTTTGTATTAAGTATTTTGTATAAGTTTCAATTCCATATTGAATTGCACTGGATTATAAAGTGGACAAATGTGGACGGAACTGTTGATTGTTCACGAGTATTGTAGTGCGAGTGCAATATGCAAATTCTGCCTTAGGAGCATTTTCTTTGATAACATACGATTGGAAAAGATCAGCAATATTCATTCTGTGGTTGACAGTTGATTTGATATACGTTTTGATAAATTTATATCGATAAAACAATTATTCATTTTATTTTATCTAATATTTATTCACAATGCTATATATCAAGTTGTATGCCCATACATCGTGACTAAAAACAAACAAACATATATATGACATGTGCTACTGTTGGTTTTTTTTACTTTTATTACTCTCCAGCTTGATGATTTCAGCATCATCCTTCCGACCCGTGACTCTGCATTGAAACATGCATATTTATTTCATTTGCGCCGACCGTTCTTGGTACATGTGGTACGTAGGTGTCAATTTCAAATGCATTTAGGAAATTCCGATTTTCACTACTTGTTCTCTGTCATATGAGGTATTTTGTATCAAGGCTTCTCTTTGGGTGATATATTGTACACAGCTTACCTTCACTATCTGGTACAATATTTATCGCAGTATAGAGCTATCTTTATGGGTCAAACTGTAATGCAACCAGAAAACACCAACAAGCTATTTGCTCAGTGTACCTCAGTGCAAGGGGGTATTATTGTGAAATTTCAACTAGTTATTGTGATGTCATTGATTTCAACACGCATTTGACCCAAGAGAGGAAACTAGCAGTATTGTAACATCACCATGACAGTTCATCATTAAATGCCTTGTATTGTATTGTATTTTGTTTCTGTTGCAGAATGTTGTATTTTACGATTGCTATTGGCTTCATCAAAATCTACTTGTATTGGTGGTAATAGATTGTTGCTTACATTCATACCATTGAGCCGATGTCATTGCTGGTGGACGTTAAATATGTCCCCGATTATACCATAAACTTTTAATTGTGATTAGGTACCTATGTACTTGTCATGTATCTATTCCATGGGGTTTGTTTCGGATTACTAATTTAGTTCCATAGGTTATTGGGCAGTTGTATGTTAATTCCATCCGGTGTACAATAGGAACAACTACATTCCACATACTGTCTGCCCTTGATGACGCCAGTATTTGAATAAGCTAGTTGAATGGGTTGTGTTCCTAATGCAAAATGTTGTATTTTACGTTTGCTATTGACATCATCAAAATCTAGTTGTGTTGGTGGTAATATTTTGATTCTTACATCGTACAAACACGGTTAGCACATCTCCCAACACAGAGTATACGTGCCGTTAAGTATCTGTGTACATATTGTATATGGACAGTCATAAACGTGTGTAACATTTGGAATTTGTTTAACATTTGCAGAAACATTTGGAATGTGTAGACTTGATATTCACGAACAGTACATGCATGTAGGCTACATGCTTGTTTGATTGATTGCCTAACTGAGAACTGCCCGACAACAATAGAATTATCATTAGCGTGCAATATTCATACATCACTGGTGTTCTATCAGGCGCTATATTATGACACCATTTGAAATATTGTTTTCCATAATTTGGTATAATAAATTACTCGGGTAGTTGTATCTACATCATTCACTCAAGGGTGCATTCACTCAATGGTTATAATAATCCTGCTCGACCTGTCAATTGTATAATGATTATTCATCCAATAAACTGATCGAGCTCGCAAGCAATAGTGTTAAAAATACAACGGAGAAATCAGTCGACGCACAGGACTTTTTACAAATAATACATAAATATCCATCCAGAACACATAAGTGTACTCAAGAATGTTTCTATTTATATGAGTTCTCCAATTGAAATCATATACTAGATTACGGGCGTAAGAGGTACATTATCTTGTTCTAGTGTATACACAAATAGGAATTATTATTCCCTATTCTGTAACTGTTCTATATATGGATTATCATTACTGTTCATGATTTGTCTTCCACCACATATCTCATAGAACAAACATTCCCATGTTAACAACCTTTAACAGCAAAATATGACAACTGGCATGTACCGGTACTTACTAATTTCAAAGTAATTTGGTACAATGACTTTCTTATAGTACAACAGTTTCGTACAACAGACAGACATAGTTACTTGGGCACTACATTGAGGTACACATATAAAGCTGTCATGAATAAAAACCTATCGTAGGACTTGACACGCAAATTCTGCTTGACAGTACCAACGAATTTTTTTTTAATTATACCCATCAATTATTATTTTTGATCAGTCAGTTGATATTTTGATTGAATGTTTGGCTGAACATAGATTCTGTTTCATTCATTTTAGATTTCTTCTGATATCAGTGGTAATATCCATACATATAAGAAAACACAGAAATTCTTCCTCTCGAAGTTACCATGATTAGTCTCATTCCATTCGGTTGACTTATCTATACTCCACACGAGAATAAAATACACATAACTATGCTGCTGACAACATTCCGGTAATCAGGATTGTCGTATATTCTTGTTACGGATGGAGGAGAAGCTAATGTTAGGTGAAAGATGGTGGCTGTTCTCCAGCTGCAATCAGCTAAGATTCGACTCCATAAATGGTCCAGGAACACAATCGGTTATGACACGGTTTTATACGAAAAAAATATCACGGAGTAGATGATTATGAATAGCCAGCTAATAATAGCCAGCCAGACGATCATCCATTGAGGATTGACTGCCCATTAAAAACAGAGATTGCGGTCAAATATTTTTATATTGACTGAAGGTACAAAATTCGCCAATAGATTGCAAAAGAGTGCAACCCGCACCACATTACTTGATGGACACATACACATATACTCATATTTTCATAATCACTATTAATACCACATCAATTGTGAAAAACCACATGAATTGTGAAAATTGATAATCAACGATATCATTTCGGAGATTCATACATTCAGCTTGACAAACACTCACAGCTGCAAATATGTACATTTTGTTTGTGGTCTGGATAATAAATATATGTAAGACTATGTCTTGTGAAAGAAATACATTATGCAGAGCATTTCTTTCAGAAACACCTCCGAGTACATCTCCCGTGAGCTTTCTTATCATTTTCAGGTAATTGATGTGCAACATAAATCTGTCACTGGCCATATCATAAGTTTACTTTGTCTATCGAGGAATAAGTCAGAAATGACATGAAAAGACATAAATTGTCATAAATTCAACATTGTTCAGTAAAAATAAAATGAGTCTCGGTTCGTGATCAATGATGGCTAAGGATCAGTAAGGCACTTTTCGCTATGATCACTGGATAAAGTCATGAAAGCCAATACTAAAACGTTTAACTATAAATGGCAGACATGGCTAGAATTCTAATATTTATAGTTTGACAGTTGTGTACCAAATTGATATGTAATAGAATAGAAAATACTACATTTTGTACACGGTTCACCATTATCCCTTCCAGGACACCATTGAACCCTTTTTGATAATAAAGAAATGTCCAGGTCCGGGAACCCTGAGTTCATTATTGATACATGTCGTTCTGGAAGAAATAATACATAAGTGATTATCAGTTGCATCGTCTTAATATTCTGCTTATTTTATGCTATAACTTATGTGATTTCGATATCTACAAATTCTACAACCCAACACGAGGGATGTAATGTTGTTTTTGGCAGTTTACGTAATTCCAACTACCAATTAGAATGCTGTTAATTTGAATACCACTGCACATCATACCGTTAAGTTCTATTTTATCATGAATATGTTATAGACGTGTGAGAATCATTCAATAAATGTCTATATCACAATCTAAATCCAAAGGTAATTTGAAGTCTACAGTTTCAGGGAAAACAATCAGTAATTTTCATCATTTGTTTAATATGATATTGAAACCTACTGATTTCTCCAAATATTTGGAATTGTTTTTGCTAGTGTAAAAAAGTGAAAGTTTTCTGGTATACCATACCATTGTGGCTTTCTGAATCAAACCTGGATAGCCTAACATATCACAAAATATGTACTGTTGAATATTATGTATGTTCGTGATTTCTGCTTCGCATATAATTAATTGGGTTTCATACTGGTATATTGTCTTGGTGTGTTGTTTTGGAGATATTTAATGGTGCAACAGTTGTGGTAATACTAAATGAGCCATTATAATATTTTTTCATTGCACTGATGCACTAATTTATCAGCTGAGATATGCCCTGGACACAGAGGTGTGTTCTGACGTGTTGCGATGGCATAGCCACGTCTCCCTACCAGCTGATGAAGAACTGCCGGGGAATTATTCGAAGAATGTCATACATTTCATACCCACACATAGAAGTCGAAGGCGCAAAGTTAAACCAAAAGTTTCATTCTTATCGAAAAGTTTTGGTAGAAATACACCAAAACATGAAACGTCATCTCACGTCACTGACAAACAAAAGACTGGGAAAGGTCTTTCCACAATAACGACCACCAGATCACCTTCAGGGCAAATATACAAGGGACATCACTGGCAATCAGCAGGGAACTACGGCTGTCAACTGCCGGAGGTCCCGGTCTCTCAGCTCACTACTGGACCGGCGGCCCGGGGATGATCCACTACCAAACCACGCACACACTTACCCACTACATGGGCTGTATTTGGCAATCGAAAGTCTAATATAATCCATGACATTAACTGTCTCACTCACTTTTAATATGGCCGTCAATCGCAGCGGGTCCCCCTCTCTGACCTTCACCACAAACTCATCCCCGAGCCCAATCAAGCGCTTTTCACTCCTCCGCTGCCTTCAATAACACCCTCTGCTCTTGTTGAGGATCTTGAGGATCCAGACACTCAACTCGCGATCACTGTTGTCATTTAGGAAGAGTAATTGTCTAGGTCATTTGCATGGATATTATACCCTCTGTAGTAGTCGACATATGGGATTCATTTTGTTGATCCGAGATAAACAATTCTGTCTGTTCACTTTTTTCCTTCATAATGGGAGCTACATGGAGAAAATTTCGAGAATACTATGCAATGAAGCTTGAATATTGGAACATTCAAATGTAGAGTCATATTATAGCGATTTCAGATGTGACCTTGAACTGATCTTCAACGATATTGAACAGTCAAAGTAGCGATTTTTTGGTGAAAAAAAGTCGTATCATGCAAACGCCTTAACGACCATTTTGATTTTGCTAAGGGACAGCAAAAAAAACTTGTCCCAACACTCCATTCTCTGGTAACTTTTCTAGCATCTGGGATAATCTTGTTTCAGATGCCAGACCTGTCGTTCTTGTGATATACTGAAAGTATCACTGTGATATACTGAAGTATCACTGGGTATATATACATCATGAGCCTCCTTGTACAAACGAGCCGGTGAATTCAGCCTTGAAATTAGTTGGGGAGATGGACTCTTCTCTCAAATTCAGTGCCGTTGAATATTCTATATTTGGTGGCAGTTAAATACTTTCTCTCGAGTAACTCCAGGTTCATTTGCGTCTAGGTTTCGACCAGAGACCAGAGATGGACTGCCAACTCGTACTCTGTGACCTTGAGCTTGCGTCCAGAGGAAGAGGGGTACTTTATTTCCGGTTTGGCGTTTTCATGGAAAATTTAATTGTCAAAATGCGTCAAATATCGTACGTGACATCATCACTCAGAAGATCGTTAAGATTGAACAATGGCAATAAGACGTTATAGGTTAACAACGGAAGTGTAACTACCCTCTTCCTCTGACCTTTTGTGACCTCAAGCTCAATAACTACAAACAGAGAGATTGATATCAGAGTTGGCAGTCCATCTCTGTTCTATGTCTATGGTTTCGACGTTAGGGCGTGACGCTGTTTGCACATCCACGTCTCCCCATGTAGCAACCTGTTATCCCGTGGTTGACGTCCATCTAATACCAATGCCCCGTGGAGGACCTACATCATTGAATGACCACAGAGGTGTGTTAATTTATCAACCACAATGGCATGCGAATGCCCCGGAATGATGGAAAGGCACATGTTGCACAACCCTCTGAGTGGACAGTAATCTGACAACGATTTCTCACAAAGACGGAAGCATCTCCCGTATGGAGAAATGTGCCGAAGATCCATAGATACTAAATCCACAAAATCAATGTCCAACATCAACCAATTTGTGTATTTTAGTATATATGGTTCATCCGTTTTTGTTATATCACATGAAGGGAGAAATGTGTGATATGCTACAGGCATGAAAGAAGCATAAGTGTCAGGATAAATAAAAACTGTGATACATATGTACTATTACAAACCAAAAGGCTACTGAGTTTATGGTATCATTCTCGGACATATTTAACGTCCAGCAGCAATGACATCGGCTCAGTGGTATGAATGTAAGCATCAATCTATTACCACCAATACAACTAGATTTTGATGATGCCAATAGCAAACGTAAAATACAACATTCTGCAACAGAAACAAAATACAATACACTACAAGGCATTTAATGATGAACTGTCATGGTGATGTTACAATACTGCTAGTTTCCTCTCTTGGGTCAAATGCGTGTTGAAATCAATGACATCATAATTACTAGTTGAAATTTCACAATAATACCCACTTGTACTGAGGTACACTGAGAAAATAGCTTGTTTATGTTTTCTGGTTGCATTACAGTTTTACCCATAAAGATGGCTCTATACTGCGATAAATATTGCACCAGATAGTGAAGGTAGGCTGTATATACAATATATCACACAAAGATAAGCCTCGATACAAAATACCTCATATGACAGAAAACAAGTAGTGAAAATCGGAATTTCCTAAATGCATTTGAAGTTGACACCTACCTACCAAGAACGGTTGGCGCAAATGAAAGAAAAAATATGCATGTTTCAATGCAGGTCGGAAGGATGTTGCTGAAATCATCAAGCGGGAGAGTTTAGGCCTAATCAAAGTAAAAAAACAACAGTAGCACGTGTCATATATATGTTGTTGTTTTTTGTCACGATGTATGGGCATATAACTTAATATATAGCATTGTCAATAACTATTAGATAAAATCAAATGAATGGTTGTTTTATTGTATCAAAACGTATATCAAACCACATTGGGAGATATCGGATTGCCACAACTTGAAATGTCAACCACAGAATGAATATTGCTGATATTTTCCAATCGTACATGTATGTTATGGCACAAAATGCTCCTAAAGGCAGGAGCGGTGGTGAATTTGCGTACTGTACTCGCACTACAACGCTCGTGAATAATCAACATTTCCGTCCACATTTGTCCACTTTATATTCGAGTGCAATTCAATACGGAATTGAAGCTAATACAAAATATTTAATACAAAATATTTATACTTATTGGTAGTCAAGTTATTATCATTCCCTGAGGGACTAAACCCAGTGTATTTGTTTGGTTGTTTATTAATTGCAGTTGGGTAAAACCAACCAACAATGGTGACAAGGATAACACCACAAGACTGAACAATAGATACTCCATAAAATCACATAAAATATCGATTACGACACTGTAATTAGTTCACTTTGTCACTTGAGTCTTTATGTGTTTGCCTATGTACTAATTACAGTGGCGTAATCGGTATTTCATCAGAGGAAGAGGGTTTGTTCCGAATATGAGAGAGGTAAGTACTTGATCCGACACATGTCATTGTCTTGATTCAAATGTGTGTTGAACATTGGATGCATCATGTTTCGAGGCAATTTGTTGGAAATTGTAAATCGGCATTACTCGTCTCCAAATCGGCATCGAAATGTAAGTTCCGCACCACTAGAGATACTCTTCTATCTTGTGGTTTAGGCATCACAGTTTTTATTATCCTGACACTTATGCTTCTTTTATGCCTGTAGCATATCACACATTGCTCCGGACTTTCTGTCCCCGGACAATGAGATTGGATAATGGACCCTGTTTTGTTTGCTCGGAATACTTAATACTGGGTATTGATTCCACGTCTATTCCTTCATGTGAGATAACAAAAACGGATGAACCATATATACTAATTGGTTGATGTTGGACATTTGGTTGATTTTGTGGATTTAGTATCTATGGATCTAGGTTATGGACCCCAAACTTAGTAATGGTCTGCATATATCATGACCACCAAGTTTGTACCCGAACAGCAGTTTGATGTTCTGAAAAATATTGATTTGTGTCGAGGCCAAAGGCTGATTTCACTAACGCCACAATTCACAAAGGGTTTGGCACATTTTTCCATACGGGAGATGCTTCCCTAAATTATTTTCATAGTTTGTTGGGCAGTTGTATACTAATTCCATCAGGTGTACAGTAGAAACAACCACATTTAACACACTGTCTGCCCCTGATGACGACAGTGTGTCTTTTGATAAACTATTTGGTCGGGCTTTGTTTCTATTCCAAAATGTTGTATTTTACGTTTGTTATTGGCATCATCAAAATCTGACTGTATTGGTGTTATTAGAGTGATACTTACATTCATACCACTGAGTCGGTGTCACTGCTGGCAGACGTTAAATCTGTCCCCGAGGATACCATCAACTCAGTAGCCTTCTGGCTCGTGATTAGGTACTTATGTACTTGTCATATAGCTATTCCATGGGGTTTGTTTCGGATTTCTGAATTATTTTCATAGGTTGTTGAGCAGTTGTATACTAATTCCATCAGGTGTACAGTAGAAACAAATACATTCAACACACTGTCTGCCCCTGATGACGCCAGCGTGTCTTTTGATAAACTATTTGGTCGGACTTTGTTTCTATTCCAAAATGTTGTATTTTACATTTGTTATTGGCATCATCAAAATCTGACTGTATTGGTGGTAATAGATTGATACTTACATTCATACCACTGAGTCGGTGTCACTGCTAGCGGACGTTGAATCTGTCCCCAAAAATACCATCAACTCAGTAGCCTTCTGGCTCGTGATTAGGTACTTATGTACTTGTCATGTATCTATTCCATGGGGTTTGTTTCGGATTTGTAAATTATTTTCATAGGTTGTTGGGCAGTTATATACTAATTCCATCAGGTGTACAGTAGAAACAACTACATTTTACACACTGTCTTTTGATAAACTATTTGGTCGGGCTTTGTTTCTATTCCAAAACGTTGTATTTTACGTTTGTTAATGGCATCATCAAAATCTGACTGTATTGGTGGTAATAGATTGATACTTACTTTCGTACCACTGAGTCGGTGTCACTGCTGGCGGACGTTAAATCTGTCCCCGAGGATACCATCAACTCAGTAGCCTTCTGGCTCGTGATTAGGTACTTATGTACTTGTCATATATCTATTCCATGGTGTTCAGAGGTTGTTGGGCAGTTGTATACTAATTCCATCAGTTGTGCAGTAGAAACAACTACATTTAACACACTGTCTGCCCCTGATGACGACAGTGTGTCTTTAGCACAGCTTATGTACTGTCTGTACTGTAACAAAGACTACTAATCGAGCAATATATATTGAACAAATATACGAAGAAAATGATGCCTATTGCAACTTGGATTTGTTTTGAGCACTTTGCTTTAACAGTGTAAATTTATGTCATTCAATAATATTGTGTAGAACTTTTGTCACACAAGCTATAGCTTTTGTCATTTCAAATACCAGTTTCGAAAACTTCGAATTATTTAACGTCCAGCTCTCCTATTCGTTGCATCATTGTGCATCGCATGACCAGCATTATCGGCCGACACGTATTTGCGGCCCAAGCTTATTCATCAACATAGTCTGACAATTTACCAACAATGATCTATTGGGCATAGTAAATATTCATCGTCTTGATGAACATATTCCATGCATACCTGTAGACATCATATTGAGATAAGATGAGATTTATTCATAAGCAATGACATTTGTACAATACAAAATTCACAGATCAGTGACTGGACAACTGATGAAAGAAAAACTCTAAAGCAGAGCTTATGTACTGTCTGTACTTTAACAAAGACTAATAATCGAACAATATATATTGAACAAATATACCAAGAAAAAGATGCATATCGAAACTAAAACCAGAAAACAATATTGTCAAAATACTGATACCAGTATGCAATGCTAAAAAATGACTTAACGTGAATTAACATTTACTGTATATCTTGGCGAGTTGGATGACTGAGAAACTAAGGCCTAAAAAAATTAATTTTCTGTTTCTCGTCCTCTTATTTTTTCAAAACATTGTAGGGAGGGACTTTTTATTTTTCATTTTTTATTTTGCAAAAAATACCGTCCTCAGCTCAAGAGAAAATTGGGTAGGGAGGCACTTTTTATTTTTGGTGGGACGTCATTTCACACATATGAATTTGATTTATCATGTTTATTGATTGATCAAAAAAACACTTGCGCACAGGCGCATTCAAGCCCAGATAAATCAAGCCTTTTGAATTGAAATCATGTGTAACACATGACTTTAATGATTTCATTTCGAGAGGCTTGATTTATTTGGGCTTGAAACCTCTTGGCCGGGCACATTGGCACAGACAGGATGATTTTGTGTACTAGTAGTATTAATATAAAAAATTGTCAGTTCAATGATGAGTAATTGTTCAGAACCGTTCCATCAGTTAATATGTCCTTTGAAGTATAACATGAGGAATATAGTAAATCAATTCTTGATCATAATTGTATATGTATTATTACATACACGTAACCACATAGAATGACTGTGTTTGAAAAATGGTAGCGTCTTTGTCTCATTTGGCGGAGAGTGAAAACAAGGAGGTAGGTTACAAATATGCCTAAGTTGCATGCTGTGATTCGGTTTCTCGATCATTCACTATCCTCAAAATAGGGGCGGGAAAAATAAAAAAAAATCCGGGAGGCTGCTTTTGAACACAGGCGGGCGGGGACGAGAAAGAGAAAATTAATTTTTTAGGCCTGACCAACACAAGAACTATTTGTCAAAAATATACCAACACCGCGGCCGTGAAATATTCATTCACCATTGATGTCATAATAGATGCAATGTTCTGATGCCATTTGAGATGTTGGTTTAGATAATTTGATATAAATGTGCTCTCAAGTCTTCAAGCCTAACTAGAGTGAAAAAATAAATTATTTTAGTTTAGTGTCAATATCAAAGACGGAAGTCTGGGGATCATTTCTGTTTTTACAGAAATGAAATATCTTGAATAGTCACTATTTTACGGAGGTTTGTTTATGACATGTCCTATTGACCTTTCGATGTCATATGCAAATATGCAAATGAGCAATGATGACGTCATATGAGTCACTGAAAGATAATGAGCTCATTGAAACCAGTACTGCACAATATTAAAGAGCATGAAAATAGTTTTTGTTCCACATAATGACTCCATACAGAAAATATTCAAATTTTGAATAAATTTTGTTGGTGTCATGGCAACCAGAGCCGGAATATGGCCCATAGCAACCACGTTGCTATGGAGATTTTGTTGCTAACCACTGATTATTCCACATTATTAAGACCTCAACTTTTGTTATATTATGATCCTTTGTGAAAATGTTAAAAGAAAGTAGCACTTTCACATGTCCTAACAGGTCAATTGTCCATAGCAACCCACCCAACAACTGGTTGCTAAGGGGCGCTAGCTCTGATTGTGTAGCCTTGACAACATGCTGGCATAACAAAAGACTGACTATGCATTACCACAAAACATATCAGTCTCTATAGGAACCTTTATATACATTATAACCCTTGCATAAATGAGGTTTAGATAGCTAATTATAGTACCTGACTCATATGACGTCATGAATATCTAATTATAATAATTAATAAGGTCCTGCAAATTGCTGATAGATTGGAAAAAAAGTAATTCACGAAAATAGAAATATCTCAGCTTGTGATTGAGCTTTTCAAGTTCTGTAAAAACCAAAATGATCAGGGAAACCATCTCCACGGTATAAGAACATAAAAATTATACACTCTAGTTAGACTTTAAATCATCCCAATGTAGATCTGTCTACTCCCACAGGATGCGCCCAATCATGGGTGGCATATATCTTGCCCGACCTGCCAAAGATATAATGGTTATCCATTTAATGACCCAGACGAGTCCTCTGACAAATGAGCCAATGCTGAAAATATTTTACAAATCACTTGCACGAGAAGTCATCAAATACACATAAAAGTACATTTCAGTTCCAAATAATGGACACTATATTCCCCTAGAATTTCTAGTTCATGAAATGTGAACAAATGCTCGTGTGTCGGGTTATCAACATTGGAATTATTATTGAAGCAGTGCATAATGCGCATGTTCAAAATTCCGTAGCAGTATATAGTAGCAAGCAACGAAACAATTAGCATGACTGCACTATAAGAGTAATAGAACATGTCACATATAATAGTGACTATACACAGGAATATATTGGCAATTCAATCACAAGAGAAAAGAACATCGGGGGAGGGTGACAGTGAACCGATTCTGCTGATATAGTGTAAATAAAGAGTAATAGAGCATTCAATCACGAGAAAAGAACATCTGGAGTGGGTGACAGTGGACTGGTTCTGCTAATATAGTGTGAATAACGACCATGGCATGGATATATCTTTCGTAATCTTTATCACTTCATGTCCTAAATCTAACCACTACTAGACACGAAGAACTAGATTCAAATTCTAAATTATCGACATTTTTCATCAAACATTATCTTTGATAAATGATTCGTCTTCCCTACAATGTATTCAGCAATCCCTTTGAACAATGCTGCAATCAATAGCCTACAGGCATCCGTGTTTTTGCTGGGATCGCACTGTAACACCAATATATATATATACTCAATATTTTTAATAGCAAACAAATATGAATATGTTGAAGTCAACAGGATATGAAACGGAATATGGTCTGGAATAAAAACAAGCTCGAATAAACATCTAAGTCCGAAGCCACACTGAGGTCATCAATGCTTAACATCTTTTGGTGTTCAAATACTGTGCGAATCTGTACAGGCAGGCCAAAGACACAGAAAGCAATATTTTGGGCACCACCAGCTGTGTCTGTCTACAGTCTGCTGTCCCCCAGTGATTGACTTTCTGCGTGACGCTGTCTCAAACGCAAATGGATCCGATCATCATCAGTTTTGTGCTGTCCAATCGTAAACTGTCAGATCGTCACGCACACCATTGCCTCGTAAACAAGGGCAAATTGTCCGTCAATCCTGCCCAGGTTTGCTTGACCACCTCGAAGCCTCTGTGCCACACATAGATAACAGCCATATCAATGACAGGTAATTAGTTACTGCTAGCGGTCGTGTCCACATTGTTCTGTTCGTAATGGAGTTACTAAGACTCGAATGTGAAAACAGGGTACCCTTTCTGCATACGTGATCAATAATTTGTGACTTTTTATGTATATCTGATATCATATATATCATTTTTTTTATCACTTTTTCAATCATAACTCCCACATTTTACTTTTATATCATTGTAAATTGTTTTGATCTACCACGTAGTGTTCAGTACATAATACACACTCTTTATATATATTAATAAATGCAGGATGTTTGTGGATTTTTTTATGCAGGATGTGGAACAAAATGTTACTCGTTTGGAAGTTTCATGCATCCATATTGAGCAGATTCTCAGATATGTCATTTTTGAATATTTAAATAGACCACAAATGGCATAGAAATAGAAATCAATCGTGATATTACTGGATCTCAAACTCAGCTGGCTGGGTGTCTGTGATGTTCACATAGCTTCCATTTTGATACTTTAGTATCACTCAGATTTGACCACTAACACTGATTGTGTAACATTCGTCTATGGATTCGGTCTAGGAATATGAATTTGTCTGTCCGTATCCATTTCTACTCAACAAAAATACCATTGTGAATTATTCTCGTCCCCTGAAATTCACACAGGTTACTCAAACACAAAAAATGCAACAACTCCCAGAACTTATTCAGTTTATTTTTACAACTATCTGCAGATGATATAGTGGTTTTCTAAACACCTGTCATACATCATTCATATTATGATATTAGGGAAGAGATGTTGATCACATTAGAACAGTCGAAGTTTCGTTGTCATGCAGTCATAGTTGAGAATAGTCAATGGGCAAAAATAATTATACTCACATAATGTACATGTGTAGTGTTTTTCTAAACACATGTCATAAACTACTTGCATATATTCGTATTATGATATTAGGGAAGAGATGTTACATTAGAACTAAAGAATTTACGTTGATGTCTACTATTATCGATGTAAGATGTTATCAGATGAATCAATATCAAGACACGCACCTGTATTTCCATGAAATAAGGAGTGAAACCAAGGTCAAATATCCTGACTAGATCCAGTCAAATTACAGCGTGATAAACTCGCGGTAAAGATCACACTTTTACATATATCCAAGCTTCGGCGTTACACAAAGCACATTTTCCATTTCCTCCTTTGCTTCCAATCATGTGTAGTGATACTATCCATCACCTTAAATATTACAAACTACGCGTGCATATGAAGATAGTAACACAACAATATATTTGAATGTGTTAATTAAGAAAATATCTGGATTTTGGGTTTAACGTCCAAAAAACAAGTACATTTATAAGACTGTGTATCCAGTATCACTCACGAAGGTATCATTATCGGATTGTCTGCAAGTTACCAGCACAATCAAATCGGCATAATCAGGTGCTTAGAAGCCTGGTTCAGTACAGTAGGTTTGTAAGCCACCCGCGTACATTTTGTGCCCCATTGCTTCCCAAACCAAGGTCATTGAATGTTCATGAGATGATTCGCCAAAATAGCGATCAAAACCCTGTATAAATGACCCATTTTATACAAATCTAGTAAGAGTATCACAATAAGAAAACGAACATACATGTATACCAGTGTTGTATCACACATCTCTAGAGTTATCTGAAAGAAGTTTACTATTTTCTCCCTCCTAGTACCAAGTTGATAGTATCTGATAGGGTGTATAATAAACTTTCTCATCAAAGTTGGTTTATCATAAAAATGCAGGATGATTACCTATGATTGTTTTTGACATTTTTAATTTGCACCTATTGACGATATTCAGTTTTCGATTACTTGGCTACAGCATTATTATGGTCATGACAATAAGTTTAAGGACTGTAGGGTGCTAATTCACTCCCTGGAAAGGAGTCATTGCAATAAACATGAAACGATCATCGAATCAAAGTAAGTAAGTCCATTGTCAGGCAAAATCGAGAATTTTCTAGGGAATTTCGTGCACCCCCATATATGGCCATAGGGGGTGACATCAGGTGTTCTGGAAAAAGTGAGCATTCCTTGCCTCACATGTGGCACCCGTCATGAATTCACCAAAACATGCAATGCTTGTCATGTATTTGGTTTACTTATCAACCGGTCTCGCTAACACATATCCTTGTCGCAGAATTATCGCGACAACTGGAGACTTCTGTGAACAGTCCATCCTAGCTTGGATAAGTATTATGATGGACAATACTGAATTAACTCGCAAGTAGTCGTGATAGAGTTGTTTATCTTCGATCTGTACCCTGTATGAATAACACTCCGTGATACGGGCTATGTTAAATGTCATACCACAGAATCATACCACAGAATTTATTTTCCAAGAAAGTGTTGATTATGAAGATCACATCATGTTCGTAATATTCATTCAAATTCTATGGACGTCATCATGATCTGGTTTATAAATACACCAAATCCATGTCTGCCATGCAAATAGATCTATTTTCATGTTAATTTTGGGGAATTCATGACGGGTGCCACTAGTGGGGCAGGAAATGCTCACTCTTTCCGGAACACCTGATTTCACCTCCTAATGGCCATTTTGGGGGGTTCATGAGTTTCCCTGTCATTTTTGTTTTCTCTCACTTCGTATGCCTGATATGACTTTCTGTCCCCGGACTATGAGATTGGATAACGGACCCTGTTTTGTTTGCTTGAAATACTCAATACTGGGTATTGATTCCACGTCTATGTACGAAGCACTGAAAAGGTGAGCTTCAGGTGAGCTTCGAAATGTAAGCCATTTCATGCCCAGACGGCCCCCACCTACCAGGCATTAAATGTACAGAAAGTTCCTCTGAAATAAACCAGACATACCAAGTTGGATGTTCTCAAACAGATTGGCGAATCCTCCAAGATTGTATCTTTTCCAACATATGGTTCATGTGAAATACATCCTTTCAATAATATCGGACACCCATCATTTGCGGGAGGTTTACATTCTAAATAGTACGTATTTAAACAAACCACCTGCTAAGATTTCGAGAAGGTTATGCTTTCATTGGACTACATTCTCCAGAAATAACTGGTGAAAGTGTTATTTTTTTCCAAGGATCAGTTTCGCGAGAAATGTATCAACATGATCAACAAATCATGTTTTTATGTCAAAACGAGGCTTTTGATATGATGTCCTGGTCACGTCAACACATTAATTTATACACGGGAGTTATCATTCATCTTGGGTTGTTTTTATCTAGTGCATACACGTACCATGCAAGTCATAATTCCTAAAATACTGCATATTCTTGTCATATGCAAGATATTAACTGATAATTTAACAGCACAATTTCTGATTCAAAGGGATTTTGTGCTATTCTAAAATAGAGGGGGTTCTACTTTAGATTAGGACAAAAATATCTCAAAATATTTTGAGAGGGAGATTTTTTATTTTCGCAATTTGTTTTTTTTTTCAAACTGGCAGGTTATTTTCGGTAACCATATTTTATTCTCGTTTCCAACCGTTTATTTGAATTAATTACTAGTACATAGGAAGAATAAAAGACCATGATGACGTCAGTGTGTCTCCTGATATAGCTATTTGACCTAACTTTTTATATTCTAGAAAGCATTCATTTTCGTCTCTTATTGACTGCAGCATTTTCATAAAGTTGTGGATTTATTCTATAGGCTTAAATGTATGAATCAACCTATTACGCCACAAGACTTTAATGGTAACAATAAGAATTTAGAATGAAATACTTCTTGAATAAACACCCGACCCAAAGTTTTAATCCCAATACACACTGGCGTCATCAGTTGTGTAAAATCTAATTACCCTCGCCCCGATAGGGGCAGAGGGTATTGTAATTGGGTCTGTCAGTTTGTATGTCGTTGCCATGGCAATGGAAAATGTAAAAATCAATAATTGACCATAACTCCGGTTCTATTCGAGATAAATTTTTCTAACTAATTTTGTATTTTTCTATGGTCAATTCCTGATCATCTGATATATGGCCCGTGGTCGTACGACCCAAACTCTCCATTATCGCCCGATGTCGAAAAATTGGGGGTCACGGTTTCGAATTTTTTTGGCCAGCGACGTTTCAGTGCAAATGTCTGCGCTTATAACTCAAAGGCAAACCGCCCGATCGATTTGAAATTTATAGGGCAAGAGTGTTATGGTGCTGGCTCAGCCCCTTCAGAATTTTGCCAAAATCGGATGAAAACGGTTGCCATGGCAACGGAAAAAAGAAAATCACATAATTGGCTTTAACTCCAGTTCTACATGATAATAATTTTTCCAACTATTTTTGTATTTTTTTTTGGCCATTTCCCAATTGTATGGTGTACGACCGATGGTCGTACGACGAAAACTCTCCATTATCGCCCGATGTCGAAAAATTGGGTGTCACGATTTCGGTTATTTTTGGCCAGCGACGTTTCAGTGCAAATGTCTGTGCTCATAACTCAAAGGCAAACGGTCCGATCGATTTGAAATTTATAGGACTAGAGTGCTATGATGGTGGCTCAGACCCTTTAAAATTTTGCCAAAATCGGATGAAAACGGTTGCCATGGCAACGGAAAAAAAGAAAATCACATATTTGGCTCTAACTGCGGTTCTATTTGATATTAATTTTTCCAACTATTTTTGTATTTTTCTTTGGCCAATTTCCGATCGTTTGGTGTACGACCGATGGTCGTACGACGAAAACTCTTCATTATCGCCCGATGTCGAAAAATTGGGGGTCACGATTTCGGTTATTTTTGGCCAGCGACGTTTCAGTGCAAATGTCTGTGCTCATAACTCGAAGGCAAACGGTCCGATCGATCTGAAATTTATAGGACTAGAGTGCTATGATGGTGGCTCAGACCCTTTAAAATTTTGCCAAAATCGCATGAAAACGGTTGCCATGGCAACGGAAAAAAAGAAAATCACATAATTGGCTCGAACTCCGGTTCTATTTGATATTAATTTTTCCAACTATTTTTGTATTTTTTCTTTGGCCAATTCCCGATCGTTTGGTGTACGACCGATGGTCGTACGACGAAAACTCTCCATTATCGCCGGATGTCGAAAAATTGGGGGTCACGATTTCGGTTATTTTTGGCCAGCGACGTTTCAGTGCAAATGTCTGCGCTCATAACTCAAAGGCAAACGGTCCGATAGATTTGAAATTTATAGGGCTGGAGTGCTATGAAAGTGGCTCAATCCCTTTCAAATTTTACCAAAATCGGCTGAAAACGGTTGCCATGGCAACTGAAAAAATAAAATCACATAATTGACTATAACTTCGGTTCTAATCAATATTAAATGTTCAACCTATTTTTGTATTTTTCTTTGGCCAATTCCCAATCGTATGGCGTACAACCGATGGTCTTAAGACCAAAACTCTCAATTATCGCCTAATTTTAGTGACTAAATCTGAAAGGCGAGGGTCTGCAATCTCTGATTGTCTCGTTGTTCCTGTTTTACACTGTGACACAATCATTGCACAACTACCCCCAATACCTATATAAAACAATTCAGAGATCGTCGAGAATTCAATAATTTAGAAATCAAATCTTGGTTCTTTATGTCAAGTAGTGATTAGAATTTGGGATATGAAGTAATACAGACTTTGGTAGTTCGTTTCATGTTACAGTAGTTATATGATATATCCTAAATGTTCTGTTGTGAGAAAAATACAAAAACAAATTAATTGGTGAAGTCACCATTACTTCTGTTCACATTTCATGAACTAAAACACTAGTGTATTTTAGTGTCTGGTATTAAAATTAAATGGAATAACACAAATCACTAACACAAATATAATGCTTTGTTCGTGTATCTAAGCATGTCTGAGTACCTAGCCTGATTGATAACAATTTTATGTGTATTGGGTGACTGCTGGTGTAAGTGATTTGTAAAATCTGTTCAGCGTCAGCTCATTTGTCATATGTTTTCCCGTTCCTGATATAACGGGATCGTCTGGGTCATTAAACAGATAACCATTATACCTTTGACAGGTTGGGCGGGATATATACCACCGCTGAGTGGGCGCATCATGTGGGTGTAGACAGAACTACATTGGGATGATTGACATTAGCAGATTTACACCAATTATCTAAACCAACATCTCAATTGGTCTCATAATGGTGCATCTACACCAATGTGTATAAAGTGCATAACATTATATTTGCAGTGATGTACTAAATGCCAGCATTGAAAAAACGGATGAATACATGTTGACATAAATAGATGATATGTCACTGTGGAACTGTTATAATCATACCTATAAATACTCGGATTTTTCTAACTCGTTTACACTGTTTTTCGCTAATATTTTTGTGATGGTGAATGCTATCGTTCCATAATTTGGCATACTTCACGTGGGAGGCAAACGGCAATTTTCTACCAAATTTCAGACCGCTATCGCGAAAATTGAAAAAGTTGGCAATCGACCTCAATGTTAAATTTCAGCCCCAAACCGGATCTCGAGAATCTGAACATATTCAAGGAATTGGTCCTGTTTACATCCATCAGGATTCGAAATATTCTTGTAACTTTGAACCAGAAGATACGTTGGGGTGTATTCTACACAAACATATTGATTTTGAAACATTACTCCGCTACAAAACCGAACAAATGCACAAAATTGTGTGCGGGCCCAGAAATTAAATAATAGGGCTAAATTTAACATTGGGGTAGATTGCCAACTTTTTCAATTTTCGAGATAGCTGTCTGAAATTTGGTAGAAAATTGCCGTTTGACTCCCAGGTGAAGTCTGCCAAGTTATAGAACGATAGCATTAAGCATCACAAAAATATTAGCGAAAAACAGTGTAAACGAGTTAGAAAAATCCGAGTATATATTCTCAGATATAAATATTGATTGCTAAGGTCACAAAACGTCAAACGCTATCAAAATGAAATTATTTTGTTATTTCAACTGGTATATTTATTTTTTATCTCGGGAGTTTTATCCTGCGAGTCGGGAGTCGGTGAAGTGTTACCGAGAGGATCTGTAAGGACATCGACAAGAGTTTCAGTTCAATGCACATGGGAAACTACTGCTCCGTTCTTACATAACTTATTGATTTGATACTTGTTGCGGACAACATTCAAGGTTCCATCACGTCTGTCATTCCCAAGGTGACACTCAAGTGGGTTACCCCACAAAGAACACATTCCACGGTTTTACCCTCGATTTGTGATTAGGTAATCAGGTAAGTACTTGTCATACACCAATTTCACGTGGTATATTTTGGATTTCTAATGTTGTAATAATAACTTTGATTGAGCAGTTGAATACTGATTCCACCAGATATACAGTAGAAACAGGTATACAGTTTTTAACGCATTGTCTTTCCCCGATGGCATCAGTGTATCTTTTGATATAAATATTCAAAGAGATGAAAAAAGATATGTTTATCCTACACCGTACCAGTGTGTTTTCATTGTGTCTTCTTTGTACCATTTGGCGAAGTGAATATGGTGACAATGAATCAGGGAAGAGAGTATGCGTATCACACATGAAGTTGGACATGGTTGACATTAAAATGCCCTTCGAGTCTCGGACACCGTTTCGGTTAGGACGGGGGAATATCAGGCTCTGCTGCCGAACATAACGATATTTTATTTGGCTTTAAAACATGACAAGTGCAATACTAAGTCGATAAAAAATCGAGATAAAATAAGATGTAAACCCTGAGAAAGTATTGATGGATTATCTAAATCATGGAAGAGAGTATGCGTATCACACATGAAGTTGGACATGGTTGACATTAAAATGCCCTTCGAGTCTCGGACACCGTTTCGGTTAGGACGGGGGAATATCAGGCTCTGCTGCCGAACATAACGATATTTTTTTGGCTTTAAAACATGACAAGTGCAATACTAAGTCGATAAAAATCGAGATAAAATAAGCCCTGAGAAAGTATTGATGGATTATTTTTCAGCGAGATTCAAACAACAGTTGAGGTTCTCAAGTGGACCTGTTCAAGTTCCGTCAAATAGCGCCAACAACTCTCACATATAGATTTCAAAATCAAGTATAAAATGTGTAAATGTGTTCACTTGCTTGAAATATTCCTCTAACGTCCTCAATGTGATTTTCTCGGGAGTAATTATAGATAATTGACTGGATACAGTGTTCTCGTGCGTGCTACGACCCAGACCCGACCGAAGGCCTCAAACACTGTATCCAGTCGATTAACTTATTATTAAATGCCGTATCATGATATGTACTCCCTTCAGGAAAGTTATGATTGCAAATGCTGACAATTTCTAGCCATTTTAGGACCGAAAAGCGGGAAATTGTATGGATATTTCCATGCACTATAAAAATAAAAACATCATTTCTCTAGCGCATGAATATGTAAATGTCAAAAGACCGTCGGTTTCTATGCGTGACCCCTGTCAGTATGAAGGAGGTCAAAACTGCAATATATCGGACCGATTGCACTCTGTGTAATTCATTGTAGAATTTTCGTAGGCATATAATAATATATAAATATTACCCACATAATACAAGAAAATTGTTTATTGATTTTATTTGGTATATAAAATCTATCTGATCTATGTCATCTGTGAAAGGCAATATCCTGTAATGCACAACCCTCTGAGTGGGGAGTAATCAGACGACGATTTCGCACAAAAAGGGAAGCATCTCCCGTGTGGAAAAATGTGCCAAACCCCTTGTGAATTGTGGCGTAGTGACATCAGCTTTTGACCTCAAAGAAATCAATATTTTTAAGAACATCATACTCCTGTTCAGGTACAAACTTGTAGGTACCAATTGTCCAATATCAACCAAAATGTGTATTTAGTATATGGTTCATCCTCTTTGTTATCTCACATAAAGGGAGAAATGTGTGATATGCTACAGGCATAAAACAAGCATAAGATAAAGAATAAGCATAAAACTTACTTTTCTATGCCGATTTGGAGACAGGTAGACTGATTTACAATTTTCAACAAATGCCTCGAAAGATGGTGCGTCCAATATTCCACACAAATTTGACTCAAACTATGACATGTGTCTGATCAAGTATTTACCTTTTTCATATTCAAAATAAACCATCTTCCTCTGACGAAAATACCGATTACGCCACTGTAATTAGTACATGGGCAAACACATAAAAAGACTCAAGTGACAAAGTGAACTAATTACAGTGTCGTAATCAATATTTTATGTGATTTTATGGAGTATCTATTGTTCAGTCTTGGGGTATTATCCTTGTCACCATTGTTGGTTTGTTTTACCCAATTGCAATTAATAAACTACCAAACAATGCACTGGCTTTAAACTCTCAGGGAATGGTAATGACTTGACTACCAAATAAATATTAATATTTTGTATTAAATATTTTGTATTAGCTTCAATTCCATATTGAATGGCACTCGAATATAAAGTGGACACATGTGGACGGACCTGTTGATTGTTTACGAGTATTGTAGTGCGAGTGCAATACGCAAACTCTGCCTTTAGGAGCATTTTGTTCCCTAACATACGATTGGAAAAGATCAGCAATATTCATTCTGTGGTTGACATTTCAAGTTGTGGCAATCAGATATCTCCCTATGTGGTATGATATACGTTTTGTTACAATTTATATCGATAAACCAAGCATTCATTTTAATGTATGTAATAATTTTCGAAAATGCTATATATTGAGTTGTATGCCCATACATCGTGATTAAAAAGAAACAAACATATATGCTACTGTTGTTCTTTACTTTAATTAGACCTAAATTCTCCAGCTTGATGATTTCAGCAACATCTTTCCGACCCGTGACTCTGCATTGAAACATGCATATTTATTTCATTTGCTCCAACTGTTCTTGGTACGTAGGTGTCAACCTCAAATGCATTTAGGAAGCTCAGATTTTCACTACTTGTTTTCTGTCATATGAAGTATTTTGTATCGAGGCTTCTCTTTGTGTGATATATTGTATACAGCCTACCTTCACTATCTGGTGCAATATTTATCGCAGTATAGAGCTATCTTTATGGGTAAAACTGTAATGCAACCAGAAAACATAAACAAGCTATTTGCTCAGTGTACCTCAGTACAAGTGGGTATTATTGTGAAATTTCAACTAGTTATTGTGATGTCCTTGAGTTCAACATGCATTTGACACAAGAGAGAAACTAACCATGACAGTTCATCATTAAATGCCTTGTATTGTATCGTATTTTGTTTCTGTTGCAGAATGTTGTATTTTACGTTTGCTATTGGCATCATCAAAATCTAGTTGTATTGGTGGTAATAGATTGATGCTTACATTCATACCACTGAGCCGATGTCATTGCTGGTGAACGTTAAATATGTCCCCGATGATACCATAAACTCAGTAGCCTTTTGGTTTGTGATTAGGTATCTATGTACTTGTTATGTATCTATTCCATGGGGTTGTTTCGGATTACTCAGTTAGTTCCATAGGTTCCATAGGGCAGTTGTATCCAAATTCCATCCAGTGTACAGTAGGAACAACTACATTTCACACACTGTCTGCCCCTGATGACACCAGTGTGTCTTTGATTAAACTAGTTGAATGGGTTGTGTTCCTAATGCAAAATGTTGTATTTTACGTTTGCTATTGACATCATCAAAAACCTAGTTGTATTGGTGGTAATATATTGGTACTTACATTGTACAAACACGTTGAGCACATTTTCCAACACAAAGTACATTTATACGTGCCGTTAAGTATCTGTTGACATATTGTATATGGACAGTCATAAATTTGTGTAACATTTGGAAATGGGGAACATTTACAGAAACATTTTGAATGTGTAGACCTGATATTCACGAACAGTACATGCATTTAGGCTACATGCTTGTTTGATTGATTGCCTAACTGAAAACTGTCTGACAGAAATAGAGTTATCATTGACATGCAATATTCATACAGCATTGGTGTCCTATCAGGCGCTATATTATGATACCATTTGAGATATTGTATTCCATAATTTGGTATAATAAATCACTCGAGTAGTTGAATCTACATCATCCACTCAAGGGTGCATTCACTCAAGGGTTATATTTATCCTGCTCGACCTGTCAATTGTATAATGGTTATTCATCTAATATACTGATCGAGCTCGCAATCAATAATGTTAAAAATACAACGGAGAAATCAGTCGACGCACAGGACTTTTTACAAATAATACATAAATATCCACCCAGAACGCACAAGTGTAATCAGGAATGCTTTTCTTTATACGAGTACTCCAATAGAAAGCATATAATAGATTACGAGCGTAAGAGGTACATTATCTTGTTCTAGTGTACACCCAAATAGGAAATAGTATTCCTTATTCTGTAACTGTTTTATATATGGATTATCATTACTGTTCATCATTTGTCTTCCACCACATATCTCATAGAACAAAACATGGCCATGTTAACAACCCTTAACAGCAAAATATGACAACTGGCATGTACCGGTACTTACTAATTTCAGAGTAATTTGGTACAATAACTTCCTTATATTAGTACAACAGTTTCGTGCAACAGACAGACATAGTTATTTGTGCACTACATTCAGGTACACATATAAAGCTGTCATAAATAAAAACTATCGTAGGACTTGACACGCAAATTCTGCTTGACAGTACCAAAAATTATTTCAAAAATATACCCATCAATTATTATCTTTGATAAGTCAATTGATATTTTCATTGAATGTTTGGCTAGGCATAGATTCTGTTTCATTCATTTTAGATTTCTTCTGATATCAGTGCTAATATCCATACATTTAAGAAAACACAGAAAATCTTCCTCTCGAAGTTACCATGACTAGTCTCACTCCATTCGGTTGACTTATCTATACTCCACACGAGAATAAAATACACATAACTATGCTGCTGACAACATTCCGGCAATCAGGATTGTCGTATATTCTTGTTACGGATGCAGGAGAAGCTAATGTTACGTAAAAGATGGTGGCTGTTTTCCAGCTGCGATCAGCTAAGACTCGGCTCTATAAATAGTCCAGGGACATAATCGGTTAGGACACGGTTTTATACAAAAAATATCACGGAGTAGATCACTAGGAATAGCCAGCTAGAATAGACGATCATCCATTGAGGATTGACTGCCGATAAAAAACAGAGATTGCAATCAGACATTTTCATATTGACTAAAGGTAAGAAATTCGCCACAAGAACACAACCCACATCACATCACTTGGCGGGCACATACACATATACTCATATTTTGATAATAACTATAAATACCACATAAATTGTGAAAAGACACATGAAAATTGATAATGAACAGTATCATTTCACTCACCTGAAGAAGATTCATTCAGCTTGACAAATACTCACAGCTGCAGATATGTACGTTTTGTTTGTGGTCTTGATAATAAATATATGTAAGCTATATGTCTCTAAAGAAATACAATATGATGAGCATTTCTTACCGAAACACCTTCGAGTACATCTCAATATAAATCTGTCGCTGGCCATATCATATCATATCATATCTGAGGAATAAGTCGGAAATGACATGAAAAGACTATTGTCATAAATTTAACGTTTTTAAGCAAAAAAGCTGAGTCTCAGTTCGAAATCATCGATGGCTAAGGATCAGTAAGGGACTTTTCCCTATGATCATTGGATGAAGTCATGAAAGCCAATACTAAAAAGTCTAAATGGCAGACATATATACTTGCCCCGAATTTTAATATTTATCGTTGGACAGTTGTGTACCAAACTGATCTGTAATACAATGAAAAAAGACTAAATTTCGCACACTGTTCACCATTATCATTTTCTGATGTATGTATGGCTTTGGATATAAATGTGTGTAAGGATTTGTTTATTCAAATGCGTATTCATTTTGTTTCTTCGATTGTCTTCATCAATGTTGTATGCGCTCGGTAAATAGGTGAATCATATTAACAATCCATGTAAAACAAGTATAATGAATGACGTGGAGATTATCTTGACATTGTTACATACTTTCTTTTCTTGAAAATACTCCACTATGGACAACTTATTCGATTTCAAAATTTATATCATTACCTGATCAGGATAGTGCGAGATATACCATCATTGATCAAACATCATGCATGTTTGATAAGACGGTGTTTGAATTAGGTTGTTGTTGTGAAATGGTTCTGGCTTGATTAGGTCAACTTAGAAAAACAGGGAATTAAATCAGAGGTAGTTTGGAGAAGAAAGCTGATCTGCAATTCCACATTGCAACATCGTAAAAAATTCATATTAGACCGTCACAATCAGCTAACAAATTGCTCGCAATGACCTCTGATTTTTCAGGAGGGTATCCAGCCATGTTACAGACATTATATTTTAACGTCATTATTGGTGTGGCGAATTGTCATAATACCAACACAGCGATTTATGTCTCCAAAATCTTTGCACTGCTTGAACTGAAACGTACAGAAACAAAAACATGACAGGTTATAACACCTGTCTGAACCACTGTCAATTTTGATTTGAGAGAAAGATGATGATTTATATAGCAGTTGAATATGTACGTTAGATACATCAGTTGTTCAGCTAAACACTGATTTAGAAGTGTTGATGTTATTTCGTCCTGGTGTGACACACTTGGGCATATTTTGAGTACTTTACTCGAACAGTGTAAATGTATGTCATTCAATAATTTTGTGGAGAACTTTTGTTCTATGGCTATTTTGTCATCTCAAATGCCAGTTTCGAAAATGTCATTTTTTTTTACGTCCAGCTTCGTTGCAATGCATGACCAGCATCATCATTTTCTGGCTGACACGTTTTTGCAGCCCGGGTGTTTTTACCAACTTACTCTGACAATTTGCGAGCCATTTCTTTTAATGGGAATGGTAAATATTCCTCGTCTTCATGAACTTATTCCATGCTTACATGTAAACCTGATATTGGGAGGGGATGAGATTTATTCCTCAGCAATGACATTTGTACAATACAAAATTCACAGATCAGTGACTGGACAACTGATCAAAGGAAAAATCTGAATTAGAGCTTATGTACTGTCTGTCCCCTTAACAAAGACCAATAATTGAATAATATCAAACAAATATACCCAAGAAAAAATGCATATTACAAATAAGCCCAGCAAACTTACTAAACACTACTTAGTGGGCAATGTTCGAAAATGACATAACATGAATTTAACGTCCACGGTATATCTTTGCGAGTTTGATGATGGAAAAACTAACCAACAACAACTATTTCACAAAAATATAGCTCATACCAGCACCACGGCCGTGAAATATTCATTCATCATTGATCTCATACTAGATGCAATATCATGATACCAATTGAGATGTTGGTTCAGATAATTTGGTATAAATGTGCTCTCAAGTCTTCAATCATCCCTATGTGAATCTGTCTACACTCGCAGGATGCTCCCACTCATGGGTGGCATATATCTTGCCCGACCTGCCAAAGATATAATGGTTATCCATTTATTGACCCAGAAAAGTCCTGTGGCAAATGAGCTAATGGTGAACAGTTTTTACAAATCACTTGCGCGAGAAATCATCAAATACACATAAAAGTGTTATCAATCAGGCTAGGTACTCAGACAGCCTGAAATATACAAATATAGCACGTGATTCGTGGTATGGAACGTACATTACATTTTAGTTCAAAAATTGGACGCTATATTGCCCTAGAATTTCTAGTTCATGAAATGTGAACGAATGCTCGTGTGTCTGGTCATCAGCATTGGAATTAGTTCTAAATAAATGCGTGATGCGTATGTTCAAAATTCCGTAGCAATATATATACTCTAATTATTCTAACTTGTTTACACTTTTTTGTTCATATTTTGGCGATGTTAAATGGTATCATTTTATAACTTTTCCTACTTCACCTGGGAGTCAAACGGCATTTTTTTTACTGAATTACCGACATCTATTAGGATGTCTTGACGTGATAAATTTCACGTTAAGACACAGTGTTGTGATATATATGAAATTGTAAGACATCCTGTTGAATTTATCATGTTAAGACAACTTAACGTGATATTTTCACGTTAACACAGTTTAAACTGAAAGTTAACACGACAAGGCGTGTTGAAACAACAGGTCATGTGGATGATCAGAATATGCTTCCATATAAATGTGTGTAAGGATTTGTCTCTATTCAAATTCGTATTCATTTTTCTTTTTCAATTGTCTTCACAATAATTGTATGGGCTCAGTAAATATGTCAGTTTTTAACAATACATGTATGACAAGTATAATGAGACATGGAGATTATTTGATCTATATCGTGCTTCACATTTTTACATATTTTCATTCTTGGAAATACTTGACTAAGGACAAATTATTCGATTTCAAAAATACATGACACCTGAGCAGGATAATGCGAGATATACCATCATTGATCAAACATCATGCATGATTGATAAGACGTTGGTTGAATTAGGTCGTTGTTGTGGAATAGTGCTGGCTTAATTAGGTCAACATAGAAAAACTGACAATGAAATCAGAGGTAATAAAGAGAAGAAAGCTGATCTGCAATTCCACATTGCAACATCGTAAAAAAATTCACATTGGACCGTCACATTCAGGTAACAAATTGCTCGCAATGACCTCTGATGTTTCAGGAGGGTATTCAGCCATGTTGCAGACATTATATTTTAACGTCATTATCGGTGTGGTGAATTGTCATAATACCAACACAGCGATTTATGTCTTCAAAATCTTTGCACTGCTTGAACTGAAATGTACAGAAACAAAAACATGATAGGTTATAAACACCTGTCTGACCCACTGTCAATTCTGATCTGCAGAGAAAGATGATGATTTATATAGCAGTTGAACATGTACGTTAGATACATCAATTGTTCAGCTAAACACATATTTTGAAGTGTTGATATTATTTCTTCCTGGTGTGACATACTTGGGTATGTTTTGAGTACTTTACTCTAACTGTGTAAATGTATGTCATTCAATAATTTTGTGTAGAACTTTTGTCACATAGGCTATGGCTCTTGTCATCTCAAATGCTAGTTTCAGAAATGTCAATTTTTTTAACATCCAGCTCCCAGATTCGTTGCAATGCATGACCAGCATTATCATTTTCTGGCTGACACGTTTTTGCAGCCCGGATGTATTTACCAACTTAGTCTGACAATTTGCAAGCCATGTCTTTTAATGGGAATGGTAAATATTCCTCGTCTTCATGAACTTATTCCATGCTTACATGTAGACCTGATATTGAGAGGGGATGAGATTTATTCATCAGCAATGACATTTGTACAATACAAAATTCACAGATCAATGACTGGACAACTGATCAAAGGAAAAATCTGAATCAGAGCTTATGCACCGTCCGTTCCCTTAACAAAGACCAATAATTGAATAATATTAAACAAACAGGAAATGACATAAGATGAATTTAACGTCCACGGTAGATCTTTGCGAGTTGGATGATTGAGAAAATAACCAACAACAACTATTTGACAAAAATATAGCTCATACCATCATGACGGCCGTGAAATATTCATTCACCATTGATCTCATCCTAGATGCAATATCATGATACCAATTGAGATGTTGGTTCAGATAATTTGGTATAAACGTGCTCTCAAGTCTTCAATCACTCCTATGTAAATCTGTCTACACTCGCAGGATGCTCCCACTCATGGGTGGCATATATCTTGCCCGACCTGCCAAAGATATAATGGTTATCCATTTAATGACCCAGACGAGTCCTGTGACAAATGAGCTAATGTTGAACAGATTTTACAAATGACTTGTACGAGAAATCATCAAATACACATAAAAGTGTTATCAATCAGGCTAGGTACTCAGACAGCCTGAAATATACAAATATAGCACGTGATTCGTGGTATGGAACGTACATTACATTTTAGTTCCAAATAACGGACGCTATATCGCCATATAATTTCTAGTTCATGAAATGTGAACAAATGCTCGTGTGTCTGGTCATCAGCATTGGAAGTAGTATTAAAGAAATGCGTGATGCACATGTTCAAAATTCCGTAGCAATATATATACTCTAATTTTTCTAACTTGTTTACACTTTTTTTGTTCATATTTTGGCGATTTGGCGATGTTAAATGGTGTCATGTTATAACTTTTCATACTTCACCTGAGAGTCAAACGGCAATTTTTCACTGAATTACCCGAGATACTCGAGATCCCATTTTGGGCTTAAGTTTACCATTGAGGTCGATTGCAAACTTATTCAATTTTTGCAATAAATGTATGAGTTTGGTAGAAAGTTGCTGTTTGACTCCCAGGTGAAGTATGCAAAGTTATAATACAATACCATGTAGCATCGCTAAAATAGTGTAAACAATTTAGGCAAATCAGATTATAGTTGCAAGCTACGGAATATCTAGTATGACAACACTGTAAGAGGAATAGATCATGTAATATGTAAGAGCGACTATACGAAGAAATATATTGGTAATGCACTCACAGCAGAACAGAACATCTGCTGGTGGGTGATGATAAACTGATCCTGCGAATATAATGTAAATAAGCACTATTGTATGGCGAGAGCTTTGGAAACCTGTATCACTTCATGTCCTAACTCTAATCACTAGACATGAAGAACTATATTCGAATTCTACATCTGAACATCAATCACTACAGACTGTATCTTTGATAAATACCTTGTCTTCCCTACGATGTATTCAGCAATCCCATTGAACAATGCTGCAATCAAGAGCCTAATGTACATGTAAAATATGCTCCCATTTTTTCCGGGATAGAACTGTGACATCAATGTTTATCATTACTATTTTCAATAGCACAAAATAATGAAGTCAATAAAAGGGATAAGTTCGAGATTAAAAACAAGCTCGAACAAACATTCATGTCGGAACCAACACCGAGGTTTCAATAACTGGTTTGAAACTACATCAACCATTCTTTGCAGAGTGAAGTTTATGCTTATGCCAAAATGATCCAGACGATTTACGCTTTCGTGAGATGACTGAAGCGAAATTTGCAGGAGCATAGAACTATCATAATCCAGAAACTGGTAATACTATGGTACATCAAGCGAATGTTTGAAACGAGCACTAGATGCTCAATGCTGAATCGAACACTTGCTATGTTTGGTGCACTGTGACATTGGCCTCTTCTACACGGATGGCATACGATGAGGATAGCATATAAATGTCACTGATAGTATGACTTACATTCATATTATACATTACAGTGTTATTACATTGTGAACTGGCATATAGATATACTAAATTTTCGCTGGGGATGTTTTCTTACAGTTGTGATTTGTTGGTTCGTCCTCACGTGATATACAGATGGCGCATCAGCAAATTCAGACAAGCCGAAAAAAAGACACCGAAGACACAAAAAGCAATACTTCAGGCATCGCCAGCTGTGACTGTCTACAGTCTGCTGTCCTCCAGTGATTGACTGTCTGTGTGATGCTGTCTGAAAAGTAAATGGATCTGATCATCATCAGTTTCTTGCTGTCAGATCGTGAACTGTCAGCTTGTCACGCACATCAGTGCCCTGTAAACAAGGGAAATCCATTGACCAATCCTCGCCAGGTTTGCTTGACCACCTCAATGTTTGTGTGTCACACATAGCTAACAGCCATATCAATGACAGGTGATTAGTTACTGATAGCGATCATATCCACATTGTTCTGTTCTTAGTGGAATAACTAAGACTCGATCGTGATAGCATGATACCCATTCTGCATTTGTGATTAACACGGTGTGACTTATATGGATATATAATATCATCTATGATTTTTGATATTACGTTTTGATATCACATCTTCCCTCATACCCTTTTATCATTGTAAGGGGCCGGTCATTATTCTTCAGGTGGGGGTTGGATAAAAACGTGGGGGAGGGGGTCATACTTTTATTTTTAATGGGACCGGGGTGATCGAAGTTTGAAGTTGAGTTATTTCGAGAAAATCTGAATCACGAAATATGTAATTACCTGGAAATCGCCTCAAGATCAGTTCATGGACTGGATTAAATGAAATTCGTTCCTTTGTCACATTATCAGTAAAACTACAGTCCCACCGAAACCGGATCCGGTGTGCAAATGAATTGACCGTCAGGCGCTCGTCACCCAGACGGAAACATGGAAATCAAAGATCAATTTGGACCTAACACAGCACTACTACACGGACCACGGTGCCAGCAAGGATGTAGCCAGATTAGCAGTGCACTGCCACAGACTAACCAAGGATCACCCCCATAATATGTATTTTGACTGATATGGCAACACTTTCGATGAACCCGAACCAGCATGTCAAAACCACAGTACAACATGTTGCCGTCACCTGACGCCACACCCGGATAATCCTCGAAGAGTTCATGATTGTCCAGGGCCGTCATGAAACAAAACAGGATCATTCCATCCTGGATTGCAAAATAGTCATGTGTTGTCCCGCATGATCCTAGTGAGTTGTACATGACTTGGTTGGTGGTCAGGACATAGATAGACAATCACGGATCAACATGGAACATAATGAATCCATCACAGAGCTAATATGGATCTGACTCTAGACCAGCTCAGGGTGGCATGATCCACAAATTTTTCACTTCTCATCAATAATATGTTGAGTCCTATTATTTCTCATATAAAGATATGAGTCGGTTCTGAGCTCCAGTGGCAGTTAGTCCATAGGGAACAAATTAGTTTTTGCTTTGGAGTTCGGAACTATATTGCTGGATGATTGATGGTATTTGAGTAATGCTTGTAATGATTTTCATACATTTTTTCATTCCAAGAAAAACTTCGAAGTCCATGAATGAACTGAATGACTTCTGACCAAGGTCTCCTTGGTCAGAAGTGGGGAATGTGATCCTGGATAATGTACATGTCTTGGGGTGTTCTATTTCTTGCCTTCAGCATCCAATCAAAATTGAGGGACTGTCCATACCATACCCATAAAATGCCCACAAATAATAATTGTAATGACATCAACACTTGAAGCAATGAACATGGCGGATACGCGAAGACCACAAATTCATAATATCCACTGACCATATAGTTTCATCAATTTTGTGACAAAAGTTACAATTCTTTTAATAGGAATGAGAATAAGTGTGAAAATAGGAATCATTTATTATATATATTATGATGTTATGATGCTTCTTATAGTTGTCATCAGTTGCACCTGTATAGAATCGCCTTGTACCATGAACAAGCATTAGCGGTCACACATTTTCATTTTGGATCTTAATGGGGGGGGGGGGGGGTGGTCATAGATTGTTTTTCGATATCGGTGGAGGGGGGCGGGTCAAATTTCGATAACTCATTTCTCGAAAAATCCATTCACAAAAATGATGGCCGGCCCCTATTCTTTGAATAAATAAAAATAAATTAATGCAGGTTATCTGTGGACTTTTTACGCAGGATGTAAACATTTTTTTTTATTAATATTCATATTTTTTCAAAACAAATGTTTATTTCTTGGGAATTGTATAATAATACACGCATATAGAATTAGTTTAGGAAGTTTCATACGTCTACATTCAGCAGATTCTTAGATATCATCTTTAACTAGGCCACATCTGGCATATAAATTCTCCAGTCGTGCTATTGCTCAACAAAGTGCAGTTTGGGCCATTACAAAAATAATCAGTGACTCCCGTCCACGGACGATTTAACAAGGATAGATCACAAGTCACTCAGACACATTTACATGCTAGAAATTCGCAAAGAACATGGCATTTCCATGAACAAATTATAGAAGCAAAGAGATAAAATTACTACATGTGCACAACTACTCTATTCCAGCAGCTTAATGATACAGATATTTGCAGTTGATATATTGTTTTTTAGACACTTGTAATAAATCCCTTATATATTCATATCATGGTATTAGGAAAGATATATTGATCACATTAAAACAATACAATTTTTGTTGCCATATAGTTATAGTTGAGAATAGTCAATGGGTAAAATGAATCTTTCCCTCATAATTTCAATGTGTACGTTCAATTTGACAAGATGTTTGCTATTAATGATATAATATGTTATCCGATGAATCAATATTAAAACACGCACCTGCATTTCCATGAAATAGAAGAAAAACCAAGGTCAAATGTCCTGATCAGATTACATCAAATCACTGTGTGATAAAATCGCATCAGTTTGAGTAGCTAAAATACTACTAGAATTGCCAAAACTTGTGAGATCAGACGAGAGACCTAGGTTTGCTGAGAAAATGTTTTCTACTACATACTAATATCTCTATATCTCTGGTTAAAAAGATGAATACGAACACAAAAATACCGATGGATTTTGGATTAAATGTCCAAAAACAAGTAAAGGTACACGACTGTGTAACGGGCATCGTTCACTAAAGTATCATTATCGGGTTGTCTGCAAGTTACTGGCGCAATCCAATTGGCATAATCAGGTGCTTAGAAGTATGATTCAGTACGGCTGGTTTGTAAGTGACCCACGTACAGTTTGTGTCCTATTCCATTTCCAAACTTGAACTCCATTGTCTAGCAAAATTGCGAAAATGTTATAGCATTTCGTGAACCCCCATACATGCCCATAGGAGGTGACACCAGGTGTTCCAGAGAGAGTGACCATTCCTTGCAGCAAAGCCTCTGCAAGGAAAGATTTTTACCGAGTTGACTCGTCAAGAATCATGGGTAAGCTCCCACCCAGTGGTCATGAATTCACAGAAAAATACACACTGCTTGACACAGATTTGGTTATCAACCAGTGCGTATCAACCAGATCGTATGACATCCATATAAAATAAGCAATTCGTCTCGCTAACACATATCCTTGTCGTTGTTTAGTTTAGAGATTTACAAGGAACTTCTGTGAACAGTTAATCCTTGGATTAAAGCTTGGATAAGAATTTTGATGGACATAATTTAATCAACTTGCAAGTAGACGCGATAGAGTAGTTTATAATTTAGTTCATCCACGATCTGTACCCTGTATGAATAACACTCCATGAAAAGCTAGTAAGGGTGTAAGTATTAATCTATTACCACCAATACTACTAGATTGTTGTTACAATGTTGTTTCACATACTACATTCACTACACTACTACACGTCACCAGATGTTTTGCACATCTGACGGAATTTTACATGTATTATTGTGTACATCCAGAAACCGGGAGCAAGCTGGCATTTTTTCACTAGTAGTGCAAATATCAAACTTTCTCATCAATGTTGATTTATCATTAGACAATGTAGAATGCTTGTGATGATCATTTTTATTAGTTTCAGATAATACCATTTCATTTATTTGCATACATATACGATCGTACAAACGATCAAATGTGATCAAAACAATATGATTTGGCAATATGACTTGGCAAATCATATTGTTTTGATCACATTTGATATCAAACTATGATATGCTTGTATTTTCACGTATTCACCGAAACCAAAAGTTAAAGTTGGAATCAATGTTATAATCAACCAAATTTGGCATTCTTGTTTGTCACGCAAACTTGAAAGTACATCTCGAGATAGTCAGGAATATATAAGAAATATGCACAGTTCAACAACAGATATTTAGAACATTGCCGTTAATCGTGCATTAAAAAAAGTGGATAGAGAATGATCGGCCTGTCTACATTGCCGATTGCCACAGTATCTAGACAAATACAAATGACGTCATGAGACAGTGTGTAGAAGTCGCCCGCAAGGCGGGCCGCTTTAAGGAAAAAAATTGATGCGAGATTGACTGGCCCGAATTCGAATCTTGACTTGGCAACTCAATTTAGGCACGTGAAAGGCTCGAATTTGTATGATTTCTAATTCTATAGACAAAATAAAGCTACCGCAGAATGAATAATTTTTGTCAATTTTAAAAGTGATTATAGCTTTAATATTTGTGTTATTATATAATACATGTGAAAAGTTTGGAAGTTCATGCAAATACTGAAGCAAAGTTTATGTATCACATGGATGTTATGATATAAACATAGTATATCTAAGATTTTCTGTTTCATCTACACCCTAGATTTCCTGTTTTGAGAATTAAAAAAATTGAGATTTTTTCTTTCTTTATTTCCGCCAACAGCAATTTCTACATGTGGATATAATAAAATGTCATTTTGCATTCTTCCTGATTTATGCTTGTAGGCATAATTTACACTTTTGAAAGATTTTATTTTCCCCGGCACTACATTTGAGTCACTTTTATTTTTATTCCTCACTCCGACCCAACATCTTTCCATCCGTCGTTCGCAAACCAAGAAATAACAAACGAATCGCCTAAAACCATCATGTGTTGATTCGAATGAGTACTGCGCCAGTCACGCCTTTAAATTCCAATTTGATGTCATTATTTCAGGAACACAAACGAGGAATGGTTCCTGAAACATGAAAAAGCATTTGATTTGCTCTTTGGCGAGAGGTTCATGTGATATGGACCGATCGGTGAATATCAAAAAAAAACTTCACCGGCTGGTCTGGTGAATATGCACTTTTATGCATAGACACGTGACCAGTTTTTAACCAATGACAACTCGGGGATTCTTAGTAGTATATAATTAAGAGTGATCTGGACCATATTAAATGGCTTACCACAGAATGTTTATTTTCTAGGAAAGTTGATTATGAAGTTCACATACTGTTCGTAGCATGTATCGAGCACTGGCAAGGTGAACTTCAAATTGTAAGCCACTTCATGCCCAGATGGCCCCCACCAGGCATTAAATGAACAGAAAGTTCCTTCGAAATAAACCAGACATACAAGGTTGGATATCCTCAAACAGATTAGCGAATCACCCAGGATTGTATCTTTCCCAACATATGGTTCGTGTGAAATACACCCTTTTAATAATATTGGACACCCATATCCTATCATTTGCGGGAGATTTACATTATGAATAGTCCATACTTAAACAAACCACCTGCTAAGATTTCGAGGAGGGTATATTTTTATTAGAAGCATCGTCGCCAGGTCGCCTAGGCTATAGAAGTCGCTTAGCACGTGGTAAGATTGTTATATTTTTCCAAATATCAGTTTCATTTACCCCGTGTGGAATGTAGATCATCGAGCTTGGGGTGTTGTTTCAAAACACTGGATGGGCAGTCAGTGTTTGGTGATCGCCGACACCGGCAGCCGATGTTTACTGTCAATATATGTGCTTCCGGTAGTCTCTACCGCCAAGTTAACAGTATGTGCAACACCAGCTGAATGCAATTAACAACCAATATTTCTGGAATTGCCATAAATGATCAGTAATAATTATCAGTGATATAATGGACGCATTTCACGCAATCTGATTGATGTAATGGAAGCAATCAGATGATTGATCAGATAATGATTTTAAAAATCGACTCATTTCATGTAAACTGGTCATATTTTTGAAGACTTTTTTTTTAATTTTCAAGGTAATCAGTATAAGGAAAATTGACATGGTGAGATATATCATGCTGATTTTTTATCACTTTAGTCTTGCAACTTGACATTTCATGAACCTTTTTTAACGTGTAATTTATGTATGTCACGTGTGCCACATCTCATGAACCTTCTTTTTAACGTGTAATTTATATATGTCATGTGTGTCGTATACATTAATTTTGTGGTACCAGTATTTACCACGTGAAACACAATTCACCACAAGTTTTCCGTATCTTAACCACATACTTATCCCTAATCACGAATACCGTTACATTCCTCTTTATCCTAATCTCGCGTTCACTTTACCTTGTTCAAGGGTGAGTTTTAGCAATCAAATTACGTGAAATATCAACAAAGCAGAATGTCCTACTTACAGTTGCAAGTATGCGGTTTTAATCTATCAGCTTGCCTGAACATTATTCGTGATAACTGTCAATTAAATGTACATCACCCATAGTAATCCGTGCAATGCATACAATAATACAAGCTAAGAGCTGTACCCGGATGTGTACTCATTGCACGGCAGTTGATCATTTAGTTTATGTATGATTTTGTGGTTAAATGTTCTCGAAATCGATCAAATATTTAAAATATATCCACAGTACTTCCTCGATTCCATGAAGCCATGTATTTTCTATAATAATATGCCACAAGTGGCACATTTAGTTGTTTTTTGTCTTTGAAATTTGGTACATAAGGCACTCGCCCTAACCATTTTTCTGTATTATCACTCTGTCAACAAGGCAAAATGCACCTTTTCCACGCGAACAACTCACTTTCTCGCGACCCTGGTGTGATATATTTGACACAAGGAACATTTGTTTTCAATCGTTGAATGAGAATATTCAGTTTATTCTCATGATTTTCGAAATAAAGCGAACTTTGAGGCCGGTGTATGCATTTCACGGTTTCATGATTCATTGTACGGAAAATATTTTTGCTTGCAGAGAAAGTCGAAACTTAACACAAGTCATGACAGGCCAACCAGTAGGCTTAACAACTTTGCATTTGACACAAGTGGGCGTGATATATATAATATAGCCTACCTTTTAATGTATTCGTGAATGTTATATGGAATCTCACTTAATTTTTGTTTTCCATATGTACTCGATATATGTATGAAAGAGTATCAGGGCCACGCAGGAAACTTTTTTTGGCCAGTATATCTCGAGATAATATGACGTCTTACTTAAATATCTCGTCATAGTATGACGTCTTATGAATATATCACGTGACGTTATCACGTCTTATTCCATTATCTCGTCTTATTGTGTCGTGATATCTCACACATCACGTCATACCGTAACTCCACATCCTACATCTCGTCTTGATATTACGACATAACATGTCGTCATACTATCATAGGCTGTGAAGTTATGACGTGATGTGGGAGATAGCACGACATAATAAGACGAGATAATCGAATAAGACGTGATAACATCCCGTGATATATTCACAAGACGTTTTACTATGACGAGATATTGAAGTATGACATAATACTATGACGAGATATTGAAGTATGACGTCACATTATCTCGATATATACTGGCCAAAATATTTTTTTCTGCGTGGCCCTACTCAATACTCTTTCGTAGATATGTGTTACCTGGTTTCTTATAAATATTTCTTCGAACGTTGTATTAGATACTCTAATGTGTAATAGCGGTGTTTCACTTTAGGTGTGTATAATGCACACCTTATAAGGTGCGCAGTTGACATACGTACCTAAAGCCAAAGTCAGTTGATTTGCACATTCGTGCAGTGTTTGCCAAGAAATGTCTGCATTACGTACCGGTAGGTGTTTTATTCCTATTTCTTGTACCGAGTATTCGGATCTTGTTTCTGAGTTCTAATTGTTGTGATGATTCATCAATGCCAAAGTCAGTGCGTGTACTTTATTAGCCGATACGTCTAATCTATTAATTTTGAGCCTGGTATAATTTAGTGGAACCCGAAGATCCAATATTTATTTTTCACACTAATACTCAGTATGTAGAATGTTGCAGGATGGCAACATTCGTGTAAAGACGATTTATGAAGATTCATGTAAAGACGATTTATTCATTTACATCTGATTATATACAATATGATTCCTTGCAAAATTCTACTCAAGCTTCTACATTTTCCTTGTTTTGCACCCCAACCAAACATACAATGTAGGGCCTACATGTTTGCAGCCTACAGCAGCACACCGACATGAAGACGATGGGTTGTCTGTGAGACATCGTGCATTTTCCCTGCAATGAATACATGAACCATGAAATGAATACACCGACCTCAAAGTTCGGTTTACTTCGAAAATCATGGGAATAAACTAAATATTCTCATTTAACGATTGAAAACAAATGTCCGTTGTGTCAAATATAGCGCCATGGTCGCGAAAAAGTGGGTTGTTTTCGTGAAAAATGAGCGTTCAGGGTGATAATACAGAACAATGGTCAGGATGAGTGCCTTATGTACCATATTTCGAAGACAAAAAAGCAACTAAATGCGCCATGTGTGGCATTTTATGATAGAAAATACATGTCTTAATGGAATCGAGGGGGTTCTGTAGATATATTCTGTACATTTGATTGATTTCGAGAACATTTTGTCACAAAATCATACCTAAACTAAACATTCGGCTGCCGTGCAATGGGTACACATCCGGGCACAGTTCTTAGCTTCTATTATCGTATGCATTGCATGGATTACTACGGGTGTACACGTATCATAAACAAATCGAGTCGCATATTCGACATCTTGGACTAGGGTAAAGCACTTTACCATTGTCCGTGTTTGCTCTGTGAATTTAGAAATCAAATCTGTTTTTTTTTATTCCAAGTAGTGATTAGAATTGAAATATGAAGTAATACCTACATGTTACAGTAGTTATATTACATATTCCAAATGTTCTGGTGTGCGTGAATTACCAATACAGGTTAATTGGTGAAGCCACCATTACTTCTGTTCACATTTCATGAACTAAAAACACTAGTGTATTTTAGTGTCTGTTATCAAAATTAAATGGAATAACACAAATCACTAACACAAATATAATGCTTTGTTCCTGTATTTATGGATGTATTAGTGCCTAGCATGGTTGATAACACTTTTATGTGTATTTGGTTATGCTGTGTAAGTGATTTGTAAAGGCTGTTCAGCGTTATCTCATTTGTCATATATTTTCCCCGTTGCAGATAACAAACTCGTCTGGGTGATTAAATGGATAACCATTATAAATTTCGCGGGTTGGATAAGACATCTATCACCCTTGAGTGGGCTCACCCCACGTGTGTAGACAGATATACATTGGGATGATCGAAGACTTGATAGCACACTTAAACCAAATTATCTAAACCAGCATCTCCAATGGCAGCACAATATTATTTATAAATAAGACACCAATGGTGAATGAATATTGCATGAAGTGGTGATTGTGTGATCTCTATTGCAGCCAAACAGTTGTGGTAGGTTGGATGAATTAGCCATCAAACTCACCATGATATACAGTGAATTGTTCTGTTCACGAATACTTGCTGCTCTCATTAAGCATTGTTTTATTCATTTTATGTCTTTTTAAGGACTTCACATATTTGAAATTCTAATTGGAGTCTGGGCGTAATCTCAAAAGATAGGCATACTTTACATGTTTTCTATTTTGGTATAAACATAACAATTCAACAGATAATTTCCAACATTGAAATGGGACACATGCACGTGGAAAAAAAAATAAAGTTGGAACCAATTTTGAAATCAGCCATAAATTTAGCATTTTTGTTTGTTCTGCAAACGTCATAAGACTGTGTAGAACAAGGGCCGTTGGAGGGATAAAACAGTCACTTGTTACATAAATTGTGATGGTGTCTACCACGACAGAAAATACGAAGTTATGAAACTACGCGATTGCACCCATCCCTTATCCAACGTTATTCTCTCGGCAACGTTGGATAAAGCACAGCCATGCGGAGTTTCGTACCTTTTATTTTCCTTCGGAAAATATTTCAGTCTGATGTGGCAAAGAAACTTTAGACATTATGAAGGTACTGTGGAATTAAAAAATTCAGTTCCAAAAGTGGTTCCAGTTTTGAAATATCTCCATTATTTTGATATTCACATGTCTTCGGAAACGTTCACTTATTCGCAAAAACAGAGACATCATCAGAAAAAGACTGATACTAGTCTGTGGTAATCATATTTCCCAGCTATCCTGATCTGACAAAGGCTTATCAAATAGCTAATTCATACTATGTCTCTTTACCAAGTACGTCTTGCAGGTGGTTTGCATATTTCTATACTATAGAAAAAACCGGACACATCATGCAATGTCCAATGTTAAGACCACTCTAATATATATGTCTAATGTATTGTCATCCTGATTGGAGTTATTCGCGAAAGGGGTTGGAAATCGGTTGGTTGAAGTTCGGAAATGTATTTGGGCATGTATTTGTGAGGTTGATGGACCGACCCTGTTTAATGGCCTATAATCATTTCAAGTTGTCTCGAGAATGTCAGAAATATAAAGAAATATACATATTTCGATGACAGGTACTAAAAAATCACAGATAAACGTGCATGAAAACACTGAATACAGCATGATAGACTTGCCCACATTGCCGGTTGCCATGGTATCAAGACGAACACCGATGTCTTAACGAGACTGTCTGTACATCTATCCAGCAACACGGGCCGTTTTGAGGAAAAAATGAATGAGAGCTGCTTGGATTTCGGTTTTCGCAACTCATTTTCAACAAATAAGCCATAATAATAATTCGACCCAATTTCTGAGTGAATTGTCATTCTATAGGCAAAATAAATCTGCTGCAGTGTCGATAAATTTGGTCACTTCTAAAAGTGGTTCTAGCTTTAGACCACAAGCTCCTAATTGGCCCAAAATTCTACCCAAGTAAATCACTATGCCTGATGAGTTCAATGACTGACCAGGTTCCGACAGAAACTGCGCAGATTTCCTGGCAGTTTGCCGGCACATGCATGACAATCTGACAGTTCGTCATCTGACAGCACAACGGATGATGATAACATCCAATTACTCTTGAGAGAGCACCAAGAAGACAAGGCACGCACCGCGCATGTAACCCAATTCTTTTAGCCTATCTGATGGTTTCTGTCTGCAAACATAAATTTGGTGTGCAACATCTGTCAATGAAGCGATAACAATTTGACAATTTTTCAGCAGCCATTGGAAGATAATACACATGTATGTGTATTCACAAAAAAGTCTGCAATAAGTTGGCATATGTACACATAGAATAGAGTAATGTTGCTAGCTGAATGTGTTTCTTTAGGTTTTGAAAAAGTGTCACTGAAATTGTCACTGGTGTAGAGTTTGGTACATTCACACACTAACAAGGATTTTATTTTCATTCAAAAAAATAACACTGGTTGCTTTTTCATAGAATATGAATTATGATAAGCGAGAAATATTTCCTGAAAATCACTTCAAGTCAGACAACGCGTTTATACATGCAACACATGCACAGCCAATGATACCATTGAAAATGGACATAACTGCGGGATACGATATCGTAGCATCGATCCTGCTGCATACTTGCCAATGATTTGGTGTACTTATCAACCAGATCGTGATGACGGCCATATAAATTAAGTAATTTATTAAATAATTCAATCATAATTAAACGCAGCTATTAGTATTGGTAAAACTTATCCTTGTTGCAGCATTTTAGGGACTATCTGGAAACTTCTGTGAACAAACCCCATCCTATCCTGTATATATGAATTACATGTGCAATATTTATTTGACTTGTTCACAAGTAGTCCTAATAGCGTAATTGATTTCGTTCAACTATGACCTGCACCCTGTACAAATAACATACTTCATGCAAATCTGGTAAGAGTATTGCGAAGAGTATACGATCATATAACCGTACTGTTTTACATATCATCGAATAATTTATCTGAGGGAATTGTACTATTTTGTACATCAAGAAACCAGGTACAAGCCCGTATTTACCACAATAGGGAATATAATTCAGCTTCAGATACTTTACTCCAGATTCCAATAAATCTAGTGATCTAAATATCAAGGATGTTAGATAACTACCTTGTTTATGTCATGTATCTACGATCATATCAACGATCAAATATGATAATAACAATGAATACGGTATAATTTTCCAATGCCAAGCGATAGAGATCCATGTTAAATGTTAAATCCATGTACACCACATACTACGTAGAATTCCTATTTTGGAAAGATCTTTTTTGTATTATGTATGAAGCACTTGCATGAAAAGCTTCAAACTGTAAGCCTCTTCATGCCCAAATGCCCCCCCCCCACCTACCAGACATCAAATGGACAAGTTCCTTCGAAAAGAAAAACCGACATACAAAGCTGGATATTCTCAAACAGATGATCGAATCATCCAGGATTCTATCTTTCCTAACAAATGGTTCGTGTGAAATACACTCTTTTAATAATATCGGACACCTAAATCCTATCATTTGCGGGAGGTTTACTCTCTAAGTAGTCCGTACTTAAACAAACCACCTGCTAAGATTTCGAGAAGGTTATGTTTTCATTATAAGCATCGTCGCCAGGTCGCCTGGACTACAGCAGTCGTTTAGCACGTGGTAAGATTGTTATATTTTTCCAAGGATCAGTTTCATTTACCCCGTGTGGAATGTAGATCATCGGTCCGGAGCTTGGGGTCTTGTTACAAAACACTGGCCGGGCAGTCAGTGTTTGGTGATCGCCGACACCGGCAGCCGATGTTTACTGTCAATATATGTGCTTCCGGTAGTCTCTACTGCCGAGTTCAACAGTACCTTCAAGACCATCTGAATGCAATTAACTACCGAATTTTATGGAATGGACATGAATGATCAGTAATAAGACTCGAGACCACATTTATGCCAAATTATCTACATCAACATGTCAAATGCATGGCAGCATAATACATTTGCATGTATCTAATAGAACACCAATGGTGAATGAATATTTCCTGGAAGTGGTGATGGTGTAATCTTCATCGCTGTCAAATAGTTGTTGTAGGTAACTTAAATGTACACCATAATAAAATGTACACCATTTGTTGTACACCATAATCAGAATACAATAAATGGCATATTTACTACAAGTTTGTACACAAATAATTGGGAGCATGACTCCATACAAAATCTAATACGATATAATATTATTAGACATACGCAAGTTGTGGTCAGATTACATGAAACATAATTGCAATGGGACACATGCGCGTGGAAATTAAAGTTGGATACCATTTTTAAATCATCCATAATCTCAGCAATTTAGTTTGTTCCACAAACGTCATGAGACTTGCCAGCAACGTGGGCCATTCGAGAGAAAATGGTCACTCTTTCCGGAACACCTGATTTCACCTCCTAATGGCCATTTTGGGGTGTTCACGAGTTTCCCTGTCATTTTTGTTTTCTCTCACTTCGTATGCCTGATATGACTTTCTGTCCCCGGACTATGAGATTGGATAAAGGACCCTGTTTTGTTTGCTCGGAATACTTAATACTGGGTATTGATTCCACGTCTATTGCCTGTCCTGAGTTTCAATCTTCGTTGTGGCAACCAATTTTAGACAATTGACACAATTTCAGGCTGAGCATTTTATCACACATATTTCTTTAAAAAATAACCGAAAGTGACAGCTATTCACTTTATACCTCCCGTTTGATGATATTTTGTTTTGCACATCCTTGGGGGGGATTGCACACATGTTTCACATTAAGTAGCCAGTTCACCTTTCCCTACAACCTTGACTTCGCAGAGATAAACATTTCTTACATTGCTTCCGAGTTAATCGTGTGTGGAATATCAAAGTGGAACCCAGGGCAAGATCTTGTATTTCATACTCTCGTCGTTCCCACTGATCCTTGGATACGATGTTCATGCATAATATTGCACCATACATATCGTAATACATGTCGAAATACATGTGCTACGCTGCATCTTGTTCTTTGAGATGCTATGTTTGAAATGATAAAACATACATCATTAACACATAGTGAAACCAAGTTGAGTTACATTGATGATTATCACCATACAGTATCTTTCATCAATATCATACATTGAAACCGGTGCGTAACTTCTGGAAAAAAAGTTTATGCTGAATACTTCAACATCTTATGAACATAGATGGACATGATTCATACTTTTTAGACCAACTTTATTCTACAATGCAAAACCCTGACACAATGAATCAAATTGTTGCCAGCAGAAGCCATATCTACTTTAAAACATAGTTGGCCTGAATTAGAGTGAAATCAGGATATACAAATATCAATTTGTCAACTCAGTAGCCTTTTGGCTTGTGATTAGGTACTTATGTACTTATCATATATCTATTCCATCGGGTTTGTTTCGGATTTCTAAATTATTTTCATAGGTTGTTGGGCAGTTGTATACTAATTCCATCAGGTGTACAGTAGAAACAACTACGATACTGTCTGCCCCTGATGACGCCAGTGTGTTTTTTGATAAAGTTTTTGGTTGGGCTTTGTTTCTATTGCAAAATGTTGCATTTTACGTTTGTTATTGAAATCATCAAAATTTAGCTGTATTGGTGGTAATAGATTGATACTTACAGTTGTATATCATGTATATAGCGATGTGTTCTTACTTTTCGTTTGACTTTATTGTTTATTTTCATGATGGCGAACCTATATATGTTGATTAAGTATACACACATTCAAAGTGTGTGGAAGGAATGGACGGAAGTTTCATTTGTGAAATAAATTCATAATTATCCTCACTACATGTGCATATTACAAACAAGAATATTACATAATAGCCGGCGTGATTTGGATAAAATTGTGTTGTTGAGGTTTCCTGCCATTCAGAAAGTAAGTTCATTTATTTTAGATTTTGTATTCGCATCCTTAGGAACTTGTTGTACTGGTTGTAGTCATAAGATGTCAAAACGCATTTGCATTGTCAGTATTGTGCCTTGTCATTTCAAAAACTGTTATTTCATTGCAATTTTTCTACAGTATTTCAAGTAATATATGTTTTTAGCAAAGTCCATTTTTTCCGTTCATAAGTTTTGACTACGAGTCCTGATTTGCATGAAATAAATAAATGCAATGTAGTTTTACGCCCGAATTCTGAAAATCGGTAAATTTTCAAACCTATTTAATATCACAATTTCGCATTTTGCATGGTGACAAGATTTTCCGTAATCCGTTTTCCATGTCCGTAATCAATGAATCACACGTCGGGCAATGCCTGCTTCAGTTTGCCATATTGATTGCGACCAGGGTTAAACGTGGTGCTTTTTACTGGTGCATTCATCATTTTAATTAGAAAGTATCAGGATATATTCTCAACTGTTTGAGTAACACCCCAAGTAATCAATGTTACGGGTGGGCATCACATAAAATTGGGGAATATTTCTACGCTACTTATCCTAATCGCCCACTGAATGAATGCAATATTTAATTCGTCTTCATTTTAATCTTCATTGAATTTAGAAGAAAACATGTCCAGCGATACATGGGTCCAACATATACGGCTTACAATTTCGAAATAGCCCCGATTTTTGTCGTCTTGCATAGACCTACTAGGAAAATAAGCAACTGGATGAACTTCCTTCTATATTGTACATAATTTATCGCAACATTTGCAGCGAATTTCAGAAAAAACAATTCTCGGTTCATAATCACGAACATATTGTACGAACGTACAGTATGTACGTATTGTTGCAATACGAACGTATTGTTGTGTGAGTATCATCGCTAACAATGTCATCCTGAGAGTTCTACCTTGTTTCCTATCTATACTGGCTAATTATCATAATAAATCATCGTTATAACCTAATATAATTTTTTGGGTGAACAATCACACATAAATTTTGAAATGGTTTTCATCAGAATTCGCGGAGTTATTGACAAAGACGTACAACGACATGATTTGTCTGGACAGGAAAATCCCTATGAGATGACTATCCTTAAAGTTGGAACCAATGTTAAAATCAGCCGAATTCAACATTCTTGTTTGTCACGCAAGCTTGGAAGAATATATAGGTAATGTATAGGTAATATTGCACAGTTCGATAACAGATACTCAGAAAGTCGCTGTTAGCCGTGCATGAAATCATCAGATAGAGAATGATTGGTCTGCCTACATTGCCGGTTGCCACAGTATCTAGACAAATGCCTATGACGTCATAAGACCGCTTAAACAAAACATGGACGCGAGATTGATTGGCCCGAGTTTAAATCTTGATTTTTGGCAACTCAATTTAGGCATATAATACATATTTTCAAACCAAATTTTGCTTGATTCCCATTCTTTAGACAAAATGAAGCTTCAGCAGGATGAATAAATTTGGTCAATTCTAAAAGTGGTTATACCTTTAAAAGACTGACCAAAGAGTTGAATCTCCGAGAGGTTGGAGATTATTTTATGTTTGCTTATCCTCTGCTATCAGGTGCATATCTACACAGTCCAATTTTTTGTCAGGCTTTACTATGCCAACACTGTATTTCGCGGAGTGTCTTCTCACGAGGATCACTTTATGCAGTAAAAGTTGGTCGAATTACTTGAAATAAGCAGCATATAGTGTATAAACATGAATTCGGTCATTCCGTATTCTTGACTCTTTAAAATAGAATGATATCTCATTTATGTGTCATCAATAATATCGAGTCTATAAATACAAAAAAATATATATATTATATATACTACGAATATATATGGATTCAATAACTAACTTTTCAAAGATCTTGCATATTTGCACAAATGACTGTCCATATATGTGAACGTGTGGTAAATGTATACTTCTTGTTGTCAGATATGTTTACCGTGTTTATACAAAACAAGGCGTTTATCCGTTTAATGATGTATTATTATGTTCCTGTAATAATACTACTAGTTCGATCTCTTGTGTAAAATACCTGTTGAACCCAGTGATATCACAGCAACTAGTTGAAATTCAACAGAAATACACACTTGCAACGATATACGCTGGCTACATTACGACATACACATGAAGATATATAAATACCACTCTGTGTGTATATCGGTACAGCGTAAATTCCCCGAGGGAGATATTACTGCCCCAGGCGTAAGCCGAGGGTGGTAATGACTCACGAAGGGAATAATCCGCTGTACTAATATACATACAGGGTTGTATTTATTATAGTATACCGAACGTCTGTTCAATGATAAAACGTCATTGACGAATGATGCTTCCAGTTAGTATATCGAATCACCAACCGGTTAGTATATCGTTTATTGCGGTTTATTGTTCCACGTTTATTGGCCAATCACAGATTGTGATTCTTAAACGAGGTGTAATATATATATATATATATATATATATATATATATATATATATATATATATATATATATATATATATATATATTGTGTAAAATACATATATATATATATACTGACACCAAAAGCGTTAGCAGGTAGCACAGCAGGCACAAGATAATGAATATGTATACAACATATCACACAAACGCAACCATCGATGCCCAGAGAACATGTCACCTATACCGAAGCATGAAGTATTCCGAGCAAAATATCCGTTATCCAATCTATGTCCAGTGTCAGACAATGAAATAATATAATAAATGTACAACTACCTCATATGACAATTAGTGGCAACCTGTGAATATCTAAATTTCCAAAGGTTCCATAGAGCGCGACATGCACGTGATGTTATCTATCTAATACACTGTATTTAGAGCAGTTGGCGCCAATGAATTGAACTTATCTATCTAATACACTGTATTTAGAGCAGTTGGCGCCAATGAATTGAACGTGCCTGTTCTAATGTGAAGTCCAAGATTGCAACAATGTTGCTGAAATCATCCAGCTGTAAACTCGGAAAGTGTATTCAAACTAATGAAGAATGGTAGCGCCTGTCAGATTGGGATAATTATGTGGATTCTACATGGTCTTCTTTGTTAATCTCGATCATATGCAGATAACTTAATTCGTTGTCTAGTTGAAAACTATTAGATAACATGAAATGAATGCTTGTTTCATGGGGCTGCCATGCAACAAGATGTATATCAAACCACATTGGGGGATATATGTGATCTCCACAATTTGACATGTAACTCGCAAAGTAAAAATTGATGTCCTTCTTCAATCAAAAGTGGAGAGGAACATGAATCACACAGACTCGAACAATTCCATGCTCCTAAAGCGGGAGGCGTGGTGCATTTCCATAAGGCAACCGCAGTGCATTATCCGTGAAAATTAATTGATAGTTTGATTGATAAACTATGTGCTTTGTTGGTCTTCAAATAAGCAACTTTTTGTATAGATGTTTTTTTTGTGTAATATGCACAACTCTTTTCAGATAGTCTGACATTTATACTTGTTTCCATGCCTGTAGCATATCGCATAATTTTCCTCCATGTGTGAGAAAACAAAGAAAGACATGAAAATACTAAAATACACATATTGTTTGATACTTGATTTTCGACTTGAATTATGAACCCCAAAATTGTACAAAGCTTGAACAAAGTTGAACATGACCATGATGTTCTGACCAATATTGATTTGTATCGACGTCAAACGTTGATTACACTAACGCCACAATTCACAGGGGGGTTGGGCGTATCCTTCCACACGGGAGATGCATTCGTCTTTGTGGGACATGGTCATCAGATCACACCATGTCCATTCAAGTGTCCGTGCATCAAGGGATATCGTCTTTCAATGTGGTAAGCCGCTCTCAATATGATTGCTAGATCAGCACACTTCTGAAGCTTACGTCAGTGGCTCTCCACGGGACATTGGCATTGAATGGACGTCAGCCACGGGACAACAGGTAACCTGAAACGTAAACGCAAATGGGGTTACATAAGAACAAGTATTAGGGCCTATACTGCCACGAAGTATAGACTATCAATATAGTAAACCTCTCGTCGCTTTTATAAATGAATGAAATGAAACTTTAAACAATACCAAAGTCCAGTCCCTATTAGCGACGTGTCAGAAATTCAGAATGCACAGACTGGCGATTCATCACTGACGGACCTGGTAATGGGAATATGGGGAGTTATATGTATTAATTAGAAACAAACGTCTAAACATATGTTTTTAAAAAAAGGCCCACAAGGTGTTATTAACAATAACCATTAATTTGAAAAATGAATTACCACCAGCATGAATTATTTTATAAAAATATATTTAAATATCAAAATGTGCATGGACGATGACGGATGCAATGCCATGCCAACAGGCTAAAATCACCCGAACCAGGCGAACGAGTTTCACACAAATTTAGAAAATAGCACACAAGGCCAACTAAATCGAGAATGACGAATAATTTGAAAAACCAAATACATCCATCATGAATATATTTCATTGAAAAATGAAAATGTGTACGGACGATGACGGATGCTCAAGAAGAGCCGAGATCACTGATCAGTTTAGCGTCAGTCTGTGCAATGCCTATTTATCTAGTTTTATACGATGTGAAGTTACTCCAGGGTGAGCTGTTCATTGACCTGTTCAATGTATCTAAGTCAGAAAATGGCCGGAGGACATTATTTAACTCGGATCAACAAAATAGATCCCATATGTTGACCACTACAGAGGACAGTATGGTCTATCCATGGAAATGACCTCGAACATAACTCTTCCTAAATGACGAAAGTTATCGCGAGTTGAGTGTTTGGAAGATCCTCACAACAACAGCAGAGGGTGGTACTGGTGCCAGCGGAGGAATGAATAGCTCTTGATTGGGCTCGAGATGAGTTTTTGGCCGAGGTCATAGAGAGTGACCCACCGTGACTGAAGGCACTGACGACGGCCATAGAGAAGTGAGTGGGACAGTGTCATGGATTGCATTAAACTATCGATTGCCGACTACCGCCTCCGAGGTGTGTGTGTGTGTGGTTTCGGTGGTGGATCATGATCGGTCGACCGGTGCAGCGGTAAGCTGACAGACCAGGACCTCCGGCAGCTTACAGCCATAGTTACCCGCTGATTGTCAGTGATGCCTCTTGTATAGTTGCTCTGAAGCTGATGTCTTGTGTTTTCGTTGCCTATAGCTAATGTCTATATTGATAGTGTTTGTGACAGCATCGTGTCCATGAGAAATATGTCTTCCGTGATTAAGGAATAGACCATTTATGTTCCACAAACAAATGTGTTTCCTAACCTAGTCATTTCAATATGAAATAATGACCCAAGGTAAGGTTTATCACGACTTTTTCTTCATAAAATCAACTGCTTGTTCTGAACAAGCAAACACTGACAAAATCGGCCATAGGCCAACACTTGACGAAATATCTACACATTTGTTTATTTACATTTAAAACATTTACTCATAATTTACACATTGAAAATATTTACTGGACAACTAGCATTAGAAATTGACACATTTAAGACACCTCCTGAGCATCACCCAGCAGTAGAATTCACAATTTTAGAAATTAGACAAGAGTTGCTTCATTTACACAGTGACCTTGGCCTTAATACTTGTCCCTGAATTCTGAATTTTCAAAAATTTGTTAGAATTAATAATGCACAACTCCTGAGCAGACATACATATTGAAATTTTATGACGTCTCCTGAGCAAGACCCAGCCATTTGAGACTGACTCATTTAAAACATCCAATCGATGTGTGTATCAACATAGTATATACTACTAACAGCACAAAATTTTGATGATGTCAATATAAAAAAAATCATAAAATACAGTATTGCTATTAATGTTCGTTACTACAACTTGGTAACTTTCATATCATGATGCTGCATCTTTGGAGAACCATCTAATGAATTCAAGCAGATCGTGATGGCCGTTTTTGTATGCCATACTGGTATTATATGACAGAGGCGACGACAATTTTCGCACGACATAATGCCCATATTCCTACCAAATGATCATTCAACAGTGTATATTATTAATATATCATAACACATTGCAAAAAGTTCTTGGATAACCGCTATAATAGATTATAATGGTACTGGATATTCTAAAAAAAAACAAAGAGCAAAAAAAATATTTACCAGCAGGTAGATTCGAACCCACAGAGTCAACAGCCTACGTGTTAGAGAGCGAGCACTGTAACCACTCGGCCACCGAGCCATCATACAACTTGTTGCCGTATTCCCTTCCCCATTGTGAACAACTTTTACTGTACATGTATGACCGCATGCATGTCGGCATGACTGCACGAAGAAATCGATCCCAAAATAACTGTAACTTTATAACCCAAACTAATGTAGTAATTTTAGCGACTGTTACTCCCGTCCCTCCCGCGCACTACACATTTCCACAACAAACATTCATTCTGCATGACTTACATACAGGACAAGTACACACTATACGATCACAAGCATAAACTCCATGTAGTCATGGTTACATACACAGGTCAAACCACGCACCTGCGGCCCCGCTAGCTCAGTACACTCGGCCCCGTTTACTCGACCTTGACCTTCACATGCACTGACTTCTAAACATAGAACTTGACACACATACTCCATACATCACGTGCACACATACAGGCATTCCAAGTATTGACACGAGCCGGGGAAACCCACTTTCCCGGTGACATCAGCGCATTGCACCACACATTCAACCTATCACAACACCGCTTACACTTGGCGGGAAATTACACAGCCACATGGTCCCTCGGCCCCAGTCTACTGCGCAGAAGTGTAGTGTAAATCCCAGTGGCAGGACGTATATGCAAAAGTTCCTGTGAGACTGTCGATATTAATATATATAATCTATCGGATATATGTGCAAGTTGTATAAAGGACTATACTAGGAATATAGAAATATAGACTGGGATATCACCCGACGTAGGTGAGAGTGCGACCCTGATTGTGCGTGATTGATCATCAGTCTTTATCACCACAATAAACAGTTAAATTGAAACTGCCGGCTTATTGTATCACACGACGACCCAGTTAAACCGGCTTGATATCGGCCGTGAACGATATTCCTCACATTGGCGCCGTTCGACCAGGATCTGAGCTAGTCTCGGATTATCGACCCAGACCTGACCGGCATTGATGGCATTGGCCCCGGGAGCCTCCCGCGGTGAGCCACTCGACCCTACGGATGATGAAGTGACGATCAATCCGAATTCGGCCTTCCGACCTTCCGGCCCTCGCTCAGTTGCCATGAGCGATACAGTTCCACTGTCGCAGGAGCAACAACCGTCCGGCCTTTTCGACTCCATTGGCGACCATTCGTCCCTGAGATCGTTTTCGCCGCCTACCGACCTGGTGCAGGAGTTCCTAGACGAAGACCCGCTCGACCCGTCACATACAGTAAGTGACATTCTGCGTGCGCACGCTAGAGCGTACTCGGCCACGCCGGCTAGAGCGACCCAGAAAAGTGACTTTGCCGACAGAAACTATACGCGCTCACGTCAAAGAGCGAGCGTAGATTGTGATATCGACCCAGAACAATTAGCAGTGGACGTTCGGCCGGTAACCATAGACACGTCAATGGTTACGCACCCACCAAGTAACTCTCGGATACGACAGTGGGTTTGTCAGTCTGACAATGTTCCGGAATCGACCCCGCCGAACGCTTATTCGGCCAATCGACCCCTGGCGCCGTCCATGACGCCGAGACAACACGGCCCCGCGCCAGAAATGTACTCACGCATACCGACCGAGCCTACGGTGGTAGAGTACACACGACCCAGCCAGACGGGTGCGACATCCGAAGACATCCTGATGACGACCGCTACCCGGATCGCGACGCCGCTACGACAACAACGACCCAGCGACACAACGGCGGAACCTCGCGCCACCATGCGACAAGCGCGACCCCGACAAGCACCCTCGACATCAAGTCGCCGACCCTGCGACCCCGACACGCCGACTTCCGACACACGCGCTCCCGCGCCGACCACGCACCGACCATCGCCGACTACCGGAGAACAACCGCGCTTCGATCCGTCGCAAGATCAAGTTGTGTCTGCTCCGGCAGAAAGTGTTGTGCAAATGATCGAACCTCCGATCTCACAATCAGTCGGAAACACCAACGGATATGGTGTACCGCCAGTCGGATACCCTGGCGCAACAAGCGGTGTTCCAAATGGAGTAGCTGTCGGATACTATTCACCGCATGTCGGCTACGCGAACCCACCGCCTGGATATGGTGGCGTTCCCAGCGTGATCGCTGACACCGGCTATCATGGTACACAACCCGGATTAGTGTACCATGGTGTATGCCCGGATGGATCGGTATACCGATATCCACCACCGGCTGTATTCCCACCCTCAGTCGGGATACCATGGGTGACGCCTCCATACAGTCAACCGGCCCCCGCCGCACAAGCACCACACGACCCCAGCCACACGACGGCACCACCCGCCGCATCGCTCGCCGTCTCCGCGACGACAGCACCGACCGCCCCCGCTAACGCGACCCCGATCGGCCCAGATACGACGGCTCCGGCGACTTCGGCTGTTCCGACTCCGACGGCCACTACAGCGACTACACCAGTTGCGGTGAGTGTTGACACGCCCACGCCACAGAGACTCACGTCTGAGCCCCAAACGTTGGCTACGGCTAAGATGGCTCAATGGCGTGCGACCTTTAAGGAGGGCAATCTCACTCAATACGTTCGGAGTTTCGAACAATTCGCTGCGGCCTTTACTTACTCCGACCTCAACAAGACGACGACCTTCCGGAGCACGCTACGCGGCCGCGCTGAAGCGCTAGCTCTCAATATCCCGGTCGCAACTCCCTGGGGAGAGTTCCGTCGCCAACTCCTAGAGGGCTGGGAACCCGAGCCCCGTCGACAGTCCAAACGGGACGATTTCCCGTTCCTCAAGCGGGAACGAAAAGAGGACGCGGAACACTACATGGAGCGACTCCAGGCCCTGGCGGAGCAAGTGTTCGACGACGTTACGCCAACGTCGCGGCAACGAACTGTGATTGCGCAATTCGTGAACGGCCAACCCGACCCCATCGCCGATAAACTGTGTGCCCTCACTTTTAACAGTTACAGTGAGGCACTTACGGCCGTTCTCAAGGTAGAGAGTCGTCAACAGAGGACAGCCAGAGATCGACATCGAGGCACACGACGTGCTGACATTTCCGCAAGCGGATACGCGGAAGACGACTCTGTCAATGAGGAACTGTCCTGTGCCATGGGACAAGTCACTCAGGGGGAAACACTAACCCCAGAGCAAATTGCGGCCTACTACGACCCCGCGGACAGTGACACTACCGGCCTACAAGGTTGCGACGAACACTCGGTGCCAACCAGCTCACGCGAGTGGGTGGCCGAAGCCTTCCAGTGCGTCCTTAGTGACGAGAATGGACTGTGCGAGGAAACGGCTATCTTCTCTGTCCTACGAACAACGGCCCCGATGAAAGGTGATCGACCCCCGCAACCCGGACGACCCATGGTGTGCTTCTTTTGCAAGAAGCCCGGCCATCGCTGGATGCGATGCTTTCGGCTTAAGGATGTGCTAGTACGTAACGGCATGAAACCGCTAGCATTTCGGCCCAATGGTCCCGGTACTGACAGAAGGACAGCTCAAGTGTTGTCAGTACCTAACCAAACCGGTAACCAAACTAAACCGGCCCCACCAACACCTCCGACCCCGTCGTCAAACCAGTAGGGGAAGGTGCTGAGGAGCAAGGACCTTCCAGACAACAGGACAACGTTCCCCGCTCCACATCTGCGGTTGTCACGACTACTGTACCGGTAACGACACCAATAACGACCCCGCAGCCGGCCCAGCCCACACCTCAGCTCCTTGAAGGGGTGTGTACAAAATGTCAAGCTCCGACCCCGAAATCGGCCTCTTTTCATGAAGGGGTGTCCGCACCGCGGCCACAGCGACCACCACGTGGAGACCGTCGTCCTGAAGGGGTGTCACCCCCGACCGCCAACGGCACCGGAACGGACAGCATGTCCGAGATCGAGTGGATCTCCGACGACGGAGGATTCTACGCTTTTCCGAGTGGACCGGAATCCAAACTGCCGCCTCTGCACACACTCTTCCGGCCACCGCTAGACGACCCCGAAATTCCGGCTGTCATCAACAACTCCAGCGCCACCAATCACAAATGCTGGAAGTTGCCGGTACACGTCGGAAACAAGACGATAAAGGCTGTACTCGACTCCGGAGCGCAGATCTCCCTGCTCCGACGCGATCAGCTACGTCACGTCCCCGCTGACCAGCGACATTTGCGGTCTACTTCGGCTATTATTCGTGACGTCACCGGACAGTCAAGCCCGATCGATGGACTGATCGACCTCTCAATACAGGTCGGAACTAACCATATGGTCGTAACCTTTTGTGTGGCTGACATACATGACGACATGATTCTCGGCATGAACTTTTTTCGGCAAGCTCACGCTGTAGTGAATTACGGTGAAGGGACGATACAGGTACACAAAGAAATCCTGTTCGCACATAAAGACATTGAGGCCAATGTTGTCAGAATGGCCGTGCGACGAGCTGTCACCGTCCCCGCACGCAGCGAAGCAATAGTGGAGCTGGTCCCGACTTCCCGAGTTCGAGTTCGACAACACCCGAGGATAGTCCAGCCACTTACGACCTTTCCCGAGGAAACCGACCTCATCATGGGGAGAACACTTACGACCCTGAATCGGCAGTGCGTAAAGGTGTCGGTAGTCAATCCAGCAGATACCGGCATTACGCTCACCCGTTCCGACCCTGTCGCCATAGCAAGCCCTGTCGAAAGTGTCGTCGGAGCCCTGCCACGACCCGGAGAGGAGCCCGACTCGGCCACGGTAGACGCCAGTCACTACCGCGACCTACCGCCACATCTACAAGAAATGGTGGATCGCGCCGGACTAGCGCCGGAACAGCATCGGCGTTGCGCCAACCTGGTTCACCAATACCAGGACACATTTATGCACCCAGACGGCCAACTGGGACGGACCCAAGTCGTCCAGCATAGAATCGACACCGGCAACTCGGCCCCAATTCGACAACGACAGCGACGCGTCCCTCAGGCGCAACAAAGCATCATCGACGAGGAGATCGACAAGATGCTCCGCTTGGGGTGTATTGAGCCGTCCGATTCGCCCTGGAGCGCACAGGTAGTGCTCGTGCGGAAGAAGAACGGACAGGTACGCTTCTGTGTCGACTATCGGCTCCTGAATGACGTCACCCGCAAGGATTCGTATCCCTTGCCCAACATTCAGGATACTCATGACGCCCTGGCAGGCGCCAACTACTTCTCGGCCCTAGACCTGGCCTCTGGCTACTGGCAGGTTGAAGTCGACCCCAGCGACAGACCGAAGACTGCCTTCGCCACAAGGAAGGGACTCTATCAGTTTAAGGTCATGCCATTCGGCCTTAGCAACGCCCCGGCAACCTTCGAACGGCTTATGGAGACCATACTCCGTGGTTACTTGTGGACCCGGTGTATGTGCTATCTCGACGATGTGATAGCTTACGGCAGAACATTCGATCAGGCACTCGCAAACCTGGAAGCGGTCCTGGATCGAATCAGATCGGCAGGCCTGAAACTTCAGCCCAAGAAGTGTGAGTTGTTCCAACGGGAAATCTTGTACTTGGGGTTCATAGTGAGCGGCCAAGGAATCCGAGTCGACCCCAACAAAGTCAAAGCCATCAGAGAATGGCCGACCCCGTGCGAGATCACCGACGTCAGGGCTTTCCTTGGTTTCGCCAACTACCACAGGCGATTCATCAAGGACTACGCTGAGATCGCTGAACCTCTCGTAGCGCTTACCCGAGGTGAATGCCACTTCACTTGGGGACCGGCCCAGCGACGAGCTTTCCAGCGACTCCGCGACGCCCTCATCAAGGCGCCCAAGCTCGCTCATCCGACCCAGAATCCGGAGGACTACTTCATCCTCGATACGGATGCAAGCGGCTTTGCTGTGGGAGGAGCCCTCTCACAAAGGGTTAACGGGAAGGAGATCCCCATCGGGTTCGCCAGCAAGACCCTGTCCCGGACCCAGCGGAACTATTGCACCACCTATCGGGAACTACTGGCAGTAGTTGAGATGGTGCAACACTATCGGCACTACCTCTGGGGTAGGAAATTCCTCCTCCGAACCGACCATAGCTCGCTAAGGTGGCTGAAAAACTACAGCGACGCCGACGGCATGCTCGCTAGGTGGCTCGCCAAGCTACAGCAGTATGACTTTCGGATAGAGCATCGACCCGGAAAATTACACGGTAACGCCGACGGCTTGTCACGGTGCCACAGTTGCAAACACCAAGACTGTCCCGGACGACTCGTCACACCTCCGACCGACCCAGAAACAAGTTCCGGAGAACTTCCAGTTCGTCGGATAACTGTTGTTCCGACCCAGACAAGGGCAGACCTCCTGGACAGTGATTCGATAACATCACCGGTCTTGCCCCAGCTAGTTTCGGCACGCCAAGTTGTTCGAGTCCGTGCTTTGGACGCCACACTTGATGGACAAAAGTGGCTCTCGGACTATTCGACCCAGGACATTGTCGCGGCACAGCAAGCCGACCCCAGCGTCGGAAAAGTGCGGCAATGGATACTAGCCGGCACCAAGCCCGACTCACGAGAAGTCGCCCGCCAAGGAGAGGAGGTAAAGACACTTGTTTCTCGCTGGAACCTCCTGGCGCTACAAGACGGTGTGCTAGTTCGACATATAAAACCCGACCCTGCTGGACGGCCCGTGGTGCAAACCGTGCTCCCCGTAGCACTCAGGACACAAGTTCTGCACCAACTACACGACCTCAAGATTGTCGGACATCTCGGCATACAGCGTACCATCGAGAGAGTCAGGCGCCGATTCTACTGGCCCGGCTTGGCGCTGGACGTCGCCCGCTGGTGTGCCCGCTGCCCGCAATGTGTGACCCGCAAGGGTAAACCGGCCCCAAAAAGATCGCCCCTGACACAGCTACCGACAGGAGCGCCGTTCGACAGAATAGCGATGGACATCCTCGACACCCACAAGGTCACGGGAAGAGGCTATCGGTATGTACTAGTCGTGTCGGACTACTTTACGAAGTACACTGACGCTTTTCCGCTACGGCGACATACGGCCAAGAATGTTGCCGACACCCTGGTGAATCGGTGGATAGTCTACCACGGTGTCCCCAAAGCGGTCCATAGCGATCAAGGTACTGAGTTTGAGTCGTCCCTGTTCCGGCATGTTGTGCGTCTACTGGGCGCTAAGAAGATTCGTACGACCCCATACCGACCCCAGAGCGACGGCCAGGTTGAGCGATTCAACAGGACATTGCTCAACATGCTGAGTGCGTTCGTCAGCGATCGTGCAAACGATTGGGACTTGCACTTGCCATATGTGTTAATGGCCTATCGAACCTCAGTACACTCGTCCACGGGATGCACCCCGCATCTGATGGTGTATGGACATGAGTGTAACTTGCCAGTCGACCTCATGTTTCCGACTTACGACCCTGAGCCTCTACCTCCGTGTGGTCCGGAGTATGTGGAGTATTTGCGGCAAGCCATCAGAACGGCCCACGGTTTCGCCCAAGACCATCTCGAGAAAGCGGCAATTCGGCAAAAGATGGGTTATGACGCCCACGCGAAACCACGACCCCAGTTTCAACCAGGCGAACTGGTCCGGTATTATTATCTGCCACTCACGCAGAATAATAAGTTCGCTCGGCCCTGGACTGGTCCCTGGAGGATCATCGACCGTGTAACCGAGGTGGATTACCGAATCGCCCTGGTTTCCAACCCTCGGAACACTCGTGTTGTTCATCTGGATGTGCTCAAGCCATACGAAGGTGACAACCAAGCGGCCCACATCTACTCCGACCCTGTACGACCCACGTCGTCGTCAAGCAAGTCCGACCCAGAACAGTCACCCGACCCCATGGGACTTCTCAAGGAGTTCTATTACCCTTGGGAGGTAACAGTCCAAGATCGACATACCGATTCAGACCAAACAGCAGAGTCTGATTCGCAAACGACCCAGGATCGTCAATCGCGATCTCCGACTTCATCCGGCTCAAGTCGACATCGGCAACGGAAAAGATCACACAGATCAAGTTCCGACAATCCAAAACCGGCACGCAAGACACGCAGGCAAAAGCCTGTGGTATCTTCCGACCCCGAGACAAGCGAGGCTACGCCCCCGCCTGCACGACCAAGTCGACCCAGACGCCACGCACGCAGACCGGCCCGCTACAGATAACCCCGGCCCTGTTATCTGATTGATGTCATTGATGATGAAATATGCATGTCTAATGGACTATGATATCATGTCTTTCCCAATAATAATATATTATATTACAATAACAATATATGCATTTAACATGTACAAGATGTCAGTGAGGCAAATTCGATATATACACACTAGATATGATATTATAATTATGATGCTGGTGAAAAATTGGTTGCATTATGATATGTGTTTCGACCCCGTATAACATGTACCATTGATCAAGGCGTATGTTACGCAATGACTAAAATTATCATGTAAAGCTTCAATCCATGTGCCAGCCGAAGAGGATAATAACCAGTCACACCGTGAGTAAGGCCACTTAGTTGTCGAAGAGGTGATAGTGTGATTCGTTCTGGAGTATGCGTCGACAGAGCCTCTACTCACTCCATGTAATATTCGGAGGAACGGCCCAGTGGTACGTGAACCAGTCACTACATAGCTATCATGCCAAGATGCGGCCTGTCATCAAATTCATCACCCAAAATATTCAAAGCGCCGCGGTGTGACCGACCCAGATCATTGCAATTTCGACCCCTACAATATTTGCGGCCCCGTCGTCCTGTGAACTGGCTGAAAATGAATGGAACGATGTCCGCCCCTGTGAGTGATTGATATTCATATCTCAGCCTTTAATAACTGTGTGTCGTCTGTGAAACAGCAACTCGACCCCGTAGTTTATTGTGCGCTAACTTGTGGGAGAAGGAATGATGGACTGATGAGTTCACAAGGCACGCACGAGCGCTAATAAACATTTTAGCTGTTTAAAGCACCTACATGAAGTCGCCCCTAATAATTACAATAGTGAGTCGTCGGGCAAAAAGAGCCCAGTAATCTGAACAGTCGACTAGTATAAATAGACAATGATTCGGCACGAGTTATCCAGGGGACGGCAGATGGACATACGGAAATCTGGACAGTGTGAGGACACCCCTACTGTCGTAATGGACTGACCCAAGAGGTCAGAGAAGGATCGCTCCGCGTTTCCTTGACGACGGCCCCGCCTTGCTGTGTGTACGCTTGGAACAATGATACATAGCGTAAAGACGTTTTCTATATATATAGAGAGCGCCCCCCGGCCCAGTTCTAAGAATCGAGATGCTGTCAGCATCTTTGTGTACGGCATTGAAGATTAGCGGCAATCAGGTCACTTGTGCCTGAGACTTTGGAGGAGAAGGACTATTGTCAGAAGTTTCGGCTATTGAGATACAGACTATTGTTATAGAAACTGTGCTAATCGAACAATACTTATCGGCCTATAGACTGTGATATCATTGAAATCCTGGTCACAAGACTTTGGAGTTAATTCGGCTTGGATTATCGGCATTTGAACTAGGCTGGTTTTGAAGAAATCCAGACTTTGTTACAGCCAGCCTAGTCAGTACTTGGGGAGTACTTCGGCTTGAGTTCGGCCCGTCAGCATGGCTGACAAACCCGGAGACGACCGGGAAAATGGCGACCCAGGTGACAATCGGCCCCGCACAGTTAAGTTGGACGGCGATAACATCACCGTCCAGGTAATCGACACCGGGGATGAATCAGATCATCCCATAATCGTCCCCGACAACGAAGTTTCGTCCGGCCCCGACTCGCAGCCTGAACAGCGCGATCCAGTCACGCTCAGTGACACGGCAAGCGGATCAGAAAAGGGAGCGCGACCCAAAACGGCCCGGAGCAAGCTGGCGCAACGAGGAGAGCGCCATACACCGAGCCCGACTCCGGATGATATCTTCAATATCGACCCCGAACGCTTCCGCCGACTCGAGGAGGGCGGAAGTATCGTCCAGCGTGCGATTGAGGCACGACAAGCGGCCCAAGAAGCTCAACGAGTCGCCACCGCGAGCCGCCAACCCGACCCAGCAAATCAGGTGATCGCCCCGATCGCTCCGGCCCCGACTTCACCCGCTTCCGGTTCAGCGGTAGCACGACCTGCGGCCTCCCGTTCTCCAAACAAGAGAACTTATACTTCTTTCAAGAAGAAGCATGGAGCGGGAGCCCGATCGACCTCCAGCAGTTCGTCACGCTCCAGCGGCGGATCTGCTATTACGGCCCCGACCTCGACTTTCCGTCGGCAAGTGGCGGAATTAATGGAATTGGTGCCACCTCCCGTGACACCCTACGGAACTCGGCCCATAGACTGGAACAAGGTTCCACTCAGTAAGCGAAATCGGAGCGCTGGATACGGCCACATCCATAACTTCGATGAGCAGTCGACCCTGTCGGAGGGAAACCTCCTCACATTGGCCCCGCTACAGCGTGGAGACGGTCGGTTCGAGTGCCCCTTCTGCATCGGCGAAGAGGAGGGAGCAGGAGAACGACAGTGGTCCTCCGTGCCACGACGCGGACCTTTTCGGACGGCCCAGAGTCTTGATGCGCACGTGCTAGCGTATCATTTTCCGTTCCTGCGCTACTTCGTGTGTCCGGCCCGCGACGGCTTCCGGACATTGGCCCAGGAGGAGATGTTCCGGCATCTGTCTCAAGCGACCCCGCAACACGTGACGTCGTTTCCCTTCTACCAGGAAGGACGACTATCGGCATCCGGCCCCATGCTCGTCAGGTTCGCGCTACGCTGCAGAGTCGACATGCAGCCGAACCCGAATTATCGACCCCCAAGAGTTCCGGCCAACATCCCGATCTTCAGGAGGGATGTCAACACCGTCCTGACGTTCGGCATCTGGCACATGGCGCCAGAGCTCTTTGAGCAGTATCCGCCCAACTCGGCCCCGGAAGTGCAACAGGTACTCCGTCGACTGGAGTACAATCGTGCTTCGACCCCGGCAGACGAGATTCGGCTTACCCGCATGGTCAGTGACATCGAGACCATGAACACGCGGGTTCGAATTCGACGACCCAGTACGATCTTCTTCGTTCGGCCCATAAACTATCAGACAACATCGGTGAGCACGGCGGAGGAGGTCCCGACAACGACCACCGGTGTTTCGGCCTCGGCAGTCGTCACGACGGCTTCATTCGCGACAGTGGTGTCGCCAGCGACAACTCGACCGGTCACCACAGTGACATCCTCGACCCCGTCTAGAGCTCGGCCGTCGGATATCATACCCCGGCGGATGGTTGTGGAACGACCCACGGCCTCTAACGTCACGGACTACCGAGTCCGTGAGGGATTGGTCCCTCCACCTGAGGAGTATCCGCCACTCCCAAGTCGACCCCTGAATACCACACCGGTATCGTCATCAACCGGCAAGGAGACTCCCGAGCCGAAGAGCCCAGTTGAGGATCGGCCACCTCCACTCAGGGAGATTGCACCCGGATCTCCTGTACGTGCGACCCCGACACCGTTTTCGACCCCGGACTCTTCACCGGAGCCTTCACGACGGATGGTGGAACCCGTCCCGCTCCCACCGTACCTCACGGAGGAAGTGGAGCCTCTGCGCTCCGTTCCGACACGCGGCACCGATAGAGACCGGCCCCGACTCCAAGTGGACGACCCAGAGCAGCTCGAGTCACTCCACAGAGACCTCGACGAGCGTCTGCCGCTTCATGGATCCGGCGAGTTCGCGGCTGATTTCCAGTTCCTGCGGCAACACGGCGGACGTTTGGCGACCCGCTCGCTTCCCGGCCTGCAGGCACTACCCGGCCAGAATCCCGACCTCACAGATTTTCTACGGGATGAGGACGCCCAGCGGCTCCCGAACTACCTCGGATTCCACGAGGACTTCTGGACGGCTCGTCTCGAACAGGCCGCCCACAACGCCGACCCCTTGCTCCTGCCGTCAGAACCGGAGGAGCACCTTCCGACCCTGTCACTCGCCCGCGCTGACGATTTAGCGCACCAGTACTTGCGACTAATTCGTCGGGAGTATCTGTCGGCCCTGGATCATCACATCAGACAGGCAGAGTACAACGGCCTGTCTGTCGGCTTTGGGATGGGCGCCCTACATGAGCGCCACCAGCCCACGTTCCCGGACGCCCTGTCCGAGGAAAATCTTCGGCTCCGAGTTCGCGTGACTCAGTTGGAGGATCGAGTTGATAACCTCCAACAGGAAAACGCTCGGCTCCAAGCAGCGTCGACCCCAACTACTCCGGAGGCAACAGCCCCGACGACCCCGTCCACACCGACCATTCCGGGGGAGCTTTTGGCCACAATTGTGTCCATTCTGCCAAGGTTACCCCCGGATGAACAGCTACAGCTGATGCGGCAGGCATCGCCAGCGGCCCCGCCTCCTCCCGCCAGCAGGCGTGAACGGGAGGACAAGTGAAACTCGTCCCTGAACTGTTCGGCCCCTTTGATGCGGCCCCGAGTGACCAAACAATTCTGGTCACGGCACAAATATATTGTAAATAGTTGTACATATACATTTAATATCCTAGTCATGGCTTTTTGTTTTTATACATGTAATTTAGTTAAATTTAATCTACATTTTATTTCAGTTCATTAGACTCTTAAAGTTATAGTTCCGTTTCGCTTTGAAACGTCGAGGAGTTTTGTTTATCATTCCATATCATACATTCCATTCATTGTTGTGCATGTATTTGTATATGTATCATCGTAGAGACTGCTGACAGACTGACTGCTGACGTTTATTTTGACGGTTAGGAATTTTTATTGTATGAAGTGTTTTCTCATTTCGCGCGGCGTGTGTGTGTGAGTGTTTTTGGGTTTGACCTTTAGGACTTTTTAGCTTTTTATTGTTTAGTTTTTGGCGACGGTAGGGTCCGGGGAGGGTAATCCCGAGGGCGTAGGATTAATGAAGGGGTGTTATGTAGTAATTTTAGCGACTGTTACTCCCGTCCCTCCCGCGCACTACACATTTCCACAACAAACATTCATTCTGCATGACTTACATACAGGACAAGTACACACTATACGATCACAAGCATAAACTCCATGTAGTCATGGTTACATACACAGGTCAAACCACGCACCTGCGGCCCCGCTAGCTCAGTACACTCGGCCCCGTTTACTCGACCTTGACCTTCACATGCACTGACTTCTAAACATAGAACTTGACACACATACTCCATACATCACGTGCACACATACAGGCATTCCAAGTATTGACACGAGCCGGGGAAACCCACTTTCCCGGTGACATCAGCGCATTGCACCACACATTCAACCTATCACAACACCGCTTACACTTGGCGGGAAATTACACAGCCACATGGTCCCTCGGCCCCAGTCTACTGCGCAGAAGTGTAGTGTAAATCCCAGTGGCAGGACGTATATGCAAAAGTTCCTGTGAGACTGTCGATATTAATATATATAATCTATCGGATATATGTGCAAGTTGTATAAAGGACTATACTAGGAATATAGAAATATAGACTGGGATATCACCCGACGTAGGTGAGAGTGCGACCCTGATTGTGCGTGATTGATCATCAGTCTTTATCACCACAATAAACAGTTAAATTGAAACTGCCGGCTTATTGTATCACACGACGACCCAGTTAAACCGGCTTGATATCGGCCGTGAACGATATTCCTCACACTAATATTGATAACCAACTTTCACAGTCAACTCAATTGGAGAATTAGAGCAAGAAAAGTCCACATTTCATATTTGTGTATTCAAATCTGCATAAAACATTTCATATTTCCTATAAATTGGCAACTTATGTTAGGTAATTTTGCGGCCACTACTCTAGGGCTACAACTATGCAACTTGCACATGACCCCCAGATTTTCGGCATCGGGCGATAATCGGGAGTTTTGGTCGTACGACCATCGCACATACACCATTTGACGCCGAATTGACCATACAAAAATACAAAAATACTGACAAAAATTAATGTTGATCGAAAGTGGAGTTATTGCGATTTTTCGATTTTGACCTTTTACATGACCTTGACCTCAATTTTCGACCTTGAGTTAAGAAACTCCACAGATTTGTTCAATTTTATAAGGCACAACTCTTGAGTAAAAATCAATAACACATATCAGAACCTGGCCTCGCAATATGGGGTTGAAGTTGCGAGACATGAAACCATAAAATCAAGACCGTCGAATTTTTGACCCGGACCGAAAATCGGCAATTTTGGTCGTACGACCATCGGGCATGCACCACAGGACGTGGAATTGACCATAAAAAAATATAAAAATACTCACAAAATTAACATTGAATAGAAACGGAGTTATTGCGATTTTTCGATTTTGACCTTTACTATGACTTTAACTGTAATTCTTGATCTTGAGTCCTACACCTTTACACATATGTTCAGTATGATAAGACACACCTACTGATTAAAAATCAGCAACTTCTATCGGATTGTGACTCCACAATAACGGTTTGAATATTGCACAAAATACAAATGATCTGAAAACCCCCAAATGTTCAACCATGGGCGATAATCGGGAGTTTTGGTCGTACAACCATCGGACATACGTCAGCTGATGTCGAATTGACCAAATAAAAATACAAAAATGTTTAGAAAAATTAATTTTGATCAAAAGCCAAGTTATTGCAATTTTTCGATTTTGACCTTTACTATGACCTTAACTCTAATTCTTGACTTTGAGTCCTATAACTTCACAATCGTGTTTTGTGTGATAAGGCACAACTTCTGAGTGAAAATCAGCAACATATATCGGGAATTTGCTCTATAATGTGGTTTTGAATATTGCGAGGTAGAAAAAAACCTAAATTCGTGACCCCCAAATTTTCGACCTGGACCGAAAATCGGGAGTTTTGGTCGTACGACCATCGGGCATGCATCATATGATGCGGAATTGACCATAGAAAAATATAAAAATACCTAGAAAAAATAATATTGATTAGAAACGGAGTTATTGCGATTTTTCGATTTTGACCTTTTCCTTGACCTTGACCTCAGTTTTTGACCTTGACCTCCCAAAAGTTAATCACTTGGTCGAGTACTAATTGCACGTCTTCTGACAAATTTTCGGGACTTTACGATCAAAATTGTGACCTGTAGAGCGCTAACAAACAAACAAACAAACAAACAAACAAACAGACAGACAGACAGACAGACAGACAGACAAACGCAACTGACCAACATACTTGACGAAATTTAATTTCGTCAAGTAAAAATGAGAACATGTTTAGCTTGAAATCAAATCACATACTACATAAAAGAGCTATTATTGAGCTTGACATCTTCAATGTTGTTACATGATGCCAATTCTAGAATAATGCACAATTTAGTTAGCTCATCGTCTTGCACAATGGATATGTATTGGACAAATTAATGTGGTTATATGTGTGTAAGTATCAATATATACACACAAAATTGATTTCCGTTAAACCTTTATCCCAATAAATAATATCAAACATTTTATAATTACCTCATATAACAAATAGAAAACTATCAGTGAACATCAAAATTTCCGAACCTTTCGAGCGTAACTTGCACGTCATGTAATGTGTTAGTATTAAGAACAGTTGGCGCAAGTGAATTGAACATGCATATTTCCATATAAAATTCAGGATCACAAGGACATTCCTGAAATCATCAAGCTGTTAACTGATAGCGCATGTCATATTGGGATAATTATATGAACTCCATATAAAAAATAAAGTGAACTTCATAGTATCTATACTTCATATAATCTTACCTCATAAAATTATATGAACTCCATATAATAATCTTTGCTGATCACTATAATTGGCACTTAGTTCCATCCGTAGCATTAATTGTTAATGATTATTAAATATCATGAAATGAATGCTCGTGTCATGAAGAAGCAATCCTATAAAACGTATATCAAACCAAATTGTGATATATCTGATTGCCACAATCAACTTTAGTATTTTGATGAGGTAACCATGAATTTTCGTTGTTGTTAGTTTAGAGTATGCTAGTTCTTAGAATTTCATTATTATACGGACTAGACACTGGGTTGAACAACTGCTTGAGCAAATTTTCTGTCACAAAAATGGAGTGTGTACTGACCTAAATGTTACAAAATAAATCACCATCCACATCATACAGCAATATTTCCATCCCATTCAACGTACGTCCACACTTTAGCTATCTTCCACGATGAAGTAATCATAAAACATGTCTCAGCACATTGAGATGTATGTATCAACCTAATACCGTTCATAACAAGACTTTTATATATCATCGAGTACCTTTATGAGACCATATAAATCATTGATGAGTTGATTAATGAGCGTGGATTATGTTTTTTTTTGTTCGAATATATACATACAATATTGTCTCAAATTTTTAGGATTTCAATTAGACAGATGTATACCTGCATTTCGAAGGAATGGAAGAAATGCAAACAAATTCATTTGTGTGAATTGCTTTTACAATACAATTTGGTAAATGGGTTATACAGTTGTGTCAGTGCTAAAAAATTTATTTTGTAGTGTTTACTTATCTGTTTCATTATTATGTGAAATATATTCTCTTATCTGAAACACATATTTTCAGCCATGTGAACACGTACCTACCTTCAGTACTGTTGTTGCTCGAGTCTTCATCACTTCCTGAGAGGATGATATACGTGTATGGTGAAGTTTTCGGAAGTAGTGTTGTCATCTGATACTGGATGACAACACTTGCCTTCCATTGGTAAAACGGTGTCCATTTGAACACCCATGAAATATAATGATGACAAGGATATCATAATACTAACATAATACAAAACAACAGAAACTCAATAAAATCACACACTAAACCACAATCCGACTATGCCAGGAATACACTAAATAATTCGATTCATGATACAAATTAGTGCCAAACTGATTCAATTACTGAAAAGACAAACACTTTTTAGATGATAAATATGCTAGTGAATGTAAGTATCAATATATTACCATACCATTATCTATTATACAGTCAGATTTTGCTGATGCCAATAACAAACGTAAAATGCAATAGAAACAAAGTCCAAATTTGTTTATAAATAATCATATTCCTACACACATATTAGTCTGGAGTGAGTTCTGTGTGGAACATTTCGCTCTTCCATCTTTCGATGCCATTTTGTAAAAAAATAATACCTCAAGTATACATAATAGTAATAACCACCAAACATACCCTTCTATCTTGTGGTATAGACACAACTCATCGCACATTATTGATACTCTGACACATATGTTCGTTTATATTTTTTCTGAAGGATATCGCATATTTCTCCTCCATGTATATTATGCCACAAATTATATGATAATAGCTACTAAAATGCACAATTTGTGGTATATCACCAAGATCAAACACGAACAAAGGCGTGATGTACGTAAATAAGATTGATTAGTATTGACGTCAATATTTGATCATCACTCGCGTCACAAATTACCAGGGGATGGGCGCACCTTTCTTAACAGGATATGCATTCGTTCTTTGTGAGAAATCGTCATCAGATTATATACTGCCCGCACAGAGGGGTGTGCATCACGGCATATCGTTTCTCCATGATTCGGAATTATTTACAATACCGTTGTGGTTGCTAGATCCAAACACCTCTGGAGATTACGTAAGTGGCCATTCAATGATGTCGGCTCTCCACGGGACATTGACATTAGATGGATGTCAGCCACGGGATAGGATGCTACACAGGGAGACATTGATGTGCAAACACGCAAGCATATTAAAACGTGGGCGAGAATGAACCTGAGGCTACCCGTGAGAAACTATTCCACTGCTACTAAATATAGCTTATTAAACTCCACCAAATTTGAACCCAATGTGTCACAGACCTGTCGGAAATTCTAAATGCGCATACCGGTGATTCAAGCCCAATTAACAAGGACGAGGATAGGCGGAGTGATATGCATATATTAGAAAACAAATGTCTGAACACATGTTTAGGAAATGACCCACAAGGTCCAAAATTTTGAGCTTTTCTTCAAAAGTGGTTGTTAATATGAAAAAAATTAGCCCAAGGGCTAAGATACGTTACCGGACAATATATATTATTATATATAATATATTTTATATATAATAGCTATTTTATATTGTGGCCTTGAAAATAAGGTCAAAGTCAAATTTAAAGTCATGGGAGTATTTAGCATATTCGATTTCTTATACGTTCACAATTGCTTACTTAGCTGTAAATTCAGTACTAAGAGAGATATTAGTCATTATGTCCTGTGACCTTGAAAATGATATCAAAAGTCAAATTAAAAGTCATCAGAATATTCGGCATATATCATTTGCTGTATGTCCACAATTGAATCCTACAAATCCTTTACTAGTTGTTAAGTCGATAATAAACAAAGTATTAGCCATTTTATCCTGTGATACCTTGAAACTGAGGTCAAAGGTCAAATTCAAGGTCGTGACAATATTCAGCATATATCATTTCCTATATTTCCACAATTGATTCCTAATCTGTAAAGTTGATACTCTGTAAATTCTGTACTCTGATCTTGAAAACGAGGTCAAAGTTCAAATTCAAGGTCATGACAATATTCAGCATATATCATTTTCTATCTGTCCACAATTGACTCTCAAGTTGTAAAGTCGATAATAAGCGAGATATTAGCCATTTTGTTCTTTGACCTTGGAAATGAGGTCAAAGGTCAAATTCAAGGTCATCAGAATATTCGGCATATGTCATTTCCTATATGTCCACAATTGATTCCTAAGCTGTAAAGTCAATAATAAGCGAGATATTAGCCATTTTGTGCCTGACCTTGAAAATTAGGTCAAAGGTCAAGTTCAATGTCATCAAAATATTGGGCATACATCATTTCCTACGTGACCATAATTGATTCCTAGTCTCTAATCTCAATAATAAGTGAGATATTAGGCATAATGTGTCGCATTATAAAGCATAGGAGAATTTAACATGGGAAAGTCCTATTTGGGAGCCTTCGAGAACAGGAAAATGGCCGCCACACGCAGACCGGCGATTCAGGGGCAACGAAACTAAGACACATCACAGTGGTATGTGAGAGCAATCTTTTGAAATAAAAATCTCAAAACAGTCTGAACAGTTGTTGAGAAAATGGCCGCCAAAGTCACAAATTGGCAATTTTTCGGCTAAAATGGCCGCCATTTTGAGAAAAATGCGAAAATCAAAAAACAAAAAAAATAACCCCTTCTTGAAATATTTTTAGGTATTTTTGTGCAAAATTTCAGAAAGATCCGATTGTAAACTTTAAGATAAAAATGTGCACGGACGACGCCGGACAACGGACGCAACACCATGCCAATAGGTTATCGGACCATAGGTCCGGTAACCTAATAAACCCCAAAATTTACCGTAACAATTCAAGACGATGACGGATGCAATTTAATGCCAAAATGATATTGGACATTTGATAATAAACATAGTGCGTTGGGATTATATGAGTTTGATCAATTCAACAACAACATATTCTAAAGAAATAATAGGCAAATGTGATTCAACACAACAAGGGGCACAAGAAACTTTTGGTTATCTTGTTAGATATATGTGAACAAAATAAAGCTGTAAAGTACATATATTATCAATATCTGATAAAAAAAACTGAAATGCGTTTCTCAAAGAAAAATGGCAATACGTTATGCATATTACTTTTGACGATTCTGTCTGGAAATTCATATTAAAACTGCCAAAAAAACACACAAAAAACAATACTTACCGCATTTTGCCTACAGATACACTGCTACATAAATACGCAATTCGGGATAGCACTTTCTGTACTATCTACCCAGATATAGTAGAAAATTAGACACACATGTTCTACGATTGTCCACCAGCTATGAATTTATGAATGGAATTAGCCAATAGAATATTCCCAGATGTATATTAATCTAAAACTGCTTTGGAAAATCCTTAATTCTATTCCCCGAGAGATATATATTTGTGTGTAAATGCAAACAGAAAATAAATCTCAGTACTTTTGTACGATTTATTGAGTAACAAAATCCATGGAAAAAAATGTCACGCAAATCAGTTAAAGAAAGTTCAATATTGAAAAATGGTCGGAGTTATATAATTTAATTGTTGATTGTGCGGATTTTGATCGTACAAAAACAAGATATTGGTAAATGTTTGTCACCACAGATGCAGTTAAAGCTATAATCACCTTTAGAATTGACGAAATTTATTCATTCTGCACTAGCTTTATTTTGATTACAGAATTAGAAATCGTACAATTTTGGGCCTATTACGTGCCTAAATTGAGTTGCCAAATCAAGATTCAAATTCGGGCCAGTCAATCTCGCATCAATTTTTTCCTCAAAGCGGCCCGCCTTGCGGGCGAATTCTACACTCGGTCTCATGAAGTCATTGGTATTTGTCTAGATACTGTGGCAACCAGCAATGTAAATAGGCCGATCATTCTCTATCCACTGTTTTCATGCACGATTAACGGCAATTTTCTAAGTATCTGTTGTCGAACTGTGCATATTTCTTATATACTCCTGACTATCTCGAGATGTACTTTCAAGTTTGCGTGACAAACAAGAATGCTAAATTTGGCTGATTTTAAAATTGATTCCAACTTTAAGGTTTTGACTTCCCAGCTGAAATGTGTGACTGTAGTACTTTTAGTAAATTGTTGTAATAGGTTGTTTCACTCATACTTTGTTTTACAGGCATGTCTGGTAATCTTGAAACTGAAATATATGTCTGCTATAAAACGCTGAAATTTTCCCAAGCACATTGATCACTATGGGATAGTTTTGAAGCTTCCTAGTATTTATATTTCTATGGGGATATTACATTATCGTCAATAATGTAATATATTGCCCAATGCTCACAGTAAAGAGCGATAAAATTCACATTATATTTGACACGTCAAGCAGTCACCTTACACGTGAGGTTTGTGGGAATATTATATTATACCTCGTAAAATCTGCCACTGACGTAGGGAATCCTGAAATCGATAATAATATTCCCGTTGTGAAACACGCATGCCTAGGTTTACCTTAATTCTCGAGAGTAGGGCTTATTGCAATGGTGATAAAATGATCGATCAGAGGCATTGTTCAGTGTGCTGACATTTGCTGATGCTTTCGCAGTCATAATTACCTCCAACAGCAATCAATGTTTGAGAACTGTACAATTCATTTTGGTGTGGTATTGATGGTGGTAATAGATTGATACTTACATTGATGCTAGTTATGATTCGCTTTAGTTGGAGCTTTTGTTTGACATATTTTCTGTCTATTAGCAGGTATATGAGAAAAATACATACTGCATTATATGTGTCGGATTTCTAAATTAGTTTCATAGTATGTTGGGCAGTTTATACTAATTCCATCAGATGTACAGTAGAAACAACTATATTTCACACACTGTCTGCACCTGATGACGCCAGCGTGTCTTTAGATATACCAATTGGTCGGGCTTTGCTTCTATTGCAAGATGTCGTATTTTACATTTGCTATTGTCGTCATCAAAATCTAGTTATATTGGTAGTAATAGATTGATACTTACATTGTGATTCAAAACTCTCGACTGCCGCAAAGCGGGTGACTTTTTAAAGAACTTGTACCAATTGAATGCACAAAAACCCACACTGTCTGCCAATCTTTGGAGAGATTTATCACAGTCAATTCGCGAACATCACTCCAAATTGAAGAGGATTACAATTTCTTTGACTTTGACAGTAGTTCTGATATCTGGCAGGCATTTATGGGCAAATGTAACATCACATCACTGAAAAGATAAAACAAGCAAATTGCATCCGTGGACACATATGATTCTGTATCATTGTTGAATGGTAATCAAATACGTTTATGAATTTTTTGTGTGAATTTCGATCGCCTGATTCCTGATTTATGTACATGCGTAGATCTATTTGAAAAGCTGTGTAGTCGTAATTCATATGCCTATAATCGATAATAGTGCCCAAGAAGAGTTGAACTTTAGCGCTATATAATCGCTTTTGTTTGATGCCATTTAAACCATGAGCAGCATTGGATTTCAAGGTACACGGCACACGGAGTGAAATACGGACCTGATTGTCTTCGGGTCTTCATATTTCACACGATGTTACATGATACAAAAGAAAAAACCTTCAAAACATGTAAACAATATTTGTCGTACGGAATAATCTCCCTGATTCCATCGTTTGAAAGAAGAAAATGTCAGAAAATTTCACATTCTAATGAGTTCCAATGAAATTTCACATTCCAAACTAGGTTTGTTTCGAAATTCAAACTGTTTTTAGATATACATGTTTTGTCTCTATTCCAAAAAGTGTCTGATGTTAGAGGCTTTTTATTGTCATCATCAAAATCTTGTACCAAGCGATAAAGTGTACTCTTTCTATTAGAGAATATGATCAAATATTTTTTAATACTTTTGCTACGCATGTAAATTGTTATGCAATCAACTCGAGAAATACCCGCGATCGGTTTGGCGTAAATCTCCACGAATCCTTTCAATGGCCAACGCGAAGCTGACGCCTATGCGGTCTCATGACTTTGATTTCACTAGAATATAGATGGAAAATTGGTAGTAATTTTGTGAATTAATGAATGCTTGGTGTCGATTGAGAACGGTGGATTTGTCGCTTATATATTGTCGAAACATTTGTCGCTCATATATGTACATACTACTTTTCTGTAATGATGTTTTATATGTTTTACATCACCCTTCTCTTGGAGGCGAATAAATAAACATAAAATAATAATAAATAATTGTTATTCTAGTGTTTGTTTGATCTAACGAATATCACACTAACAAATATTCCAAAACTTTCCACTGGCTATAAGAATAATAATCTCATTGAATATTACCTGTACCATGCAAATTTGAAGAATAGTTGGACAGTTGGTTGCTTCTAGACACACTTTCTAGACACACTTTCAGGGATGACGGACCCTGTTTTGTTTGCTCACTTCGTATGCCTGATATGACTTTCTGTCCACGGATTATGAGATTGGATAACGAACTCTGTTTTGCTCGCTCGGAATTTTGGGGAATTCATGACGGGTGCCACTAGTGGGGCAGGAAATGCTCACTCTTTCCGGAACACCTGATTTCACCTCCTGATGGCCATTTACGGGGGTTCATGAGTTTCCCTGTCATTTTTGTTTTCTCTCACTTCGTATGCCTGATATGACTTTCTGTCCCCGGACTATGAGATTGGATAACGGACCCTGTTTTGTTTGCTCGGAATACTGGGTATTGATTCCACGTCTATTTCAATAAATCATCAAAATGCACAGATGGCATTGTTTATCCCGACTCTATACTATATTTTTCTAACTCGTTTACACATGTTTCCGCTGATATTTTTGCGATGTTAAATGCTATCGTTCTATAACTTGGCACACTTCACTTGGGAGTCAAACGGCAATTATTTACCGAATTTCAGACTTCTATCAAGAAAATTGAAAAAGTTGGCAATCTACCCCTATGTTAAATTTAGCCCTGTCATTTAATTTCTGGGTTCACACACGATTTCGTGCTCGGTTTGTAGTGGTGCAATCTTTCAAAATCAACATGTTTGTGTGGAATACACCCCCAATGTGTCATCTGGTCTGAAATTACAACAATACTTCGAATCCTGGTGGATATAAACAGGATCAAATCCTCGAATAAGCTCAGATTCTCGAGATCCTTAAATTTGGCGTTTTTGGCTTAAATTTAACATTGGGTAGATTGCCAACTTCTTCAATTATTACGATAGAAGTCCTAAATTTGGTAGAAAATTGCCGTTTGTCTCCGAGATGAAGTATGCCAAGTTATAGAACGATACCATTTAGCATCGCAAAGATATCGTCAAAAACCGGTGTAAACAAGTTAGAAAAATCAGAGTATTGATAATAAATCCCACATGTTGACCACCACGGAAGACATTATGATCTATCAATGCAACTGACCTCGACCATAACTCTTCCTAAATGAAGGAAGTGATCGCAAGTTGGGTCTGGAATATCCTCACAACAACAGCATGAGGGCAGTTCAGGAGTGGAATTCGCTTGATTGGCCATACAGAAGTAAGTGAGACAGTTAGTGTCAAGGATTATATTAGACTATCGATTGCCAGGTCAGTGTGTTTGTGTATATGATTCTGGTCGTGAGTCATCCCCGCTCCGCCGGTCCAGCGATAAGATGAGAAACCAACACTTGACAGTCGTACCTCAGCTGGAACTTCAGAATGCGAGGCAAGAATATCAGTTGGGTATATTTAGTCAAAGTTACCAGTGCGTAAGACAAGATAATAGCTGCGGGATTATACGTGCAACTGTTGCTTCATTAGGAATACACAGTGAAAACGTATTTCATGTGTGGGCCATATGGTTTGACGATATATCAAAAATAACATAGGCTACCAATGTAAAACGCAATAAATACTATTCGAGGCAGAAGTCATGAATATTCATAATATTTGACAATACATGTAATGGTTTATTGCAGAAAACCACGGAGGTATTATGGTATTTAAGAGTTATCGGTACTCAAGAGAGTACATAATGATATAATGAATATAGACTAAGTATGTGGTAGATGGCTGTATGTGGGTTGTAGTTATTGCAAAATAAATAAACATTTCATAATACACAATCATATGTTTTCTATATGAGAACGGTCACACCAGATATACAACAGGGAAGCAAGAGTTTTTCGATATCCGGATAAGGCCACATTTCGATAACTTTAAAACAATGTCCCTAAGAATCCCCTAAAACCCGCTAATTTTCTTGCTCGGCAACCCATATGTATCGTTAGTCGTCTGAGTTCTTCCCTGCGTGTTGTGGTTTTGAAACTGTTCGAATACGAACCAGCTCGGTTCAACATCCAGAAAAAGCAAAATATCCCCATCCTTTCTGCTCGGTCTCAAGGGCAACCCCCATCCCAAAATATGGAATCCTCTGACTGTAACGGGTATGACGTAATATATTTGGTATTGTCATGTCCTAATGACCTGTCTGTTGGACAATGTATTGTGCCTACAATGCTATGCTACAGAGTCTACAGCTGTGACTGACCGATCTGTGTGTTGCGTCAGGAGATTAAGTAAGAAACACTCGTGTTGTGTAAACATATGGAGGAATGGAGGCAAACGGATCCCGACAGATGGTCTGATGTACTGTAATACCCATTCAAACTTGTTGCTCACATATTTGGTTATACAGGTAATGTTGGATAACATGAAAACAGTTGTCATTACAGTAAATGACTAATCAGTGGATTCGCACACAAAATTATATTTGGGGCAGAAATTTTGCTAATTTCGAGATAGGTCTACGTCCAAGGAAATTCTGTATTCCTTCATATTCTGAATGGGCACGTGTGCTATATGGTGGGTTGATTCATATGTGACCGATCCTAGTATTTGCGATTCAGATCGATTGACTAATAAATTACCATTTTGCACTGCCTGGTATTGATTAGAATATTGTCTGATTGATATGAAACAAATGTAAATAATAGCCTCATCTTATTATCAAACTGACTTCATAATATAGAATATCCTTAGATAAATATGAAAATGCTTCGCGTGCTGTCTAAAAGTTAGCTTTGTCCAACAATCCCAATTTTCGGACACGGTTTGTTATGAATCTGCACAAGCGGACACTTTTGATATATATTTCAAATATCTGAGACACAGGTATTTCTGAGTACCAAAGTAATATACCAGATAACAAAATTTCACATACGTGTCACATTCAACTGCAGAAGTTGTGAAGGTTAACAACCAGTACCTCCGTTAGTGTCCATGAAGAATCAATTCCTCTTTTTCTGAATGTCCGTTGCTAAATAGAAACGAATTGTGCTCACTTGTATGCATTATATTCGATTTTACAGAAAAAAAACTTCACATCTCGCTTCTGAGTGTAAAATGTTTTGATATGAAATAGGTGTTTTTATCTCGGAATTCTCTATGAGTTTTCAGCTTTACAAACGGTGGAAACAATACTTGATAATGCCGAACAAATATGAGTGAATGACTTGGAGGAAATATTGAAGAACAGAGAAGTGGGATTGTACAAGAGAGATGTTAGGGACACGATGTTATCTTTCATGAATACCACAGCTTTGTGCAAACAGGCCGACAATCGCAGTGGCCGGGTGTGTAGAGGCCAAGGTTCAGACTATTGTGCATACATCGTACCAGCGCCGGATACTCATTAATTCCGGTGAATCGATGTGACATCAATAACCGTGTTTCAAGCAACTTCCATATATGCAGCAAAAATGCAGCAATTCCATCACTTGAGTAAAGTGCCCGGATAGATATGTCGGTATTTCGGAGATATTACAAGTACTCAAAATATAGTTCGTTCACATCGAAACATATTTTGAGTACTTGAATATTATATCGTTCACTAGAATTACATTTCATGCACCTGGAAGAGTATTTCGTTCACTCAAAATGTCAGTGATTTTTACTCCGATATTTGCATTAGGAGCAAGGGTCCTGTAACTGATTAGTGAATCTCATTGCAAGTGATATTCCTTGAGAAAGACATAATGTGAAAACATAATTTCATGTGAACGATATATTATACGATTTTGCGAATGATATATTTTGATGAAAAAGAAATCATTTTGATAGTAAAACCTTATTTAGCGTCAACAGAGTATATTTTGGTGAATTAATCCCGATTCAATGAAATAAAATCTCAGAAATCCCCACATGTAACATTAGAGGCATCGCATAACGTCACCAAAAGTTGCTGTAGCATCTCCCTTGTTGTATATATGCATGTACATCTCTTTGTCGATATTCTGATACTTATGCTTCTCTTTATGTATATTGCATATTCCCTTTCCATGGGGAGATAACACGAAATAATACTCATCTACTTAAACATTAAATTGGACATTCTGCATGAATTATAGACTAAGTTTATGGACTCTAAACTTATCGATCGGTTATCTACATACACTCTGACCACCCAGATCGCACATAGACAAAGACTTGAAGTTCTGACGCAAATTGATTTACTTGGACGTCAAAAGCTGATTTCACTCATGCCAAAAAACACTGGGGCGTTGGACACATCCTTATTGAATACGCATCCGTCTTTGTGATAGATCGTCATCGGATTACATACTGACCACTTAGGTGCATCACGACATATCGTTTTTCCATGATTCGGAAATAATCCCATGTCATTGTGGCTTGTAGATCAGCACACACTCTGAGATTATGTAAGTGGTCATTCAATGATGTAGGCTCCCAGTGGACGCTGGTATTAGATAGGCGTTACCCACCGGATAACATATTGCTACATAAAAGGGCACCAATATGCAAACATACTGCAATGTTAAAACGTGGTCGAGAATAACCTTCGGGTTACCTATGCGAGATGTTGCTACATAAAAGGGCACTAATATGCAAACATACTGCGATGTTAAAACGTGGTCGCGAATAACCTTCGGGTTACCTATGCGAGACAATTATATACTTATATGAAATATTCAACATGCAACATGTATTATTACACATAAGTATTCTACTAGTACATACATATACTCTAATGTTGCATAGACGTATTTTTTATCAGAAACATGCATTCTTTTATTACGTACATTATGCAGAAAACAGTAAAATGATAAATTCAGCACCATTTGACTATGAACAGAGCTGACTGTGTTACATGCATTTGTTATGTAAAACTATATTTGTTGGTAATTCATAGAAAAACTTACATTTCTCAATGCAAATTTTGTTTTTTTTTATCTTCTCTGAAATTCGGACACGGAATTTTTTGTATATGCCTATAAATTATCATTGCCTGGAATGTACTTCATTGGTACATGTACATTCGCCAAACAATAAAAAAGTGAGTTGAATTCAATGGCTTGATCGTGTTCCGAGGCAATTTTATATCCAACAGAAGCGTGTGCGCATATATATTCAAGGATGCGCTTATGCGATTGCATCAATTAAAAACAAATATTTTGAACTGAGAATGGCTACTGATTTTGAAAAAGCAATAGATAAAAAAAATACCGTTCTGGATTGTTTTTATAATATTTAAGTTTCAGCAAGCTTTGACCTATAATGTAAGTATCAATCGATTACCAAGAATAAAACTAGATTTGGATGATGTCTTTAGCAAACGTTTTGCAATAGAGACAAAGCCCGACCAATTAGGTCATCCAGAGACACACTGGTGTCATCAGGGGCAGACAGTGTATAAAATGTAATTGTTTCTACCGTACATCTGACACTTGAATTCGCATACAACTGCCAAAGTACCTATGAAACTAATTTAGAAATCCGAAACACACCCCGTGGAATAGATACATTGACAAGTACATAGGTACCAAATACCAGCCAAAGGGTTAATGGTATTTATAGTACCCTCGATTTAACCAAGTAGTATGGATGTAGGTATCCATTTGTAAAGTTCGGCGCCCACTACAGGGCGCCGCTCTCTACGGTAACAACTACAACCAGGTAACAGCACCTCCGGATCGGATCCAGAACATGCGGAGCGGGTTCCGCACACCCGGAGCGGGTCCCGCACATCCGGAACGGGTTCCGGAACGAGTCCCGCACATCCGGAACGGGACTCCGCACATCCGGAACGGGCTCCGCATATCCGGAACGGGTCCGGCCGTCATACATCACAACATAACACATATCATCATCATCATCTTATCTACAACATGCACATTATACATTCGTTATGGTAATGTAGCCGTGTGTGGAGTCCGAGGAGCCATGGAGCGGCTCCACGGAGCACGTACACGTGGGCATGTTGCTGGCCGGTCTCGCCGAAGGCACTGTCACAGAGATAGAACTCTGCACCAGCCCGACGGTCTGCCAGAGCCTCCGTCACCTCGTCCCGGGAAAGGGGAGAACTGGCGATCCACAGGGCTTGCGCCCCCGAGTCAGCAGCTCGTCTCCCCCAGACCGGGCCCCCCAATGGAATCTGTCCCTAGGGCCCCCACGGGCCTCTACTCGAAAGACAGGGACGCAAAGCACATGGCGCGCTCTGCGTGCTGCCTCTCCGCTCTCTCTCGGACAGACTCCTCGATCGAGCGTTTCCCAGTGTATATATAATACACCAGAAAGCCGAGTCAGCACGCGCAGCGTATACAAACCATTGTTATAGTTTACTGGAGTGTACACAATCACGAGCGTCGCCAAGCAACGCACACTCGAACCGAGTAGGCCAAGACAGAAAAGGACGTATAAATGAGTTATGTGTTTACACAGTCACCTGCCGTGAACCTAGGGCAAAATCGCCACATTACCCCCTTCTTACAATGTTGGTCCCCAACATGCTCCGCCCACGCCCAAAACTCCCGAAACACGACGGAAGCATCGCATGGCGGACCGAAGGAAGCAAGGTGAACGGTACCCAGAAGTCACGGCGCAACAGACTAGGACTTTAAGAGTCCCTTTTGGAAGAATGGGGAACAACCCCTGGACTTACGGAGTAAACTATAACACGCTCTGCAATTTTGAATAAACCCTCATAAACAAGCTAAAATTTTGACCGAGGTGGTCCAAAACCGTGTGATGACCTTGGAAGGTCATCCGTTATAAAAGGACGGTGTGCCGAGTCTTTGGAATATTTTTAAGGTTAGACTTTAAATTTAGAAATTTTGTAAAACGACACACCGAGTGATCAAAAGTGGTAGTACCTCTAAAAAGGGGTTGCCGGCCGCCCTACCGACCGGCACCTCAGACCCGCAGGACGGATCTGAGGCAGGGCGGGGCCGCGGAAGCGGCTCCGGCTCGTCCGCACGGACATACATATGCCTGACAGACATACATACACCTGCGGACAGCTGTCGCAGACAGCTACAATAGCCAATGCGGCAAGCCGCACTGACTGCCGGTATCGGCGTACTACTACCCGGGCAGGCCAGTGTAGAGACGCGCAGACAGGCGGACATCCACAAACGAATGCGGACACCCGTCCATCAGCACATCCCTAACACGGCTCGCCCGGGGAATTCACCACCGGCAAAAACACTCGCATCTCGAACACCGGCCACGCGGATCCGTTAGGACCCAGCGCTGCAGCAGCGGACGAAACACGAATGGCACATTACAAATGCGCTACACATCTGGAGATTAAATAAATAATCCGGGTTCGACATTGTTGTATAAATATACATGCAACAAATGTTGACAGCTATTCTACACGCGTAGCAGCGCACGCGGAGTCACTGAAAACTTCTGTCCCCGGTCAAAATGACACATTGCTCGAACCAAAATTCAAACACTATAAACTCATGCGGAAACAATCATTTCCCTCCGGTGACTCCTCACACTCCATGTATACGGGTAGAAAATGTATTTCTATCCCGGGGGACCTCGCAAATATATATTGTAACTAAGATTAGTCATTCGCTTTAGCGTCCGCACCGGCGGTCAATGACGTAAAATTAATCACACAGCAAGGTGGAAATTGGGCTTAAAATTGACAGTAACCACTAACTTGTGGTTGTTACGATTATGTCAGACGAAAACAACAATAAATTGCCATTCTCCAGTCTTTTCGGATATGCACATCAATCCGTCACTGTCAAAATTAACGCAATTCCTTACACCCCTCTTTCGAGAGCGGAAATCTCCCGATTTCTTACTCTCTATTGCACCGGAAAGGAAATTTCACATACTTGTCTCAATTGTGTCATTAATCGAGCAAGAACAGAATTCTCCAGAGACATGCCGCACACTTGTGGCTTATATAATCCACTCACTAAATAATAAGGTGAGATGGAAAATAAACAAAATCACTCCCCATAGCCGCTGGTACGCTTACAGGGCGATCGGACATACCCATGACGTCCGGACAGACAATTGGGCGCCCTATGGGCGGTAGCGACCCGCCCACTAGCAACCCCAACGTACAGCCCGACCGCGGAGCGGTGTCCGGTCCAACCCAGAGCCAATCCAAACGACTACCGGAGCGCGGAACCAATAGATTAGACGCGGAGCCGGCATGGTCCGTAGCCCCTATGGCTAGGGGGAACGTGCCCGTCATGCCGGCGCCCAATCTAGAGGATCCCTAACATGATGAAATCAATAGCCGGCGGACGTCCGGAACTGCCCGCGGACGGAGTCCAGAACGAACGCCCACCATAAATTTGGCATATTGACCTTATCCAATGACAATGATAGGGATTAAAAGCCACAAAGCATGCTGCGCATGTACAATACGACATCCCGGCCGGACCGCGTATTATAAGGTGCGATCCGGACGAAAATGAGCGTCCCCCACTGCCGCGGCTGGTCCGCACGCGCGGACTTAACAGCCGGTCCATTATAAATAATGGTAAACGGTTTCCTGCCGTAGAAACCTTAAACTACTATAACCGCAATTACAGTAGTGGCGCACGGGGGATAACTACACCGAAGTGCGTCATCTTAAAGCGTCCGGACGCCGGACGAGTCACGCGGACGAACCGCGGACATCAGTCCTCACATCCGGATGCTATCCCCGCGTCCAATAGCCAGTTCCCAAATCCGTGGGAAGGCGCTTCTCCCGTAGCGGACGTAAATCCCAACCTCAGTCTGGCCACATAAGAGGTTGTTCCGGGACCAGGGGCGTCCGGCCGAATCACAAAATTCGTCCGGCCAGCGTAACCGTGTGGCGGATTACGCCGGACAGCCGTCCACAATGTGCCATCCGCACGTCCCTGGCGCTAGAAACTACAGGAGGGCGGATGCGGAGCGGCGACGTTACGACGCAAAGATATCCGCGGACCCTCAACTCCGGAGATAGCCACAAAGTGACCACTCACGGAGGAAAGTCGTGCGGATCCTCACGGAACGACCTAAAATCCATCCCTGGTGTGATAGATGGATACCGCAGACGCATCCGCATGGGCGGAACGTTAATCCCACCCATACCGGGACGGCGCACGAGGTTTACGGCGTGGCCGCCCGTCATCCGCAGGTGGTGGAGGGAGCGGGGGTACCTGCGGATCGCCGAGATCTGGTTCAAAGTCGTCCGGACCGTCATCCGACGGGTCAGAGAGGTCCGGAAGACCCACCATACGGCGTACACGCTCGTCCGGAGTCCGCGGATGCTGACCGGACGGATCCCATACGGGAGCATCAGCCGGTTCCGCATCTTGAATTAGCGGATCCATGACCAGCGGGCCTTCGTACTTCTTCAGGTTATCTATGTGAATCACCAGAACCCTGTCCGGGTCGGAGTCCCTCCGGATCCGGTAGTCCACGTCCGTAACCCTCTTAAGCACTGTAAACGGCCCTATCCACGGCTTAGCAAACTTGTTACCTTGCTTAAGCGGTGGGTAATAGTAGCGCACCTTGTCGCCTTCCGCGAAAGCGGGCCTAGCCTTAGCATGGGCATCATAGGCTCGTTTCTGCCGGATAGCGGACTTGTCAAGGCGCGCCCGCGCGAAATCATGAGCGTTCGCCAGGGCACGGCGAACCCACTCCATGTACTCCGGACCGCACTGAGGTACCGCGCCGGTCTCTGCCGCAGTTGGATACATGATATCCACGGGCAGATTTAGCTCCCGGCCGTACAACATCGCGTGCGGCGTAACTCCGGTCGAGGAGTGGACCGACGACCGGTACGCCATTAAGACGTACGGGAGGTGGTCATCCCAATCATTCGCACGGTCATTCACAAAGGCCGCCAGCATATTGAGGACCGATCGATTGAAGTGTTCGACCTGGCCATCAGACTGGGGCCTGTAAGGGGTGGTCCGGACCTTGGTACTGCCCAGCATCTGTGCTAGGCCCCGGAACAGGTTGCTTTCAAATTGCGTGCCCTGATCCGAGTGTACCTGCTTAGGTACGCCATGGTACACCACCCATCTATTTACCAGCAACCGAGCTACCTCGTCCGCAGTCTGGCGGCGCAGCGGGTACGCGTCGGTATATTTGGTGAAATAGTCGGAAATCACCAGGATGTACCGGAAACCACGCGGGGTGACCCGATGGGTATCCAGTATATCCAAAGCTATCCGATCAAACGGCGCGCCAGCCTTAACCGTGGTTAAGGGGTGGCGGCCAGGAGCCGGAACTCCTTTCCGAGCTTGACACCGTGGGCAGGCTGCGCACCACCGTTGCACGTCCAAACTGCTACCAGGCCAATGAAAGCGCTGTTGTAGCCTATGGACGGTCCTCCGGATTCCCAAGTGACCGGTCACCCGGAGGTCATGCAACTGGTGGAGTACTTCTTTCCGCAGCTCCGCCGGAAGCACCAACTGCCATATAGGAGGCAGTGGAGTCGGTGGCTCATAGCGCCGGTACAAGAGGCCATCCCTCAAGGAGAGCCTTTCCCACTGGGAGATGAGAGACTGGGTCTCCTCCCTGTAGGTTTTCCGCTCATCCTTAGAGGGTTTCTGGCCGGCCTCAAGGGCTTGGATTACCGGTGCCAGAGCACTGTCAGCTCTCTGCTTCACAGCCAGCTGCGCCGGAGAGTAGCCACCTAGGTAATTAGGCCCCTCATCCGACGCGTCCGACTGCGCCGCAGCGGCCATCACCACAGGGGGTAAGGACCGCTCATACTCAGACTCGTCCGTGGACGAGGGTACCCACGAGGAGTACACCGCCGGACTTGAGGAAGACTCGCTGGAGCTGAGCCGCACCTCCGCTTCAAACGCGGGACGCCAACGCCGGTAACGGCGGGTCCTCGCGCGGGAGTGAACTCCTGCTGCTCCGGCCGCCGTGTTGTTAGAGGGGGCGGCGGCCTGCGGTCTCCCGGGAAGGTCCACTTCCGAGTCTGAGGAAGAATCCGCGGCGTGCTGGAATGGAGCCATCCCTGCACAGCCAGGATTCTTGCACTTATGACAACGGGACAAGCCGTCCGCGTTGCCGTGCAACTTACCGGCGCGGTGCTCAATTTTCATGTCATACTCTTGGAGTTTGACGAGCCACCGGGCCACCAAGCCGTCGGCCTCACTATAGTTGAGGAGCCATCTCAGCGAACCGTGGTCGGTCCGCAAGCGGAAATGGCGTCCCAACAGATAGTGCCGGAAGCGCTTGGTCATAGTAACAACCGCGAGCAACTCGCGGTGCATGGTACAGTAGTTCATTTGAGAGCGGCTGAGAGCCACACTCGCATAAGCTACTACCCGCTCCTGCCCGTCCACGATCTGCGAGAGGACACCGCCGAGTGCAAAGTTACTCGCGTCAGTGTCCAGGATGAACTCGCAATCCGGACGAGGGTGCCGCAGCACCGGCGCATCTGCCAAAGCCCTCCGGAGTTCCGCGAAGGCAGTTACCTGCTCTTCAGACCAGATGAAGTCGGCGCCCTTTTCCGTAAGGATAGTAAGGGGGCGCGCAACCTCCGCAAAGCCTCGCACGAACCGGCGGTGGTAACTCGCGAAGCCCAAAAAGGACCTCACGTCCGCCACGTTGCAAGGCCGAGGCCAGTTCTTGATGGCCTCTAGCTTTTTAGGATCTGGCCTAACTCCGGTGCCCGTTACCATGAAGCCCAAGTACAGGATCTCCTGCGCGAAAAGTTCGCATTTACTTGGCTTCAATTTGAGCCCTGCTCCGCGGATGCGATGGAGTACCATCTGGAGGTTGGTGAGGGTTTCCTCGAACGACCGGCCATACACGACGACATCGTCGATGTAGACCATACATCGCTCCCAGAGGAACCCTTTAAGTACCATCTCCATCTCGAACGTCGCTGGAGCGTTACAGAGCCCGAACGGCATTACCTTAAATTGGTAGAGCCCGTTCTTAGTAACGAAGGCAGTCTTCGCCCTATCACTCTCCTACATCTCGACCTGCCAATACCCGGAGGCCAGATCCAGAGCACAGAAGTAGTGCGATCCGGCCAGGGAATCGAAGGTGTCTTTGATGTGCGGGAGAGGATGTAGGTATCAATCTATTACCACAAATACAGTAGATTTTGAAGATGCCAATAACAAACATAAAGTACAACATTTTGCAATAGAAACAAAGCCCGACCAAATAGTTTATCCAAAGACACACTGGCGTCATCAGGGGCAGACAGTGTGTTAAATGTAGTTGTTTCTACTGTACACCTGATGGAATTAGTATACAACTGCCCAACAACCTATGAAAATATTTAAGAAATCCGAAACAAACCCCATGGAACAGATATATGACAAGTACATAAGTACCTAATCAATAGCCAGAAGGCTACTGAGTTGATGGTATCCTCGGGGACAGATTTAACGTCCGCCAGCAGTGATACCGACTCAGTGGTATGAATGTAGGTATCAATCTATTACCACAAATACAGTAGATTTTGAAGATGCCAATAACAAACATAAAGTACAACATTTTGCAATAGAAACAAAGCCCGACCAAATAGTTTATCCAAAGACACACTGGCGTCATCAGGGGCAGACAGTGTGTTAAATGTAGTTGTTTCTACTGTACACCTGATGGAATTAGTATACAACTGCCCAACAACCTATGAAAATATTTAAGAAATCCGAAACAAACCCCATGGAACAAATATATGACAAGTACATAAGTACCTAATCAATAGCCAGAAGGCTACTGAGTTGATGGTATCCTCGGGGACAGATTTAACGTCCGCCAGCAGTGATACCGACTCAGTGGTATGAATGTAGGTATCAATCTATTACCACAAATACAGTAGATTTTGAAGATGCCAATAACAAACATAAAGTACAACATTTTGCAATAGAAACAAAGCCCGACCAAATAGTTTATCCAAAGACACACTGGCGTCATCAGGGGCAGACAGTGTGTTAAATGTAGTTGTTTCTACTGTACACCTGATGGAATTAGTATACAACTGCCCAACAACCTATGAAAATATTTAAGAAATCCGAAACAAACCCCATGGAACAGATATATGACAAGTACATAAGTACCTAATCAATAGCCAGAAGGCTACTGAGTTGATGGTATCCTCGGGGACAGATTTAACGTCCGCCAGCAGTGATACCGACTCAGTGGTATGAATGTAGGTATCAATCTATTACCACAAATACAGTAGATTTTGAAGATGCCAATAACAAACATAAAGTACAACATTTTGCAATAGAAACAAAGCCCGACCAAATAGTTTATCCAAAGACACACTGGCGTCATCAGGGGCAGACAGTGTGTTAAATGTAGTTGTTTCTACTGTACACCTGATGGAATTAGTATACAACTGCCCAACAACCTATGAAAATATTTAAGAAATCCGAAACAAACCCCATGGAACAGATATATGACAAGTACATAAGTACCTAATCAATAGCCAGAAGGCTACTGAGTTGATGGTATCCTCGGGGACAGATTTAACGTCCGCCAGCAGTGATACCGACTCAGTGGTATGAATGTAGGTATCAATCTATTACCACAAATACAGTAGATTTTGAAGATGCCAATAACAAACATAAAGTACAACATTTTGCAATAGAAACAAAGCCCGACCAAATAGTTTATCCAAAGACACACTGGCGTCATCAGGGGCAGACAGTGTGTTAAATGTAGTTGTTTCTACTGTACACCTGATGGAATTAGTATACAACTGCCCAACAACCTATGAAAATATTTAAGAAATCCGAAACAAACCCCATGGAACAGATATATGACAAGTACATAAGTACCTAATCAATAGCCAGAAGGCTACTGAGTTGATGGTATCCTCGGGGACAGATTTAACGTCCGCCAGCAGTGATACCGACTCAGTGGTATGAATGTAGGTATCAATCTATTACCACAAATACAGTAGATTTTGAAGATGCCAATAACAAACATAAAGTACAACATTTTGCAATAGAAACAAAGCCCGACCAAATAGTTTATCCAAAGACACACTGGCGTCATCAGGGGCAGACAGTGTGTTAAATGTAGTTGTTTCTACTGTACACCTGATGGAATTAGTATACAACTGCCCAACAACCCATGAAAATATTTAAGAAATCCGAAACAAACCCCATGGAACAGATATATGACAAGTACATAAGTACCTAATCAATAGCCAGAAGGCTACTGAGTTGATGGTATCCTCGGGGACAGATTTAACGTCCGCCAGCAGTGATACCGACTCAGTGGTATGAATGTAGGTATCAATCTATTACCACAAATACAGTAGATTTTGAAGATGCCAATAACAAACATAAAGTACAACATTTTGCAATAGAAACAAAGCCCGACCAAATAGTTTATCCAAAGACACACTGGCGTCATCAGGGGCAGACAGTGTGTTAAATGTAGTTGTTTCTACTGTACACCTGATGGAATTAGTATACAACTGCCCAACAACCTATGAAAATATTTAAGAAATCCGAAACAAACCCCATGGAACAGATATATGACAAGTACATAAGTACCTAATCAATAGCCAGAAGGCTACTGAGTTGATGGTATCCTCGGGGACAGATTTAACGTCCGCCAGCAGTGATACCGACTCAGTGGTATGAATGTAGGTATCAATCTATTACCACAAATACAGTAGATTTTGAAGATGCCAATAACAAACATAAAGTACAACATTTTGCAATAGAAACAAAGCCCGACCAAATAGTTTATCCAAAGACACACTGGCGTCATCAGGGGCAGACAGTGTGTTAAATGTAGTTGTTTCTACTGTACACCTGATGGAATTAGTATACAACTGCCCAACAACCTATGAAAATATTTAAGAAATCCGAAACAAACCCCATGGAACAGATATATGACAAGTACATAAGTACCTAATCAATAGCCAGAAGGCTACTGAGTTGATGGTATCCTCGGGGACAGATTTAACGTCCGCCAGCAGTGATACCGACTCAGTGGTATGAATGTAGGTATCAATCTATTACCACAAATACAGTAGATTTTGAAGATGCCAATAACAAACATAAAGTACAACATTTTGCAATAGAAACAAAGCCCGACCAAATAGTTTATCCAAAGACACACTGGCGTCATCAGGGGCAGACAGTGTGTTAAATGTAGTTGTTTCTACTGTACACCTGATGGAATTAGTATACAACTGCCCAACAACCTATGAAAATATTTAAGAAATCCGAAACAAACCCCATGGAACAGATATATGACAAGTACATAAGTACCTAATCAATAGCCAGAAGGCTACTGAGTTGATGGTATCCTCGGGGACAGATTTAACGTCCGCCAGCAGTGATACCGACTCAGTGGTATGAATGTAGGTATCAATCTATTACCACAAATACAGTAGATTTTGAAGATGCCAATAACAAACATAAAGTACAACATTTTGCAATAGAAACAAAGCCCGACCAAATAGTTTATCCAAAGACACACTGGCGTCATCAGGGGCAGACAGTGTGTTAAATGTAGTTGTTTCTACTGTACACCTGATGGAATTAGTATACAACTGCCCAACAACCTATGAAAATATTTAAGAAATCCGAAACAAACCCCATGGAACAGATATATGACAAGTACATAAGTACCTGATCAATAGCCAGAAGGCTACTGAGTTGATGGTATCCTCGGGGACAGATTTAACGTCCGCCAGCAGTGATACCGACTCAGTGGTATGAATGTAGGTATCAATCTATTACCACAAATACAGTAGATTTTGAAGATGCCAATAACAAACATAAAGTACAACATTTTGCAATAGAAACAAAGCCCGACCAAATAGTTTATCCAAAGACACACTGGCGTCATCAGGGGCAGACAGTGTGTTAAATGTAGTTGTTTCTACTGTACACCTGATGGAATTAGTATACAACTGCCCAACAACCTATGAAAATATTTAAGAAATCCGAAACAAACCCCATGGAACAGATATATGACAAGTACATAAGTACCTAATCAATAGCCAGAAGGCTACTGAGTTGATGGTATCCTCGGGGACAGATTTAACGTCCGCCAGCAGTGATACCGACTCAGTGGTATGAATGTAGGTATCAATCTATTACCACAAATACAGTAGATTTTGAAGATGCCAATAACAAACATAAAGTACAACATTTTGCAATAGAAACAAAGCCCGACCAAATAGTTTATCCAAAGACACACTGGCGTCATCAGGGGCAGACAGTGTGTTAAATGTAGTTGTTTCTACTGTACACCTGATGGAATTAGTATACAACTGCCCAGCAACCTATGAAAATATTTAAGAAATCCGAAACAAACCCCATGGAACAGATATATGACAAGTACATAAGTACCTAATCAATAGCCAGAAGGCTACTGAGTTGATGGTATCCTCGGGGACAGATTTAACGTCCGCCAGCAGTGATACCGACTCAGTGGTATGAATGTAGGTATCAATCTATTACCACAAATACAGTAGATTTTGAAGATGCCAATAACAAACATAAAGTACAACATTTTGCAATAGAAACAAAGCCCGACCAAATAGTTTATCCAAAGACACACTGGCGTCATCAGGGGCAGACAGTGTGTTAAATGTAGTTGTTTCTACTGTACACCTGATGGAATTAGTATACAACTGCCCAACAACCTATGAAAATATTTAAGAAATCCGAAACAAACCCCATGGAACAGATATATGACAAGTACATAAGTACCTAATCAATAGCCAGAAGGCTACTGAGTTGATGGTATCCTCGGGGACAGATTTAACGTCCGCCAGCAGTGATACCGACTCAGTGGTATGAATGTAGGTATCAATCTATTACCACAAATACAGTAGATTTTGAAGATGCCAATAACAAACATAAAGTACAACATTTTGCAATAGAAACAAAGCCCGACCAAATAGTTTATCCAAAGACACACTGGCGTCATCAGGGGCAGACAGTGTGTTAAATGTAGTTGTTTCTACTGTACACCTGATGGAATTAGTATACAACTGCCCAACAACCTATGAAAATATTTAAGAAATCCGAAACAAACCCCATGGAACAGATATATGACAAGTACATAAGTACCTAATCAATAGCCAGAAGGCTACTGAGTTGATGGTATCCTCGGGGACAGATTTAACGTCCGCCAGCAGTGATACCGACTCAGTGGTATGAATGTAGGTATCAATCTATTACCACAAATACAGTAGATTTTGAAGATGCCAATAACAAACATAAAGTACAACATTTTGCAATAGAAACAAAGCCCTACCAAATAGTTCATCCAAAGACACACTGGCGTCATCAGGGGCAGACAGTGTGTTAAATGTAGTTGTTTCTACTGTACACCTGATGGAATTAGTATACAACTGCCCAACAACCTATGAAAATATTTAAGAAATCCGAAACAAACCCCATGGAACAGATATATGACAAGTACATAAGTACCTAATCAATAGCCAGAAGGCTACTGAGTTGATGGTATCCTCGGGGACAGATTTAACGTCCGCCAGCAGTGATACCGACTCAGTGGTATGAATGTAGGTATCAATCTATTACCACAAATACAGTAGATTTTGAAGATGCCAATAACAAACATAAAGTACAACATTTTGCAATAGAAACAAAGCCCGACCAAATAGTTTATCCAAAGACACACTGGCGTCATCAGGGGCAGACAGTGTGTTAAATGTAGTTGTTTCTACTGTACACCTGATGGAATTAGTATACAACTGCCCAACAACCTATGAAAATATTCAAGAAATCCTGCTCCGCCTCCTGCCCATGAAGGATATGAAGGATATTGCCCATGAAGGCATGGGCCATGAAGGCATGGCCCATGAAGGCATATTGCCCATGAAGGCATGAAGGCATGATATTGCCCATCCTGCCCATGAAGGATATGAAGGATATGAAGGATATTCTCCTGCCCTGAAGGATATGAGTCCTTCCGCGTGACATCGTTAAGCTTACGATAATCGACGCAGAACCTCCACGAGCCATCCTTCTTCTTCACCATAACCACAGGACTTGCCCAGGGGCTGTCACTAGGTTCGATGATGTCTAGCTCGAGCATCTTCTGCACCTCCCGGTCAATGACCTCTTGGTGCACTATCGCTGCTCGCCGTAGACGTTGTTTGATCGGACGCTCGTCCAGGAGGTCGATGCGGTGTTTGGCAACGTCTGTCTTGCCGACCGCACCGTCCGGACCCATAAATACATCCGCATACTGCCGCAACAGTCTGCGGAGCGCCTGGCGCTGCTCTCCACCCAGCCGGTCCTTCGGAACCAGAGATTCCAGATGGTCCGGCAGGGTGAACGGATCATCCCCGGCGGCCGCCGCCGCGCACGCAGCACGGCAGACTGGATCGTCGGGGATGACACGACTAGACGACGCGGGCACAGCTGTAGCTGCTAGGTACCCGCGCCGCAGCACAACGGGTGAGTCCGTGGGATTCACCACGAGAAGGGGCATCATGCGGGCGTCGGACTTGACCAAGGTCCCGCCCAACACGAGCCCAGTTCCCTTAGCGAAACTGCTCACCGGCTGTACTATACACGGACGACCCTCGAGGGGCATGCGGGGACGACGCGGCCGCGCCTCGATGATCATCTCGCTCATTGGCGGCACCACAGTGGTGCGCGCCACCCGCATTTGGAATGAATGCGCCGGACCCATGCGGAAGAGGTAGTGTGTGTCCTCTCCCATCCGGAACTCACCCGCACTGAAGTTGGCGGTGACCCGGTGGGCCCGAAGAAAATTCATCCCAAGAATCCCGGCCGCTCCAATGTCTGCGACGATTGCCTCTGTCGGATACACCTTGTCCCCAAGTGTAACAGGCAACTCGACGATACCGTAGACACGGATGCGGTTGTTACCGGCCCCGTAGAGCTGGTAAGGACCGGGATCCCGCAACTCAAGGTTGCGGAGCACGGGTTCCTTCCGGAACGTTCCTATGGCTATGAGGGTGACCTCCGAGCCTGAGTCTACAAGGAACCGGACCGGCTCCCGCCCGAGTGGCAGGGGCAGGTACCAGCAAGTGTCCTTGACCAGTGCGTTTCTTGAACGGTATCTTTCGCACGCACTGGGCCCATTCTCGGAGTCCTCGTGATCCGCCTCAGCCGCGGACGAGCCAGACTGATCCTCAAGGACCACTTCCGGAGAAGTTATATCTACTTGAGGTTCGTCCAGTTCATCCGTAGGTGGGGCGGCATCCGTTGCCACGGAACAACTGTCCTCGGACGTAGTGTTGGTCGCCACCACGTCCGAGTTCAGTTTCCCTGCCGTGAGGGACGGCCCTGTTGTCCCGCGGGACCAGGCCGGGAGTAGTTACTCCGGCGCGGACTGGGGAGGACCCCCTGGTATCCGCGTGCCCGCAAGCGTTCCAACAACTCCGGACACTTCAGCCAAAAGTGTCCCTGTTTTCCGCAGAAATAACAGGGACGGTTCTGAGCTGGTCCGGATGTGAACGCACAGCATTCAGCGGGCCCCGGAGTGTCGATCCCAGCGCAGTACGCAATCATCTGCGCAGCGCTGAAATCATACTCGTCATAGTCGTACTCATCCGGAGATGAGGACGGCGCGGCAACCGGTGCCGCCTGTGCGGGCATCCTTGCGGAGGGTGCCGGCGCACTAACCCACTGCGGGTTAGGTTCCCTGGTGGGCTCCGGGTAAACCGGGGCCCGCCACGGGGTGACCTGCGATGCTTGGGCAGGAGGCGGAGCCGCCGCTTGTGTGGGGACAGTCGGGGCCGGAGGCGGCTGTCTGGAACGGACAGCTACCTCTAACGCAAGGGCGGAGTCAATTGCCTCCTCCATCGATCGCTTTTCATTGGTGGCCAGCCCGTAGGCTAAATGGTATGGCTGGCCATCGATGAATTGATCGATTAGCATCGGTTCAAACCGACTGGCTTCCATGTCCGGATAAGCTCTCCGGCCGAGTATGCGCAGGTTAAACGCATACTCTGTCACGGACTCAGTCGGTAGGCGGATCCGCGCTTTGAACTCCCGTTCAAACTGCCGCCTGTTGGTCGTCGGCGTGAACAGCAAACGAAGTTGACGGGCAACCTCGCCAAAAGTTACTGTCCCCACCGGCAGACACTGCATCACCCGGAGAGCCTTCCCCTCTAGGCTCCCGGATAGGATGTGTCCGGCTTCCGCCTGGGTCCATCCTTCGTACACGGCCGTGCGCCATACTTGGAGTAGATAGTCCTCCAAGTCGGCGTTATCCCCGTTAAAGCGCTTCCGCCAAGATGACTGGTCGGGTCCCTGGTAGTTAGGGGACCGGAACCGACGGGCGGATCCCGCTCCGGGGTCTTCCGTGTACGCAGGCAACGTGCAGCTGCCACCCGCTCCAATGGCGGAGTCCGCAGATGCAGACCCACCCGCCGCGGAGGTAGGAGCTGGGTAGGGTACGCTCGCTGCCGGAACCATACTTCCCATGGGCGCACCCTGAATAGGTGCGGACGGGGCTCCCACCGAACTTACTGGGTAAGCTCCAGGTGGGGTAGCATAGCTAATATAGCTGGGGGCCGGAGCCACCTGCTGCCACTGCCCGCCCGGCACATATTGCATGCCAGGGTACGCCGACCACGTGGCTTGCGCTCCGGCCGTCGGAACAGTCGACGCGGTCGCCAACGTGGTACCCCCGAGTCGCGGAGCGGGCGCGGATCCCACTGCGGGGACCATCGGCGCCGGCGGACTCGGTAAAACTGAGGGAGGGGCCGGCGGCCCGGATATCCCTGAACTATAAGCGGCCGACGGATCGACGCTCAGACATGACTGATTCTGCTTGAAGTGTTCAAGCGCCTCGGATATCAGCCACCTCTCCCTCTCCGACAAAGGCCCCGAGTGGCCTCGTGTCTGCGGAGAAGGGGAGCGGTTCCGCCGGTCAGATCGTCCCTGATGGGGCGACCGGGCGCGGTCATAGCGCCCTCTGGGGGCCAGCTCACCAAGCGCGTCGGCGAGCTGAACTACCACATCACCCGGTGCGGACCGACCAGAGCCCATGCCGGAGGCTCGCGAGGGAGCCCACCCGGCCGGGAGTGGCATCTGGTACTGCTGGTCCGAATGTCCAGAAGTGCCCGCAGTAGTTGGCGCTCGATTCCGGACGTCCGGAGACGTCCCACGGAAGAGTGCCGCTTGCCACGGACTCATTCTGGGCCTGGGCGGGCGCGGCGTAGAGCCGTTGCCGGCTCCGCCTACCGCGCCTAACACATCAAGGCCCGGCCTTGATGACAACTCCTGTTGCGGCCCCGCGGGGCTAGACTCTACGTCCGGAGACGGAGTCAGGGACGCCGGAGTCGACTCCGCAGACTGGGTTCTGTCCGCGGAGGGCTCCGCACGTTCCCTCCGGTCGCCGGAGTCACCCGAAGGTGTCTCACGGCGGCTGTCGCGCGACCGGGTGTGGTCCGCGACATTACCACCCGTTTCCCTCCCGCTATCTTTACTTTTCTTCGTTTTCTCCTTGTCCACCATTTTCGAGAAGTCCCAGAGGAGTAAGGAGTCCCCAGGGACGAAGGGGCTACAACTCGGTGACCGTAGGCTGCAATGGGACGCCGTCGGACTGATCCTGGTCACGGCACCAATGTAAAGTTCGGCGCCCACTACAGGGCGCCGCTCTCTACGGTAACAACTACAACCAGGTAACAGCACCTCCGGATCGGATCCAGAACATGCGGAGCGGGTTCCGCACACCCGGAGCGGGTCCCGCACATCCGGAACGGGTTCCGGAACGAGTCCCGCACATCCGGAACGGGACTCCGCACATCCGGAACGGGCTCCGCATATCCGGAACGGGTCCGGCCGTCATACATCACAACATAACACATATCATCATCATCATCTTATCTACAACATGCACATTATACATTCGTTATGGTAATGTAGCCGTGTGTGGAGTCCGAGGAGCCATGGAGCGGCTCCACGGAGCACGTACACGTGGGCATGTTGATGGCCGGTCTCGCCGAAGGCACTGTCACAGAGATAGAACTCTGCACCAGCCCGACGGTCTGCCAGAGCCTCCGTCACCTCGTCCCGGGAAAGGGGAGAACTGGCGATCCACAGGGCTTGCGCCCCCGAGTCAGCAGCTCGTCTCCCCCAGCCCGGGCCCCCCAATGGAATCTGTCCCTAGGGCCCCCACGGGCCTCTACTCGAAAGACAGGGACGCAAAGCACATGGCGCGCTCTGCGTGCTGCCTCTCCGCTCTCTCTCGGACAGACTCCTCGATCGAGCGTTTCCCAGTGTATATATAATACACCAGAAAGCCGAGTCAGCACGCGCAGCGTATACAAACCATTGTTATAGTTTACTGGAGTGTACACAATCACGAGCGTCGCCAAGCAACGCACACTCGAACCGAGTAGGCCAAGACAGAAAAGGACGTATAAATGAGTTATGTGTTTACACAGTCACCTGCCGTGAACTTAGGGCAAAATCGCCACACATTTATTACCACTAATATAGATCTAACTGGATTTTGATGATACCAATAGCAAACGTAGTAATAATACAATCAAAGAGTTTTTGATACAATAGCAAACGTATCAACAGCAAATTTAACAAGACGCCATGACAACAAAAACAACAACAAAACGTCATTTAAAGATAAACCCGGGTGTTCAATGAAAAAATTTAAACACTGAGATTTGGCTGAAATTTCAAATATACATGCAGAATAATGTTCTTTAATGAAAGACGTGCAAAAAATGATATGTCACCAGTGAAATAACTGAGATATCGATCTAGAACTAAGGTGTGCCAATGAGTCCCGAAAGGTTGAGAAAAGACGTGATTTATGCAGCTGAGCACGCTCGAATATATGAACACATCGCACACATAATGTACCGTACACCAGTCATACGGATCCTAAATTATCTGTAATATTAAAAGGTTTAGTCGGAATATATTTCTTTAGGACAATTGACAAAAATAATACATGTTTAAGGACCTTCGAAGAAATAGTTCCATTCAACTTTTAGACATGGTTCTTGTAGGCTTGTTATTGTAACGTTAATTATCGCAGATATGCAACCAAGTATAATGATTCATGTCTGTTCTTGCTTGATATAAAACACTGAGATTTTTTTGATATTTTGCACATGGACACCATGTAAACGTGTCTTCCAGAATATGTCAAAAAAATGATATGTCACCGCGCTTATTTTTGCGGTAGCCTTATATTTACTGTACATAGGCTAAAAAATTGGCAGTGTTTTCGTTCAGAAAAAAAAGTTATTAGAGACAAATACCACCGTAAGACCAGAATCAATATTTAATAGTTATGAAAAATTTGTAATATTGGTGTAGAGTACATGTTGTCAAATGTTTGTATTGTCATCAATGAAAAAAATATGGATTACTGCGCTCAGTGTTGGTTGCAACGATAAATACATGTACTCTGTATGTCTTGTCTGAATTCAACTCGCCGTATGGTTTTATGTCGCTTATGTGTTATCAGAATTCAAATAGAAATGAAATAATCGAAGAAGATGTATTACTTTTTTGCAAATTATGTGTAGAATTAATAGATGATGAAAAATGAGCATGTCACTGCGCTTGTTTTCTGTGCATGGACAGATTTGTACAAACAGGTCGTGTCTTGTAATGATACATACGATGCGTGTTTTAAAGGAATTCAAGTTTCCGCGCTGTTTATTGTCCCTTAATCTATACCATATCGGAAAGTCACATATTAAAAATGTGAACTAGTTTATTGCAATTTTCGTGTAGAATTAGAAAATGTTACAACTGCATGTCAGTTCGATTTTGTCTGGTTACAGCAATATTTATATCGACACGCCGTGCCTTGTATCGGTAAATACCCGAATGTCGTACAGTAATTCCTTGTTTTCTGGAAGGATATCAGGAGCTCAATTGTAATGGAATATACGAAAAATTTTACTAGTCTAATGCAGAATATCAGTATGTCACCACGCTTGTTTTCTGCTCGCAACCATAGCCTACTCATATCGACATACCGTGCATACTATACGAGTAACTTGCAAGGACTAAATGTGTAGGCCTACATTTCACTGAGAGGCGGCTTGCTGATAGGCCTATATCAAATCCGTGCATATGGTGTACTAAAGTAGGCACCATGATTTGTTACTCGAAATGCCAACATGTTCTAATAACCCATGAAATCCGAATGGATAAGCCTGATTCAATGGGAATATTACGATGGCAAATGCCTATATCTGTACTAGGCAACGCCAATATTCCCGCGTAAAACCTCATAATGACGTTTTCGTCCGCCAGATGGAGCATGAACACCCGGGTTTACCTTTAAATCATCAGACCGTTGAGTGCTGAACTTTTTTTCCAAACGTTAAGTCCCTATACTGTATTTCTGAAGCTGTCAAACATAGAATCTCTATGCTAGAGATATGTTCCGGTTATATCATTGTCAAGAACATAATATATTACTCAATGGTTGTGATATAGTTCGATCAAACTCCCATTATTTTCGACATATCGAGCAGTCGTCTTTAACGTGAGCGTTGTGAGGATATTGCTATACGTCGTCAAATTTTCCATGTAGTAAATCCTGAAATCAATAATACCATCCATGTTCTGAGGCTTCTGTTCCCAGCTTCACCTTAGTTCTCAGTGGACAGGCTTATTGCATCGACCTTAGAATATTTGACAAGAGGCTTCGGACTGTGATCTAAAATTTGTTGAATTTTGCAGTAATAATAACCTTCAAATATTTGAGAAGTAAAAACGTTTGTTCCAATTTAATCGATATTATAGTTAGACTTGACTTGGTAACAGTGATTAAAGGTTGGGCATTAATTGAACATCAGGGTTCAAATTCCTCAGAGGCCCGATGTGATTTTTTTATGATTGGCTATTATGATTGTCCTAATTCATGATAAATACCTGTTTGTAACTTTTAGCGATACATCCAATAGATTAATGTATATGTGAAGTACGTGTTTTGAGCTACTCGATCTTCTTCATCAACACACTGAGATACACGTGTAGAATCCTTGATACGATGTTTAGTCATACATAGCACATGTTCCAGTACCTGGGAAGAGTTGACCTTTAGTGGTATGTAATTATCTTTGTTTACCGCGTTACTACTGGAAATGTCACAATCACCATTTTTTGCCTGGTGTCCTCAATAACAATGTTTGTAGCAGCATCATGTCCATGTGAATTATCCGTCTAGAGTTTTGGTGTCTCACTACTTTTACACGATGTAACATGATACAAGAAACCTGCCAAGCATTTACACAATGCAATCTCTATAATTCCGTCGTTCATAACAGCTTTCAACAGAGAGTTAGCATAGCATAATGAATAGGATTCTCCTCGGTGATATTTTGCAATCTTATGAGTTACCAACCGAAGGTTCACGTGCAATTTGAGTAGTAACGATATGTACATAACCAAGTTCGGCCATATATTTTCGGTTACAAAATGGTTTTAATGACGTTTCAGATACAAAAAAATGTTTCATACCATGTGACATTTCTTTCACGGCAAGTCAAATGGTCGACTCTAGGCACTATATTCATTGAATCAAGGTCAGAAAAACGGTCAGATGGCATTGTTCATCTCAGATCAACAAAATAAATCCCATATGTTGACCACCCAGGAAGACATTAAGGTCTATCCATGCAATTGACCTCGACCATAACTCTTCCTAAATGACGGAAGTGATCGCCAGTTGAGTGTCTGGAAGATCCTCACAACAACAGCAGCGAGTGACATCGACTGCAGAGGAGGAGTGAAAGGCGCTTGATTGGGCTCGAGATGAGTTTGTGGCCAAGGTTAGAGAGAGTGACCCACCGTGACTGAAGGCACTGACGACGGTCATAGAGAAGTGAGTGAGACTGGTCATGGATTATATTAAAGTATCGACTGCCGAGTACCGCCCCCAGGGTGTGTTTGTGTATGTGGTTTTGGTGGTAGATCATCCCCAGTCCCCCGGTTCAGTGGTGGGCTGACATGCCGTGACTTCCAGCACTTGACAGTCGCAGTTCCTTACTAATTGGCAGTGATATCTCAAATATAGGCCTGAAGGTGATGGCATGGTGGTCGTTTTTGGAGAAATAGACCTTTCATGTTCTACTAACAGATGTGTTTTCGTATCCAAGTCCTTTGTTAATAAGTGAGACGACATGATGTTGCATGGGTGGGTTAGTTTATTTTGAAATTATCTTTTGTTTTTAGACTGCACCTTTCGGTAGTGAACACTCAATCAACGACAAATGTATGAACTGCAGCACCAAATAAAAACAAATTTCAGCCTAATATCTTCAACACTCTACCCATGCTCAAAACTGAGATGTAGAATGTTGTGCTAGAAATTCTAGAATCGTGCACGATCTAATTAGCTCATTATCAGCTGGTATGAACAGTTGGTTATTCGCAAAGGAGGAAGCTCAGTTGAAACTGCTGGATACCAATCAAAACACTGCTAGCTGGGTATTTTAGTGAAAGCAAAAACCCAATAATATGCAAAGCTGAAGTCATGAATATACCTAATATTTGAAAGTACAAATTTCGTAAAGACTTAGTTTATTACGGCACTCCGTTTGTAAATGGCAGAATGGGATAATATCTCATACATATGAGATACCAACCTTTACGTATGAGTTTCTACATAATTCAAAAAGCAACATGATTTGGTATGCAAAACGGTTTGTACTATCAAAAACCATTCCAAGAAAACATAGTGTTTTGATATGTTGAGAAAAAAATGCAAATTACTGCTAGTCAATCTGCAAAATTCAAACACCTCTGGACTTAGATTGTTAATTGAAATTTACGATTATTTTATTTGCTTCTATTGTATAATTCTCGTTCGTATTTAATATTACTATGCTGCAAATAGTATATATATCAGCGTAAAGTATTATATTCTAGTAGGCTATGTGTGTGGTAGTTGGCATCACACAAGCTGTCTAAAACAACATTACATCCGTCCTGTTGGGTTGTGGTTATTGTACATTACACACACATTTCATAATACACAATAATATGTATTCCATCTGTGAACCGGAACAACAGAGCCGAGGCAAATGTGTTCCGATATCCGGCTAATGACCTGTCTGTTGCATGGCGCCGAAAATGTAATGAGCCAACAATGTGATGCTACAAAGTCGTCAGCTGTGACTGACCGATTTGTGTGTTACTTCATCAACTTGAATAAGAAACACGCGTGTTGCGTAAACATAGTGGTCCGGAGACAAGCTGATCCCGACAGATGGTCTGATGCAATATTCACTCAACCACGTTGCTGGGGTGTTTGGGTTTGCAGGTAAAGTAACATAACATGCAAACAGTAGTCATTACAGTACCTGCATAGTCAGTTGCCTTATATCCGATTTACATCTATATCTTAATTACACTGTATCATTTTTTAGTAAATTCAAACTAAAGATATTTTTCAATAAATTTAATCATTCAGAAAAAAAAATCAGTCTGTAAAATTTTGGATGTGCTCTAAGCAGCATGGTATAGTATTTTACATGGTTGTTTTTATCACCAGGGCGGTATATATGTGATAGATAATAGCCGTGTTGTAGTTCGATTGACTGATAAATTCCGACCTTGTCATACCAACAAGGTAACTAACAAATTCAGTCCATCTTCGAGTACATGTCCGCATGTAACTACTGTTCTTCAGAATATTCATTATGAAATATGAAAACGCTTTGCTCACCATTTCAGCAAGTTTCGTCCAACAATCCAAGTTTTCAAACCCCTTATGATTTGAATCCCAACTAGAGTCTCGGTCAATTTAGGAAATCGTTCATGGAACCAAAAATTTAAATACAATTACCAAATGGTACGCAATGTGTGTTTACTTGTCGGAACTATTGGTTTTATAGAACAAACTCCTGAGCTTTACTAAGGTTGTAAAATGTTTCATTACTCTACAATGAGATGTTTTTATCCCGGAATTGTTTTGTGAGTTATTGTCTCTACAAAAGCTGGAAGCAATACTTGAGAATGCTGAACAAATGTGAGTGAATGACTTGGAGAACAGAGAAGAGAACCTGTACAAGAAAGGTGTTAGGGACACGATGTTATTTTTCATGAATACTATATCCTTGCGCAAACAGGCCGACAACCGTAGTGGCAGTGTGTGTGAGTAGAGACCAAAGTTCAAACTATTCTTGTATACACCGTACCAGCGCCGGATACTCATTAATTCCGGTCAATCGATGTGACATCAATAACGGTGTTTCAAGGAACATCCACTCAGGGAAGTGAACGGCCCGAGAGTTGGCGTGTAGTGGTGAATGGGAATTGCCCCGGGAATAAAGCAGGGTCGTCAATACACACCAATCGTGACAAGTTCCGCTGTAACAAGAATTCATAATGTCCACCTACACACAATTCAAATATTCAATTTCACTGCTCTCAGAAACCGCCTAGCTGATGATTTTATGAAGAATCCATTTTGACTGGCATTATAAAAATAACATAATATTTAGTGCGTCTATTGTTGTGTAGGAAATGACGAATGTATCAAAAATAGTTGACATTTGGAAGACGTCTAACGGTCTTTAGCCACGAGTAATTCCTTTTCATGGTGATATCGTGGTCTAAAAGTGTTTTTGATCATATCGGGTACAAGATTCTACATAGGAAAACCATCAGTGCCGTTTACTATCAGGAAAAATATGGTTTCCTCTAACCAGAAAAATAGGGGACAAAATGTTACGCACAATTCCCTGATTGAGAATATACTTCTGTTTATAAATATATTTTCGATGATACTCCAAAGGTTGCAATTATCTTGAAATGCCGGTCTCGAATTTCAAATTTCGTGTACTATAATTAAGTAAGAGCATTCATATTTTCTGTATCGTGTCTTTCAGGGTTATATATTGTGTTCAAATAAGGTTTTGAATTGGTTGAAATATATCATCCACGTCGGCAAACAGTTCTGCCTGTGAACCATGATCCTTTCGAGGTGTGTGTGTAATTCGAAAAAAAATATTTGAACTCAATGTGATGCTCTTATATATCACTTTATCACAAAATATTTAACATTAAGCACATGTTACAAATGCAGGTGGATAATCAGAAGTCTCGAATGTCCACTTTACCGTTTCATTCTCGTTTTTGCCTGGAGTATCACCAAATAGTGAGAAAATATGTATAATTTTTATCTCCTAATTTTACAGAAAAAGCACTATCTATAGTGAATAAATTGCCACCCGTTAATTTCAGGCCTGGATGACGATTCGGCGATCTCTTTTAAAAAGACGCATCCTGGTGGAACCATCCAGTCCACCTGGCTCAGATATCGCAGGGTGCCATGGCGGAACCAGCCCTCGAGGTATTGTAGTACACCGAGTGTCTCCTCCGGTCCACCTCGCTCGACAGGCGCAACATTGTCCGGAACTTTCGCCGGAAGTTCGCATTGCACAGTGGATACAAAAAAGGGTTCAAGGTGGAGTTGAGGTATCCGACCCACGTGACGGCTGTCATCAGTGACGGGTCGACACAGTTATCACAGAAAGCCACCACCATAAAACACACAAAATACGGCAGAAAACAGACAGTGAAAGCTCCCATTATCACACCAAGCTGTCTTGCCGCTTTGATTTCTTTGGACAAAGCAGAACTGGGTTTATGTTTGTTTTTATCAACCTTTCTCCGCCATCTCATGGCCTGCTGAACTAGGGCGGATTTTGGAGGGGTACCGTTGTTGTTTTGTCGACAGACGGCATTACACTGCGAACGTTTGGTTTTTTGCAGGTCGGCGAATGATGAATGGGACATTTTCGATGGCAGCGACAGTTCCCCGGAAGTCACGGTAGTGTCACGGGCAGCTGGCTCCACAGATAAGTGAGGGTTCTGATAGCACCGAGGTTTCACTACGTAGGTATTTTTGGCTGGGTGTGTTTCTTTAGGCAGTGATATCGAAGCTTTGTTGTACGTTGCGTCACAGTGATCGATTTGGAAACGAACGCGACCGTTCCCATTGTGTGAGCTTTCTAGCGTATCAACCGACGATCCATGTAGACCTACGTCATTTCCTCTGTTACGATGTAACGATTGCTGTTCATAATAGTACCGGTGGACCTTTTCAGTTGTTGACTCAAGCACTGATTCATCATAAACGTACGTTTTGTTAAACTCTGTGGTATTACCTGCACTAAACATGTCCGATGGTGGTTTAGAAGTCCTGAAGCCCTCGTTAGCTTTCACTAGCGTCAGGTTGGTGTAGCCACCCCTATGTAACCTAGCAGCTTCGTCATCTGTCTGGTCCGTGTCGGTGTCCAGGTCCGTGCGGAGATTAGAGCAAGTGGACATCTGTGAGATGGTCCTGTCCAGCAGGGCCCTGCCGTTCTGGGTGCGCCGCCCGTAACCTCCGGCGCTGTGCCGCAGCGGTATAGCGTCCGTGTACTGCTTCTCGTCACTGTCATCCGAGACGGATGTCGTTATGTAAGGCTCAGCGTTGGCACCGCCTGCCGTCCTCTGTCCCAATTCCATCTTAGATCGCCGCTTTATCTCGATAAATATCTTCCCGTATAGTGCGTACATTATAGCTAGAGGCAAGTAAAAATTGAAGACTCCCGTGATGATTTTTAGTGTGGTGTTGGTGGCATACTCGGTATCGCAGACATCGCTTGGCACGGAGCGGACGCCGTTGTGTTCGAATTGGTGCCAGCCCACGATGGGGATTATCCAGAGTGAAGAAGCGAACCAGACGAGCGATATCATGATGAGCGCGCGCCGTCTCGTGCGCTGCCGGATGTAGCGTAGCGGTGACGTCACAGACCAGTACCTGTCCAGACTGAGGATAAAGAGGTTGAGAATCGAGGCCGTACTCGCGGTATAGTCGACACCGATCCAGAACTGACAAATCCCGACTCCGAAGTTCCACTCAACCGTGAAGATGTATATAGCGCTGATCGGCATCACGATAAGGCCGACAATCAGGTCAGCTATCGCCAGACTCACGATGAACATGTTGCTCACCTGAAAAGAGAAAAGCGTGATTAAAATATATGTCAATACAGCAATATGAGTTCATTTTGGTGCACTCACATGCCTATTGTGTGGTGAATCACCGGTGATTGCCTTAGAAAATAACTTTTAATACTGGCAGGCATCAAGCTTATTTAATGTATGGTGCACTTCCGTATATGATATATATACGATATCATCCGCGGAAAAAAGTATCCGGATAAAACTTCATCTGGACTCTTAGAAATCCTGATAATCCTGTACAAGATAAAATCAATAAATAATTCACGATCCTGTGTTTTATGTGTGTAATATCCCTATATTGCTGCCGAGAAGCTCATATACGAGAACGTCGGTCTGGTAAATTTCAGGCATGTGTAATTTACACATTTCCCACGTAATTTTGAAAGCTATATGAGAGTTGTTGGGACTATTTGACAGAACTTGAACAGTTCCACTTGAGAACCTTAACCGTTGTATAAAACTCGCTGAGAAATAATCCATACATACTTTCCCAGTGCTTACATCTTAAAATCAGATTTTTTATCGACTCAGTATTCGAAAGTCCAAAGAACTTATAATAAAGAATAAAGGCAAAATATTAGTCCACTAGCCAAGGACATCGTTTTTGCTCAATGGTAGGTCTATCTTGGAATGTAGGATATTTCTGATGTTACCATAAATCTGTGCCACTGGCGATAGTCACAGGATTGCGTGTATGGTCTGCAGTGATTTTATTTCTGAAAACTTGACGTGGAGTAATACAAGCGTGCGATTATCAATGTGTGCTGCGAAGCTGAAGTGAATATTTTGAATCCTCATAAATATTACCAGAAACCCATAAGAATCTAAATGTGTGTCTGATATTACCGGATGGAACTCGTTCAGTTTGGCACTGTGTACTGACGCGCTGTCGACACGTGCTACCGCAACACGAACAGGTATCTCTCTCTCTACACTTCTCCTGATTACAACACAGTAAGTTGAAATTAGAAGTAAGGCTTTGAGTGGACGATTCGTGTACATATAAACTAAATTTGTTCTAATGTTCCCAAATGTCGGGAAAATGTGTAGATAGAGTCTGCGGATGTGAACACGCAGACTGACTCAAATTGACTAGAAGCCAATAAATGTAATATAATGAATTGTACTGGAATCAATCTGACCAGCTGGTTAAGTGTAGCCTAAGCGAATATACATGTAGACCTATCAATAAAGGAACACATCAATTTCATGGTTGGTTAAGAGTAGTCAAACGAGCGTATTTAATAGATTGGTCAGTTTAAAAATTGCGATATTCAATTATACGCCGTCTAATGTCAATGTAGAATACTAATCTCTCCTGCTGAATGATCCGGTAGGACCGAGTTCACATGTAGAAGTGAGGACTTGTTCTTGGGAGTACTCATCGATCTTGCCCATCTATCTGTATTCCAGTCCACGGTTCAACCCTTCGCGCTATCTATCTTGTTAGGGTCTAGATGACCTTGGCCACGACGTTGCACAATATTCCACCAAATGTTGTCAATATTTGACGGAAAACATCGTGTTCATGTGTTGCAGGATCGACCGGCAATTACATGGTGTGATCTGTGCCACTGCTACACCCGCAACAGTCGAGAATCCACCGTATTCCAAACGTGAATGCGACAAACCTTGAAATTTACATAAACCCACAGTTTGATATTCAAATCAAGAAATCTCCGTCGTTCGAACGAATTAATGCATTTAGGTTCTGCCGCTTTATGATACAGTGTACATTTCCATGGTGAATAAATGTAAGAGTTTCGCCTACTTCGTCTCCACCAGAGACCGGGGTCTTTTTTGTTGGCAACAAGGTTTTAGGAACTTTTTAAGTGCGATACAATGTTGATTGTGTTTCACAGCATCGCACCTGCAATATTTTATTGGAATATCACTGTCGTTACAGAAGTGAACCTGAGTCGTTCAGTTGCAGTAAAATGGTGTTATGAATGCGAAATATATCTATAGGTCTGTCTCAACTATAAGCCCTAACGATTCTGCTATCATGCATATTATTATATAGACCTATGCAATTTTGCATATATCCTGAATTTTCAGTCTCCGATCCGGACAGATATTGGACTTTTTACATTGTGATACATGCACATGTAGATGCCTTGATGACTCACGATGATTGCATTTCGTATTACGCAAACTATTGATATAAACCTAGATCCGATCGATACGATCGATATTGATAAATAATTTTGTTATCTCCCATAACATCTTGATTTACATTTGAATACTGCGAAAACATAGCTACAGTTAGAGACTCTAGGTGCGACAAACACAACAAAACCTGTACCATGGTGTTACTGACTACCTTGTCTAAGCAAAAGGTCAAGAACAAGAATGGATGAGAATGGTTTCATCTCACTACAATTATTTCCCTATTCGGAACACAAATCAAAACAGGATGGAACGTATGTAGACCGTTGTCCAAAATTAGTAAGAAATCATCACGTACCTACCAAAATCCATTTCAGACATTTCCTCATTTTCAAAAATTAAGTATGGTCCTATATTGTCATCCATATATTATACATAAGATACTAAATTCTTTTGTTTTATTATTCAATATGCGAAAACTTGTAAAACATATGTGTACACTTCCTCCCAATGAAACTGATTGTTCATGTTTCTTATCCACTTATTACAGTGAACTGATGAAATTTTTGCATATATACACATAGAAAAGTTGATTATCGTGAGTAATGAAATTTTCGGGTGGTAAGTTTTTCACAATAAAATGTTCCTCAGAAAACTTTTTGTCAGTCGGACATTGGCACTTCCAGGTCGTTCGATTTTAATGATTTTACAGGCTCTACGTGTTATTGTAATTAATACTGCGCTGCTAGCGATCAAATGCGCAGCAGATCAGCAGAAATTAGCTAGATTTTGGTAAACTTCTTCCATCTGGTCTGCTGTGTTAGCTATAACAGGCTGTGCTGACGCAGAGCGACCTGCTGCTGAGGATACCAGACATCCCATAACCTCGCGGTCCTGTCATGAACTGCCTTGCATCTCGATGACAAACAGTGTCCTTGCACTTGTCAGCTTTTTAAAGCCAAATAAAATGCCAGTCTGTTCGGCAGCAGAGCCCGATATCCGCCCTTCCCAACCGAAATGGTGTTCGAGACTCGAAGGGCATCTTAATGTCAGACATGTCCACTTCATGTGTGACGCGCATACGCACTTGCCCACCTACTTCACTAGGTGTAAACTGAAAAATTTCACACACAAAAAACCAGAAACAATGGAACCATACGTGTATGGTTCACGAATACGTATATACATTTTTATATATATCCAGATAGTTATATCCGATTGCACATTGTCGCCGTCAGGGTATACGGTGTATTGATAAATAGTTGATTCTACGGTATAGCTAATGGAGTTGATCTTCAACTGACCAATAAAATTTACTGATTGACACAACGAACCCACAACGAACCACGTGAAATTGGTGCATGATAAACTACGTGTGCATACATAAATATCCAATCAAAAACCGAGAGGCTGAGGTGAATGTGTTATTTGTAGGGTGTACGACTCTCAAGTCTCTTTGGGAATGGTAGACATGGTGGAACCTTGAATGTTGTCCGCAACAAGTATCGAATCAATAAGTTATGTAAGAATGGAGCAGTAATTTCCCATGTGCATGGAACTGGAACTCTTGTCGATGTCTTCACAGATCCTCTCGGTAACACTTCACGGACTCCCGACTCTGGCGGATCAGAACCCCGGGATAAAAATCTTTAAGGATAAACAAGGTACTTCCATGCCAGTGGCTAGAACAGGGCACTAGTAGGGGGTCCATTATTCACGGGGTATTGACTGATCCATTCTATGTGCTTTGATGTACTCTATTATTGTGTAGGCCGAAGCACAAAATGATAAAATATACAAGTGACCTAATAACTGGTATGTGCTTACATGGTGTACGTAACAACTTTGTTATATTTGCATAGGCTTACAATACTCTTTGTATAGTTATTTATAAATAAAATACATCTACACACACAATCGCCTGTTCAGCCAAGAGCATGTACAATAAGTACCTGTTTTATCACAAACACATCTGATCATTCGATGAATGAATGTAACTGTTATGCTCACAATGCTTTCCTTATCGACCAGTCATTCGTTCATGAATGTTTTATTGTTTTCTGGTCCAATGATTATTATGACTACATGTGTATTTACTGATAGTATAGGTCTTGTGTCAATACAGCTCCTGCCCTGCCAATCAGCTACATTTATATGCATAACCAAACGAATAATACGCTCTATTAGGACTACTAAGTTCTAAAAATAACAATATTTCCTAATTAATGTGCAGGCCTATGAACACATATTTTACACCACCAACTACGATTCTATTGCATTTTATTCAATACGTTGCTCTCATTCACACGTGGGGTGTCTATTTGCATACACCGTGATGTTGGTGTAAACACCAGTAATGTTTTTTACTATTAATTGATGAACAAAACGATCATAATTGAAGTATCGATGTACGTAATGCTGATGACACTCCTATGATCATACCTCCCGCGGTTGACCTTAGCTATATTAATTATTGGCAATGATATATTAAGTTACATGATGTCGCTATGATTGACGTGTTGCATTTTGAAATATATGAACAAACATGTGATAGTTGTGCTGTTCTCCTATCAAATGTCTCTTTATTGACCAGCGCCTCACGCTGGGCTTCTGTAATCGGGAACAAATAAGGCTACCGGAGGGTCATGTGACGGCAGAAGGTTGAAGATGATATATCTCCGTTACGCGGAACACACGTTATCCCGTTTTGATGTCTCACCTGTCGCATCGTGATAACAAAGCGTTGATAACATGACGTGAGACAACTTCGCAACCTCCACTTCGGAAATGCTCGCAGTTTTAGTTTAGATACAGGATAGGACTACGGGGCCAGTTAGCAAAAATCACACAAACTTTCTTATTCCGAAACGTTTCCGTTGACTACACAAATGAAATTTCTCTCTCCAGTCTACATCACTTGTTTTATGTTCATGGTATATATCATGTAATTCGCGAACTGTAACATCAGTTCATATCTGTATTCTGTTATTACCTGATTATTGAAAAAATCTAATTCATGGAGAGATTGCGAAAAGCAATGTAGTTGTACGTGTATTCTAGTGTAATTACTGGGAATCTTCAGTTTTATTTCAGGTTTACTGACGATCATCAGATTTATTTTGGTAATGTTCGGGATCTCCATGCCGTTTATAGTCAGAAAAACGGCGACTGTTGTGTTTGTTGATTTACGATTGAAAATCTCGATACCGTAGTGAACAATCTTAACATGATGTATATCAGGAAGTAGACAGACCAGCACGCGACCCGAAAATACTAAATGTCACGTGATTAAAATGTTATAGGTATGGATGTGGTTATCCTAATTGCTAATATTTGCAGCTGAAGGAAATGGTGTCTTCAGTCCTGTGCAAAGTCGTTTTGTTTCAGTTATTTGTTAGCCTTACTCCAATAGCTTTCAGTAGCTTGACAATGCCTGGGCTTTGGTGCTCGATGATGTTACGATTGTTAATTCATAACTATCTGAACATCCAGTGGACCAGAACTGACAGAACAAGCGTCTGATTTATGACAGTTGGAGGCAATGTCTCAGATTTCGGTCACGGTCAATGGTATGGCCCAATAGCTTCAGCCCACAGGACACAGGCTTTAGCCCTCTGGTCCACAAGCGACTACTGGGAATAATTCTGGAGAGAACATCATCCTTCAGCCAAGGACACATGCGGTCCAGCGAGGATTCAGTGGGAACGAATGAAATGTTTAATAATGGGTAGTTCCGTGCACGATGTAATGGATATGTAGGTCAAAGACTGTCTTCACATATCTTCACATATTATTATATGGGGCAGCAAACTATATAATGTTATTGGAACACTGTTTTTTCCCAGTTATAATAATTCTCAAAGATACAACTAATTTTTAAAAACTTTTTAGAATTTGATTTCGCATGAATGACAATCCCATTTAATAGATATTCAGTAAATTCCTTGGAATTACCATTTGATACGATGTATTATATTTCATGGGAAAATGTGTTCATACCTTATTACTATTGGTAGTACTCCGTACAGAAAAAAGGAACACCCCAAAGGCCGAAAAGGCATTTTCGGTGCAGTTTTGTTTTGAGTTTTATTTCTAAGGCCTGACCCTGATATCGAGAAAAGCAACCCAAATCCCTCACTGGATTACGAACAATGATCTTTCATCGGACCATGCCACTTCCTTGGTCTTTCGTCGACATTTCGTGCTGTAGGAAATAGAGAGCTTTCGTCGACAATTCGTACTGTAGAAGTTAAATGTGGCAGGGTGGGTTATCGGAGCCATCGGTGTAATTGGTTTGCTCTCCGCTAGTCTATTGTGCTGAGAGCCCTCTCAAGACTCGGTAGTGATAACGATATTGTTGCCTTGAATTGAGAAATCACTCCTGGTTGGATATACAACGATATGATCTACCAACCAGAAGTGTCACTTCTGATACATATGTGGTGATTAGGCTGTTCCCTCGGGTTTCAATTTGTCTTTACGTCGGACGCACTGCTGGCCTGGAGTGGATTGGTACCGGCTGTCGACTTGGAGTCGTCCATAAGAGATACATTACAAAGTGGAAATGGGGAAATGATATTTGTAAATATCACATATCAAATTGAAGTATGATACGCTGCTGCCGGTTATGGTGTGAAATAGTATAATATTGAAGTGGACGAACGTCTGACTAAGTGCTGAAGTGGCGTAATTACATCTCTGAGTAACACTTGCATCATGCAGTTCATCAAATAAACTTTTAACTCAAATTCGATGCCTGTTAATTTCATTGTAGCACACCACGCAAAAGAGAACTAATGTATTGCACACTCATAAATGTAGTAGTCGCCTGCTTTCGCGCCGAGGCATGGCTGCTACAGAAGACGTGAACTTTTTCCCCAACACCGAACAGCTGTTCGAGGGTCCGATGATACGTCGTGTTCTTGCGTAATACAAGCAGAAGAAGTGCTTGCGCGCAATTTTCTGTTGCATTGAGCCGAGTATGGACAGCTAATGGTAGCTACGGCGTGCAAAGTACCGGCAAAGAGCCCGGATGTAAAACATCACTTGCCTACGATTATTCTCTGCATGAAAGTGAAACGTAGGTTGGTGCGCCAATGAAAGTGGAACTCAACCACGAACAATATCATAGTGGTAGAGTCTGGACAATTGTTGCTGAACCAAGTGGATTTAAATATAGGATCATCACGTGGCTATACTTAGCTGGTATAATGTTTTCGCTCAACCACTGCTATGCTTATGTGTGCTCTAAGTCATATTTTAATGTAATTAGAAATGATTACACTTTTACACAGTACTCTATTATCGACAATTCGTGAATAACAACAAATATCTCATACATATCATACTTATACAAAGTTATGGAATGTTATATGTGTATGTTGAGTGTAATTGCAAACTAACGAAGTCCATCAACTAATCGCAATGCCTGGGAGCTGACCTTGTCGTGTGTGGTGTCATCGACTGGTCAGTGAATGATTAGTTAGACAGACAATTTGATACGGGGTGAGAGTTTTTGTGACGTCTTCAAGAGTGAAATCCTCCCACACCGATGTTCTCTGAGAATTAGGACGATTGTTTGGCAGGACTCTCGAGACTATTTCTGTGCACCCTCAAACGACCCGGAGAGGTTATGGCCTTTCAGTGCTTGGCTTCGCTTTATCTTGTGAAACTGAAGAAAAAAAAACGATGTTTAACTGGCGACCAACCTCGGATACAGACCGTTATTGATAACACGTGTCTTCACGGGTGATACAATACCGTGCATTTGAAAACAGCTGTTCCTCTAACTGTCGCATATATCTTCACCAAATCCCTGTCATGTTCGTGTGTCTGATAGGGGACTCGGAATTCCTTACAGTTTATTTACTGTTTCTTGTCGCAATCTGTGATATTACACATGTTATGCTTTCTGATATAAAGAACGTGATGAATTGAACCCAGAACCCGACATAAAAACCAAGACGCTGCACGTGTTACAGAGGAAATTCACCTTTCTGCAGGTGTCGGTGGGTCGAAATGCCTTTACGGTCATTGACAAGCAATGATCCGTACCACAGTGTCACCGCAAATCTGCTCATCACTTCTGTCAGCCGACTGCAGACGAATAGAATGCGGAAGTGTCAGCGTTATCGGCAGTATCATCTGCTCGTTGGGAGGCGGCGATGGATGCTTTCCCTCGTCGATGGCACGGTGAGGAGGAAGTCACCCGCCGACAGACTCGTGTAGACTGTCTGCACGCCCAGCTATAGTACTCACGAGAAGACCTATAGATGAAATGCGTGTCACCGGATGTCTCCTGCCTAAATCTGGCCATAAATCAGCCTAACAAAGGAACATGGCAGTCACTTCCACATTTCCCCGTGTAATAGTCCAACAAGAGAGGTGCCCTCTGGCACTACGTGACGTATTACACGTCGGGAAAGTCCAGAAGACACCACGCCGATTACGGAGTTGATTACCAAGTAATCGTTGTGGACATTGCACAAGCTGCCGAAGAGGCGCTGATGCAACGCGAATTTGTGTGCGCTAATGTGCGAACATTCCACCCCACGGGGTTCCAAAATTTCATTTACGATCTTTTTTATGTTTTATGGATGTAATCTTCCTGTGTACGAAGCGTTGTCGACATTCGTTTGTAGCGAAATACGATGAAATTAATGACAATAAATTTGCTGCAGTATGAGGCCATGAAGTATTGGAATTGAGGAGAGGAATGCCTTCCGTGTTCTATTGTCCATGCTGACCGACATAGTTTTATCCGCGACTGACTCTCGGAAAGAGAGTTGTCGGAGACAGTGTGTTAACTCAGGTCGGTCAACAAACACCAGTAGTTTTGTGCTCTACCCAGCTTCTAAACCCCCTGTTCGATGAACTGGATAAGCGGACCGGCGCAACTTCGCGTTACCGCCCTGGTGATGACTCATGTTGACTCCAGATTGTTTCAAGTTAATATATTTTTTTTAAATGTCCACTTAGATCGGTGTGTATTAATCTGAGGTTCTTCAGTTGATACAACGGCATTTTTGGCGAGTCATTGTTGTTACATGTACGTTGAATCTTGTCCTGATCGACATATAATTTCAGGTTGCTCATATTGAAGTTCATGGGTAGGGTACAGCACGGGCTGTGTAGAGGCGTCACGTGTGGAGCAAGTTGCCAATAAAAATACGGCATAAACTATCGTGGGTTCTTACACTAATCACATGTTGAGATGGGCTTTTCACATATTGACATGAACCCAAGCGGCACTATTATTCCTGAATGTCAAATAAAGTTATGTTTATTTGATATGAATTTTCGCTGCACGCGGGATTCACAATTCAATAGAATTCTTCATGTGTTCGCACCAGTTCTTGACGTTGATAACACGAGGCGTGCTAACTTATTGAATTATAGAACTCCGGTTATTGATTTGTAATACGCGGAGTGAGACTTACAAATATGATTATGCATCTCCCTCGATCAGGGCAATATACAATTGAAGCAGACAACGTATACTGCACGACTGAGCAACGTTTTTATATGAAGAGACTTCATATTTGCAGTTTTGTAAAAACAGCCTCCAAAATAACAATGTACTGTTATATGGGATATGCTTCAATATAGACTTGTGGCATTTGGAATCCCAGGGATACTGTGCAAATGTTAAGCCTCGAACCCCCAAAATATTTCCCGATATGGATACATATCGATACCTTAGGCCTACACTTTCACTTTGGCACATAATCATTCATCGCATTCATTACGATTTTGTTCAACTTGACAATACCTTCGATTTTAGTTTCATCTTATAAAATGGAAGTCGCCATATGAATTGAATTCCGCAATTCAACGTACGTTTTATATAATTTGCATAAGAACACACATACACATATTATGATCTAGTTTAGCTAGATCATAATATATATATTTGACGTGGTGTGCTTATACTAGCAGGACGTACCGACTGCAGGCGCCGCTCTGTCCGGACGGCATGTAGCACCATGGCGTTACCGACAAAGGTCAGGAGACTGAGTGAGGCGAGAACGATACCCAGGCTGATGTCCCGGGCCCACTCCAGCACGGATCCGGGGTCCGGATCACCAAGGGTCGCCCCCGTCAGGAGGGTCGTCAGGTTCGAGGAGGACAGGTTCCCGTCGTACAGATCAAAGCTGTAATTGTATCCAGTATTGAGTGACCAGCCAATAGAACTCCCATCGGGATCTGAGATCTGCTGAGGAAGACCCATAATGCTATAATTGGCGGCCAGGTCCCACCAGGCACGACCATCCTGTATCCATTGCCCTGTCGTGGTATCCTGGGGATTTTCTAGTCCTTGGGACCTATCCATACTTCATGTTATACAATGCATTGGCACGAATTATCCGTAGCTACACCTATCCATTGATGAATTGATACATCCTTATTGACTGGCGAGAGTCGTACAGGTGATGACCGTGTCATCTCACTCTATCGTGTCAACGCTCCCCAACGCTGTCAATACTCATTAGCAGACCCGACTAAACAATTACATCTCTGATGTCATTCATCAATGTGAGGGCAGCGACAAACTAGCTGCTATCGCGAGTTGCAAGTGAAAGAGCAATGCCTGCATTACAGCTGAGGAAGGCAAGAGATCAATCAGAGACGAGGAAACAGGTCCCTCCTCGAGGGCGGCCGCCGTAAAGTTTTCTCCGCTGGTGGAGCCCGGGGGCCCATCGGGCCATTAGCAGCGAGAGGCAATGGACAGCGCAGACAATACCGAGCAGTCGACTTTACGGCCATCGCTGCTCGATCTCTACGGAGGCTGTCCGTGGTGGGCAGAGACTAGGCCGCCAGTCGCGAGAGGCAGGGCCGTACAGCCTGGGTCGCTGGTGGAGTTAGCAGCACCTCTGGAAAACTGTTCCGGGGCTCTCCTCGCGTCTGATATCGCTCGTCTGCCAGGATTATCACCAGCTTTCCAGTGATGAGCACCGCCGGAGAATCTTCCGCATCAAACGGCAAAATGGTCTTCTGCGAAGCGCGGCATGGAATTGGGAATTGCTTTTCTCTGTTTCGAAGCATTCTTGGGCGGCCAATGGACTTCTGTCCCTGGAAAACGGGGGCAATCCTGGAATATTTACCCTGCCCAACCACCTTTTACGCCACACGACGCCTGGACAAGAGTGAAACATTTAAGAGTCTATTGCTTTGAAAGACGGCTCATATTTGGACAAAATGTGTCCATTAGGAATCCGCAAAAACATCCTCACCAGCATAATAGCATTTCCCGAATATTTTCTACTCCGCAACAGATATAAGAACGAATTTATGGATAATATCAGGGCTATATCATCTTAAATATATAAACCATTCTGTCATACATAATTGTCGACGTGAAATCATCAGCATAAACACAAGTAGCCCATCTGCGAGTATTTATCTTTATCTGAGCTGCTGTGTCGGCATTTACCCCAAAATACCTCACAAATTGCAACATGTATTATAGTCGTATATCCTAATTCAATAACTCATTGGATAATCAGTTATATACAACATAATATCGTGTGCTTCTTTTTAAGTTATCATGATACAACTGTGACGTTCTATTAATATAAATGTAATAACGGATTCCAATCAAGAGCTATACGATAAAGTTAGAAGAACAACATAGGATGCATGTGGGGTTTCAGCGTCATTTCCTTCATTTTTGAAAGTAGGTTACAGACCATAATATGAGTTCTCATGCTCATGAAACCAATGCCCAAATATACGGTATCGTTTCAAGGAGATCAAATGGACAGCAATGCGTCGTGTTTGCAATCAGACCTAGTTTCACGATGCCAGACCCTTTTGAGAGCGAATCCCCGGCAGTGGCTGTATTTATTCCAGAGAAGCCTCAAATGATGAGACTGGACTGTTATCAATCGATGGTTTCCCTCTGTGTGAGGCACGGCATAACGCCAGCGATAACGGCCGTTCGATAGAGTTTCACGTACCGCATGGCTCCCCTTCCCGTCAGTGACTTCCTTGCAACCTAGCCCAGTTTGTAAACGTGTCGATATGGTTGTGTATGTTTTCAAAGGAAGGATGGAAAACGTCCATTGTCGTGTGTTTGATGACTTCAAGAAATATGACAAAACAGAATAAACTCCGATGAAGGAAATTTAAATTAGTCCTGTGAGAATAACGAAATAGGATATTAAGAGCGGATATAGTCTCTCTACAAAAGTATATGGGATTCTTGATTTTTTTTGGCATTTCACACTCGTGTGTTCCTGATCTCATATGGACTGTCGCTATACACGCATAGTAACCGTTGTGTATGATGAAGACCTTGTGACATTCTCGTGAAAGGAAATTAGTTATGTTTCTTTATTTTTACTGGGGAGACCAGGTGTGTTGTGACTCGTCAATGTGCTGTTGCATGTTTTGGGATCCACGAAATAAAGTTGATATAAAACAACCGTGACAGAACTGTCCTAAAACATGCAATTTACTGCTACTAAGAATTGACACACTTCTGTTGCGACCGCGATGCACCAGCACTTGGTAGACAACATCGAACAAAAGCTCCGACCGTCCAGTCTCTCTGAGTGTGGTCAGACACAAGTCCCACTGATTCAGTCCACCTGTGCACCACCAGCCCCGTCTCATGTTCATGGATTGAATTGTCGGAAATTTGAGACATTGTTATATTTCCCAGAATTCCATCGATTTCAGATTTGAATCTAGGATTTGTTTTAGTTCACTGTTTCACTTTAATATAGATAATATAAGTATAATATCTAAGGTAAAGAGCTGATATGAATAAATCATGGGCGTAGATAGGGGTGGGGGGAGGGTTCACCTGGAACTCCAGGCTTAAACCCGACTGATCCAACAGCAAAAGAGTCAGTTTCAAGCATAAAATATCCCGTTATATCCCCATCGATGGTCGGTCACAAGAGCGAATATGGGGGGGAAGGGGTGTCCAAGGGTTTTGGTTCTGCCTTTTTCTTCCACTGGAACCCTCTCATTTAGCATGATTGACCGTTCCCATGCAAGTTCCAATTTTGGCCCAGAGATTTTACTTAAATTGGTGCAACTTCTCCTGTATCTACAGTATACTGATGATTAAGAAGGTAACTACTATCAGAAATGCATGTCTTTCTGCTACTATAAGTGCCAAAGGCAGATCCAGGGGGTGGGGGACGGAAGGGGGCCTTGTCCACCCCTCCCGCTTCCCCCCCCCCACCCACCCCCACACACAAAATTAATATCGAAAATTTAGGGGGTAGTGTCGGTAAAGGAATGTCAAAATACTTGATTGCGATATGGCGCAAGTGTATGGGGAATATAATATTAGTTCTGATGCATTTTTGTCACCAAATGCTTTGAGATATAATAAATTTGGTATTGGCATTAATAGGTATTGTTGGTGAAAAAAATAATTAATTTGGATTTAATAACAATTGCTTGAATAAAAAAGGTGGTTTTAGTGAGTTTGTGTGAAATTTATACTCAAGGGAGGCCAAGAAGCTACTACAGAACATGAAAAGGGCTCTGTCTTGTGGGGCCTTTCAGCGGGCCCAGACCCCCGGCCGCGAGGTGCTTGCCGAGCTCGCATTGGTCCACTCCCTTAAATCCTGGATCTTCCACTGGATGCACTACTCTCTTCATTTAGTATGATATACATTCATACTACTTCAATTACTAAAGGGGGCTTAGGGTGCGACCCCCCCCCCCCCTCTATTTTTTCTCGGGGGCGCCCCAGACCGCATTTACTTTGTTTGCGCCCCCCTAATCAAAATTCCTGGATTCGCCTCTACTGATACCCAATATCCATTAAACACAACGCAATAAAAAAGACAAGTGTATGGCTTTTATTTCTGCAAATAATTATGTGGCTTGTTCCAAGAAACATACATGTGACATCAGAATTGCAAAGCTAAATTATCCGATTACAATCCTGCGCCTGAACAGTTAAACATCCATCCAAACCCGTAAACTGACACTGCAAATATTCAAATATATGTTTGATAATTAATTTTGTATCCCCCAAACCCGTTAATGTAAATTCACACTGTAAATGTTGAAATATGAGCTGAATTTGGAAGTTTACAATCAACTTTAACTGACTTCGATCAATGATATGACATGACTTGTTCTTTCCAATATTTGTTGGATTCCAGGCGTGTATTCATATAAATATTTTATTTATAATAAAATTACCAAATCTGGTCATCATGGTATGATGAGACTGAGGAATTCCTATACGTGATTGCGGTAATGGGGGGTGGGGGGCTGTCTGATTGGCTCTATTAGAGTCCTTACTGTGCAGGTGACGTGTGCGGAAAGTGACGTCGCCTTGGAGTAAAATGGCCCGTAAAAAGTTATCCCGACTGACATATGGACCGTGTTCATTGATTTTGTCATTTCCTCGACATCAATGTACGCCTCGTATGACCCAGAGTGAAAGGACAGATTGAGATAAATTGGACCAGGGCAGTCAGCTTTCTGGAAATCTGAAGGTGCTGGGACCTGGCCATCAGATTACATTGACATATGTCGCCCACTCAAGGACATCCCCTATAAGATACACCTGTAATCAGCTAGAAACCGGACTGACTGACTGAAAACTGTGTAGGGGAATACGTAGTTTTTTTTTCAATAATACACTGTGAATCGCTAGTCACGACATATTACATAAATGGCCAAACACACAATTTTTTAGAATTGTCAATTATACAGCTTTGGAAGATCATGTTACACGTTTTTACATCAAAACATGTGTGTTCGCATATGTCATTAATTGAAATGTTTCTATTCAAAATGAAAAAGTAAATATGTAAGAAGATACAGAATACAGTAATAGTGAATATGTTTAGTTTACATGCCTGTCTTAGGTTCTTAATTAAGCTTGTGTTGACCAATAGAAATGGCAACAAAAGTCGCACATTCAGTAAACAAAATTACATAATATTCCATAAACAATCATTATAACCTTCATGTTGATTAGTGGTTTAAACAACAAACTCACATGTACTCTGAATATATATATATACCTCTTCAACGAACACGATCATTAAATTCTCCATAAAATCTATATACTAGGTATGAATCAGCTCATAGTTACTCTAGTCAACTTCTGTTATCCTCCCTCATCGTCTTGTATATACACGTATTTTGTTCATTTCTGTTCTTGTCTGTTTCCCCATATGTTATCCAAACATGCTTTTTCATCCCATTACCTTTTTGTCTATGTCTCTGTGTGTCATGATTTTATTTGTAATTCACCTTACTTTTTATCTTGTTTTCTGTTTCATATGTTCTTGTTTATTGTCTTTATGTAAACCAACGCAGGGAACATGTTTGGATTTGCGCGTATGGTGTTCGTGTGACACCAATGATGGGTAGCTTTGACCTGGACCAGATCGCCACTTCGGAGCAGTATGATTTATCAAGCCGGTGGGACACAGACCTCAGTGGTGAGGAGACTGAATGCGTTACCCCCTTTGATAATAGTTGTAAATACTATACTCCGTCTGAATTTAGAAACGAATTACTATCTGATAACTTATTAAATCTTGACATGTCTGTATTTTCAATGAACTGTCGGAGTATAACCGCCCATTTCGACTCGTTAAAATCTCTAATTAGTAATTTAAGTAGTAGTTCTAAAAATTTCAGCTTTGACTTTATTGGTTTATGTGAAATATTCAGGATAAATGAACACCTATCATACGACTTAGAAGGTTATCATGCTCTGGAATTTAAAACGAGGTCAGATGATGATGATGATGGTAGAGGGGGGTTGGTTTATACATTAAAGAGAACCTAACTTATAATATAAGACAAGATTTGTCCATCTTCATTCCTCATATCATAGAATCAATATTCGTTGAGGTAGATTTGCCACACAACAAAAAACTAATAGTAGGAAATGTATATAGACCCAATACACAACCTTATGCTGATTTGGATATTTTTATCACTCATTTGAATGAAATCATGAACATGGTATCATATGAAAAGAAGTCTCTCATACTAATGGGTGGTATAAATATGGACCTTCTCCAATTTGAAAATCATAATAAAACATTAGATTTATTGAACGATATGCATGCAAATGGTCTAATACCTCTAATTACTAAACCCACTCGTGTAACGATAAACTCTGCAACGCTCATTGACAACATTTTTTCGAATTTATTGAACAAATCTTCCACATCGGGTATTATACTAACCGATATATCCGACCATTTCGGTGTAATCACAATTATTCGTTGAGTAAAACAACGTACACATAATAACAAAATTACATACAGGCAACTAAACGACAAGAATATTAATACGTTCAATTTTTTCTTAAACAAAACCAAATTTAGGTTTTCGAGTGTGACGATGTAAACTTGGCATATAACCTATTTTTTTCAGAATATCAGAACATCTTTAATGCTGCCTTCCCCTTAAAATCTGTTACTCATAAAAGTAAGTTTGTTAAAAAAAGAACCTTGGGTCACCCATGGGATATTGGTATCTTCCAGACGCAAAAGTATTCTACATAAGAAAAAGCTTCATAAACCTACCATCCTCAATATTGATGCTTACAAAAAATACTTGAATATATTCAACAAAATTTGTAAATCCGCCAAACGTATGTATTACACAGACATATTATCCAAAAATTACAACAATTCAAAAGATTGTTGGAGAATTTTATCAAAAATAATCAACAATTCTAAAAAAATAATAGTCTTCCCAATTCCTTTATAATAAATGGACACGTATCTACCAACGCAAGTGATATATCTGAGGAGTTCAACTCGTTCTTTGCCGGAATTGGAGAAAAATTAGACAATCTAATACCATGTCCTAATACTTCATTTGAACAACATATGACGGATCCTTTCGAAAAGACAATATTTATGACACCCATTAGTTCCGACGATATTAAATCAGCTGCCAAAAAATAGTTATGGTTATGATAATATTTCTTCAAAATTAATGAAACTAACTATAGATCATACATGTAATCCATTAACCCATATCTTCAACTTATCCTTATCCACTGGGGTTTTTCCAGATGCAATGAAAATAGCTAAAGTTGTTCCAGTTTTCAAATCTGGCAATAAAATGGACCCTACAAATTACCGACCGATTAGTCTTTTGCCTGTTTTCTCGAAACTACTCGAAAAGATTATGCATTCTAAGTTATATAAATTTCTTGACGACAACCAGCTACTTTATCAACACCAGTATGGCTTTAGGAAAGGTCACTCCACCTCACACGCGATAATTCAACTTTTAAAATACATAGCAACTGAAAATGATAAAAAGGGTAAAAATAAAACTATAGGAATATCTTAGATCTCAGCAAGGCTTTCGACACTGTATCTCATGAAATATTATTACAAAAACTGACATTTTATGGAATTCGTGGCGTTGCACTTACATGGATTAAAAGTTATCTAACTTCACGGTACCAATACGTAAATTTTAATAAAGCTAAATCTTCTATTTCATCAGTAAAGTATGGTGTTCCACAGGGATCCATTCTGGGGCCTTTGTTGTTTCTAATTTATATTAACGACCTCCAAAACTCAACACGTCTTAATGTATGGAGCGTTTTTAGGGTCAATATTCATTGACATGCTTTGTAGATTTTCTTGTTGTGAATGATTGTTTCAACAGCAAAATTCTTTATTCCACATCACTATTTCTAAACTTTCTGTGTCGAATTTACATATTCTTACTGCATAATTCTAACTTCCATCTCCTTGCTGCATACTTCCAAGTTCTCAGTAATACTTTCTCAATGCTTAATTCGTCATGTCAAATTCTAACACCTTTGGCCATGCAAACTATCAAAAACAAATCGCATCTGGCACATGCATATGGAACTTAGCACATTGCATTTAGAATATAGCATATCGCATGATGAACAACGCACAACGAACGAAGCACTCGGCGGTTAGCGCCGCCTGTCGTCATAATGATACAGTAGTAATTGTTGTGGACAAAATTACTACTGCAACATTATGACGACAGGAGGCGCTGGCCGCACGTAGCCATTTGATGTATGAGAAACTAAGACCTCCCTTATCATTGGTCACGGGAATTTTTGGCGCGACCAACAGCTGAGCACAGACCCCAATGAATTCCCGCACCCTGCCCTGTAAATTAAAGAATAGTGAGTCTAGTGAGAGATGATTAATATGAGCCTATTAATAAGATTTCTTTGCTCATTAAAATCAATTTTCGATGTGACGTCATGAATTCTCATTATAATATAATACACTGTTGCTAATTGGGTGCAAATATTATCATGACATAGGCCTAAAATTAGCATACACAAAATGGTCATAACTTGAGAACGGACAGTGATAATTGAGATGTGAAAAAAAATTCTCAGGAAACTGGTGACTATCTTTTTCAAGGCTAAATATGATGATCTCTCCGATCATAATTTCTTCATGCCGTTAATTTGGCACGATTCCAACTCGTGACAGTACAGTAGATACACTAATATCAGGGGCGTATTTAGAAATCCCAGAAGGGGGGGGGGTGACACAAGAATTAAATTGAATGTATGGTACTCGCGAAACGAGGCACGAGCGCAGCGAGTCCCAAGTGGTGGGGGTCTGGGACCCGCTCAAGGGGACCCACTCAAAAGCCAAATGCTTTTTAGCGTTTGCTGGTGCATTCTAGCCCTATTTTGGGTACATATTACCCTTGAAAACTCAACAGTTATGCCTACAAGTACAACCAGTTTTGTAATCAAATATTTATACTGTACACTGGTATGCATTCAGTTGTAATTTGACATAAACCATAAAATATATGCAAGTGAAAATTCAACTAATTTTCATAGATAAATGATCAAAGGGCTAGTATAAATTGTATGTGAAGTTCTTCCAACATAAGTCAGAGAATACAATATGTTGTTCCTTACGTATACAGATACTGACATGCATATCTATTTTCAATTACTTGGCAATAATGGTGGCACTTTTCAGTATTATATACAATACAAGTGTTTGGTTCACAATAAACATGTTAAAACATGTTAAAACGTGTTTTTGTATTTTCCGCCAAATTGAGTATTTGAAATACATGAAACTAAGAGCGGTACAGTGATTCCAGGGGCGGGACCAGGATTTCGAAAAGAGGGGGGTCCAACATTATACGGCGTGGGGTCTGGGGCCCGCTCAAGGGCCCCAGAATCCAGATCCATTTTTATGTCCTATGGTATAGCTTCTTGGTATCTCCTGGGTATAAATCCCACTTCTTGCCTGTCCAGTGGGGTTTCTGGGGCCACTCAAGAGACCCTGAAGCCAGTGCTTTTTATAATAAATGCAAGGAATAGAAACGAAACGAACCCATCTCAGCTGGGAGTCTGGGGCCTCGTGAAGGGCCCAGAAGTCAGAGCCTTTTTATGTTCTGAATTAATATTGTGCCCTATCCTGGGAATAAATTGCACTTTTTTGGCCTGAGCGGCCTAAACGCTACACCCAGATATATCTTTGTATTTTGAACATATAGAAAATCAAATGCCGCGCACATACATGTACGTGTAATACTAGTATTGACATTGAAGTTCCAACGGATGACCTTGATTGGTAAATCTCAAGGTCATATGTTCACACTGATAACCTTGATTGATAAATCTCCGGGTATGTTACCGGCCAATGCTGCTCTGGCCAAACCAAAATTATCCGGTGACCTATCTTAGCCTTTGGGCTATTTTTTTTTTTTTTTTTAATTATTCGGCATATATGTATTCTAAAGTTTTCTGCTTCACTGAGCACATGGGAGGGATTGGGGATAAGTTTCGGGTAACTTTCAGTTATTAACTCAGTCATAGTGACATGTATTTGATATGCTTTAAGTGCTGGGGAGGGATTGTTACATCGTGTTTTGTCCACAACACGCCTGCCGCCCGTCTCAGTGTACAGGAACATCTTAATATCGATGTCTACAGATAACATAGTTGACTGGGATGAGGTCTCGACTGATGACAGATTCAATTTGGCTTCGCTATATGATTCGCAAAACACTAGCGAAGACTTTGAGAACAACTTTCAATTATTTGACAGTAATAATCATGGTTACTATGAACCAAACCAAGTACCGACACTGATAGAAGATAAATTTTCATCCAAGCATGGCTCTGCACATGTGCAATCATATTTTCATCTAAATTGTAGAGGATTATCTTCTAATTGGGACAAATTTCACAATCTCATATGTGATATGCACACAAGCAAATTCTCTTTCGACTGTATTGGAGTTAGTGAAGTTTTTCGATGTGATCGGGATGATCGTCTTAAAATTACCGGATATCACAATATTATAACTCGTTGTCGTGAATTTTCTGACGGCTTCAGAGGGGGTGTCGGTCTATTCATAAAAGACTCGATAAATTTTAAAATCCGAGATGATCTGTCTGTTTTCATCCCGCATGTCTATGAGTCATTGTTCGTTGAGATTATTCCAAAAATCGGTAAGCACATAGTTGTTGGTGTTGTCTATCGTCCCAATTCCTTTCCCCGTGCTGACGTTGATATTTTCAGTGCCACACTGCTTGAAGCGCTGGATCACGTCACGAATGAAAACAAAACGGGTGTAATTATGGGTGATATGAATGTGGATCTGTTAAAATATGGTTCCCATGATAAGACAGATAATTACATTGATGGTATTTTCGCAAGAGGGTTTGTTCCTCGAATCATCAGACCAACTAGAGTTACACACACATCTGCTACTCTACTGGATCATATTCTTACTAATGACATTACTGTTAATGCCCATTCAGGAATTGTTATCAATGATATTGCAGACCATTTTGGTGTTTTCTTTTCATCTTTAACAAAACATGAGCAAAGCGAACCTCAACTAAAATATTCTCGCTCATTCTCTGATGAAAATATTTTAAAGTTCAAAACAGAACTAAGTTGTGTTGACTTTTCACCAATATTCCTAGCAGATTGCCCGGATGATGCCTATATGAAACTAAACGAAATAATAAAAGTACCATTCAATACTTCATTTCCTGTAAAATGTACAAATGCCAAAAATAGACAAATAAAGCGCGAACCCTGGATGACAGACGGACTGATGATTTCTTCTCGCAATTTATCGAAATTATTCCTTAAAAAATTACACAAACCGACGCCAAAAAATATTGCCTGTTATAAAACGCACTTGAACATTTTCAATAAGGCTAAACGCAAAGCCAAAATATCGTACTACAAGACTGTTATCGAAAATAATAAACAAAATATTAAACAGATTTGGAAAGTACTCAGAAAGGCTATAGGCAAGGAAAATGATAAGTCAGAGTATCCACAGTCATATAACATTGATAACCATCAGGTAAGCAATAAAGATGATATAGCAAGTGCCTTCAATAATTTTTTTGCTAATATTGGCTACCAAGTCAATCATAACGTGCCCATCTCGAATAGGAATTTCACAGACTATATGCCCAATCATAATGTAAATTCCATGTTTCTAGATCCGATTCTTCCGTCTGACATACTGGACATTGCGAATAAACTGAAACCCAAAACAAGTTTTGGTGCTGACGGCATTTCCACAAAATTACTTACAAAAATAATAGATATAATTGTGCTTCCTCTTACCCATATAATTAATTTGACATTTTCAACCGGAATTTTCCCGTCGGAACTCAAACGTGCGAAGGTCATACCTATATTCAAATCTGGCGACCCATGTTCCCTAAACAATTATAGGCCGATTAGTTTATTGTCATCAGTTTCCAAAATATTTGAAAGGATCATGTACAACAAAATCATGAATTTTTTGAACTCAAATAATATACTATATCGTCATCAATATGGCTTCAGAGCGAAGCATTCAACTATTCATCCTATAATTCACCTATTGAATCAATGTGCGGAATCCAGTAATTCATCCCCATCTAAACTAACCTTGGCTGCATTCTGTGACCTAAGTAAAGCCTTTGATACCATAAGCACCGATATTCTGCTGTACAAATTAAACATATATGGGATTCGTGGGCTAGCTAATGAATGGATAAAAAGTTATTTAACAGGTAGAAGTCAATTTGTTGACTTTGACTCGCATTTATCTAACAGTCTACCAATTAGGTGTGGAGTTCCACAGGGATCTATCCTAGGGCCCTTATTATTTCTTATTTATATAAATGATATTAATCACAGCACGGAAGAAAATATCTTATCATTTGCAGACGACACAACTCTCGTGCTATCTGACGACGACCCGACTAAATTATTCACTCGAGCAAACATAAGTCTCGATAAACTCTTTAACTGGTTCTGTGCAAATAAACTTTCTTTAAATGCTTCCAAAACTCAATATATGGTCATTCAACCAAGCGGAATACATCGCCGGATGATCAATAACAACAATTTGGTAATCAATGGCGTTACTTTGACACGCACAAATGCATGTAAATTTTTAGGCATAATAATTGACGAATCTCTCTCTTGGAAACAACAAGTTGCCAATATAAATAAGAAAATTTCGAGAGCATTATTTGCTATGAAACAATTGAAAATTTTCCTTCCCCAAGAAAGCCTGCTCACTTTATATTATGCTTTGATCCATCCCCATTTAACTTATGGTATACTTGCCTGGGGAAATGCCAGTCCGGCGGTATTACAAAAAACTGTACTTATGCAAAAACGGGCCATGAGAACGATACATAATAAAAAATACAATAGCCACACTGATCCACTCTTCAAGCGGTGTGGCATTCTGAAAGTAACTGATCTGCATCAGCTCCAGATTATGCTTTTTATGTATGACTATATACATGAAAATCTACCCAAATCTTTCGATAACGTGTTCAGTTTAAATATTAATGTTCAAACTTATTATATCACGCGACAGTCCCAGTTATTCAATATATCCAGAACTAAATCTCGTTTTGTGGATAAACTCCCCCCTTTTCACTTCCCCGTAGTATTTAACAGATACTCATCAAATCTGAAACTGCCTTGTTAAAAAAATGTAGTCAAGCACACCGTCAAATCCACTTATCTGAATGCATATCAATCTGCTGTGAACTGTGACAATCCCAGGTGCTCTGACTGTCGCTAAAACTTATCATCTACATCTCCTTTGAATTCGTCTTTCGAATTGATGTTATTTGTATATAGTATATTTCTCGAGTCGTGTACCTCTCCCTAACCAATGTACCGGTTCCTGATTCACCGTGGCGGGTGGCAGCGTGCTGTGGACAACTCCCTTCTAACAATCTCTCCACTACGACTATTTGTTCAGTATGAATATAATTATTTATGTGTTTATTTTATTTGGGGGCAACGGGAAGACAACCTCAATTGGTTACGTTGCTCCTCCCATCTCACTTTACTCCTTTTTGTATCATAATATCTGTATCACATTTTATTAATTTGCTGATTTGGGAAATAAATCTATCTATCTATCTATCTATCTATCTTAAAAATTCATCGATCACTATTTCCTGAAAAGTTTGTAAAAAAAACTGTAGAAGCGAAGCCGCACCTTTGGGCCGGGGGTCTGGGGCCCGCTGAAGGGTCCCACAAGGCTGCCACACGCAGACCGACGATTCACGGGCAATGAAACTTGCCAATTGATGTGCATGAGGGAGATGTCTTGAAACAAAAATCTCAAACTGATCAGACAGTTTTCGAGAAAAAGGCCATAAAAGTCCAAAATTAGCCACTTTTCATAAAAAATGGCCGCCAAAGCGGCAAAAACGATTGAAAAAATAAACGAAAACAAAACGTCTCAGGGTATTAGCCCAAGGAATGTTTCAGTAAATTTTTTAAAAAAATTCATCAAGGCAAAAAAAAAGTTATTTGCCGGACGGACGACGGACGAACGTACCAAATGTTTAGGTTAAAGGGCTTTCAGCGTGTTAAATTTCATCTCCCGTGTGAGCCCCTTATCCCCAAATTTATCCCCTAAATACACGTCTGCTCATAAAAAGTGGGTTGGGCTATTTTCAGATTTTTCAAGCCCCTAAACCCCGGAAGTTTTCCCGGACGGACGACGGACGAAAAACCACGCCAATAGCCATGGGCCGGTAAGCTAAAAATACAGCATCGGACCAGCGGTCCATCAAACCAAGGTTTTTCTTTCATTCGGGAGTCTTCTGTTTCTCATTCACAATGTGGCCACTCGACCCGCAGCGCCGTCCGTCGTCAAAATAGTGCAGTAGTAATTTTGACACATGAAATGCTTCATTCATTGTGCTTTGTTCTTCGTGCGATGTGCTTTATTCTAAATGAAATGTGCGAAGTTTCATATGCATTGTGCCAGATGCTATTTGTTATTTGATGGTTTGCATGAACAAAGGTGTTAGAATTTGGCATGATGAATCAAGCCTTGAGAAAGTACCAGTGAGAACTTGGAAGTAAGCAGCAAGGAGATGGAAGTTAGAACTATGCAGTAGGAATATGTACATTCGACACAGAAAGTTTAGAAATAGTAATGTGGAATAAAGAATTTTGCGATTGAAATAATCAATCACAACAAGAAAATCTACAATGCATGTCAATGAATATTGACCCTAAGAACGCTCCATATTAATGTTCTAAGCTTTGCGGACGATACAACGCTCTATACATCTAGCAATAATATCAATGACAGTATTACGTTTATAAATTCTGAACTGGATAACGTATGGAACTGGTTATGTGAAAATCGTCTCTCTCTAAATATTGCTAAGACAAACTTTATGATATTTGCTCCCCAAAACACCCGGATCCCACATAATATAAATATTAGTATCAACAACAACCAGATTTCAAGTTGTACCAATAAGCCCCTATCATTCCTTGGCGTTGCACTCGACGAACATCTAACGTGGAAACATCATATCATGAAACTTAGCAGTAGCATTTCCAAAACTCTGTCCATGCTGAATAGAGTCAAACATTTCTTACCCCATCACATCATGCGATTGCTGTATTTCTCCTTGGTTCATAGTCGAATTGCGTATGGTATCCTGGCATGGGGAAACAGTAATTTAATCAATAACTTATTTAAATTACAGAAGAGGGCAGTACGTATAATTAATAATGCCAGTTATAGAGCTCATACTGATCCTTTATTTAAATCCAATAAAATACTAAAACTACGGGATATATATGAAACCGAAGTCTTATTATTTGCTTATGACTATATATCTCACCGTCTTCCACAGTCCTTCCAAGATTTCTATCCAAATCCCAAATTATCGAACCTCGTAACACGTCAATGCAAGACACCACATTTGTATATCCCTATGTCCAGAACAAACTTCTCTAAGAACTCCATATATTTCACCATCCCCAGTATTTGGAACCAAACAGATAACAATTTCAAAAGTGAGCTCAATCGATTCAAATTCAAACATTCCGTAAAATCAAGCGCATTGGATAGATATAATGAATTCCCTACATGTAATAATCCGGCTTGTAAAGAATGTTATGAACTGTCATCCACGCTTCGGCCTCTGCCCACTGGTGCCAATGTCCCTGTCATACTGACTCAGACGGTCTGGTCCTCGCGTCCGTGATCAGTTGCGTTTGCTCAATTGTTCTGTATTTGTTTTGCTCTGGTCACGGACGGCTGCCTCCATTCGTGTCGCGAACACCTGCCGCATCTCTTCTCTCGTTCCCTCGTTGTGTCATTGGTCGTTTTCATTTTAATTTTCCCGTTTCTGTCTTTGTTTCTTTTATCAACTCTTCAAGGGCTGCGCAGTAAAACAGCGAAAGCTACGCGCAGTCCTTACAACTGTATTTTTTTTCTGTTATCGTTTTCTATTGGTTGTTTCTGTATTAAGGCTGTAATTACTTTTGTTAAATAAACTTCTATTCTATTAGTCACGATACTCAATCATGTAATCAAGCGGATACTCCAAAATCTATGCTGCAATACCTAAAGTTATAAAATCGCTGTAAATTCAGATTATATCCTATATATTATTTCGTTTTCGTATTGATTCCCCACAACCATAAAAATTCAGCCCACACACAAACATATTAGTTCTGCATATGTATATGTACTTGTCATATATCTGTTCCATGGGGTTTGTGTCGGATTTATAATTCATTTTCATAGGTTGTTGGGCAGTTGTATACTAATCCCATTAGGTGTACAGTAGAAACACCTACATTTACCACACTGTCTGCCCCTGATGACGCCATTGTGTCTTTGGATAAACTATTTGGTCGGGATTTGTTTCTATTGCAAAATGTTGTGTTCTACATTTGTTATTAGCATCATCAAAATCTGGATGTATTTGTGTCAATAGATTGACACTTACATCGATATACTTCATTAAATTACTACATCGATAAGTTACTAAGTCGGGAATTAGAAACAAATAAATTCACACCTATGCCTGTTTAACGTTTCAAGTCGATATTATCGAGATACTAAGTCGGTATCATCGAGTCATAAGACATTATTATTGAGATACTAAGTCGACATTATCGAGTTACTAAGTCGATATTGTCGAGATATTAAGTCGATATTTTCCGAAATACTGAATCGAAATTATCGAGTTACTGATTCGGGAATTTAAGAAAATTAATAATCTCCCGTGGCCCTTCTATGCGTCCGTAGATTGATGCAAAATTCAGCAGTGGTAACACCTTTATTTTACACACCTTTTATTTTGTCTGTCTCTGATGACACCTTTGTGACTTTTGATCAAATTCTTTGTTCCTATTTCAAAAGTGTTTCATTTTATGTTGTTTTCATTTTATCGTTCATAAACAATATACTAACTAACCGGTTGGTAATATATTATACCTCATGTAAGAATCACGCTCTGTGATTTGTCAAAACACATGAAGTAATACGCTCTGCTGGAGCTGACCGCAATAAACGATATACTAACCGGTTGGTAATTTGATATACTGTTGGTAATTTGATTTCTGTATAGATTTCTGTGTATTATGGTTATTTGAGGCCCTGTTGGGTGATTTGAAGCCCTCCATGGCCATGTAAAATGGTCCATGTCGGGCTTCAAATCATCCAGCGGGCACCATAACGCCCACAAAAATTAGCCCAAAGGCTAAGACAGGTTACCGGACAATTTTGGTTTGGCCCTAACCTGTATGTGCAAAAGTTTATGCTTCAGAGGCCACTTTCAAGATTTCGAGTCAGACATTTAGCACTCAAGGTCATCCAAGGTCAAAATCAAGGTCATCATTAGTTGTTCCATATATGACTTCCTATATGTTCATAATGCAAACTGAAGCTCTATCTACATGCATTTCATCTGTAGAGGCAAATTTGGGCATTTTTTCACCCAAAAATGGCTGTTTTGACCTTTCAAGGTCATCAAAGGTCAAATTCAACGTCACCTCCCAACTCGCTATATATGACTTCCTATTTGAAAGTGCCAATCTCTAAGCGCTATCTTCAAGCGTACTATGAGTACAGTCCTGGCAGCTCCCATAATGAAGGAAAAAAGTGCCGAAAATTTTCTAAGTCCAAAATTATTTTCAAAGGGTGAAAAAAAAATTTTGTCTAGAAATGACCCAAAATGAATAGTAATGCGATTTGGGGCAAACAAAATTTTTTTTGCTGACCCGTCAAAAATTCAAAATGGCCGCCACACGGAGACCGTCGATTCAAGGGCAACAAAACTTATACACATCATAAAGGTACATAAGGGGAATCTTTTGAAACGAAAATCTCAAAACTGATCAGACAGTTTTTGAGAAAATGGCCGCCAAAGTCCAAAATTGGCCATTTTTCGTCAAAAATGGCCGCCATTTTGAGAAAAATGTGAAAATAAAAAAACTAAAAAATAACCCCCTCTTGAAATATTTTTAGGCAACTTTGTGCAAAATTTCAGGAAAATCCGCATGTAAACTTTAAAGATAAAAATGTGGACGGAGGACGGACGACGGACGCAACGCGACGGCAATAGGTTATCGGACCATAGGTCCGGTAACCTAAAAACATATTATTGTTATATTGATGACGTGTTTGATTTATTTGCTCGACATCCTCAGAGTGCCAGACAGCACATGGTTCTCTTCTTCACTGTAGAATATGATTTATCTAAAAGGCCCTATATTGGAAATCTTATCCATTATGATTTCTGTATATTAAAACAAATACATTTGTACTGCACTGTTACGCTGCAGGTACATTGAATTAATATCCTCGGCAAAGAACATCACTACACTCGGCTTCGCCTCGTGTGGTGATGTTCATGCCTCGGGTAGTTATTCCATCTACCTGCAGCGCAACAGTGCAGTAAAATACTAACCGACAGCTTCATTTATCAATGCCGTTTTATCGAAACACATTTGGTGTAATATATTGACATCATCAAAATCTGATTGTATAGGTGGTAATAGATTGATACTTACATTCATACCACTGAGTCGGTGTCACTGCTGGCGGACGTTAAATTTGTCCCCGAGGATACCATCAACTCAGTAGCCTTCTGGCTTGTGATTGGGTACTTTTGTACTTGTCATGTATCTATTCCATGGGGTTAATTTCGGATTTTAAAATTGTTTTCATAGGTTGTTGGGCAGTTGTATACTAATTCCATCAGGTGTACAGTAGAAACAACTACATTTAACACACTGTCTGCCCCTGATGACGCCAGTGTGTCTTTGGATAAACTATTTGGTCGGGCTTTGTTTCTATTGCAAAATGTTGCATTTTACGTTTCTTATTGACATCATCAAAATCTGATTGTATAGGTGGTAATAGATTGATACTTACATTCATACCACTGAGTCGGTGTCACTGCTGGCGGACGTTAAATCTGTCCCCGAGGATGCCATCAACTCAGTAGCCTTCTGGCTTGTGATTGGGTACTTTTGTACTTGTCATGTATCTATTCCATGGGGTTAATTTCGGATTTTAAAATTGTTTTCATAGGTTGTTGGGCAGTTGCATACTAATTCCATCAGGTGTACAGTAGAAACAACTACATTTAACACACTGTCTGCCCCTGATGACGCCAGTGTGTCTTTGGATAAACTATTTGGTCGGGCTTTGTTTCTATTGCAAAATGTTGCATTTTACGTTTCTTATTGACATCATCAAAATCTGATTGTATAGGTGGTAATAGATTGATACTTACATTCATACCACTGAGTCGGTGTCACTGCTGGCGGACGTTAAATCTGTCCCCGAGGATACCATCAACTCAGTAGCCTTCTGGCTTGTGATTGGGTACTTTTGTACTTGTCATGTATCTATTCCATGGGGTTAGTTTCGGATTTTAAAATTGTTTTCATAGGTTGTTGGGCAGTTGTATACTAATTCCATCAGGTGTACAGTAGAAACAACTACATTTAACACACTGTCTGCCCCTGCTGACCCCAGTGTGTCTTTGGATAAACTATTTGGTCGGGCTTTGTTTCTATTGCAAAATGTTGCATTTTACGTTTCTTATTGACATCATCAAAATCTGATTGTAAAGGTGGTAATAGATTGATACTTACATAATAATACTATAAGTTATCATGGGCTTCAGACCCCAATACGGCGTGATATCTGCCTGAAGTCACCATATACCACGAGGCCGCAGGCCGAGTGGGATATGCTGACTGAAGGCAGATATCCTGCCGTATTGGGGTCTGAAGTCCATGGTAACGATTTTATCATCGGATTATATGGAGCTCTCCAAAACGTCATTCCGTATTACCCGCCTGAAGCCCACGATACAGAAAATATCGTGGGGTTGCGTCACAGCTCTCCAAATACGGCGTGGTATTGTCGGAGAATTGACCAATCAGAATCGCGCGTTTGCAGCAATCCGATGATAAAACCATGTATGTATATTGGTAACGCGGATTATTCCCCTCGTGAGACATCACCACCCTCGGCTTACGCCTCGGGCAGTAATCTCTCCCTCGTGGAATAATCCGTTGTGCCTATATATATATACATACAGGGTAGTATTTATATTAGTCCGGCAGTAGGGTGGCTCAACCTCAAAGTGTTTGATAAAGTTTTTTTCCCTTCTGATTTCACTTATTTGGTATATCCGTGAATCGTTCCAGGTGGGTGTGAAATTCTCACCCTTGGGGAATTTGAGAAATCCAAGATGGCCGCCATGGAGGGTGATTTCAACCACCTGAAATATAATTCAGCCAATAACTTTACTTCTAGAGTACATAGAAGTGTGAACTTGGTGTCTATACCCATGTTTTCTGGTATCAGCTTTACAATGGTGCCACTAAATTATAGTTATGCTTGTCCGCCATCTTGGAAATCAAAATGGCCGCACAATTTCGGTCATTTTTGCCCAAAACTGTTCGATTTCATATGTAATGTAATGACGAATATGTTCGAAGATAATGCGTGGCAGTGGAGCATCATGTATTGCTTCAGTGAATTGTTTTGCAGTTGTTGTCATACAATAAACGTTGAGGAAACAGGTGACATTGCCCTCCATGTCTTCAACGTTGTCACCAGTGTCCTGAGAAGTTCATTTTGCAGCAAGTTTGACACAGGTCAATCTATGACAAACAACCAACTGACCCACAACAAATTGCAACAAAAGGTTTTATCGTGGTTTTCACCCCTACTGGGTATACTGTTTAACAGAAAAAAAGTCTACCAAAATCTGAATCACGGAATTGGGTTAAAATGGTGTCATTTCAAAGATGGCCGCCGCGTGGCTAAGGAAATCCTTAAACAGCTATAACTTCTTCAATAACTGTGATAGAAACATAATTTTGGGTTCTAGCCCAGGGTTTTGAAAGGTGAGGAATCCAGTGGTGTCACTAAAATTTAATTCCGATAAGTATTCAGCCTGAAATCCAAGATGGCGGCGACTAATGAGGCCGTAAACCAATGTAATTGACTGTTCGCATCAAGCCCTCAACTTCTTCAATAATTGTGACAGAAATATAGTTTTGGGTTCCAGCCCAGCATTTTGAAAGATGAGGAGTCCAATGGTGTCAAGGAATTCAGTTCTGATAAGTTGTCCGCCCAAAATTCACGATGGCGGTGACTATAAATGACGCCGTAAACCAATGAATCCAAATGTTTGCATCATGCTCTCAACTCCCTCAATATTTGTGATATAATCATAATTTTGGGCGAGTTCAGAATATATGTTCAGAAGACATAAACCTAAAGCAAGCAAAAGAAACACCCGGAGGTCGAATGCAAATTCCAAATATTATGTAAAGCATGCACACATCAGTCAACGACGATCATTCAGGGCATCCAAATCAAACGAGTGATCTGCTCTGGTCAATCGAATCAATCAGTGTTGTATCAAATTATTTGTATGGCCAATTTAGGGGGATCACTTACAATTAGTAAGAAACGAGTGGAAACATTCCAAGAGGCACATGTTTATATATTACACACTGTTTTCAGGGAAAGTTTGAAAATTGTCATTATGTGTGACAAATGGGGTGAATATAACATATATTAATAGGCAGGAGAATACATGACAGCCATGCAGTTTACTCGTGGTTTTAGGACCTTCATCCACCAAAGCCATTTTGGAATTCAGACTGAATATTTAACAATTGACGTGTTTGAGTTATATTTCCTATGACCAGACGCCTCAATTGTTCAGGGGGGTTTGATTGTTTTGTTGTCAAAAAATGGACAGTTTGTTGATTTTACGGCTTTCCTTTTAATGCTGATGTAAAGTTTTAACGTCGTCCGCTATCCGGGATCCTCGAGGACAGTCCTCTCACCACGGGTCATGGCGGACGCACGCCCACTATCCTCGGATCCTCGCGGGCGCAGTGCCTACTTTATCATCAGAATGTTAACTAGGTAGCAGCCCGCCCAGCGAGCCAAGACATGCGGCCACCACTCAGATACATGATCATCACCGTGGTGTTAACTGTAAGGCCGGCTCGCCGCGGGGGATGGCACCCCGAACAGCCTGACGGTCTGCCAGAGCCTGTGTCACACTATCCCGGATGGGAGACCGGTGATCCAGAGGGCGTGAGCCCCCGAGTCATCAAGATCTGCCCCACCTTGGCCCCCTATAGAAATTGTCCCCAGGGGCCCAATAGGGCCTCAGCCAAGAACGAGCTCATGGCCGAGCCCACCGTCGTTCTCTCGCCTTGCTCAGCTCTGAGACAACTTCACTGAACAAAAAACGGCTCCAGAGTATTTATAGTCCCTGAAGCACGAGAAATGAGGGAAGTGATGTAAGGCCATTGTTACAGCATACAGGGCGAGAGAGTTGGAGGGTGTTGCTAAGCAGCGCGTGCTTCGAACAGAAGCGTCCAATTCAAAGGCCAAAAACAAGCGTATTTAGAAAGAATCACCTGCCGCGATCTTTGGGCAAAATCGCCACCCTGACATCCGAGAGTTTTTGTTATTATGGTTGATCCCTGAATTTTCTTATTACAATGGATTGCTCATCCTCCAGATCCCTAGACCAGAACCTAAAATTATGTTTCTATCACAATTATTTAAGAAGTTAAGGGTTTGATGCTGACAGATGATTTCATTGATTTGTGGCCTCGTTCATCGAAGTTGAAGTTCATTGACACCATTGAATTCGGAGTTGAATCACCCTTCAAAACCCTGGGATAGAACCAAAAATTATGATCATATCACAGATATTGAGGAAGTTGAGAACATGATGTGAACATTTGACTTCATTGGTTTACGGCCTCATTAGTCACCGCCATCTTGGATTTCACGCTGACTGCTTATCAGCATTGAAATTTATTGACAACGTTGGATTCCTCACTCTTCGAAATGCTGGGCTGGAACCCAAAATTATATATCTGTCACAATTATTGAAGAAGTTGAGGGCTTGATGTGAACAGTCGATTTCATTGGTTACAGCCTCATTAATCGCCGCCATCTTGGATTTCAGACTGAATAATTATCGGAATTAAATTTTAGTGACACCACTGGATTCCTCGGCCATTTTGATTTCCAAGATGGCGGACAAGCATAACTATAATTTTGCAGCACTATTGTAAAGCTGATACCAGAAAACATGGGTATAGACACCAAGTTCGCACTTCTATGTACTCTAGAAGTAAAGTTATGGGCTGAATTATATTTCAAGTGGTTGAAATCACCCTCCATGGCGGCCATCTTGGATTTCTCAAATTCCCCAAGGGTGAGAATTTCACACCCACCTGGAACGATTTACGGATATACCAAATAAGTAAAATCAGAAGAGAAAAAAACTTTATCAAACACTTTGAGGTCAGGCTGTTTTAACAAGGTTCACTGCCGGACTATATAATACGATACTTTATTGATGATGTATATATATATTGGTGGTGGGACAATTGTTCAACTGGCGAATCTAAATAGGGTGACAGCGGACATCCACATTGAAACACACATACGTTCAACCTCAGATAATAAAGGTTAAAATGGTAAAACGAATACATTACAAATGTACTAAGGAACACGGCTGTGTTTAAGTTCGTGTTCATGAACCAAGTGGCATGCATGACTATTTGTGAAATGACGCTTGGGACTAGCACATAGGAGCTCTTCGCGACACGTTGGTCGGGTTGCCACACAAACTCTCCTGAAAACAGCAACATGTACCCACAGTAAACTTTGACGTGGCAGACATGAAACATTAACATGATTAATATATGTCTGAATTTTAAATATTGGACTATATGATAATTATTGACATCTAGTAAGATCATTTTATACGCGTATTTAATCATATGCATATCTCATATTTTTACAAGAATTTAATCATTTATCACGGTGTAAGTGCGATCTTCACTCTTACGGAGGTTTTAAACACTCTTTCGGTGATAACGCGATATTGTGGTGAAAACATGTGAGGACGTGAGGCAAAGAAAAGACAGCAAGGAGTGAATTGAACAAAAATGGCAAGAAGACCATAAAAAGCGGCAATCAATTGTGTGCATTGAGTGTCTGTATAACCCCAGTAGGATCTGATATGATTTTAGTTTTTGAATATGATATTGAAAGCTGTATTTATTGCATTCATGCAATCGCTGTTGTTGAAACGCGTATACTATTCAGTGTATATCGAGGAAAAATATGAAGTTTATTCTTCACAGAAGGGCGTTGTTATCAACTACAAAGTGCTCTGAGCCAAAGGAAATATATGGAATGCAACTGGTGTCGCTAAATTTGAAGGAAAAGGGAAATACATAATTAATTTTTATTTGATGATTTATGGTGGTGTAATTACTCTTGTGGTGTAAAGAACTCTCGTGGCGCACATTCCTTACAAAGAACTCCTCCTGATCAATTCCTGAAATATATAAATTGTGGTCCCTTCAAACTTTCTTTGAGATATTCTTCATCAAAACGCAGAAAAGATACCGCTTGTCATTAGATAGATACAAGCAGATAACCGAATGTTATACTGGTAAGTGTAGCTTCACGGACAGTACAACAAATCATAAATGTATGCATACAATAATTTGTCTATAAAATTTGTAGAGTGCTACATGTGTTATTATATGTAGGCAGGGTTCAGTTGCAGAGTTCTGTTCAGTTGCAGGGTTCAGTAGGCAGGGTTCAGTTGCAGGGTCCTGTTCAGTTGCAGGGTTCAGTAGGCAGGGTTCCGTTGTCAACATACGCTTCCTCACCCTTGAACAGTGTCTTGTAAAAAAATTCTTCTTTCTTTTTGATGTATTATTTTGAAATAGCAAACTCGTAAGGCTATGGATTCATTATGGCCTCTATGAACTACCTATTGATGAAAATATACATCTATATATATTTATTTGTAGCGAGAACAAATGACCGCTCCAGCGTTTCTCACGCCCAGGTGTCTGTCCAGAAATTTCTCCTATAGTTGAATTAGAAAAAAATATAACGTCAACATGCTTAAACACGAATTTCTCAAACTGTGCCCGACTTAAATGTGCTTTTACAAGAGGCCAACATTGTCTTTTGGCCAATTTACCCAAAACGGTACCGCCTCGAAAACAGTTCTTTGTATTTACCAGAAGAATGCGTTGTTTCAAAATGATATTGCCGAACTGCTTATTTCTTGCTTCATATAGATCTAACTATATAATTGAAGCGAACACATCATATACAATCCATATGATTATATCAATGGTTACTGCGAATGTAATATGGAAATTGTTCATTTATTGAACATATTACCAATATGTGTTTTTCACTACAATAACCTCTCAGAGTTCTTTGTAATACTCCGAAAGAGTGCTATATCATGTAGTTTATGGAAATTACTAGCATACCTCCCACTCCTATCGGAAATGATATTATAAATAAAATGCCTTCATACACCACAAGAGTGCCTCGTCTCTGAAAGAGTGCTTAAAAACTCTGTATTAGTGAAGATCGCACTTACATCGTGTTTATTATGCATATTTAATATTTTATATGCATATTTAATCATTTATTACACGTATTTGATATTTTATAAGCGTCTAATATTTTTTATGCATATTTAATCATTTACTTCGAGTATTTTATATTTTATACGTGTATTTAATCTTTTATATGCGTAATTAATCATTTTTTACACATATTTAATATTTTTTATGCATATTTATTACGCGTATTCAATAATTTTATGCGTATTTAATCATTTATTGCGCATATTTAATATTATATATGCGTATTTAATATTTTATATGCATGTTTAATCATTTATTCCAGGCATTTACTAATTTTTATGCATCTTTAATCATTTGTTTTCATTAAAAATATTATTATTGAAAATTATTATTATTGAATACACATAAAAAAATAATAAACACATGTATTAAATGATTAAATATGCATATAAATCATTAAATACGTATAATAAAGGATTAAATATGTGTGAAATATTAAATACGCATATAAACTATCCAATACACGTATAATAAAATGATTGAATACGTGTTTTTAATATTAGATAGGCATAAAAAATATTAGGTACACGTAATAAATGATCAATTATGTGTATAAAATATTAAATATGCATATATAGTATTAAATACACGTAATAAACAATTAATTATGCGTATTTAATATTAAATATACATAAAAAATATTAACTGCGCGTAATAAATGATTAATTATGCATATGAAGTATTAAAATAAATATGCATAACAAATGATTATGTATGCATACAAAATATTAAAGACGCGTATATAATATTGAATACGCATAATGAATGATTAAATATGAGCAAAAAATTATAAATATGCATAAAAATATTAAATACGCATAATAAATGATTAAATACGCAAATAAAATATTAAATATGCATATAAAATAATTAAATACACCCTACTAATATATCAAACTTTTTTTCATGTTTTTAATGTCCTAAAAAAGCCACCGTACAATCACAGGAACCGTTTGTCTGATTCTATGTGCATTATTCTGGTTCTATGGGCAGAAAGTCTGATTCTATGAGCAAATTGTCTGATTCCATGGGCAAATAAGCAAGTGAGCGATGGGGCACCAGTAAAACATGCTGGATCAACGACAAAGTTCTCAACACAATCTGATGGCATATGTTCTATTTAGTCCATAAATCATTGCAGAATATGGATTATGTTCAGTTTCTTATGCAGTGTTCACCATTGTTCATACATTTGTCGCACAAAAGTGGAACGACCAGGTGGTGGAGCAGTTATCCACCAACTGCAATGCGTTCACACCAACCTACCTGGGTATTTGGATAACAATTAGTCCAGTTGACATTCTGATTGTTCCTGGACCTGAAATCAGCTACCTAATCAAACAAGATCGATCATATATTAAAAATAACAGGAACAAACCTGATTCTATGGGATCAAACCCGATTCTATGGGTAGGTTTATTTGATAACCATGGAACTATGAGCTAAGATCTGTCATCCATGTTATTGACCTTAACAGAAACAGAACATAAAATCGAGCTTCAATAGCATCGAGAAGCTCTTAGTTCCATGGCTATAACAATAACCTACCCATAGAATCAGGGTTGTTCTCATAGAATCAGGTTTGTTCCTGTTATTTTTATTCTTTATCTAATTTTGTTGGATTACGCAGCTGATTTCACGTCCAGGAACAATCAAAGCGTTAACTGGAATAATTGTCGTGCAATTGTGGTCAAGATATCCTGGTAAGTAACTGGAAGCGCTTTGTCTTTGGTGATTTATGATGGCCAACTGCTTCACCGCCTGGCCGTTCCACTTTTGTGCGACAAATATATGAAGAGCGGTGAACACCACATAAGAAACTGAACATAAGTCATAATCTGCAATGATTTAAGAAGTAAACAGAACATATGCAATCAGATTGTGTTGAGAAATTAGCCGCCGATCCAGCATCGGCATTAGCCGCCGATTGTTTTTACTGGTGCCCCGCAGCTTACTTGCTTATTTGCCCATACTGGTGCCCCGCAGCTTACTTGCTTATTTGCCCATAGAATCAGACAATTTGCTCATAGAATCCAGACTTTTTGCCCATAGAATCAGACAAACGGTTCTTCCCTGTGACAATTGGTTGGTAGTAGATATAAGTAGTAAATAATATATGTTGTGATTTGTAAGTAGAGAACAGTAATTATTGTATGGATTAACCTAGCAATCAACGAAAGGTATATGAGTAGTAAGTGGTGAGAGGTTGGCTGCAAAGTAGCTCCAGAATTGGATGGGTGTACAATTACAAAATTGTATATTGTACAATTACCAGAATGTATGAGACATTGGCAATACTACAGGCACAGACAACAACAAGTGGGATGACAACAAGTAGAGGGGCACCAGTCACTGCAAGATTCACCTGCAATCATAACGAGGATGAAGTGTAATTTCACCGTACTTTCGATTTTATATAGTACGATTTTTAAAAAAAATAATACGACCATTGATTTTTCACTCCAACCCAGGCTCAATGTATTTACCAGTATGCTCATAACACGAATCCGAATTCAATTTCTATTTCCCCATGATACAAGCCGAACTACATATATGTTCTTTGTGACAGGCAAAATTAGGCAATCATAAACGAATTGATTATGAGATATGGATTCCATACAGCCGTTAATACACGAGCAGAGCATCACTTGTTGATGAATTGGTTAGTGTGAATGGTGCAGTGAACTCACGTGAAACGTGACGACATCATGGTATGGTTGCTCCTGCCACTTGTTTGAGGAAATATCGGAGATATCGAGAAAGATCAGGATCAGTGTAGCGAGAGCAGAGCCCACAGACAGAGCCGTGAACGCTAATGCGGCCAAAACATACCCTCTCCTGGGCCTCGAAGCTAGTACAACAGCGAATGATCCCGACAAACCCTGGTCGAAGAAAAAAAATATATCACAAGGGTCAAGAAAGGTTACCAAAAAATGTAAAGTGTCAGACATACATTTTTCCAGTATCATTGCTGCTTTGACATATCAAATCCACTAAGGTCAAATTCAAGGTCACCAAAAGAACCACCTCATGTACAGCTCTACAAGCATTCTGTCTGCTTCGGTCAATTCACAATATTCACTTCGAATGTTACCTCAACGATTATCACTCAAGGTCATTTTAGGACATGATCAGTGTCACCGAAAGATGCTCGAGATACGAATTCGTATCACGAACCTAGCTGTGCGAGCGTTTTGGTCCCAGTGGCCAATGTAAGTATCAATCTATTACCACCAAAACAGCCAAATTTTGATGATTCCAATAACAAATGTAAAATACAACATTTTGCAATAGAAACAAAGCCCGACCAAATACTTTATCAAAAGACACACTGGCGTCATCAGGGGCAGACAGTGTGGTAAATGTAGTTGTTTCTACTGTACACCTGATGGAATTAGTATACAACTGCCCAACAACCTATGAAAATAATTTACAAATCCGAAACAAACCCCATGGAATAGATATATGACAAGTACATAAGTACCTAATCACAAGCCAAAAGGCTACTGAGTTGATGGTATATTATGCATATCATACCATTTTGGGCCTTTCTGCCCTATCTATCGGGTCTTATGGGGAATTTAAGTTCCCTCTGTTCATAAAACATCCAGTATCGCAATTGACTTGTTCAAAACTCATCATATATTTTTTATAAAATACGTACAATCTTCAGCATATATTTATCCGAAACTGACTGTTTTGTTCTTTCAAAGTCATCAAAGGTCGAATTCGAGGTCACCACACAAATCGCCATATATGACAGTACCAGTGCCTAAACGCTATCTTGAACTGTTCCAGGTGTTTGCTCTATACAGCTCCCATAATGAAGGAAGAAGTGGAAGAAGTCCAAAATTATTTCAAATGAGTGCATTTTTCATCCCTGGAACTGGGTCAAAATGGATAGTGCCATGATTTGGGATGAACATATTTTACCGATCAAAATGGCTGCCACGCGCAGCCAGGCGATTCAATCAAGAGCAATGAAATTTGTACACGTCACAAAGGTTTAAAAGGGGAATATTTTGAAACAAAAATATCAAAAGTGGTAACATAGTTTTTGAGAAACGTCCGTCGAAGTCCAAAATTGGTCGTTTTTTGTTAATCGCCGGGTCGTTTTTCGTCGAAAGTGGCCGCCATTCTGAAAAATAATATAAGTAACACCTCCCTCTTGAAACATTTTCTTTAAACCTTAAAAATAAAAATTTGGACAGCGACGGACACAACTACAAGCCAATAGGTTATCGCACCATGGATTCGGTGACCCAAAAATAGAAGAAGAAAAACCTGTTCATAGAGTTTACTGATATTGAAGTAAATTTGGCTCTCTTCTTTCTTCTTAAAATTATGTTCATGACTGAAAGTAGTGTGACAGTCGAACCTTGCTCGACCCACTTACATACACCAATATGCCCCATAAACCGCAGTCATTGTCGTACACCCGTGCATCCATCTCACGCCATCTATAATCTAGGGACATCTCTGCAACCTGAATCGCCAAAAACAGGGTTGCCAATACGATCTGTGCGATACCAAAGCTCCGCAGCCTCCGTAACTTTGGGGCCTGCAAAATCAAAGTCACCATACAGGCACACAAACAATATCATCACCCATGAGACTGTGTTCACTTTAGCACAGCTCGAAAAGACAAAATTACAATTGATTCCTGTTGCAGGACTGGTATATTCTGGTCGCCCAGCATGCTGGCCCCGGGGAGTTCAGTCTGTGTCCGCTCCTCTGATGACAACAATGGTATGAGATCGCTGGAGTCGTCCATCACAGCTCTGTACGGAAAGGAACATAGTGTTATTTTGTTCAATCCATACATCATAACATTCATTTAAGGTACTCGACAATTTGACATTCGCATTGTGAACTTCCATGTATATTCTGGACTAACTGTATTATTATGTTCTCCTGGAGACATTCATAATCAAACTAGCGTGAATTTGCATAATAATGTAGATGGTGTAGATAGGAGTGGGGGGATTCGGACGAATCCTCCTTTTTTACCTCTTTCCCATCCTGGATGAAACCCTACTGATCCAACGGTACAAGCGGATGGGGGGGGGATTGGTGTCCAATTGCTCTGGACCCCCCTTTTTCTTTCACTGAATCCCTCTCATTCAGTATGGTTGACCGTTCCCATGCAAGTTCCAATTTTGGCCCAGGGATTTGACTTAAATTGGTGCTACTTCTCGTGTATCTATTGATGATTAAAAAGGTAACTACATGTACTACGGATGGGGGCCTTGTCCACCCCACCGCTTCACCCCCCCCCCTCCCCCCCCCCCCCCCCGAAAAATTAATAATATCGAGATTTTAGGGGTGATGTGTTGGTACAGAAATGTGTTGGTCACAATACTCGATTGGCATATGACGCACATGTATGGGGAATATATATTAATTCTGATGTATTTTTGTCACAAAATGCTTTGATATATAATCAATTTGGTATTGGTACTAATGGTAAAATTTGAATTTAAGAACAATTGATAGATTAAAAGAGGTGATTTTAGTGAGTTCGTATGAAATTTATATTCAGGAGAGGCCAGGAAGCTACCAAAGAACATGAAAAGGGCTCTGTCTTCTGGAGGCCCTTCAGCGGGCCCCAGATCCCCGGCCGCGAGGTGCTTGCCGGGCTCACGTTGGCCCACTCCTAAATCCTGGATATTCCCCTGTATGCAATACGCTCTTCATTCAGTATGATATATATTCATACTACTTCAATTACTTGCAATCATATTTTCGGTCACATTCATAAATTCGCATTTGACCAAGTATCGCATGTTCAAGGACCTCATGGTTCGAATTTGAGTCATATTTTCTAATCCAGTAGTATTGAAAATAAAATTGAGCAAAAACGGCACAACATACATATTTTCGGATAGTATATATTTCCAGAGACAATAACCCATCTTAGAAAAGATGAAACACAAAAATTTGCTTTCAGACTTCACTAGATATCTTCAGAATTCATCTCAGGTGCTCCTAGAATTCACAAAATTGGGGCTTCGCCTTGCTGTTTCTCGAACTCCCTTTTCCGAACGTGTATCTACGCCCATGCAAATATATAATGTTCTATTTTGAGACCCTGACTTAAAACACTCCCGCTGCGTTGGGTCGCTTTACCACCCCAGTACTCCGATATGTTTTATCACTCCTATTATACTGATCACAGTCAATATCTCTTGGTTTGTGTGGAACATTTTCCCCAAAACGGTAGATTCATGATTTTCATCAACACGACATGCTTGTTACTTACCACTTCAAGTATAACATCGACATGTAGCAACAGATCAGTGGTTGTAATTCTTCACCTACATCACGACTACTTGAGCGACACCGTGAAAAGACAGACATACAACTGAGTTGAAATAGGCCGAAGTTTTCGCAAGCCATATTTAGCAGACCGCGTGCGTGAATCGGTTCTGCCTTTTCACCGGTGTTCTGTTCCATCAAAGTGTCCACCATTACATTACACTATACAACCGACTAACGTGAAAAAAGACACATTCTGGTCTATTCGAACGCTCTCTTGCCATGCATTTTTAGGTTACCGGACCTATGGTCCGATAACCTATTGGCATGGCGTTGCGTCCGTCGTCCGTCCGTCGTCCGTTCACATTTTTATCTTTAAAGTTTACGATGGAATATTGCTGAAATTTTGCACAAAAATACCTGAAAATATTTCCAGGAAAGGTTTTTTTTATTTTTTTTTATTTTCGCTTTTTTTTTTCAAAATGGCGGCTGTTTTCGTCGAAAAATGGCAAATTTTGGACTTTAACGGTCGTTTTCTCAAAATCTGTTCAGTAACTTTTTTTCTTATTGATGCATAACACTCCTCATATGAACCCCTGTGACATGTATTAATTTCGTTGCCCCTGAATCGCTCGAAGTGGGCCATTTTGGGCCCAAACTCGGCCCAGATGGGACTTTTCCATGTTAAATTCTCCTATGCTTTATAATGGGACACATTAACATGATTAAGCCTAATATCTCACTTAATATTGAGATTACAGAGTAGGAATCAATTGTGGACATATAGGAAATGATATATGCTGAATATTCTCGTGACCTTGAATTTGACCTTGACCTTGGTTTCAAGGTCAGAGCGGCCGTTTTCGTCAAAAAATGGCCAATTTTGAACTTTGACGGTCGTTTTCTCAAAATCTGTTCAGTAACTTTTCTTCTTATTGATGCATAACACCGCTCATATATACCCCTGTGACGTGTATAAGTTTCGTTGCCCTTGAATTGCTCGAAGTGGGCCATTTTGGGCCAAAACTCGGCCCAAATGGGACTTTCCCATGTTAAATTCTCCTATGCTTTATAATGGGACACATTAAGCCTAATATATCACTTAAAAGCCTAAGCCTAATATGTCAGAGCGGCCGTTTTCGTCGAAAATGGCCAATTTTGGACTTTGACGGTCGTTTTTCAAAATCTGTTCAGTAACTTTTTTCCTTTTGATGCATAACACTCCTCATATGTACCCCTGTGACATGTAATAATTTTGAATCAATTATGGACATATAGGAAATGATATATGTTGAATATTCTTGTGACCTTGAATTTAACCTCTGACCTCGGTTTCAAGGTCAAAGCACAAAATGTCTAGTATCTCGCTAATTATCGACTTTAAAGCTTAGGAATCAATTGTGGACATATAGGAAATGATATATGCCGAATATTCTGATAACCTCGAATTTGACCTTTGACCTCATTTTCAAGGTCACAGGACAAAATGACTAATATCTCACTCATTATCGATTTTACACGTTAGGGATCAATTGTGGACATATAGGAAATTATATATGCTGAATATTCTCGTGACCTTGAATTTGACCTCTGACCTCAGTTCCAAGGTCAGAGCTCAAAATAGCTAATATCTCGCTTATTATTGACTTTACAGCTTAGGAATCAATTGTGGACATATAGATGACCTTGAATTTGACCTTTGACCTCATTTTCAAGGTCACAGGACAAAATGGCTAATATCTCACTTATTATTGACTTTACAGCTTAGGAATCAATTGTGGACATATAGGAAATGATATATGCCGAATATTGCTATGACTTTGAATTTGACTTTTGACCTCATTTTCAATGTCACAGAACAAAATGGCTAATATCTCACTTATTATCGATTTTACAGCTTAGGGATCAATTGCTGACATAAAGGAAATGATATATGCTGAATATTCTCGTGACCTTGAAATTGACCTCTGATTTCGGTTTCAAGGTCAGAGCACAAAATGGTTAATATCGCACTTATTATCGACTTTACAGCTTAGGAATCAATTGGGGACATATAGAAAATGATATATGCCGAATATTCTGATAACCTTGATTTTGACCTTTGACCTCATTTTCAAGGTCACGGGACAAAATACTAATATCTATATATATATTGTCCGGTAACCTTTCTCAGGCCTTGGGCTAATTTTATAAGAATACGCGTTTGAGTACTTTTTTTTAAATAGTGTCAGTGTTCTGACCCAATGTTAAATTTAGCCCCATCTTCGAAGTTCTGGGCCCGTACATGATTTTGTGAATTTGCTCGCTTTTGTAGTGGTGCAATTGTTCGAAATCAGCATGTTTGTGTAGAGTACACCCAATGTATATTCTGGTTGAAAACTACAACGATACTTCAAATCCTGATTATTGTAAACCCAACCAAATCCCCAAATATGCTCAGATTCAGGGTTGAAACTTATTAGCATTGGAGTAGTTTGCCAACTTTCTCAATTTTTGCGATAGAAGTCTGGAATTCAGTACAAAATTGCCCTTTGACTACCAGGTGAGCCATGTTATATTACGAGACCATTCTGCATCGCAAAACACGATGAAAACGAGTTAGAAAAATCAGAGTATCGGCGCCAAACGTTAACCGAGCCAATTCCATCAGAGTGTCGGCGCCAAACGTTAACCGAGCCAATTCTATCAGAGTGTCGGCGCCAAAACGTTAACCGACCCAATTCCATCAGAGTGTCGGCGCCAAACGTTAACCGACCCAATTCCATCAGAGTGTCGGTGCCAAACGTTAACCGACCCGATTCCATCGTATAGGGTTGGGGACATGTCGGCATTCTCTTGCACCAGTCTTGGAGCAGAAGCTTCTGGAACTGTAAAAATATATTTCTCCATTATATTGTTTAACTGGCACACCAATTGAATCTGGATTTCAAGTCCCACAGTAACTTATACTTGTATGTGATACTCCGAAAGCCCAGTATCACGAAGCCATGTGAAGTTGACACTTCTTTTCATAGCGTTGATAAATGCATTAGAATTTTAGTGAAATAGAACATTGACATGATGCATGGTCTGTGCTAGTGATGGGATCAATGATCGATTGTCTTTGATGATTGATCGAAACTTTCTTCAATTAGATTATCGATTAAGTTTTTGAAAAATCAATTATTCTAATCAAACATGACCATGACTTATTTTATCATAACATCCTCTGATAACTTAGAGATCCAAGAAACTCTGCATGTTTTCCTCTCTTTTCGGCGATGTTCGTAACAAAGTACATGCATGCATGGTGGACTTGATGACGGAATTCGAGCAGGACAGAGAAAATGAAATGTTGTTGATTTTTTTCGGACATCAGGACAAGCAAAATAATATGATTGTACATACAATTAGGTTTCAAACAATAATCGATGATCGATTGAAAACAAATTTCAATCATCAAACATGGTCAGACATTTCAATTCCCAACACTATTCTGTGAAGTTTGTGTACAGGGCGTGTGGATTTGTGACACTGTTACCAAAACTTCAAGGATCACCAAAAAATAAACATTACAGATTATGATCTAAGTTAACCACTTCTGTACGTCCTGATATTACATGATGGAAGTGACATGGACATGCACAGGAAATACTGATTTTCACCTGTGTAGTTTCACTTGTCATTTTTAATACCCTGAAGACATCACACATGGTCAAAACGACAATCAAGCGCCAAGGTTGTTGTACACACCGTGGCATACAAACGGATGTAACTTTTCACGCTCCGTTCATCAATGGGGAATATTGCTTGCTATATAACTACAGTGTTGACATCATTCCAATTTCATCATGTAACGGGTTACACGCATCGTCCAATTTGATACCAGTGTCATTTATGACAATAAATGTCTAGAATTGACAATCCGTGCATCGTAGTCTGCATGGAAATTCCTGCATGTCCAGTTGAAAGCAGACATGACTTTCAATGGAAATATTAGCAAAGAAATTCACAGAAATAATAATAGTGATATTGTTTTTTAGGGTTTCCCCGTATGTTTTCACTTTCTTCTTCCGGTCCAGAAACTCTTTGACCACGCTGGTCAATCATGACGCATCCGAACATGATTGCCTCTATTGACATAATTAGAGATTCCCACCTTAGTTTTTTAGGGTTTCCCCATCTGTTTTGACTTTCTTCTTCCGGTCGGGGAACTCAACATGACGCATCTCAACATGATTGACCATGTTTATATGAATAGCGATTTCCACTTTACTTTCAAAAATTGCTCTTTTAAACTACTCTCTTGGTTTTTAGCTTACCGGAAATATGGTCCGATAAGCTAATGTCGTCAGGTTGCGTCCGGCGTCCGTCTGTCGGCGTCGGCGTCGGCGTTGTCAAATGCTGGGAAAAATCTGTTCGATGAATATTGCTGTAATTCACAAAATATGTTTTATGGGCCTATATATCTCCGGACCATTTTTTTTTCGTCGATTGAATCGGTTTTTTTTCAAAATGGCGGCCATTTTTGTCGAAAAATGGCCAATTTTGGACTTTGGCAGCCCTTTTCTCAAAAACTGTCTGATCAGTTTTGAGATTTTTGTTTCAAAAGATTCCCCTGATATACCTTTGCTGTGTATGAGTTTCGTTGCGCTTGAATCGTCGGTCTGCATGTGGCAGCCATTTTGTTTTTTTCCTAGATAGGACTTTCCCATGTTGATTTAGCCTATGCTTTATAATGGGGACAAATTAATATATATCACTTAATATTGGGATTAGACATTAGGAATCAATCGTGCACATATAGGAAATTATATATGCCGATTATTCTCGTGACCTTGAATTTGACCTTCGACCTAATTTTCAAGGTCACAGCACAAAATGGCTAATATCTCGCTTATTATCGACTTTACAGCTTAGGAATCAATTGTCAGCATATAGGAAATGATATATTCTGAATATTATCGTGACCTTGAATTTGACCTTTGACCTCATTTTCAAGGTCACAGGACAAAATGGCTAATGTCTGGCTTATTATCGACTTTACAGCTTAGGAATCCAGGGATAGGGCTAGAGCATTTGAATAGTGGGTCAATTGACGTTCCATTCAAAGCATTGGAACATTCCAAGTTTCAATGGGACATAACACATTCGTTTGTTATTATTGACATGATCTCAAATCCATTGATAACTATAACGATCAAAATATCAATCCGTATATCCTGTGTAAAATATATCTGGAATCTATTTATTATATTTTTTACTCGATTAGTTGATATGAATTAACACTTATAATTATTATTTACAATGCTCATTTACCTTGCTGAACATATCACGAATATTACCATAAGGCAATTTAAGTTTATTCTTAGGTGGCATCCTATGTATTCTGCATGCTTCTCATGAAATATGAGACCAAAAAACACTAAACTATGGCAGCCTCGCGCGCCTACATGGAAACAGATCGTTGGAATGGAACGTCATGCAAATTCTGATTGATTGTGTGAGTGGTGGCGCGCCCTAGCGGTTGAAAGAAACATCATGATTACTTACTATTTTTGCCCCACCTGGCGAACTTTGGCAAAACTAACTGTAAATTGTATTTTTGGATCGAATTCGAAGCAAAAAAAGTTTTAATGAAGAATACTATCTAGATCTACCAGTGAAACAATCGGGATGATGTCCCATTTGATTTCATTTCGTGACGAGAACCGTATTTCGAGCGCTGCACGTGATTACTTACTATTTTTGCCCCACCTGGCGAACTTCGGCAAAACTAACTGTAAATTGTATTTTTGGATCGAATTCGAAGCAATGGCGCGGGGCGCGTCTCTCGGCCTAAAGTTAAATTCATGTATCAGTGAAACACGCTTGAAATCTTGTGTGTCTGAATCGGGTATCATGACGTAAATTTCCACCAAATTTAAGAATTGAAACTCAAGAAATAAAAGAGTTGGCAATCTACCCCAATGTTGAATTTCAGTCCAAAATGAGATTAAATAAATTCAAACAAATTCGGGGCTTTCATCGTGTTTATGCCCGTACTCAATGAACATATTGGGCTGATTTCGGATTTTGAAGGCATAGTCAATGTGTATTAAGTAAATATGTTCATTTTGACGCATTATTTAACTCGTACATCGAAAAAAAAAATTTTTTTTTTAGCCAGACTGATATTCCATGTAGGGGATGAAATTTAACGTTGGGTTACATTGCCAACTTTTTCAATTCTTGAAAAAGAATTCTGAAATTCCGTTAAAAATTGCGGCATGATACATAATTAAACCATACCAAAGTTCAACTATATACGATGATCCAAAAGAAAACTATGGCCAAAAAGCGCGTTTCACTGATGGCTGAAGTTAAGTTTACCCCTGGGAATCAATTGTGAACATATAGGGAATGATATGCCGAATATTTCGATGACCTTGAACCTGACACTTGACCTCGTTTTCAAGGTCAGAGCACAAAATCGCTAATATCTTGGTTATTATCGACTTTACAGCTTAGGCATCAATTGAGGACATATAGGAAATTATATGTGCCAAATATTCTTGTGAGCTTAAATTTGACCTTTGACCTCAATAAACTGAAACCGATACAAAAGCAAAGAATATCTTTGACAGTACTAGTCAGTTCCATTCTAGTTTCATATCATTGTATATTAGGCTCTAACACGATCGACTTACGTAGAGCAAATTTTAGGCGTGAATGATGTGCAATTATTCTCATGACTTCATGACATCGCTTTCAGCTTACATAAAACAGAAACATATATCTTGGGTCCGGTATGCGCAGAACCCTACGGCTCTATTTTTGCTTTTTTTTCATTCCAAAGGGAAAAATTGTAGTGATATTGTCAATACAATAATTTGTTTAATAAATTACTCATATCCCTACTCTACATGCAACATATCGACAACTTCACGAAATATTGGATGTAAGTATCAATCTAGTACCACCGATACAGCCAAATTTTGATGATTCCAATAACAAACGTAAAATACAACATGTTGCAATAGAAGCAAAGCCCGACCAAATAGTTTATCAAACAACACACTGGCGTCATCAGGGGCAGACAGTGTGTTAAATTTAGTTGTTTCTACTGTACACCTGATGGAATTAGCATACTAGTAAATAAGTAATTGGACACTGTTGATAGACACTGAATAGCATCACAGTGTGAACACATCTCGAATTTGTCATGAGTACGACTTTGTTCAGTATGGTTAGTGTAGTGAATGGAGGTGGGGGGGATCGTGTGACATTGGCAGTCTAACATACTCAGTGGTGAATCAATTTCTTTTTGGGTTGGGGGAATCGTGACTTTGACAGTCTACCGTACTCAGTGGTGAATCAATTTCTTTTGGGGTGGAGGATCGTGTGATTTTGACAGTCTAACAAATTCAGTGATGAATCAATTACTTTTGGGGTGGGGGAATCGTGTGAATTTTAGTCATTGAAAATTTTATTTGGACTTCGAAAATTTCATCCATACCATCAACTCAGTAGCCTTTTGGCTTGTGATTAGGTACCTATGTACTGTTAATTCTCATAGGTTGTTGGGCAGTTGTATACTAAATCCATCAGGTGTACAGAAGAAACAACTACATTTACCACACTGTCTGCCCCTGATGACGCCAGTGTGTCTTTTGATAAAGTAATTGGTCGGGCTTTGTTTCTATTGCAAAATGTTGTATTTTACAGTTGCGAGATTTATCTTCGTACATGTTGAATCTCGTAATCAGTATAGTCCATTGATCACACCAAATAATCCACTCACTGAGTGCTGAACGGGACTATGGCAGAAAATGTTAAGTATGACACTTTACATATATTTTGTGATATCATTTGGTGGCTGACGTTCTCGGAATATTTTTTCGGTTAAGAATACCTTATTTTGCGACTATGAGATTCGCAGCAGGCGAAAGTATGGTGACTTATTTTCAGCTATATGGTGGCTATGTTTTCAACATAGATATTGTAATTATAAATGGAGCATTTATTTGTATGATTCCCCTCCCTCCCGCCTGCACCCCCCCCCCCGTCAGTTGGAACCGGCGCCATAAAAAGGGTCATTTAGGGCCTTTCATCCTCTGTGTGAGGAAAAACATAGCACCAAGGGTGCTGTAGCTTACCGGCAATCATTAGAAATGCGGAGTACGTATTGATTTTCCAACATATAAACTGTTACACTGATCTTAAACTCTATTGTCAAAACATGTTCGTAAATGCTGCTGGAAACACATTTTCTGTATGGACTATAATACGGAATCAAGTTACATCTTGAAAGATTTTTGTGTTGTAAATGACATGTATTCACAGACCGTCGATTCAAAAGCAACAAAACTTTTACACATCACAAAGGTACACTTCACAAATGTAGAATCTTATGCATTTTGAGGAAAATTACCTGAATAGGTTGTAAGAAAATGGCCACCAAAGACAAAAATCAAAACGAATAATGACTTGATTTCGGACAAAAAAAAAAAATTTCCGCCTACCCGTCAAAAATTCAAAATGGCCGCCCCACGCAGACCGTCATTTCAACGGCAACAAAACTTATACACATCACAAATGTACATAAGGAGAATCTTATACATGATTTTGAGGAAAACTGTCTGGATAGATTTTGAGAAAATGGCCACCAAAGACAAAATTCATCGTTTTTTTGACAAAAATGGTCGCTTCGACCTTTCATGGTCATTGAAGGTCAAATTCAAGGCCACCACTCAAACCGCACTATATGATATCCCATTTGAATGTGCCAATACTTAAGCTCTATTTTGAAGTGTTCCATGAAGGAAAAATTGGGTGAAGTCCAGAAAAATTTTCCATTGCCAAAAAGAATTTTTTTTTTGCTGGAAATGGCTCAATTTTTTGTCAAAAATGGCTGCCAAATCGGCAAAAACGATTCAATCAAAAAACATTTTAAAAAGTCCCTAGATATTGGCCTAAGGTATGTTCTGACAAATTTATGGAGGAATTCATATGCCAAAAATAAGTTACAGACCTGGACGGACGACGGACGACGGACGAAAAACCACGATAATAGCTTATCGGCCCAAAGGGCCGGTAAGCTAAAAAAAACTCTTATTCAACATCCTCAAATGATCTCAAATTCATAATTTGGTAGTTGCTAGAGAGTGTACCACAGAGAGGAAACTGCAAATTTTTCTCGGAAGGCTTACCGTGCCCCCGACCCCCCAGACCGCAGATGTTTCGATCGCTGCCGAAGTAGCGCCCACCCGTGGGTCAAACCTTGGATCCGCCCCTGCATCTGACAAAACCATCATCTGATATTTTTACTGCCTCCAGACTAAGATCACCAGAAGTTTGTTGTTTGGCTGACATCACGTAGGACCAGCAGCTTCACACAGCTCTCCGGACACCTCAGCCAGAAGACAACACAACCAGAATCTCCATAAGTCCTGGTTCACTTCTCAATTAGAGAACAGGCAATAGCATCTCCACACCACTTGACTGACCCCACAGGCACCCAAGAGCAATCATTCTGGTGTTTTTCATATCATACTAGTGATCCATGTATGTTAAAAGGTGGAGTGTTCCAATTTACAGTATTCCTCAATCTATTGGTAATTTGTTATTGGTGACTTTGACACACATTGTATCTTCAATGATGTTGGTACTGATGAATGAAATGCTATCATTGTGAATTCCACATCAATTGTGTTGAAACAGTCCATCAGTGTATGTGCAATAATAATACTTTACCTGCAAATGTAGTCATAATGTTAATGGAACAAAGCCCGGTGACATTTGCACGTAATATGTTATTGGGATCAGTATGTATCCTGTTTCTAGCTTGCGGTTTGTGTTCTTTGTATGCTCAGACACAAGTATAGGACACAAGTATGCATGTATCTGATGTAGGCATACTGTCATTTCATGTATAACATTGCATCGCTAATTGATGGATTCCAATCATTATGAAGTCACCATCCGGAGTAGATATATTTTGTATAATATTCTACAGTACTGGGTTCTTGTAATTGACCTATCATACATCAGTGAAGCCAGTAACATAAGATACTGGTGTGATATTCCAAAGCAGCGTTTATTACGTTTGTTACTTCAATTAACTGCAAGGGTGATTTTCATGAGAATTATCATATAAAGTGCACTGTTTCTGGATCATAAATTACGTGAAACGCCGCAAAAAAATATTATGTCCAAAGGCCCACACTATTTAGTACAAGTTGCGATCAACTTGTTGCAATCACGAGCCATGAACAACATTGCCGTCGACGCCTTACTTTATTATCCACGTCAGGTCCCAGGAATGCACTACCCACGCTACCTCATTACAGGCCCCAGGTCCTTCATCCTTCGGGAGACGGGGCCACATACTCTCTGACCCTTGAATATTGGACACAAATGGCCGGACGTATTAACAGTCGTGTCAAACGGATACAACCCGTGTGCCTCAATTGTTGGATCGATGAGAAGCAGCTAAGAACATCATATGTGGAACATGTTCCTCACACACAACAAATAGTTATGGATATACCATTGCTTATATTTCCATATAAAATCCAAGACGACAACAACAAAACATCGAAACATCAACGCAATACTGATCGCAGAACACATTGAAGGTACAGATGCTGAGTGAGTTGTATGCATGGATCAAACTATTACCACAGATAAAACTATATTTTGATGATGACAATAGCAAACGTAAAATCAGGGGCAAACAATGTGTGAATTTGGTGAAGTGTAGTTGTTTCTACTGTACACACGATGTAATCAGTATACAACTGCCCAACAACCTATGAAAATAATTTAGAAATCCGAAACAAACAAAATAGGCAGAATGGACTCCAGTGTGCACTTGTCATTACAGTCTGGACAATAGTGTGCGCCAACGCGGCTTACTGCATGGTATTGAGTAGTTGTAACATGTACTCTATTACTCTATACCTATTAAATCGTTTTGCATAAAACGATAAGTCTAAGCCATTAGTAGGATTTGCGTTTGTTGTTGGAATCGTCAAGATTTGGCTGTATTGATGGTAATGGATTGATACTTACATTCGATCCCACCCATTGAGCTATTTATGTCCGACAATCATCCCGTGAATTGGAAGTCGCCTTTGGTATCGGGATTTCGGAGCTTGTCCCACAGTAACCCCGGACACACCCGATATAGATAATGTCCCTATTTTGGTCACTAACATTTTGGTCACTAATAATCCAGATAACTCCATAAAAATCTTCTGATATATACTCATGTATTTATCTTTGAAAATGAACGAATCTGTTCCAAAAGTTCTGATCATCCCTCATGAATCATGCAGATGATAATGGTATCAGACAGTGAGTAAACATAATTGGCTATGAATAAGTTGCAACCCACATTTACCAGTACATGCGGTGCGGATATTAACCAACAACCACATGTTATATTTACCAATCTATGGCACTATGTAGTCATTTCTCACGCAACCACCACAACTAACATATTCGTCAAAATATGTTGAGTTGTTCATTGAAATTTAGTAAAGGGAACGTTGGTATATATTCACTTATTTAATACATGATAAAACCTGGTCTACACGATCAAACTACTTTTGAAGTAAACCTAAAACTACTTTTCTGTGTGTAAACCAGCCGTTAGACATACAAGAATCTTCCCATATTAGAAACTACATGCAATTTGTAAGTACTAAACTTTTCTACTATGCACTAAGATTTCGTATTCACAGGGAACAAAATCATCATTAGACCAGTTCCAAAGTATCCGGTTGGTCACGAGTAGGCCCTACCACTAACTGAGTCGACATGTGAACTACTTCTCTAGCTTCATATATGTTCACTGATTTAACAGTCGACAATTTGAGATATTCTTGTACTTCCCAGAATCTTCATCAATTTACGATTCAAGGATATGTTTCAGTTCACTAGCTCAAAGTCCAATAATATTTCTCACCCAAACTTCTACACCTCGACACGAGTTCACATTATTCATGTACCGATGGACGTTATGACTCATTTTATGCAACCCACCTATGAGAGATAAAACGTGGAATCCACTGGAAGTACACATTTAACACTAACTCAATGTGCTCCACCATGTGACGTGAACCAACATTTCCAGTATTTGATGGGTTTCTGATATCATTTTTTTCGATGTGTGTTCATATAAATATCCCATTTATATATGTGGTCGAATCTAGGAATATGGTCACGATAATCTGTTCATCATGAATAAATCCCCAATTTTTTGTAAATATTTCATAACCTAAAACGTAATAGATCTAGTACATTAAAAGAGATCGTTCGTTTGCAAATTTTGCAAATTATATTACATAGTCGGAACATTGTGATAATCATATAAATACACCAAAAACTCTGGAAAATGAAAATATCTGCATGTACACTACTTGTGAGTCTGTTCGCCCTGTGACACTGTAAGAATTCTTTCTCGTGATTTAGTACTAGGAGACATAGGAGAGGGGACGGAATGAGATCGTTACGGCGCAGGTGACGTGTATGGGGAGTGACGTCGTCCGGGAGTAAAATGGCCCGTAAAAAGTTATCCCGACTGACATAAGGACCGTGTTCATTGATTTTGTCATTTCCTCGACATCAATGTCCGCCTCGTATGACCCAGAGTGAAAGGGCAGGTTGAGATAAATTGGACCAAAGCAGTCAGCCTCCTGGAACTCTGAAGGTACTGGCGACCTGGCCATCAGATTACATTGACATATGTCGCCCACTCAAGGACATCCCCTATAACATACACCTGCAATCAGCTAGAACCGGACTGATAGGGGTAAAAAGCATGTATGGGGAAGAACGTCTTTTTCAATATTACACTGTGATTCGAAACTCGAGATACTGTATTAGACAATGGCTGGGCATCGTTTTTTTAGAGATATGTTAACATGAAATATCATGTTGTACATTTTAAAATTTAAAATGTGTGTAATCCCATATGTCACTTATTGAAATGTTGCTTTTCAAAATGGAAATAATGTAAGTACTAGTTTGTAAGAATATACAAAATACAGTAGCAGTGGTCAGATTCTTCAATAATATGAGTTTCTGTTGACCAATGAAGATGGCAGTCAAATCTATATGCACAACCGCACTTACAGAAAACCAAATGCCATACATATTTCATATATAAAAAATTAGCCCAAAGGCTAAGATAGGTTACCGGACAATTTTGGTTTGGCCATGGTACCTTGAGATTTACCAATCAAGGTTCGCAGTGTGAACATATGGCCTTGAGATTTACCAATCAAGGTCATCCGTGTGAGCTTCGATGTCACCATTACATGTATGTGTGCGGCATTTGATATTCTATATGTTCATAATACAAAGATATATCTGGGTGGAATCATTCAGGCCGCTCAGGTTAATTTACACATTCCGAGTGAGACATTTAGCACTCAAAGTCATCTGACGTCAAGTTCAAGGTCATCATTAGTTGTGCCATATATGTCTTCCTACCGCATTGGTGCTAATAGTAGCACGGCGAGCCAAAGCAAGACCTCCTGCAGCAGCGCGCGCAATAATAAGGTCAAACTTGAGGTCAAATTTTAGAAAATCACAGAATAATATACCTATAGCCTTTAATCATCTTTGTAATGATTCAAATAACATAAATGTGTGAATTCGAACACTCCAAGATCTTTCTTGAAAGATTTGAAGGGAATTATAAAGTTACAAAAATCGAACATTTTGGAGGAAAAGAGGGGGGCGCTCTACTTTTAGGGCGCGTGCCACTATAAGGACCAATACAAAATATGTTCATAATGCAAACATGAGCTCTATCTGCAAGCATTTCATCTATAGAGGCAAATCTGGGCATTTTTTGACCCCAAAATGGCTGTTTTGACCTTTCAAGGTCATCCAAAGTCAAATTCAAGGTCACCACACAAGTCGCCATATATGACTTCCCATTTGAAAGTGCCACTTTCTAAGCTCTATCTTCAGGCGTTCTAGGAGTACAGTCCTGACAGCTCCCATTATGAAGGAAAAAAGTCCAAAATTTATTTCAAAGGGTGAAAAAAAATTTTTGCCTAGAAATGGCCCAAAACGAATAGTAATGCGATTTGGGGCGAGAAATTTTTTTTTCGCTGACTCGTCAAAAATTCAAAATGGCCGCCACACGGAGATCGGCGATTCAAGGGCAACAAAACTTATACACGTCACAGAGGTATATAAGAGGAATCTTTTTAAACAAATATCTCAAAACTGATCAGACAGTTTTTGAGAAAATACAGACCAGGTGCAAATTTGAGCATTTTTCGACCCCAAAATGGCTGTTTTGACCTTTCAAGGTCACCCAAGGTCAAATTCAAGGTCACCACAAAAGTCGCCATATATGACTTCCCATTTGAAAGTGCCACTTTCTAAGCTCTATCTTCAAGCGTTCTATGAGTACAGTCCTGACAGCTCCCATTATGAAGGAGAAAAGTGCCGAAAATTTTCCATGTCCAAAATTTTTTTCAAAGGGTGATAATTTTTTTTTGCCTAGAAATGGCCCAAAATGGATAGTAATGCGATTTGGGGCAAAAAAAATTTTTTTCGCCGGCTCGATAAAAATTCAAAATGGCCGCCACAACCAAACTTATACATATCACAGAGGTATATAAGAGGAATCTTTTTAAACAAAAATCTTAAAACTGATCAGACAGTTTTTGAGAAAATGGCGGTCAAAGTCCAAAATTGAGCGTTTTTCGACAAAAACGGCCGCCATTTTAAAAAAAAATGCGAACATCAAAAAACAAAAAAATACCTCCTCAAAATATTTTTATGCATTTTTCTGCATAATTTCAGAAAGATTCGATAGTTAACTTTAAAGATAAAAATGTTAACGCCGGACGGATGGATGGACGGACGGACGGTCAATTTACACATTCCGAGTGAGACATTTAGCACTCAAAGTCATCTGACGTCAAGTTCAAGGTCATCATTAGTTGTGCCATATATGTCTTCCTACCGCATTGGTCCTAATAGTAGCACGGCGAGCCAAAGCAAGACCTCCTGCAGCAGCGCGCGCAATAATAAGGTCAAACTTGAGGTCAAATTTTAGAAAATCACAGAATAATATACCTATAGCCTTTAATCATCTTTGTAATGATTCAAATAACATAAATGTGTGAATTCGAACACTCCAAGATCTTTCTTGAAAGATTTGAAGGGAATTATAAAGTTACAAAAATCGAACATTTTGGAGGAAAAGAGGGGGGCGCTCTACTTTTAGGGCGCGTGCCACTATAAGGACCAATACAATATATGTTCATAATGCAAACATGAGCTCTATCTGCAAGCATTTCATCTATAGAGGCAAATCTGGGCATTTTTTGACCCCAAAATGGCTGTTTTGACCTTTCAAGGTCATCCAAAGTCAAATTCAAGGTCACCACAAAAGTCGCCATATATGACTTCCCATTTGAAAGTGCCACTTTCTAAGCTCTATCTTCAGGCGTTCTAGGAGTACAGTCCTGACAGCTCCCATTATGAAGGAAAAGTCCAAAATTTATTTCAAAGGGAGAAAAAAAAAATTTGCCTAGAAATGGCCCAAAATGAATAGTAATGCGATTTGGGGCGAAAAAATTTTTTTTCGCTGACTCGTCAAAAATTCAAAATGGCCGCCACACGGAGATCGGCGATTCAAGGGCAACAAAACTTATACACGTCACAGAGGTATATAAGAGGAATCTTTTTAAACAAAAATCTCAAAACTGATCAGACAGTTTTTGAGAAAATACAGACCAGGTGCAAATTTGAGCATTTTTCGACCCCAAAATGGCTGTTTTGACCTTTCAAGGTCATCCAAGGTCAAATTCAAGGTCACCACAAAAGTCGCCATATATGACTTCCCATTTGAAAGTGCCACTTTCTAAGCTCTATCTTCAAGCGTTCTATGAGTACAGTCCTGACAGCTCCCATTATGAAGGAAACAAGTGCCGAAAATTTTCCATGTCCAAAATTTTTTTCAAAGGGTGATAATTTTTTTTTGCCTAGAAATGGCCCAAAATGGATAGTAATGCCATTTGGGGCGAAAAAAAATTTTTCCCCGGCTCGATAAAAATTCAAAATGGCCGCCACAACCAAACTTATACATATCACAGAGGTATATAAGAGGAATCTTTTTAAACAAAAATCTCAAAACTGATCAGACAGTTTTTTTTTTCGACAAAAACGGCCGCCATTTTGAAAAAAATGCGAACATCAAAAAACAAAAAAATACCTCCTTCTCAAAATATTTTTAGGCATTTTTCTGCAAAATTTCAGAAAGATTTGATCGTTAACTTTAAAGATAAAAATGTTAACGCCGGACGGATGGCTAGACTAGTTAGTCCGGCTAGTTACCGGACAATTTTGGTTTGGATAATGGAATGTCCTAGACCTTGAGATTTATCAATCAAGGTTATCAGTGTGAACATTATGACCATGAGATTTACCAATCAAGGTCATCCATGTGAACTTCAATGTCACCATTACTTGTACGGGTGCGGTATTTGATTTTCTATATGTTCATAATACAAAGATACGTCTGGGTGCAAGTTTATAGGCCGCTCAGGCCAATGTACACATTCTCAGTCAGACATTTGGCACTCAAGGTCATCTGAGGCCAAGTTCAATGTCATCATTAGTTGTGCCATATATGTCTTCCTATATGTTCATAATGCAAACATAAGCCTTATCTGCAAGCATTTCATCTATAGAGGCAAATCTGGGCATTTTTTGACACAGAAATTGCTGTTTTGACCTTTTAAGGTCATCCAAGGTCAAATTTAAGGTCACCACACAAGTCGCCATATATGACTTTCCAATTGAAAGTGCCAATTTCTAAGCTCTATCTTCAGGCGTTCTATGAGTACAGTTCTGGCAGCTCTCATTATGAAGGAAAAAATTGCCAAAAATTTTCTAAGTCCAAAATTTTTTTCAAAGGGCGAAAAAAATTTTCCCCTGGAAATGGCCCAAAATGGATAGTAATGCGATTTGGGTGAAAAAAATTTTTTTTGCCGACTCGTCAAAATTTCAAAATGGCCGCCACACGCAGACCGGCGATTCAAGGACAACCAAACTTATACACATCACAGAGGTCCATAAGGGGAATCTTTTGAAACAAAAATCTCAAAACTGTCTGAACAGTTTTCGAGAAAAGACAGACAATGTGCAAATTTGGGCATTTTTCGACCCAAAAATGGCTGTTTTGACCTTTCAAGGTCATCCAAGGTCAAATTCAAGGTCACCACATAAGTCGCCATATATGACTTCCCATTTGAAAATGCCAATTTCTAAGCTCTATCTTCAGGCGTTCTATGAGTACAGTTATGGCAGCTCCCATTATGAAGGAAAAAATTGCCAAAAATTTTCCAAGTCCACAAATGTTTTCAAAGGGTGAAAAAAAATTTTTTTTGCCGACTCGTCGAAAATTCAAAATGACCACCCCACGGAGACCGGCGATTCAAGGGCAACCAAACTTATACACATCACAGAGGTCCATAAGGGGAATCTTTTGAAATAAAAATCTCAAAACTGTTTTGAGAAAATGGCCGTCAAAGTCCAAAATTGGGTACTTTTCAACAAAAATGGCCGCCATTTTGAGGAAAATGCGAAAATCAAAAAACGGAAAAAAAAACCTTTCCTGGGAATATTTTTAGCTATTTTTGTGCAAAATTTCAGAAATATTCGACCCGTAATAAAGGTAAAAATGTGGACGGACGACAGACGCCGGATGATGGACGGACGGACGGACGGACGCCGGACACAACGCCATGCCAATAGGTTATCGGACCATAGGTCCGGTAACCTAAAAAACATTATAAATGTTAATTACGTTATGTTAATCAATCAAGTTATTCGATCACGTAGTCTAAATGAGACCAATGTCTATAGTGCAATACACATTTGGCGATACGACTGTTCCTAACGATGTGTGTGTTGGTTCATGGGCTTGTGGATGACCTCTTCAGACCACCCAACTTCGGGAGGGGGATGTGGGGTGAAAGAAAACAACAGATAAACGAGGCCTTTAATGTCAAATTTTCTATTGACACTATTGATTGCAAACGTCAAGTTCAAGGTCATCATTAGTTGTGCCATATATGTCTTCCTACCGCATTGGTCCTAATAGTAGCACGGCGAGCCAAAGCAAGACCTCCTGCAGCAGAGCTCGCAATAATAAAGTCAAACTTGAGGTCAAATTTTAGAAAATCACAGAATAATATACCTATAGCCTTTAATCATCTTTGTAATGATTCAAATAACATAAATGTGTGAATTCGAACACTCCAAGATCTTTCTTGAAAGATTTGAAGGGAATTATAAAGTTACAAAAATCGAACATTTTGGAGGAAAAGAGGGGGGCGCTCTACTTTTAGGTCGCGTGCCACTATAAGGACCAATACAATATATGTTCATAATGCAAACATGAGCTTTATCTGCAAGCATTTCATCTATAGAGGCAAATCTGGGCATTTTTTGACCCCAAAATGGTTGTTTTGACCTTTCAAGGTCATCCAAAGTCAAATTCAAGGTCACCACAAAAATCGCCATATATGACTTCCCATTTGAAAGTGCCACTTTCTAAGCTCTATCTTCATGCGTTCTAGGAGAACAGTCCTGACAGCTCCCATTATGAAGGAAAAAAGTCCAAAATTTATTTCAAAGGGTGAAAAAAAAATTTTGCCTAGAAATGGCCCAAAATGAATAGTAATGCGATTTGGGGCGAAAAAATTTTTTTTCGCTGACTCGTCAAAAATTCAAAATGGCCGCCACACGGAGATCGGCGATTCAAGGGCAACAAAACTTATACACGTCACAGAGGTATATAAGAGGAATCTTTTTAAACAAAAATCTCAAAACTGATCAGACAGTTTTTGAGAAAATACAGACCAGGTGCAAATTTGAGCATTTTTCGACCCCAAAATGGCTGTTTTGACCTTTCAAGGTCATCCAAGGTCAAATTCAAGGTCACCACAAAAGTCGCCATATATGACTTCCCATTTGAAAGTGCCACTTTCTAAGCTCTATCTTCAGGCGTTCTATGAGTACAGTCCTGACAGCTCCCATTATGAAGGAAAAAAGTGCCGAAAAGTTTCCATGTCCAAAATTTTTTTCAAAGGGTGATAATTTTTTTTTGCCTAGAAATGGCCCAAAATGGATAGTAATGCCATTTGGGGCGAAAAAAATTTTTTTCGCCGGCTCGATAAAAATTCAAAATGGCCGCCACAACCAAACTTATACATATCACAGAGGTATATAAGAGGAATCTTTTTAAACAAAAATCTCAAAACTTATCAGACAGTTTTTTTTTTCGACAAAAACGGCCGCCATTCTGAAAAAAATGCGAACATCAAAAAACAAAAAAATACCTCCTTCTCAAAATATTTTTAGGCATTTTTCTGCAAAATTTCAGAAAGATTCGATCATTAACTTTAAAGATAAAAATGTTAACGCCGGACGGATGGACGGACGGACGGATGGCTAGACTAGTTAGTCCGGCTAGTTACCGGACAATTTTGGTTTGGATAATGGAATGTCCTAGACCTTGAGATTTATCAATCAAGGTTATCAGTGTGAACATTATGACCATGAGATTTACCAATCAAGGTCATCCATGTGAACTTCAATGTCACCATTACATGTATGGGTGCGGTATTTGATTTTCTATATGTTCATAATACAAAGATACGTCTGGGTGCAAGTTTATAGGCCGCTCAGGCCAATGTACACATTCTCAGTCAGACATTTGGCACTCGAGGTCATCTGAGGTCAAGTTCAATGTCATCATTAGTTGTGCCATATATGTCTTCCTATATGTTCATAATGCAAACATAAGCCTTATCTGCAAGCATTTCATCTATAGAGGCAAATCTGGGCATTTTTTGACACAGAAATGGCTGTTTTGACCTTTTAAGGTCATCCAAGGTCAAATTTAAGGTCACCACACAAGTCGCCATATATGACTTTCCAATTGAAAGTGCCAATTTCTAAGCTCTATCTTCAGGCGTTCTATGAGTACAGTTCTGGCAGCTCTCATTATGAAGGAAAAAATTGCCAAAAATTTTCTAAGTCCAAAATTTTTTTCAAAGGGCGAAAAAAATTTTCCCCTGGAAATGGCCCAAAATGGATAGTAATGCGATTTGGGTGAAAAAAAAATTTTTCGCCGACTCGTCAAAATTTCAAAATGGCCGCCACACGCAGACCGGCGATTCAAGGACAACCAAACTTATACACATCACAGAGGTCCATAAGGGGAATCTTTTGAAACAAAAATCTCAAAACTGTCTGAACAGTTTTCGAGAAAAGACAGACAATGTGCAAATTTGGGCATTTTTCGACCCAAGAATGGCTGTTTTGACCTTTCAAGGTCATCCAAGATCAAATTCAAGGTCACCACATAAGTCGCCATATATGACTTCCCATTTGAAAATGCCAATTTCTAAGCTCTATCTTCATGCGTTCTATGAGTACAGTTATGGCAGCTCCCATTATGAAGGAAAAAATTGTCCAAAAATGTTTTCAAAGGGTGAAAAAATTTTTTTGCCTAGAAATGGCCCAAAATGGATAGTAATGCGATTTGGGGCGAAAAAAAATTTTTTCGCCGACTCATCGAAAATTCAAAATGGCCACCCCACGGAGACCGGCGATTCAAGGGCAACCAAACTTATACACATCACAGAGGTCCATAAGGGGAATCTTTCGAAATAAAAATCTCAAAACTGTTTTGAGAAAATGGCCGTCAAAGTCCAAAATTGGGTACTTTTCAACAAAAATGGCCGCCATTTTGAGGAAAATGCGAAAATCAAAAAACGAAAAAAAACCTTTCCTGGGAATATTTTTAGCTATTTTTGTGCAAAATTTCAGAAAGATTCGACCCGTAATAAAGGTAAAAATGTGGACGGACGATGGACGGACGGACGGACGCCGGACACAACGCCATGCCAATAGATTATCGGACAATAGGTCCGGTAACCTAAAAAACATTATAAATGTTAATTACGTTATGTTGATCAATCAAGTTATTCGATCACGTAATCTAAATGAGACCAATGTCTATAGTGCAATACACATTTGGCGATACGACTGTTCCTAACGATGTGTGTGTTGGTTCATGGGCTTGTGGATGACCTCTTCAGACCACCCAACTTCGGGAGGGGGAAGTGGGGTGAAAGAAAACAAAAGATAAACGAGGCCTTTAATGTCAAATTTAATATTGACACTATTGATTGCAAACTGTCGACCTGGGGAGGACACCCGCCAACCCTTGTGCTTAGCCCCCGTCACAATGTGCATTTTGCTGCCAAATGGATGTTATGCAGATGTTGTAAGAATTTCATTGAGTTAATTGAAATCTGACATTGTAAAACAAGTGTCGCATATGTCACCAGCATCAGTTCACTGTATCGATTTAACTACTAGTATACGTGGTTCACATCTTAAGTGAACACTATTTGTTATAATATGATGTGAAATTAGATCAAAATTTCATGCTGTCTATGACCCAATATATCCGAATTATGGTAAAGGTTGAACCCTCATCAAACCCACAAGATCACCCTTCAGTCGAATTCACTGAACAGCGCGTGGATTGGTGATTGCCACTGGTCGCAAATGAAGCATTTGTCTCCAGTGAAGTTTTTACATAACCTCTATATTCATTAACCTAATAAACCGAGTCCTGTATCGCATCCAGTACATGCATCAGTGGATGTTGATTTACGTAGCATGTACTACGCGCGAATAAGACCCTTGCACACCCAATTGAAAGGTAGCCCTATTTCCTGCTGAAATCCACAATCTGTTTTGACTTTAAAATTTGAAAACTTAAAATAATACTGGTGGTATAATCAATATTACTTAACCTGAGATAACCCCCCCCCCCCCCCTCTTGTCCCCCCCCCCCCCTCCCCCAGATGGTGTGAAGATTTTCATGCAGTCACCTGGAAGTAAGTAGTTTCAGGATATCGCGATCAATGGTAATAATAACCAATGTATATGTAAATATTCACATGTTTCATGATATGTCGGTATACTTGTTATTTGCAATCATCAATATATGGATTTTGTGATACCTCTACAGTATATTGACTCTTTTGAAGTACATTTGTATTTTTTTTTTATCTTCACCATACGTATTTTCTGGATAATAAACTTGCCACACATGTATACGTGTTCTGCTGTTTGCAAACTTAGATCTACTCCTATATTAAACTCTATGAGCGGCGTGTCAAATGAAACAACATAAATTTGATGAACAAATATTAATATCATCTTGGTATTTGCAATCGTATAGCCATATTTCACTAATCGAGAATACAAGCCAATGACGTCAAGTGCACTATGAAAAAACAGTCGAAATAACATATAGTAAGACCGTCATATCAGCTATGATAAAAGAAACAACATTATCACACATTTGAAAACTGAATATTCACTTTCACACTTTGAAAAGCTGAAAGGCATGGTATTGATAAACTTTGATATTTTTCCGTCATGCTACAGATTAGCAGACGTAATAACATGATGACTAGGATTCATTATTTCAGATAAATTACTTTAAAATGCAAGATTTTGTGATGTTTTAAGTGTTTACGGGTAGTGTAATTGAGTTCTGGGAGATTTCCCGATGGTTTATTACACTACCACTTGTACTAGCTGCGTCTGAGGGAAACATCAACAATTTAATTAAGTTCATTCCAGTTCATGTCAGCATTCCACGAGTTACTCCTCATTGATTAAAATTTACTTCAACACACGTACACAACACTCAGTATATATGTGGACGTGGATGATCAAATTACAACGATGTATACTGACTAGGATCTGGCCTTGGTAATGTATTATGATGTTTCCATCAATACCGCATTTGTGTGTAGATTCAATGTGACTTCTCGGTTTAACGGTTTCACGCTGAACGATGGGCGTACATCAATGTTTTAACGCACTAATTCATCAATGTGTTCAATGCAAGCGATTATACACTGTCTGCTAAGTAGGAATTATACGCCAAAAGCATAAAGATTTGGCCTGAGTAACCTCGTCTCGTTATCAGGTAACAAAATCTTCCCCACCCCCATTTCCTCACTATGTCTTGGTATGAATAAATAACACATGGTTTATCTCCGTGACAAACGTCTTTCTACACGTGCATGTTTGCTGCTAATTGGTTAGTACGGTTACTCATAGATACATCTCTTAATTTGGAACATGTGTACATACGCGATATACCATTTTCCAAGCAAATTTAACAATATTAGTTTTCCCTATATGCAACAATAACTACTTATCTAGCCATTGGCAATCTCTTTTGTATTTGACATAGATGCCATCTCCATACTATGTATGTTATGCGTTTTTATTATGTACTGTCCTTTTTATATGGGTGTTTTTACCTGAAATAAAACATTATTATTATTATATAAGTTCATATTAGAAAGTGTAACTGAAATTCTGCATATCATTATATCCAATTGAGTAACAGTTATCCACTGATTATGGCGTTCATGTCAAAATTATGTACCGAGCCACAAATGTACTGAGATCAACTGGCTCTATCTAATATACACTGCTTCTATTGTTCCACAGATGTCCATGATAAAGTTATCGTCCGTTTCGTCATAGTTTTATTTTGGTGACAAACATACATATTTTGTTTATTGTGAGAGGAACTCTATTTATAACTCCAATTAGTCAGGTTAAACAAAAAGTGTATGTTTGTTTGTCACCAGTATCGCACCATGACAGCACGTGACTTACCAGCACTATTCACTTACATCTACGTTGTACATGTATCTTCGTGGTGTTCAAGCCATTAGTAACATTCGATCCCATGCATTGAGCTATTTGTGTCCGACAATCCTCCCGTGAATTGAAAGACGCCCTTGGTGTTGTGTTTCGGAGCTTGTCCCACAGTAACCCCGGACACACCCGACCTGGATAATGTCCCCTGATCATTGCCAATCGTGCATATTTTCAGAAAAGGGGCACTGAATGAGGTCAGAATACAGGACACCGAGAGCAGCATAAGTTTTGGCAGACGTGGTCATGTTGTGCAACCGGTCTATATTGCTATTTGATGGCATACAACAATATGGATGTTGTATATAAACGTGTTTTTTCTTCAAAACGTACTCTATCAATATATAATGAAAAATTGATCATTCCTTTGCCTACACGAGTAACTGGAGTAGGCACATTGGCAGTCCATTTTTAAATGAGAACAATCGAGAGGAAAAGTGTAACTAACATCACTGCGAAAAAACATGTGAAGCTATTAGGTGTCAACATTGATAATTGTTTGTCCTTTTCTGATCATGTCCAATACTTGTGTACTAAGGCTGGGTATAAACCAAGTGTTCTTGCTCGTTTCTCAGAAAACACTGAATGTAGACAGCAGATTGCTGGTATTGAACTTTTTAATGTATCACAATTCAACTATTGTTCAGTTATCTAGCACTATTGTAAACGATCTGATATGATCTGATAAAAACAGAAAGGTCTTTGTTGTATGTTACAGTGTGACACATCAATGTGTATTTTAAGTAATAGACCGTCAATTGCAATGTTGATGCACCGCAATATGACAGCGATTACAGACGTTCGATCGAGTTTGGCATACCACATTGCTTCCTTCCCAGTAAACCACGCGATTAGCGACTTCCTCACAGCCCGGCCCAGTTTATAAACTTATGGATATTGCTGTTGAACAACATCTGTTGTCATGTATTGTGATACTAAAAGGTGATATAGTCCTTCTACAAAGAATATAGGATAATATACTTGTCATACATGTATACTGCTGTCGAAAAACATACACCAAGCACCAAAAGTTTAGGTTCAAAATGTAAGAGACATCTGGACTATTAAGTGGTCAGCTTAAAGTCCAGATATTAACTCCAATTGAATTCTATATAACACTTGTTTGGATGGTGTTACAGAGGCCTTCAGACACACTGGCAGCTCTTGATAAACAATGGTGAACAAATATCATCTTGGTTTTATGGTCTTATAACCCATTTCACAAATTTAATAATACATGACAATGGCATATATACTACTACTACTACGAAGAAAGGCGATAACACCGTCACACTTTCATATTATTATTCACACAATCATATTATTATTATCAATTTTGAGGAATGAAATTAACATTTACACGTTTTGGCAGTCGCGATTCCTGAAAAACATGGAAACGCATACTGTGTTGTTCTAAATTGTGCACTGCTACAAATTTCCATCCACGATAATATAAAGATTGGAATTGCACCGGTTTCGAGTCATTAGCTCAAATACACTTGATCGTATTACTTTATTTGGACTACATGTTTATTGTATGGCGCCCCGTTCGTGCCACAAAAAAGAGAATTTATTTTTTTTCTAACTCATACGTATGAGTTACTAAGTCATACGTATGAAATAAAAAGTCATACATATGAGATAAAAAGTCATACGTTTGAGATGCTAAGTCATACGTATGAGATAATAAGTCATACATATGAGATAAAAAGTCATACGTTTGAGATACTAAGTCATACATATGAGATAATAAGTCATACATATGAGATACTAAGTCATGCATATGAGATAATATGACATAGTACCTCCTACGTATGACTTAGTATTTCATACGTATGTGTTAGTATCTCCTACGTATGACTTGTTATCTCATACGTATGTGTTAGTATCTCCTACGTATGACTTTTAATTTCATACGTATGAGATAAATAAAAAAATAACTTCCCTTTTTGATGGCACGAACGGGGCCATATTATTGCTATCAAAACAAGTAGAAAGTTTTGTTTCTCATGTGGTTTATCACACCGCCACCTGTACTAGCTTCGGTTTATGAGTACAGCAGCAAGATAATTGAAGTTCATTCCAGTTCATGTCAACATTCAACGAGTTTACTCATCATAAATCCTAATTAGGTTTCAAAACGTGTACGACACAGCACTCGGTATAAAAGCACGCCAATGTAAAGCATAAAATTACAACGATGCATACTGACTACAGGAACAATTACACTGTAATGTCATTGACGTATTCCTGCTAATTCATTCAAGTTAGTTCAAATTGTCTGAAACATGTCTTCATGATCGGTGATAGTTCTCTCTGAGAAGAATTGCTGTCGAGTATTTGAACATGGGTTTTGTAGATAGGAAACAGTATGTGACTTACATCGTCCTGGAGATATTGATGTGGTTGATGTTAACTGTGTGCTTCCTGAAAATTGTTTTGGTGTTCAGTCCCGAAATCAATTTGTTACTTTCAATTAAAGGAGATCAAAGCAGGATATGCCTCCGGTAATGTGTTATTATGTTTCTGATTGTGGCGTACATTTATTGTTTAACGTACTGATTCATCAATGTGTTCAATGCGAGGAACTATGTACAGTTGTTCAGCTGTTAGGAAACTCTTTGCTAAGATATTTGGACTTGGTTATCAAAAGATTTGACCTTGTTGACCTGGTCCCGTTATCAAGAGAATTGGACCTGGTGACCTGGTCCGTTTTATTGAGATATTTTGACCTTGGTGACCTGGTCCCGTTACGAAGAGATTTGGCCTTGGTCACTAGTCCCGTTAGGCCAAAAAAAAAAAATTCTATGTTTCTGGTTACAATGCTCTTCCAAAAGTGATGCGGTGATGCGAATTTTTTTTTTTCTTTTTTTTTTCCTGAATCGGCACGAGTCGTGTTCGCCGAAGCCATGAAAGCTACTTTTGCCTCACTAAAACACCTATATATTGAATCTATTATGTGCATAGAACATCCTACTGTTGTTTTTATATTCTAAACAAAACATCTATATTCTTTAATAACATTTTACTACCTAAGCTTTATGTGGCCCGAATGCTTTGTAGCATTACGCATGTCTTGTACATAAGGTTGTCCAAGTTGGTTCCGTGTTTTATTAATTCCTTTCGTCCATATTCATACCAATTTGCATCTGCATTTCATTCATCCCATGGATGTGATAACTAGGTAAGTATTGCCGACCGCGCACGTATAAAACAGTTTGTTACCCGTTCGGTAGCCGCGATTTGCCACTCATTTGACTGATGACGATTGCACTGCATAGTTACTCACTCGACATTATTATTGCTTCCAAATTGCCGCACTGACTAAAACTACATTGTTATTAATACCATCGTTTGTGATATTTGAGCTGACACACAACACAACACGAACACGGCTACATTTATGTATTGATAAACTTCAGTAGGCCTATATTCTTCAACACAAACACAACTTACAAATTTGCATAACTTAATAACTGCTACTGAATGTAAAACATGTAAAATATGACACTGTATGTGCTCTTTTATCATTCAATAACAAAATGTCGAGGGCGGCGGTAAAAAAAATATCAAAAACGAAGTGACGCGCGGTATTTTAAGTGATGCGCGCGATTTTTTTTTTAAAAAAGGAAATGATGCGCGGGGTTTGGTGTGACGCGCGCGATAACCAGAAACATAGAATTTTTTTTTTTGGCCTTATCAAGTGATTTGGCCTTGGTCACTAGTCCCGTTATCAAGTGATTTGGCCTTGGTCACTAGTCCCGTTATCAAGTGATTTGGCCTTGGTCACTAGTCCCGTTATCGACAGATTTGACCTGAACCCGTTATCAAGAGACTTGGACCTGGTGACCTGGTCCGTTTTATTGAAAGATTTTAGCCTTGGTGACCTGGTCGCATTATCAAGAGACAATATCTGATTTCTTCATCATATTTGCCTTGATATAAATCAAAAATAGATTATTCATATTTGTGACCCACGTCATTCTATACGTGCATGTTTGACGCTAATTGGTTACTACAGTTACAGATAGTCGCTACTCTTGATTTAGAACATGTGTACATGGTGATATACCTTGTTTCAAGCAAACTTAGTGATATTACTCATCAGTTTTATCAAAACAAGTCCATATTAGATTAGCGTAATTGAAAACCTCTCTGCATAGCAGTATATGATATCCAATAGACGTACAATGAATACGAGGGAGTTCTCAAGCATGGACATTTACTCGCATCTACACTGTATCTACACGGCTTTCAAGTCATTAGTAACATTCGATCCAGCCCGTTGAGCTATACATATATGTGTCCAACTATCCTCCCGCGATCTGAAAGGCACCCTTGGCGCCTTCGGAGCATGTCCCACAGTAACCCTGGACACACCCGACTGGTATAATGTCCCTTGATCATTGTTAATCATGCAAAATTTTAGAAAAGCGACACTGACTCATATAATACAGTACACCGAGTGTGACATAAGTTTTGGTAGATGTTCGGGGTTGTGTTGTGCACCTGGCCTCAGCTTACTGAACATTTTGCATAAACGTGTTAATTTTATAAAAACACTTCATTAATATTCAACTACCATTAATAAGTGCGATGCCTACAAGAGCTGATATATATAGGCCTACCTGTATAGGCCTAGCTGTATATATGCCTATATGTATACTGGCATTTCATGTCTGAATGAGAACTAATGAGAGAAAATATGTAACTAATAAGTATATTGACATCGCTAATCGATGGTTTCACTCATTATGACATTAATAAGTACGTAAGCCGGTGAATAAGTACAAGTTCTATTGGATGGCACTCAGAAAATTGAATAGATTTATTTTATATTGCAAATATAGGAATGTTTTGATACAGGTATGGAGTGTGTACCCAGTACTGTGGCATTGATTCATTTTCAACGGCAGATCATACACTAATAAAACCAGCAAAATAACTACGTTCTGAAGTCGCTTTAAGACATTTATTACCTTAAATAACTGACGCGGTGATTCCAGTGTGATTTCCTATATAAGCTGCACTGTTCTAGCCCATAAACCACGTAAAATTACACAAAACCTTGTATCTCCAAATGCCCCCAACTACTGCATCTTTTAAGCGTTTCAATCAACTTGTTGCAATCACGAGCCATGAACAACATTGACGTCAACGCCTGTACTTTATTATCCACGTCAGGTCCCAGGAATGCACTACCCACGCTACCTCATTACATGCCCCAGGTCCCTCGTCCTTCGGGAGACGAGGCCACATAATCCCTGATCCCAGAGTACTGGACACAAATGGCCGGGTGTATTAGCAGTCGCGTCAAACGGATACAACTCGTGTGCCTTAAAGTACTAATATAGTGCAAATATGATGTGAACTGATATGAAAGATCTCACTGACCTGATCAAAATGGTTTTTACGGCATGTAAATATCACAATCCGTTCAAAAGTTACAGCACTTTAAAGACAGAAATCCGAAAATTTGTGTTTTCCAAACAATTTAGCTAATTAGTATGTAAATGAGATTTTCATGAAGTCATCGGGGGAAGCTGCTCTAATTAGGTACTTTGATATGTATTTTTCATTCATTTAACGTTATGATTATTCATCAAACTTATTCCAAACAGATTCCAATATGAATAATCAGTGTTTTCACTTTTTCTGTTGTTGTCAAGGTAACCAATGTCCTGGTATGGCCCATAGCAACCATGGTGCTAGGGCAAGAAGCCCACTTTAAACAGGGTATGCACAAATAAAAATGGTGCCAACTTAAGCTCTATATTAAATTAATTCATAAATAATCAACAGAAAGTTGACTTGGCAGTTAACGGCCATGGCAACCATGGGTAACAAGGCTGTTAGATATTGACTACGTATGGTACGTATTAATATGCACTAGTCGGGTTGTCAGTACCTTCAATAAGAATCATTATATTAAGGCTTGAAATATTCTGATTAAAATTTGTTCCCCTCATATTCTCATAAGTCATCGGTTATTTGTTCTTTCAGTCACTCTCATATATGTAAACACAAATAAAATCAGATATTCAGAATGTTTGATTGTGCAACATGAGAATATTTGATTAAATGTTTGGGTAAAAGCACTAAATTTGAATGTTTTTAAATTTACTTAGGAAAAATGATGGAAAGGGAATAATAACATGATTGGGGTGCAATGAGGTTAATGATGTGTGTTGGTCAATATCATTTCATTGCAACCTCTTATCTTAATGTGTTTCACAAATTTAAGACAAGTTGGTGACATATAATAAATATGTTACCTTTCCGTATTTATTTAAGTTTGTTGGTAAAAATTGTTGTTGATTTTACCAAAATAAACCTTCTGATATCAATTTGAGATACATGTCTATGAATATGAACAGAGGATTCAGTCCGCATGTAATAAACACAGTCTTCTATTGTACGCTAGTTATGATGACACACTCAAGGTGGTCTAAGACTTTTGGACCCCACTGTACATCTCGAGATAGTGGGAAATCGATAGGAAATATGCACAGTTCACAATAGATACTCAGAAAATTGCCGTTAATCGTGCATGAAAACAGTGGATAGAGAATGATCGGCCTGTCTACATTGCCGGTTGCCACAGTATCTAGTTAAGTACCAATGACGTCATGCGACTGTGTGTAGAACTCGCCCGCAAGGCGGGCCGCTTTGAAGAAAAATTCGAAATAGACTGGCCCGAATTTGAATCTTGATTTGGCAACTCAATTTAGGCATGTACTACACATTTTCAAACCCAAATTTATACAATTTCTCATTCTATGGACAATATGAAGCTACCGCAGAATGAATAATTTTTTTCAATTCTAAAAGTGATTATAGCTTTAAAACTTTTCAAGTGGCTTCTGTAATGTGTAGTGTCAGAATGGCAGTTTCAAATGGCGATAACTTTTGAACGGATAGTGATATTGATATACCGTAAAGACCATTTTGCTCAAATCAATGAGATCTATCATATTTGCACTCTACTAGTACTTTAGCTGTTGGGTCGATGAGAATAGCTAAGAACATCAATTTGTGGAAAATCGAAAATCAACGGAATACTGATCGCAGAACACATTGAAGGTACAGATGCTGAGTGAGATGTATGCATGATATCAAACTATTACCACAGATAAAACTATACTTTGATTATGACAATAACAAACGTAAAATCAGGTGCAAACAATGTGTGAATTTTGTGAAATGTAGTTGTTTCTACTGTACACACGATGTAATCAGTATACAACTGCCCAACAACCTATGAAAAAAATTTAGAAATCCGAAACAAACAAAAATATGCAGTATGGACTCATGACTTCACCTTCGGACAATAGTGTGCAAAAACGCATACTGAATGGTATTGAGTAGTTGTAATATGTACTGATTGTACTCTATTACCTATTGCATGCGCTAGTCTGTGACTGAAAAATCGTTTTGTATAAAACGATAAGTCTAAGCCATTAGTAGCATTCGATCCCACCCACTGAGCTATTTATGTCCGACAATCATCCCGTGAATTGAAAGTTGCCTTTGGTGTCGGGATTTCGGAGCTTGTCCCGCAGTTACCCTGGACACACCCGATATAGATAATGTCCCTATTTTGGTCACTAACATTTTGGTCACTAATAATCCAGATAACTCCATAAATATTCTGATATATACTCATGTATTTATCTTTGAAAATGAACGAATCTGTTCCAAAAGTTCTGATCATCCCTCATGAATCATGCAGATGATAATGGTATCAGACAGTGAGTGAACATAATTGGCTATGAATAAGTTGCAACTCTTATTTACCAGTGCATGCGGTGTAGGTATTAACCAACAACCACATGTTATATTTACCAATCTAACTGGCACTATGTAGTTATTTCTTACTCAACCACCACAACTAACATATTCGTCAAAATATGTTGAGTTGTTCATTGAAATTTAGTAAAGGGAACGTTGGTATATATTCACTTATTTTATACATGATAAAGCCTGGTTTACACGATCAAACTACTTTAGAAGAAGTTTGAAGTAGACAGTTTGAAGTAGTTTGATCGTGTAAACCAACCATTAGACATACAAGCCTCTTCCCATAATAGAAAATACATGCAATTTGTAATTACTAAACTTTTCTACTATGCACTAAGATTTCGTATTTACAAGGAACAAAACCATCATTAGACCAGTTTCAAAGTGGCCGGTTGGTCACGAGTACCACTAACTGAGTCGACCTGTGAGCTACTTCTCTACCTTCATACATGTTCACTGATTTAACAGTCGACAATTTGAGATATTCTTGTACTTCCCAGAATCTTCATCAATTTACGATTCAGTTTGTTTCAGTTCACTTTCTCAAAGTCAAAAAGTATTTATCATCCAGACTTCTACACCTCGACACAAGTTCACATTATTCATGTACCGATGGACGTTATGACTCATTGTATGCGTCCCGCCTATAAGGGATATAACGTGGAATCCACTGGGAGTGCACATTTAATACTAACTCGCTGTGATCCACCATATGACGTGAACCAATGTTTGCATCAATATTTCCAATATTTGATTGGTTTCTGATATGATTTATTGATGTGTTTTCATATAAATATCCTATTTATATATATGGTCGAATCTGGGAATATGGTCACGGTAATCTGTTCATCATGAATAAATCTCCATTTTATATCAAAATGTCATAACCCAAAACGTAATAGTACATTGATAGAGATCCTTCTCTTGCAAATTTCAGAAATTATATCACATAGTCGGAACATTGTGATAATCATATGAATACACCAAAACAATCATATGAAAATCTCTGCAGGCACATCGTTTGCGAGCCTGTTCGCCCTGTGACACTGCAAGAATTTCTTCTCGTCATTTAGTACTAGGAGACGGAGGAGAGGGGACGGAATGATGTCGTTACGGCGCAGGTGACGTGAGTGGGCAGTGACGTCGTCTACGAGTATAATGGCCCGTAAAAAGTTATCCCGACTGACATAAGGACCGTGTTCATTGATTTTGTCATTTCCTCGACATCAATGTCCGCCTCGTATGACCCAGAGTGGAAGGGCAGGTTGAGATAAATTGGACCAAGGCAGTCAGCTTTCTGGAACTCTGAAGGTGCTGTTGACCTGGCCGTCAGATTACATTGACATATGTGTCCCACTCAAGGACATCCCCTATAAGATACACCTGTAATCAGCTAGAAACCGGAGTGACGGAGATAAAAAGCATGTATGGGGAAAAACGTCTGTTTCAATATTACACTGTGATTCGAAACTCGAGACACTGTATTAGACAATGGCTGGGCATCGTTTTTTTTAGAGATATGCTAACATGAAATATCATGTTGCACATTTTAAAATTGAAAATGTGTGTGATACCATATGTCACTTATTGAAATATTGCTTTTCAAAATGGTAAGTACTAGTAAGCAAGTACTAGTTTGTAAGAAGATACGAAATACAGTAGCAGTAGACAAGCATTTCAGATTCTTCAACAATATAAGTTTCTGTTGACCTATGAAGATGACAGTTAAATCTATATGCACAACCGCACATACAGATAAACTAGCAACATATTTTATATATATATAAAAACATTATAAGTGTTAACTACGTTATGTTAATCAATCAAGTTACTCAATCACGTAATCTAATGGGACCAATGTCTATAGTGCAATGCACATCAGACGATACAACTGTTCCTAACGATGTGTGTGTTGGTTCTTGGGCTTGTGGATGACCTCTTCAGGCCACCCAACTTCGGGAGGGGGGAGTGGGGCGAAAGAAAATAACAGATAAACGAGGCCTTTAATGTCAAGTTTTCTATTGACACTATTGATTGCAAACTGTCGACCTGGTGGGGACATCTGCCAACCCTTGTGCTTAGCCCGCGTCACAATGTGCATTTTGCTGCCAAATGGATGTTATTCAGATGTTGTAAGAATTTCATTGAATTAATTGAAATCTGACATTGTAAAACAAGTGTTGCATATGTCCCCAGCACCAGTTCACTGTATCGACTTAATATACCTGGTTCACTTAATATACTAGTATACGTGGTTCACATCTTGAGTGAACACTATTTGTAATTATATGATGTGAAATTAGATCAAATTTCATGCTGTCTATGACCCAATATATCCGAATTATGGTAGAGGTTGAACCCTCATCAAACCCACAAGATCACCCTTCAGTCGAGTTCACTGAACAGCGCGTGGATTGGTGATTGCCGCTGGTCGCAAATGAAGCATTTGTCTCCAGTGTAGTATTTACATAACCTCTATATTCATTTACCTAATAAACCAAGTCCGGTATCGCATCCAGTACATGTGTCAGTGGATGTTGATTCATGTAGCATTTACTACGCGCGCATAAGACCGTTGCACACACAATTGGAAGGTAGGCCTATTTCCTGCTGAAATTCACAATCTGTTTTGACTTTAAAATTTAAAACATTAAAATAACACTGGTGGTATAATCAATATAACTTAACCTGAGATAAGCCCCCCCCCCCCCCCCTCCCCCTTTGTCCCCTCCCCCCCCCCCCCTTCCCCCAGATGATGTGAAGATTTTCATGCAGTCACCTGGAAGTAAGTAGTTCCAGGATATTGCCCTCAATGGTATTAATAACCAATGTATATTCCATTCCACGAGTTACTCCCCATTGATTAAGATTTGCTTTCAATACACGTACACAATACTCAGTATATAAGTCTGTGGACGTAGATGATCAAATTACAACGATGTATACAGACTACAGGAAGTGATTGCTATCAAAGTAATTCTGCTCAGTCAATCAATTTAGTCAAATTTGTCTGAATCATGTCTTCATGATAGTTGATTGCTCGATCGCTATGAAGGTAATTTTACGCCGATAGAAAACTGACTAGTATGTGGACAGGGGTTCCGTAGATAATGGACGCTTAAGTTGGAAAATCATCCTGCTAATTCAGATAAAATGCATGCTTTTCGCAAATTGTGTGTCACTGCTTGGTGGCATGCATTGTATACAAAGTGCCGTGTTGAGTTCATTCTGTATTTGATTCTGTATTTGCTATTTTTAAAGATCAAAGCAGGATCTGGCCTTGCTAATGTATTATGATGTTTCCATCAATACCGCATTTGTGTGTAGATTCAATGTGACTTCTCGGTTTACCGGTTTCACGCTGAAAGCCTACGGGCGTACATCAATGTTTTAACGTACTAATTCATCAATGTGTTCAATGCAAGCGATTATACACTGTCTGCTAAGTAGGAAGTATACGCCAAAAGCATAAAGATTTGGCCTGAGTAACCTCGTCTCGTTATCCGGAAACAAAATCTTCCCCACCCCCATTTCCTCACTATGCCTTGGTATGAATAAATAATACATGGTTTATCTCCGTGACAAACGTCTTTCTACACGTGCATGTTTGCTGCTAATTGGTTAATACGGTTACTCATAGATACATTTCTTTATCTGGAACATGTGTACATACGCGATATACCATTTTCCAAGCAAATTTAACAATATTACTTTTCCCTATTTGCAGCAACAACTACTTATCTAGTCATTGGCAATCTCTTTTGTATTCGACATAGATGCCATTTCCATACTATTGATGTTATGCGTTTTTATTATGTACTGTCCTTTTTATATGGGTGTTTATACCTGAAAAAAGCATTATTTTTATTATATAAGTTCATATTAGAAAGTGTAACTGAAATTCTGAATATCATTATATCCAATTGAGTAACAGTTATCCACTGATTATGGCGTTCATGTCAAAATTATGTACCGAGCCACGAATGTACTGAGATCAACTGGCTCTATCTAATATATACTGGTTCTATTGTTCCGCAGATGTCCATAATAAAGTTATGGTCTTATTTTGGTGACAACATACATATTTTGTTTATTGTGAGAGCAACTCTATTTATAACTCCAATTAGTCAGGTTAAACAAAAAGTGTATGTTTGTTTGTCACCAGTATCGCACCATGACAGCACGGGACTTACCAGCACTATTCACTTACATCTACGTTGTACATGTATCTTCGTGGTGTTCAAGCCATTAGTAACATTCGATCCCATGCATTGAGCTATTTGTGTCCGACAATCCTCCCGTGAATTGAAAGACGCCCTTGGTGTTGTGTTTCGGAGCTTGTCCCACAGTAACCCCGGACACACCCGACCTGGATAATGTCCCCTGATCATTGCCAATCGTGCATATTTTCAGAAAAGGGGCACTGACTGAGGTCAGAATACAGGACACCGAGAGCAGCAGAAGTTTTGGCAGACGTGGTCATGTTGTGCAACCGGTCTATATTGCTATTTGACGGCATACAACAATATGGATGTTGTATATAAACGTGTTTTTTTTAAAACGTACTCTATCAATATATAATGAAAATTGATCATTCCTTTGCCTACACGAGTAGCTGGAGTAGGCACATTGGCAGTACATTTTTAAATGAGAACAATTGAGAGCAAAAGTGTAACTAACATCACTGCGAAAAAATATGTGAAGCTATTAGGTGTCAATATTGATAATTGTTTGTCCTTTTCTGATCATGTCCAATACTTATGTACTAAGGCTGGGTATAAACCAAGTGTTCTTGTTCGTTTTTCGAAAACACTGAATGCAGACACCAAATTGATGGTATTGAAAATTTTTATTGCATCACAATTCAACTATTGTCTAGTTATCTGGCACTATTGTAAACGATCTTATATGATGAAGGTTGAGAAAACATAGTGTATTATAAGTAATAGACCGTCAATTGCAATGTTGGCCGTCTGATGCACGGTATAACGACAGCAATTACGGACGTTCGATACAGTTTATCGTACCACATCGCTTCCTTTCCAGTTACACACGCGATCAGTGTGGCGATCTCTCAGCCCGACCCAGTTCGTAAACTTGTGGATATTGCTGTTGAACAACGTCTGTTGTCATGTATTATGATATTAAAAGGTGATATAGTCCTTCTACAAAGGATATAGGATGATAAACTTGTCATACATGTATACTGCTGTCGGAAAACATACATTAAGCACCAAAAGTTTAGGTTCAAAATGTAAGAGACATCTGGACTCTTAAGTGGTCAGCTTAAAGTCCAGATATCAACTCCAATTGAATTCTATGTAACACTTGTTTGGATGGTGTTACAGAGGCCTTCAGACACACTGGCAGCTCTTGATGAACAATGATGAACAAATATCATCTTGGTTTTATGGTCTTATAACCCATTTCACAAATTCGATAATACATTACAATGGCATCTATAATACTACTACGAGGGAAGGCGATAACACCGTCACACTTTTATTTTGCACTCGCAAAACAATCATATTAATATTATCAATTTTGAGGAATGAAATTAACATTTACACGTTTTGGCAGTCGCGATTCCTGAAAAACATGGAAACGCAGACTGTGTTGTTCTAAATTGTGCACTGCTACAATTGTCCATCCGCGATAACATACAGATTGGAATTGCACCGGTTTCGAGTCATTAGCTCAAACACTTGATCGTATTACTTTATTTGAACTACATGTTTATTGCTATCAAAACAAGTAGAAAGTTTTATTTCTCATGTGGTTTATCACATCGCCACCTGTACTAGCTTCGGTTTATGAATACATCAGCAAGATAATTGAAGTTCATTCCAGTTCATGTCAACATTCAACGAGTTTAGTCATCATAAATCTTAACTCAGTTTCAAAACGTGTACGACACTTGGTATAAAAGCACGCCAATGTAAAGCATAAAATCACAACGATGCATACTGACTACAGGAACAATTGCACTGTAATTGTCATTGAAGTATTTCTGCTAATTCATTCAAGTTAGTTCAAATTGTCTGAAGCATGTCTTCATGATCGATGATAGTTCTCTCTGAGAAGAATTGCTGTCGAGTATTTGAACATGGGTTTTGTAGATAGGAAACAGTATGTGACTTACATCGTCCTGGAGATATTGATGTGGTTGATGTTAACTGTGTACTTCCTGAAAATTGTTTTGGTGTTCAGTCCCGAAATCAATTTGTTACTTTCAATTAAAGGAGATCAAAGCAGGATATGCCTCCGGTAATGTGTTATTATGTTTCTGATTGTGGCGTACATTTATTGTTTAACGCACTGATTCATCAATGTGTTCAATGCGAGGAACTATGTACAGTTGTTCAGCTATTAGGAAACTCTTTGCTAAGATATTTGGACTTGGTTATCAAAATATTTGACCTTGTTGACCTGGTCCCGTTATCAAGAGAATTGGACCTGGTGACCTGGTCCGTTTTATTGAGATATTTTGACCTTGGTGACCTGGTCTCGTTACGAAGAGATTTGGCCTTGGTCACTAGTCCCGTTATCAAGTGATTTGGCCATGGTCACTAGTCCCGTTATCGACAGATTTGACCTGAACCCGTTATCAAGAGACTTGGACCTGGTGACCTGGTCCGTTTTATTGAGAGATTTTAGCCTTGGTGACCTGGTCGCGTTATCAAGAGACAATATCTGATTTCTTCATCATATTTGCCTTGATATAAATTAAAAACAGATGATTCATATTTGTGACCCACGTCATTCTATACGTGCGTGTTTGACGCTAATTGGTTACTACAGTTACAGAGAGTCACTACTCTTGATCTAAAACATGTGTACATAGTGATATACCTTGTCCCAAGCAAACTTAGTGATATTACTCATCAGTTTTATCGAAACAAGTCCATATTAGAAGCGTAATTGAAAACCTCTGCATAGCAGTATATGATATCCAATAGACGTACGATGAATACAAGGGAGTTCTCAAGCATGGACATTTACTCGCATCTACACTGTATCTACACGGCTTTCAAGTCATTAGTAACATTCGATCCAGCCCATTGAGCTATATGTGTCCAACGATCCTCCCGTGATCTGAAAGGCACCCTTGGCGCCTTTGGAGCTTGTCCCACAGTAACCCTGGACACACCCGACCGGGATAATGTCCCTTGATCATTGTTAATCATGCAAAATTTTAGAAAAGCGACACTGACGTATAAAATACAGGACACCGAGTGTGACATAAATTTTGGCAGATGGTCGGGGTTGTGTTATGAAACCTGGCCTCAGATATCGTTGTTTGATACAGCATTCTGAACATTTTGCATAAACGTGTTAATTTTATAAGAACACTTCATCAATTTTAACCACCATTAATAAGTGCGGTGCCCACACGAGCTGATCTATATACATCTATACTGGCATTTCTGAATGAGAACCAATGAGAGAAAATGTGTAACTAATATGTATATTGACATCGCTAATTATTGTATTTCACTCATTATGACATTGAAAAGTACGTAAGCAGGTGAATAAGTAAAAGTTCTATTGGATGGCACTCAGAAAATTGAATAGATTTATTTTTGCAAATATAGGAATGTTTTGACCCAGGTTGCACACATCTGCAACCCTGTCAATGTAAAGCGCTGTTGTTGTTTTTTGTCATCAAAAGAATATGGAGTGTGTACCCAGTAGATTCATTTTCAACAGCAGATCATACACTAATAAAACCACCAAAATAACTATGTTCTGAAGTCGTTTCAAGACATTTATTACCTTAAATAACTGGCACAGTGAATCCAGTGTGATTTCCTATATAAACTGCACTGTTCTAGCCCATAAACTACGTAAAACCACACAAAACCTTGTATCTCCAAATGCCCCCAACTATTGTATATTGTTAGCGTTTCGATCAACTTGTTGCAATCACGAGCCATGAACAACATTGACGTCGACGCTTGTAGTTTATTATCCACGTCAGGTCCCATCAATGCACTACCCACGCTACCTCATTACATGCCCCAGGTCCCTCGTCCTTCGGGAGACGGGGCCACATAATCCCTGATCCTTGAATATTGGACACAATAGGCCGGGCGTATTAACAGTCGTGTCAAACGGTACATCTTCCAGTGATTGGGAACTTAGGTTAGCTAAGAAGATCATGAGCAGAACATATACAATTTCCCAAACTCTGTTATGTTTGGTTAACAGATAGTTGGGTCATATTACAGCCTACTTTTCGATACAAAAATCCCGTATGGCCACAATGCAACATTGGAAATTAGCCCAAGGGCTAAGGTAAATTACTGGACAAATTCGGTTTAAGCAACACAGTTGAGATACAACCTTGAGATCTACCGATCGCGGTCATCTTTTGAACTTTAACGTAACCATTAAGCGTGCTGCATATAAACATTAGTTCGTTCTACAAGCATTTTGTCTGTAGAGGCCAACTTACACATTACATGTCCTCGTGAACTTAATATTTAGCCTTCATGGTCATCTTGAGGCCAACCTCAAGGTCACCAAATCATGCACCATATATGACTTCCTATTTGCTTAAAACACACACACACATAAGCCTTATGTACAAGCGTAAGATTGAAAATGGAGATAATGTAAGTACTAGTTTGTAAGAAGATACAAAATACAGTAGCAGTGGACAAGCCTACTGTACGCAATTTAGGTTCTTCAATAAAATAAGTTTCTGTTGACCATTGAAGATGGCAGTCAAATCTATATGCACAACCGCACATACAGAAAACCAAATACCATATTTCATATATAAAAAAAAACATTATAAATGTTAAAGCGGTATTTGCACTTAGTTATTAATATTTGTCGAATGGAAAAACCAGCTCAGTCGACAAAATTATATCAAAACAATTAAGTATGATCTCCAAAATCGCATACACATGGCTATTTATGCACTATTTCACCCGAAACAGAAGGCTGAAAGTGGAGTTTACATCAAGATTCACAGGCGCGCAAGTTTATGTTTCTGTTTACATTGGAATCAGGTCTTTGAGAGAGGAATCCCTGACACGTCACACATTCAACCACGGTGGCCAGCCGTTCCGCATTGTTGCTGGTAAGAAATCGATTTTAGTATTATTTGGGTATGTGTCATTATAAACACACTGGATACACCTATACTTTCCAACATGGTCCTGGTAAAATGCGATAATTTATACATAGAATATTGGTGTACAACACCAGTTTCTCAGAATATTGATTTTTTCATGACATTGCTGAAAATGCGCGGAATTCGTTTTTTTTAACTAGCAACAACGCGAAACGAATGGGCACCACATGTGAGACATTAACACTCACCAAGCTCATGAACATGCAAATATCACACATGGTCGCATGCTAGGCCATCGAGTGAACCGAGGAAGTGACCGAGGAAATCCCTTGATATCTTAGCTTACAAGACCCGTGTGTGCTGTTTTATTGTCACTATTTTCCAACGCGGTACACACACGAGGTGCAAACAAAATATATATATATATTATAGATTTCTGGGTCCAGTGGGAAGACAGTATTTCATACTACGCTGGGCCCGCAAACCACATTGTTAATATCTTCTGTCTGTATATACGATTATATATCCTGTGTGTATTTATGTAACATGTGCTTTGCAAATAAAATTATCACTATCACTATCATTATCACTGACATGTCTATCAATTGATAGGACTCAACATATGCATAGGCCCCAAAAATATTCTGGGAAGTGGAAGGAAGTGAAAGAGCCGCTATAGTGCAATACACATCTGGCGATACGACTATTCCTAACGATATTTGTGTTGGTTCATGGGCTTGTGGATGACCTCTTCAGACCCCCAACTTCGGGAGGAGGAAGTGTGGTGAAAGAAAATAACAGATAAACGAGGCCTTTAATGTCAAGTTTTCTGTTGACACTATTGATTGCAAACTGTCGACCCGGTGAGGACACCCGCCAATCCTTGTGCTTAACCCCGTCAAAATGTGCATTTTGCTGCCAAATGGATGTTATGCAGATGTTGTAAGAATTTCATTGAATTAATTGAAATCTGACAGTGTAAAACAAGTGTTGCATATGTCACCAGCACCAGTTCACTGTATCAATTTAACTACTAGTATACGTGGTTCCCATCTTGAGTGAACACTATTTGTTATTATATGATGTGAAATTAGATCAAAATTTCATGCTGTCTATGACCCAATATATCCGAATTATGGTAGAGGTTGAACTCTCATCAAACGCACAAGATCACCCTTCAGTCGAGTTCACTGAACAGCGCGTGGATTGGTGATTGCCACTAATCGCAAATGAAGCATTTGTCTCCAGTGTAGTATTTACATAACCTCTATACTCATTAACCTAATAAACCGAATCCGGTATCGCATCCAGTACATGTATCAGTGGATGTTGATTCACGTAGCATTTACAACGAGCACAAAATACATTTGCACACACAATTGAAATCTATTTTCTGCTAAAATTCACAATCTGTTTTGACTTTAAAATTTAAAAACTTAAAATAATACTCATTTTATATGTAAAAATTTACATGCTTCATGATATGTCGGAATATTTGTTATTTGCAATCATCAATATATGGATTTTGTGATACCTCTACAGTATATTGACTCTTTCGAAGTACATTTGTATTATCATCACCATACGTATTTTCTGGATATTATACTTGCCATACACGTATATGTGTTCTGCTGTTTGCAAACTTAGATCTACACCAATATTTACAGAGAGTGAATACTCTCTGTTGGCCCTTATTGATTTAATGAGCAGCGTGTCCAATGAAATAACATATTGATTTAATGAGCAGCGTGTCAAATGAAATAATATGAATGTGATAAACAAATATTAATATAATCTTGGTATTTGCAGTCGTATAGCCATATTTTACTAATCTAGAATACAAACCAATGACGTCAAATGCACTGTGAAGAAACAGTCGAAATAGCATAATACCGTCATATCAGCTTAGATAACAGAAACAACATTTTCACACAAATTTGAAAACTAAATATTCACTCTCACAGCTGAAAGCATGATAATACCTGAAAAGCATGGTAACTTTGACATTTTTCTGTCATGCTACAGATTTGCATACATAATAACATGGTGACTAGGATTGCGCTGGTTTGCATTCATTATTTCAGATAAATTACCTTGAATGCGACATTTCGTGATGTTTACAGTTTACAGGTAATTGAGTTCTGGGAGATTTTTCCATAGTTTATTACACTACCGCTTGTACTAGCTGCGTCTGAGGGAAACATCAACTATTTAATTAAATTCATTCCAGTTCATGGCAGCATTCCACGAGTTACTCCCCATTGATTAAAATTTGCTTTTAACACACGTACAAAATACTCAGTTTATAAGTCTGTGGGCGTGGATGATTTAAATCACAACGATGTATACTGACTACAGGAGGTAATCGTTATCAAAGTAATTCTGCTCAATCAATCAATTTAGTCCAATTTGTCTGAATCATATCTTCATGATAGTTGGGTGCTCACTGTGAAGGTGATTTGACGCCGATAGAAAACTGACTAGTGGGTGGACATGGGTTCCGTTGATAATGGACGCTTAAATTGGAAAATCATCCTGCTAATTTTGATAAAATGCACGCCTCTTGCAAATTGTTTGTCACTGCTTGGTGGCATGCATTGTATACAAAACGCTATGTTGAGTTCATTTCTGTAATTGATTTGTTATTTAAAGATCAAAGCAGGATCTGGCCTTGCTAATGTATTATGATGTTTCCATCATTAACGCATTTGTGTGTAGATTCAATGTGACTTCTCGGTTTACCGGTTTCACGCTGAAAGAACATCAATATGTTCAATGCAAGCGATTATACACAGTCTGCTAAGTAGGAAGTATACGTCAAATGCATAAATATTTGGCCTGAGTAACCTCGTCTCGTTATCAGGAGACAAAATCTTCCTCACCCCATCTCCTCACAATGCCTTGGTATGAATAAATAATATATGGTTTATCTCTGTGACAAACGTCTTTCTACACGTGTATGTTTGCTGCTAATGGGGTCACTGCAGATGCCATGTGCTTTTGGGGCTCTAAAACAGTCAATTATGCCCAAGGAGTAAAAAAACGTCCTGTCCATTGTCTGCATTATGCAAAAACAAACATGACAAAAATTTAATGTAACATTATTACGTTTTTGTATGTATTTGGCACAGTAGACTGTTTCTATGGTTTACCTATACCTGAATTACATGGTGGCGATCCTGGTGGCAAAAAGGAACCTCATTGGTTAATACGGTTACTCATAGATACATCTCTTTATCTAGAACATGTGTACACACGCAGTATACCATTTTCCAAGCAAATTTAACAATATTAGTTTTCCCTATATAAGTTCATAATAGAAAGTTCTGCATAAAATTCTGCATATCATTATATCCAACTGAGTAACAGTTATCTACTGATTATGGCGTTCATGTCAAAATTATGTACCGAGCCACGAATGTAATGAGATTAACTGGCTCTATCTAATATATACTGGTTCTAGTGTTCCGCAGATGTCCATAATAAAGATATCGTCCAGCTGGGAGGTTGATAATAAACCGGCTGCGCAATTCATGTGATCGTGAAACACTGACGAAACATTAGAGTCAGCAGCTAAAACTAAGTTATTAATCTGATAATAACTAGCTAACCTATGATGATTCTGAAGGAGTTCTCATACGTGGACATAGGGCTGAAAAGACATGTTCCGTCATGGTTTGATTTCGGTCACAAACATACATATTTTGTTTATTGTGAGAGGAACTCTATTCAGAACTCCAATTAGTCAGGTAAAACAAAAAGTGTATGTTTGTTTGTCACCAGTATCACACCATGACAGTACCTGACTTACCAGCACTATTCACTCATATCTACGTTGTACATGTATCTTCGTGGTGTTCAAGCCATTAGTAACATTCGATCCCATGCATTGAGCTATTTATGTCCGACAATCCTCCCGTGAATCGAAAGGCGCCCTTGGTGTTGTGTTTCGGAGCTTGTCCCACAGTAACCCCGAACACACCCGACCTGGATAATGTCCCCTGATCATTGCCAATCGTGCATATTTTCAGAAAAGGGGCACTGAGTGAGGTCAGAATACAGGACACCGAGAGCAGCAGAAGTTTTGGCAGACGTGGTCATGTTGTGCAACCGGTCTATATTGCTATTTAATGGCATACAACAATATGGATGTTGTATATAAACGTGTTTTTTTTTTCAAAACGTACTCTATCAATATATAATGAAAATTGATCATTCCTTTGCCTACACGAGTAACTGGAGTAGGCACATTGGCAGTACATTTTTAAATGAGAACAATCGAGAGGAAAAGTGTAACTAACATCACTGCGAAAAAACATGTGAAGCTATTAGGTGTCAATATTGATAACTGTTTGTCCTTTTCTGATCATGTCCAATACTTATGTACTAAGGCTGGGTATAAACCAAGTGTTCTTGCTCGATTTTTTCAAAAACACTGAATGTAGACACCAGATTGCTGGTATTGAACTTTTTAATGTATCACAATTCAACTATTGTTCAGTTATCTGGCACTATTGTAAACGATCTGATATGATGAAGGTTGAGATACAGTGTAAAGCTAAAAGATATATACACAAAGATTTTAAGGCTACTTAAAAGGACCTCCGAGCTAAAAACGGAAAGGTCTTTGTTGTATGTTACCGGGAACCCCCGTAAATAAGCCCCGGGCGTATTCACGGAAGATCGCCCTCAGAAAATCATAAAATTGAAATCGAAAATACGCCAGGGGGGCTTATTTTGGGAATAAACTTTTGAATATATACAGTAAATCTATTTGGCCGCGCTGTCGAATACTACCGATTATTTCGTCAATAGTAGCACTATGCACTTACATGTGTTACATTCTTCACATCATGGAAAATATTACTATTGTCGATATAGCCTTGGTAGAAAAGAAAATTGCGAAATTTGTTTCTCAGAAAATATGATACCTATATCGAAGAGAGAATATTATAGCAGCTGAATATTATATGTAGGTATGAAACGATGTCAAACTCATATATTATATATAGGCCTCGGTAAAAGGGTTAACTTACATTATTTGTGTGTATTGGTACACATTATATGCAGACGCCGTACATTTTAATACCGTAGGCCTGATCACGAGGTTCATGATTATACAAAAAAAACATAGATACGCGCGCACCTAGAACGGTAACTGTTATTAACGTTTTCTGTTTTACCATGGAACGAAAACATGCAAAAAATTCGCCCCGGGCGTGTTTTCGGAAAGCTCTTCCGTTAATACGCCCATGAGCCAATTATCGGGAGGGCTTATTTAGGGGGGTTCCCGGTACAGTGTGACACATCAATGTGTTTTAAGTAAAAGACCGTCAATTGCAATGTTGGTTGTCTGATACACCACAATATGACAGCGATTACGGATGTTCGATAGAGTTTGGCATACCACATTGCTTCCTTCCCAGTAACCCACGCGATGAGTGACTTCCTCACAGCCCGGTCCAGTTTGTAAACTTGTGGATATTGCTGTTGAACAACGTCTGTTGTCATGTATTGTGATACTAAAAGATGATATAGTCCTTCTACGAAGGATATAGGATAATATACTTGTCATACATGTATACTGCTGTCGGAAAACATACAGTAAGCACCAAACGTTTAGGTTCAAAATGTAAGAGACATCTGGACTCTTAAGTGGTCAGCTTAAAGTCCAGATATTAACTCCAATTGAATTCTATGTAACACTTGTTTGGATGGTGTTACAGAGGCCTTCAAACAATGATGAACAAATATCATCTTGGTTTTATGGTCTTATAACCCATTTCACAAATTTGATAATACATGACAATGGCATATATAATACTACTACGAGGAAAAGCGAATAACACCGTCACACTTTTATTTTGCACTCGCAAAACAATCATATTATTATCAATTTTGAGGAATTAAATTAACATTTACACGTTTTGGCCGTCGCGATTCCTGAAAAACATGGAAACGCAGACTTTGTTCTAAATTGTGCACAGCTACAAATTTCCATCCGCGATGCACCGGTTTCGAGTCATTAGCTCAAATACACTTGATCGTATTACTTTATTTGAACTACATGTTTATTGCTATCAAAACAAGTAGAAAGTTTTGTTTCTCATGTGGTTTAACATATCGCCGCCTGTATTATCTTCGGTTTATGAGTACATCAGCAAGATAATTGAAGTTCATTCCAGTTCATGTCAATATTCAACGAGTTTACTCATCATAAATCCTAATTCAGTTTCAAGACGTGTACGACACAGCACTCGGTATAAAAGCACGCCAATGTAAAGCGTAAATTACAACGATGCATACTGACTACAGGAACAATTGCACTGTAATTGTCATTGAAGTATTTCTGCTAAATCATTCAAGTTAGTTCAAATTGTCTGAAACATGTCTTCATGATCGATGATAGTTCTTTCTGAGAAGAATTGCCGTCGAGTATTTGAACATGGGTTTTGTAGATAGGGAACAGTAAGTGACTTACATCGTCCTGGAGATATTGATGTGGTTGATGTTAACTGTGTGCTTCCTGAAAATTGTTTTGGTGTTCAGTCCCGAAATCAATTTGTTACTTTCAATTAAAGGAGATCAAAGCAGGATGTGCTTCCGGTAATGTGTGATTATGTTTCTGATTCTGACATACATTTATTGTTTAACGTACTGATTCATCAATGTGTTCGATGCGAGCAACTATGTACAGTAATTTAGTTGTTAAGAAACTCTTTGCCAAGATATTTGGACTTGGTTATCAAGAGATTTGACCTTGTTGACCTAGTCCCGTTATCAAGAGATTTGGACCTGGTGACCTGGTCCGTTTTATTAAGATATTTTGGCCTTGGTGACCTGGTACCGTTATCAAGAGATTTGGCCTTGGTCACTAGTCCCGTTATCAAGGGATTTGACCTTGGGGACCTGGTCCCGTTACGAAGAGATTTGGCCTTGGTCACTAGTCCCGTTATCAAGGGGTTGGACCGGTCGACCTGGTCTCATTATCAAGTGATTTGGCCTTGGTCACTAGTCCCTTTATCGACAGATTTGACCTGAATCCGTTATCAAGAGACTTGGACCTGGTGACCTGGTCTGTTTTATTGAGAGATTTTAGCCTTGGTCACCTGGTCGCGTTCTCAAGAGACAATATCTGATTTCTTCATCATATTTGCCTTGATATAAATCAATAATAGATGATTCATATTTGTGACCCACGTCATTCTATACGTGAGTGTTTGACGCTAATTTGTTACTACAGTTACAGATAGTCAATACTCTTCATCTAGAACATGTGTACATATTGATATACCTTGTTTCAAGCAAACTTAGTGATATTACTCATCAGTTTTATCGAAACAAGTCCGTAATTGAATACCTCTCTGCATAGCAGTATATGATATCCAATAGACGTACGATGAATATGAGGGAGTTCTCAAGCATGGACATTTACTCGCATCTACACTGTATCTACACGGCTTTCAAGTCATTAGTAAAATTCGATCCAGTCCATTGAGCTATGTGTCTAACGATCCTCCCGTGATCTGAAAGGCGCCCTTGGCGCCTTCGGAGCTTGTCCCACAGTAACCCTGGTGTTTTTTGTCATCTAAAGAATATGGAGTGTGTACACAGTACTGTGACATTGATTCTTTTTCAACGGCAGATCATACACTAATAAAACCAGCAAAATAACTACGTTCTGATGTCGCTTTAAGACATTTAATACCTCAAATAACTGACGCGGTGATTCCTATGTGATTTCCTATATAAACTGCACTGTTCTAGCCCATAAGCCACGTAAATTCACACAAAACCTTGTATCTCCAAATGCCCCCAACTACTGCATCTTTTAAGCGTTTCAATCGACTTGTTGCAATCACGAGCCATGAACAACATTGACGTCGACGCCTGTACTTTATTATCCACGTCAGGTCCCAGGAATGCACTACCCAGGCTACCTCATTACATGCCCCAGGTCCCTCGTCCTTCGGGAGACGAAGCCACATAATCCCTGATCCCAGAGTACTGGACACATATGGCCGGGTGTATTAGCAGTCGTGTCAAACGGATACAACTCGTTTGCCTTAAAGTACTAATATAGTGCAAATATGATGTGAACTGATATGAAAGATCTCATTGACCTGAGCAAAATGGTATTCATGGCATGTAAATATCACAATCCGGTCAACAGTTACAGCACTTTAAAGACAGAATTTGGCAAATTTGTTTTTTCCAAACAATTTAGCTAATTAGTATGTAAATGAGATATTCATGAAGTCATCGGGGTAACCTGCTCTAATTAGGTAATTTGATATGTATTTTTCATTCATTTAACGTTATGATTATTCATCAGACTTATTCCAAACAGATTTCAATATGAATAATCAGTGTTTTCATTTTTTCTGTTGTTGTCAAGGTAACCAATGTCCTGGTATGGTCCATAGCAACCATGGTTGCTAGGGCAAGAAGCAACAGGGTGTGCACAAATAAAAATGGTGCCAACTTGAGCTCTATATTAAATTAATTCATAATTAATCAACAGAAAGTCTGTGGATAGATTGACTTGGCATTTAACGGCCTTGGCAACCATGGGTAACAAGGCTATTGGGTACGACTGGTAAAAATAGCAACAGTACAGTTTGTGTGGATATTGACTATGTATGGTACGTATTAATATGCACTAGTTAGGTCGTCAGTACCTTCAATAAGAATCATTATATCAAGGCTTGAAATATTCTGATTAAAATTTGTTCCCCTCATATTCTCATTAGCATCTAATTTACATATTATTGAGTACAGTTGGGTCCTTTAGTCTTAGACCACCCTGACAATATCACCTTTTCTAAAACCTATCATTAAAATCTAATTTATTTCATCTAAGTCATAGATTATTTGTTCTTTCATTCACTCTCATATATGTAAACACAATAAAAATCAGATATTCAGAAAGTTTGATTGTGCAACATGAGAATATTTGATTAAATGTTTGGGTAAAAGTACTAAATTTGAATGTTTTTAAATTTACTTAGGAAAAATGATGGAACGCGAATAATAACATGATTGGGGTGCAATGAGGTTAATGATGTGTGTTGGTCAATATCAGTTCATTGCAACCTCTTATCTTAATGTGTTTCACAAATTTAAGACAAGTTGGTGACATATAATAAAAATGTTACATTTCCGTATTTATTTAAGTTTGTTGGGAGAAATTGTTGTTGATTTTACCAAAGTAAACCTTCTGGTATCAATTTGAGATACATGTTTATGAATATGAACAGAGGATTCAGCTTCAGAGTCCGTATGTAATAAACACAGTCTTCTAGTGTACGCTAGTTATGATGACACATTCAAGGTGGTCTAAGACTTTTGGACCCCACTGTACATCTCGAGATAGTCGGAAATATATAGGAAATATGCACAGTTCGACAATAGATACTCAGAAAATTGCCGTTAATCGTGCATGAAAACAGTGGATAGAGAATGATCGGCCTGTCTACATTGCCGGTTGCCACAGTATTTAGACAAGTACCAATGACGTCATGAGACTGTGTGTAGAACTCGCCCGCAAGGCGCCGCTTTGAAGAATAATTTGAAATAAACTGGCCCGAATTTGAATCTTGATTTGGCAACTCAATTTAGGCATGTACTACACATTTTCAAACCCAAATTTGTACAATTTCTCATTCTATGAACAATATGAAGCTACCGCAGAATGAATAATTTTTTTCAATTCTAAAAGTGATCATAGCTTTGAAACTTTTCAAGTGGCTTCTGTAATGTGTAGTGTCGGAATGGCAGTTTCAAATGGCTGTACCTTTTGAACGGATAGTGATATTGATATACCGTTAAGATCATTTTGCTAAAATCAATGAGTGCTTTCATATAACTCTTTAATTGTTGGGTCGATGAGAAACAGCTAAGAACATCATATTTGTGGAAAATCGAAACATCAACGGAATACTGATCGCAGAACACATTGAAGGTACAGTTGCAGAGTGAGAAGTATGCATGTATCAAACTATTATCACCGACAAAACTATATTTTGATGATGACAATAGCAAACGTAAAATCAGGGGCAAACAATGTGTGAATTTTGTGAAATGTAGTTGTTTTTACTGTACACACGATGTAATCAGTATACAACTGTCCAACATAATTTAGAAATCCGAAACAAACAAAAATAGGCAGTATGGACTCCATTGTACACTTCTTATTATGTGACTTCATACCTGGACAATAGTGTGCAAAAACGCTTACTGCATGGTATTGAGTAGTTGTAATATGTTCTCTATTACCTATTGCATGCGCTGATCTGTGAAAAATCTCTGAAAAATCGTTTTGTATAAAACGAGAAGCCTAAGCCATTAGTAGCATTCGATCCCACCCATTCAGCTATGTATATCCGACAATCATCCCGTGAATTGAAAGGCGCCTTTGGTGTCGGGATTTCGGAGCTTGTCCCACAGTAACCCCGGACACACCCGACCCTGATAATGTCCCTACTTTGGTCACTAACATTTTGGTCACTAATCCAGATAACTCAAAAAAATAGACCCATATTCTGATATATACTCATGTGTGATCTGTCAAGCGCTACAAAACCACCTTTGAAATGAACGAATATGTTCCAAAAGTTTTGATCATCCCTCATGAATCATGCAGATTATAATGGTGTCAGACAGTGAGTAAACATAATTGGCTATGAATAAATTGCAACTCATATTTACCAGTGCACGCGGTGTGGGTATTAACCAACAACCACGTGTTGTATTTACCAATATATGGCAATATGTAGTTATTTCTTACTCAACCACCACAATTAATATATATTCGTCAAAATATGTTGATTTGTTCACTCTAAAATTTAGTAAAGGGAACGTTGGTATATATTTACTTCTTTTATACATGATAAGACATACAAACATCTTCCTATAATAAAAACTACGTGCAATTTGTGATTATGCAATTTTCTACTATGCACTAAGATTTAGTATTTACAGGGAACAAAATCATTATTAGACCAGTTCCAAAGTATCCGGTTGGTCACGAGTAGGCCCTACCACTAACTGAGTCGACATGTGAACTACTTCTCTAGCTTCATATATGTTCACTGATTTAACAGTCGACAATTTGAGATATTCTTGTACTTCCCAGAATCTTCATCGATTTCAAATTTGGATCTAGGATATGTTTCATTTCACTGTCTCAAACTCCAATAGTATTTGTCACTCTGTGACTTCTGCACCTCGACACGAGTTCACATTGTTCATGTACCAATGTACGTTATGACTCATTTTATGCATCCCACCTATAAGAGATATAACGCGGAATCCACTGGAAGTACACATTTAACACTAACTCGCTGTGATCCACTATGTGCGTGAACAAACATTTCCAATATTTGATGGGTTTCTGATGTGAGTTTTTAATGTGTGTTCATATAAATATCATATTTTTTATATATGGTCGAATCTAATGAATGAATCCCCACTTTTGATCAAAATTTCATAACCCAAAACGTAATAGTACGTCAATAGAGATCCTTCGTTTGCAAATTTTGCAAATTATATCACATAGTCGGAACATTGTGATAATCATATAAATACACCAACAAATCATATGAAAATATCTGCAGGCACATCGCTCGTGAGCCTGTTCGCCCTGTGACACTGTAAGAATTCCTTGTCGCGATTTAGTACTAGGAGACAGAGGAGAGGGGGCGGAATGAGGTCGTTACGGCGCAGGTGATGTGTGTGGGAAGTGACTTCGTCCTGAAGTAAAATGGCTCGTAAAAAGTTATCATCAAGTTCTCATCAATGTCCGCCTCGTGTGACCCAGAGTGAAAGGGTAGGTTGAGATAAATTGGACCAAGGACATCCCCTATACGATACACCTGTAATCATCAAGTTATCATCAATGTCCGCCTCGTATGACCCAGAGTGAAAGGGCAGGTTGAGATAAATTAGACCAAGGACATCCCCTATACGATACACCTGTAATCAGCTAAAAACAAGACTGACGGTGCTAAAAAGCATGTATGGGGAAAAACGTCTTTCTCAATATTACACTGTGATTCGAAACTCGAGATACTGTATTAGACAATGGCTGGGCATCGTTTTATTAGAGATATGTTAACATGGAATATCATGTTGCACATTTTAAAATTGAAAATGTGTGTGATCCCGTATGTCACTTATTGAAATGTTGCTTTTCAAAATGGAAATAATGTAAGTACTAGTTTGTAAGAAGATACAAAATACAGTAGCAGTGGACAAGCCCACTGTACGCATTTTAGATTCTTCAATAATATAAGTTTCTGTTGACCAATGAAGATGGCAGTCAAATCTAGATGCACAACCGCACATACAGAAAACCAAATACCATATTTCATATATAAAAAAAACATTATAAATGTTAATTACGTTATGTTAATCAATCAAGTTATTCGATCACTTAATCAAAATGAGACCAATGTCTATAGTGCAATGCACATCTGACGATACAACTGTCCCTAACGATGTGTGTGTTGGTTCATGGGCTTGTGGATGACCTCTTCAGACCACCCAACTTCGGGAGGGGGAAGTGGGGTGAAAGAAAATAATGTCAAGTTTTTTATTGACACTATTGATTGCACACTGTCGACCTGGTGAGGACACCCGCCGACCCTTGTGCTTTACCCCCGTCACAATGTGCATTCTGCTGCCAATTGGATGTTATGCAGATGTTGTAAGAATTTCATTGAATTAATTGAATTCTGACATGGTAAAACAAGTGTCGCATATGTCACCAGCACCAGTTCACTGTATCGATTTAACAACTAGTATACGTGGTTCACATCTTGAGCGAACACTATTTGTTATTATATGATGTGAAATTAGATCAAAATTTCATGCTGTCTATGACCCAATATATCCGAATTATGGTAGAGGTTGAACCCTCATCAAACCCACAAGATCACCCTTCAGTCGAGTTCACTGAACAGCGCGTGGCATGGTAAATGCCACTGATCGAAATCGAAGCATTTGTCTCCAGTGTAGTATTTACATAACCTCTATATTATTAACCTAATAAACCGAGTCCGGTATCGCATCCAGTACATGTGTCAGTGGATGTTGATTCACGTAGCATTTACAACGAGCACAAAATACACTTGCACACACAATTGAAATCTATTTTCTGCTAAAATTCACAATCTGTTTTGACTTTAAAATTCAAAAACTTAAAATAATACTCATTCTGGTGGTATAATCAATATAACTTAACCTGAGATACCCCCCCCCCCTCCCCCCCCCCCTTCCCCAGATGGTGTGAAGATTTTCATGCAGTCACCTGGAAGTAAGTAGTTTCAGGATATTGCCCTCAATGGTAATAATAACCAATATATATGTAAATATCCACATGCTTCATATGTCGGTATATTTGTTATTTGCAATCATCAATATTATGGATTTTTTGATACCTCTACAGTATATTGACTCTTTCAAGTACATTGTGATCTGCTGTTTGCAAACTTAGATGTACAACTACAGTATTTAAACTATCTATGAGCAGCGTGTCAAATGAAAAAAACATGAATGTGATGAACAAATATTAATATCATCTTGGTATTTGCAATCGTCACATAGCCACATTTCACTAATCTAGTATACAAGCCAATGACGTCAAATGCACTATGAAGAAAGAGTTGAAGTAACATAATACCGCCATATCAGCTCGGATAAAAGAAACATTATCACACAAATTTGAAAACTAAATATTCACTTTCGCAGCTGAAAGCATGGTAATACCTGAAAAGCATGGTATTGATAAACTTTCTTCTGCCATGCTACATAGACGTGGAATCAATACCCAGTATCAAGTATTCCGAGCAAACAAAACAGGGTCCGTTATCCAATCTCATAGTCCGGGGACAGAAAGTCATATCAGGCATACGAAGTGAGAGAAAACAAAAATGACAGGGAAACTCATGAACCCCCGTAAATGGCCATCAGGAGGTGAAATCAGGTGTTCCGGAAAGAGTGAGCATTTCCTGCCCCACTAGTGGCACCCGTCATGAATTCCCCAAAATTCCGAGCGAGCAAAACAGAATCCGTTATCCAATCTCATAGTCTGGGGACAGAAAGTCATATCAGGCATACGAAGTGAGCAAACAAAACAGAGTCCGTCATCCAATCTCACAGTCCGGGGACAGAAAGTCACATCAGGCACACGAAGCGAGAGAAAACAAAAACGACAGGGAAACTCATGAACCCCCCAAAATGGCCATCAGGAGGTGAAATAAGGTGTTCCGGAAAGAGTGAGCATTTCCTGCCCCACTAGTGGCACCCGTCATGAATTCCCCAAAATTAACATGAAAATAGATCTAGTTGCATGGCAGACATGGATTTGCTGTATTTATCAACCAGATCATGATGACGTCCATAGAATTTCTTAAACGCAGCGATAAGTCTTGGTAAAACATATCCTTGTCGTAGCAGTTTAGAGACTAGCTGGGCACTTCGATAGACAAAGTCCTCATATTTGCAACTAGCTCAGGAATAGCGTATAAGTTGAGAAACAAACACACCATATGCCGGTGACATAGGAATGTTGCTGCTTAGAAAAGGGAAATTGACTATGGAAAAATTGAAATCATCACGTTTGTCATATAATCTAGTTGACAGGTTAGAATCATTATCAATCTCCAACCTCAGGTCTAGATAGTTGGAAAAATTAGCGGATTCTGTAGTATCCTTAATTTCAAGTTCCTTAGGATATATGATATCCAAATAATCACCAAACTTGGGATTATTTAGCGACAATACATCATCTATGTATCGGAAAGTGAAATTAAAATTACATGTTAGTTTCTTAGAACCTCCTCTTTGTAAATGTTGGATAAAATTTGATTCATATGAGTATAAAAACAGGTCTGCCAATAATGGTGCACAGTTTGTACCCATGGGAATACCAATAGTTTGTTGAAATATTCGACCACCAAATTCCACAAAAATATTATCAATCAGAAAATTAACCATATTTACCACATCTATTTCAGTATATTTGTATGGGGCATCAGAGTCGCCTTAAAAAAATAAGCGGTATTATATTTAACTACAATATAGTGGTACCGACGTTGTCCCTTTTTAGAGAAAAATGAATTATTGATTAGTTTTTTAAGCTGAGATTTCAGTTCAGAATGAGGTATAGTTGTGTACAAAGTGGAGAAATCAAATGTTTTGATAGACGTTACTTTTGAAAGTGTGTGCGCATGTAGATATTCCAATAAAGATTTGGAATTTTTTAATATCCACATTTGGTTTATACCACTTCTAGAATAGATGGTTTCAGAGTACTTTTGGAGACCCTGTTTAATTTTAGACAATATAGTAGTTAATATTTTAGAAAGGGCTTTGGTAGAACATGATGCTGAACCTGAAATATATCTTTGTTTGTGTGGATTTTTGTGCAACTTTGAAATCCAATATAAGTTCGGTAGATTAGAATCTTTACATGAGGTAGTAATACCAAACGAATATTTGCGAACGTAATAACATGGTGAGTAGGATTGAGCTGGTTTTGATTCATTATTTCAGATAAATTAACTTGAACACGCCATTTCGTGATGTTTAGTGTTTATGGGTTATTGGGTTCTGGGAGATTTCCCGATGGTTTATTACACTACCACTTGTACTAGCTGCGTCTGAGGGAAACATCAACAATTTAATTAAGTTCATTCCAGTTCATGGCAGCATTCCATGAGTTACTCCCCATTGATTAAGATTTGCTTTCAATACACGTACACAATACTCAGTATATAAGTCTGTGGACGTAGATGATCAAATTACAACGATGTATACAGACTACAGGAAGTGATTGCTATCAAAGTAATTCTGCTCAGTCAATCAATTTAGTCAAATTTGTCTGAATCATGTCTTCATGATAGTTGATTGCTCGATCGCTATGAAGGTAATTTGACGCCGATAGAAAACTGACTAGTATGTGGACAGGGGTTCCGTAGATAATGGGCGCTTAAATTGGAAAATCATCCTGCTAATTCAGATAAAATGCATGCTTTTTGCAAATTGTGTGTCACTGCTTGGTGGCATGCATTGTATACAAAATGCCGTGTTGAGTTCATTCTGTATTTGATTCTGTATTCTGTATTTGCTATTTTTAAAGATCAAAACAGGATCTGGCCTTGCTAATGTATTATGATGTTTCCATCAATACCGCATTTGTGTGTAGATTCAATGTGACTTCTCGGTTTACCGGTTTCACGCTGAAAGCCTACGGGCGTACATCAATGTTTTAACGTACTAATTCATCAATGTGTTCAATGCAAGCGATTATACACAGTCTGCTAAGTAGGAAGTATACGCCAAAAGCATAAAGATTTGGCCTGAGTAACCTCGTCTCGTTATCAGGAAACAAAATCTTCCCCACCCCCATTTCCTCACTATGCCTTGGTATGAATAAATAATACATGGTTTATCTCCGTGACAAACGTCTTTCTACACGTGCATGTTTGCTGCTAATTGGTTAATACGGTTACTCATAGATACATTTCTTTATCTGGAACATGTGTACATACGTGATATACCATATCCAAGCAAATTTAACAATATTAGTTTTCCCTATGTGCAGCAACAACTACTTATCTAGTCATTGGCAATCTCTTTTGTATTCGACATAGATGTCATTTCCATACTATTTATGTTATGCGTTTTTATTATGTACTGTCCTTTTTATATGGGTGCTTATACCTGAAAAAAACATTTTTTTTATTATATAAGTTCATATTAGAAAGTGTAACTGAAATTCTGCATATCATTGTATCCAATTGAGTAACAGTTATCCACTGATTATGGCGTTCATGTCAAAATTATGTACCGAGCTACGAATGTACTGAGATCAACTGGCTCTATCTAATATATACTGGTTCTATTGTTCCGCAGATGTCCATAATAAAGTTATGGTCTTATTTTGGTGACAAACATACATATTTTGTTTATTGTGAGAGCAACTCTATTTATAACTCCAATTAGTCAGGTAAAACAAAAAGTATATTTTTGTTTTCACCAGTATCGCACCATGACAGCACGTGACTTCCTAGCACTATTCACTTACATCTGCGTTGTACATGTATCTTCGTAGTGTTCAAGCCATTAGTAACATTCGATCCCATGCATTGAGCTATTTGTGTCCGACAATCCTCCCGTGAATTGAAAGACGCCCTTGGTGTTGTGTTTCGGAGCTTGTCCCACAGTAACCCCGGACACACCCGACCTGGATAATGTCCCCTGATCATTGCCAATCGTGCATATTTTCAGAAAGGGGGCACTGACTGAGGTCAGAATACAGGACACCGAGAGCAGCAGAAGTTTTGGCAGACGTGGTCATGTTGTGCAACCGGTCTATATTGCTATTTGACGGCATACAACAATATGGATGTTGTATATAAACGTGTTTTTTTTTAAAACGTACTCTATCAATATATAATGAAAATTGATCATTCCTTTGCCTACACGAGTAGCTGGAGTAGGCACATTGGCAGTACATTTTTAAATGAGAACAATTGAGAGCAAAAGTGTAACTAACATCACTGCGAAAAAATATGTGAAGCTATTAGGTGTCAATATTGATAATTGTTTGTCCTTTTCTGATCATGTCCAATACTTATGTACTAAGGCTGGTATAACCTAAGTGTTCTTGTTCGTTTTTCGAAAACACTGAATGCAGACACCAAATTGATGGTATTGAAAATTTTTATTGCATCACAATTCAACTATTGTCTAGTTATCTGGCACTATTGTAAACGATCTTATATGATGAAGGTTGAGAAAACATAGTGTATTATAAGTATTAGACCGTCAATTGCAATGTTGGCCGTCTGATGCACGGTATAACGACAGCAATTACGGACGTTCGATACAGTTTATCGTACCACATCGCTTCCTTTCCAGTTACACACGCGATTAGTGTGGCGATCTCTCAGCCCGACCCAGTTCGTAAACTTGTAGATATTGCTGTTGAACAACGTCTGTTGTCATGTATTATGATATTAAAAGGTGATATAGTCCTTCTACAAAGGATATAGGATGATAAACTTGTCATACATGTATACTGCTGTCGGAAAACATACATTAAGCACCAAAAGTTTAGGTTCAAAATGTAAGAGACATCTGGACTCTTAAGTGGTCAGCTTAAAGTCCAGATATTAACTCCAATTGAATTCTATGTAACACTTGTTTGGATGGTGTTACAGAGGCCTTCAGACACACTGGCAGCTCTTGATGAACAATGATGAACAAATATCATCTTGGTTTTATGCTCTTATAACCCATTTCACAAATTTGATAATACATGACAATGTCATATATAATACTACTACGAAGAAAGGCGAATAACACCGTCACACTTTTATTTTGCACTCGCAATACAATCATATTATTTTTATTATCAATTTTGAGGAATGAAATGAACATTTAAACGTTTTGGCAGTCGCGATTCCTGAAAAACATGGAAACGCAGACTGTGTTGTTCTAAATTGTGCACTGCTACAAATTTCCATCCGCGATAACATAAAGATTGGAATTGCAGGTTTCGAGTCATTAGCTCAAATACACTTGATCGTATTACTTTAGTTGAACTGCATGTTTATTGCTATCAAAACAAGTAGAAAGTTATGTTTCTCATGTGGTTTAACATACCGCCACCTGTACTATCTTCGGTTTATGAGTACATCAGCAAGATAATTGAAGTTCATTCCAGTTCATGTCAACATTCAACGAGATTACTCATCATAAATCCTAATTAGGTTTCAAAACGTGTACGACACAGCACTCGGTATAAAAGCACGCCAATGTCAAGCATAAAATCACAACGATGCATACTGACTACAGGAACAATTGCACTGTAATTGTCATCGAAGTATTTCTGCTAAATCATTCAAAATAGTTCAAATTGTCTGAAACATGTCTTCATGATCGATGACAGTTCTCTCTGAGAAGAATTGCTGTCGAGTATTTGAACATGGGTTTTGTAGATAGGGAACACTAAGTGACTTACATCGTCCTGGAGATATTGATGTGGTTGATGTTAACTGTGTGCTTCCTGAAAATTGTTTTGGTGTTCAGTCCCGAAATCAATTTGTTACTTTCAATTAAAGGAGATCAAAGCAGGATATGCTTCCGGTAATGTGTGATTATGTTTCTGATTCTGACATACATTTATTGTTTAACCTACTGATTCATCAATGTGTTCGATGCGAGCAACTATGTACAGTAATTTAGTTGTTAAGAAACTCTTTGCCAAGATATTTGGACTTGGTTATCAAGAGATTTGACCTTGTTGACCTAGTCCCGTTATCAAGAGATTTGGACCTGGTGACCTGGTCCGTTTTATTAAGATATTTTGGCCTTGGTGACCTGGTACCGTTATCAAGAGATTTGGCCTTGGTCACTAGTCCCGTTATCAAGGGATTTGACCTTGGGGACCTGGTCCCGTTACGAAGAGATTTGGCCTTGGTCACTAGTCCCGTTATCAAGGGGTTGGACCGGTCGACCTGGTCTCATTATCAAGTGATTTGGCCTTGGTCACTAGTCCCTTTATCGACAGATTTGACCTGAATCCGTTATCAAGAGACTTGGACCTGGTGACCTGGTCTGTTTTATTGAGAGATTTTAGCCTTGGTCACCTGGTCGCGTTCTCAAGAGACAATATCTGATTTCTTCATCATATTTGCCTTGATATAAATCAATAATAGATGATTCATATTTGTGACCCACGTCATTCTATACGTGCGTGTTTGACGCTAATTTGTCACTACAGTTACAGATAGTCAATACTCTTGATCTAGAACATGTGTACATATTGATATACCTTGTTTCAAGCAAACTTAGTGATATTACTCATCAGTTTTATCGAAACAAGTCCGTAATTGAATACCTCTCTGCATAGCAGTATATGATATCCAATAGACGTACGATGAATATGAGGGAGTTCTCAAGCATGGACATTTACTCGCATCTACACTGTATCTACACGGCTTTCAAGTCATTAGTAAAATTCGATCCAGTCCATTGAGCTATGTGTCTAACGATCCTCCCGTGATCTGAAAGGCGCCCTTGGCGCCTTCGGAGCTTGTCCCACAGTAACCCTGGTGTTTTTTGTCATCAAAAGAATATGGAGTGTGTACACAGTACTGTGACATTGATTCTTTTTCAACGGCAGATCATACACTAATAAAACCAGCAAAATAACTACGTTCTGATGTCGCTTTAAGACATTTAATACCTCAAATAACTGACGCGGTGATTCCTATGTGATTTCCTATATAAACTGCACTGTTCTAGCCCATAAGCCACGTAAATTCACACAAAACCTTGTATCTCCAAATGCCCCCAACTACTGCATCTTTTAAGCGTTTCAATCGACTTGTTGCAATCACGAGCCATGAACAACATTGACGTCGACGCCTGTACTTTATTATCCACGTCAGGTCCCAGGAATGCACTACCCAGGCTACCTCATTACATGCCCCAGGTCCCTCGTCCTTCGGGAGACGAAGCCACATAATCCCTGATCCCAGAGTACTGGACACATATGGCCGGGTGTATTAGCAGTCGTGTCAAACGGATACAACTCGTGTGCCTTAAAGTACTAATATAGTGCAAATATGATGTGAACTGATATGAAAGATCTCATTGACCTGAGCAAAATGGTATTCATGGCATGTAAATATCACAATCCGGTCAACAGTTACAGCACTTTAAAGACAGAATTTGGCAAATTTGTTTTTTCCAAACAATTTAGCTAATTAGTATGTAAATGAGATATTCATGAAGTCATCGGGGTAACCTGCTCTAATTAGGTACTTTGATATGTATTTTTCATTCATTTAACGTTATGATTATTCATCAGACTTATTCCAAACAGATTTCAATATGAATAATCAGTGTTTTCATTTTTTCTGTTGTTGTCAAGGTAACCAATGTCCTGGTATGGTCCATAGCAACCATGGTTGCTAGGGCAAGAAGCAACAGGGTGTGCACAAATAAAAATGGTGCCAACTTGAGCTCTATATTAAATTAATTCATAATTAATCAACAGAAAGTCTGTGGATAGATTGACTTGGCATTTAACGGCCTTGGCAACCATGGGTAACAAGGCTATTGGGTACGACTGGTAAAAATAGCAACAGTACAGTTTGTGTGGATATTGACTATGTATGGTACGTATTAATATGCACTAGTTAGGTCGTCAGTACCTTCAATAAGAATCATTATATCAAGGCTTGAAATATTCTGATTAAAATTTGTTCCCCTCATATTCTCATTAGCATCTAATTTACATATTATTGAGTACAGTTGGGTCCTTTAGTCTTAGACCACCCTGACAATATCACCTTTTCTAAAACCTATCATTAAAATCTAATTTATTTCATCTAAGTCATAGATTATTTGTTCTTTCATTCACTCTCATATATGTAAACACAATAAAAATCAGATATTCAGAAAGTTTGATTGTGCAACATGAGAATATTTGATTAAATGTTTGGGTAAAAGTACTAAATTTGAATGTTTTTAAATTTACTTAGGAAAAATGATGGAACGCGAATAATAACATGATTGGGGTGCAATGAGGTTAATGATGTGTGTTGGTCAATATCAGTTCATTGCAACCTCTTATCTTAATGTGTTTCACAAATTTAAGACAAGTTGGTGACATATAATAAAAATGTTACATTTCCGTATTTATTTAAGTTTGTTGGGAGAAATTGTTGTTGATTTTACCAAAGTAAACCTTCTGGTATCAATTTGAGATACATGTTTATGAATATGAACAGAGGATTCAGCTTCAGAGTCCGTATGTAATAAACACAGTCTTCTAGTGTATGCTAGTTATGATGACACATTCAAGGTGGTCTAAGACTTTTGGACCCCACTGTACATCTCGAGATAGTCGGAAATATATAGGAAATATGCACAGTTCGACAATAGATACTCAGAAAATTGCCGTTAATCGTGCATGAAAACAGTGGATAGAGAATGATCGGCCTGTCTACATTGCCGGTTGCCACAGTATTTAGACAAGTACCAATGACGTCATGAGACTGTGTGTAGAACTCGCCCGCAAGGCGCCGCTTCGAAGAATAATTTGAAATAAACTGGCCCGAATTTGAATCTTGATTTGGCAACTCAATTTAGGCATGTACTACACATTTTCAAACCCAAATTTGTACAATTTCTCATTCTATGAACAATATGAAGCTACCGCAGAATGAATAATTTTTTTCAATTCTAAAAGTGATCATAGCTTTGAAACTTTTCAAGTGGCTTCTGTAATGTGTAGTGTCGGAATGGCAGTTTCAAATGGCTGTACCTTTTGAACGGATAGTGATATTGATATACCGTTAAGATCATTTTGCTAAAATCAATGAGTGCTTTCATATAACTCTTTAATTGTTGGGTCGATGAGAAACAGCTAAGAACATCATATTTGTGGAAAATCGAAACATCAACGGAATACTGATCGCAGAACACATTGAAGGTATAGTTGCAGAGTGAGAAGTATGCATGTATCAAACTATTATCACCGACAAAACTATATTTTGATGATGACAATAGCAAACGTAAAATCAGGGGCAAACAATGTGTGAATTTTGTGAAATGTAGTTGTTTTTACTGTACACACGATGTAATCAGTATACAACTGTCCAACATAATTTAGAAATCCGAAACAAACAAAAATAGGCAGTATGGACTCCATTGTACACTTCTTATTATGTGACTTCATACCTGGACAATAGTGTGCAAAAACGCTTACTGCATGGTATTGAGTAGTTGTAATATGTTCTCTATTACCTATTGCATGCGCTGATCTGTGAAAAATCTCTGAAAAATCGTTTTGTATAAAACGAGAAGCCTAAGCCATTAGTAGCATTCGATCCCACCCATTCAGCTATGTATATCCGACAATCATCCCGTGAATTGAAAGGCGCCTTTGGTGTCGGGATTTCGGAGCTTGTCCCACAGTAACCCCGGACACACCCGACCCTGATAATGTCCCTACTTTGGTCACTAACATTTTGGTCACTAATCCAGATAACTCAAAAAAATAGACCCATATTCTGATATATACTCATGTGTGATCTGTCAAGCGCTACAAAACCACCTTTGAAATGAACGAATATGTTCCAAAAGTTTTGATCATCCCTCATGAATCATGCAGATTATAATGGTGTCAGACAGTGAGTAAACATAATTGGCTATGAATAAATTGCAACTCATATTTACCAGTGCACGCGGTGTGGGTATTAACCAACAACCACGTGTTGTATTTACCAATATATGGCAATATGTAGTTATTTCTTACTCAACCACCACAATTAATATATATTCGTCAAAATATGTTGATTTGTTCACTCTAAAATTTAGTAAAGGGAACGTTGGTATATATTTACTTCTTTTATACATGATAAGACATACAAACATCTTCCTATAATAAAAACTACGTGCAATTTGTGATTATGCAATTTTCTACTATGCACTAAGATTTAGTATTTACAGGGAACAAAATCATTATTAGACCAGTTCCAAAGTATCCGGTTGGTCACGAGTAGGCCCTACCACTAACTGAGTCGACATGTGAACTACTTCTCTAGCTTCATATATGTTCACTGATTTAACAGTCGACAATTTGAGATATTCTTGTACTTCCCAGAATCTTCATCGATTTCAAATTTGGATCTAGGATATGTTTCATTTCACTGTCTCAAACTCCAATAGTATTTGTCACTCTGTGACTTCTGCACCTCGACACGAGTTCACATTGTTCATGTACCAATGTACGTTATGACTCATTTTATGCATCCCACCTATAAGAGATATAACGCGGAATCCACTGGAAGTACACATTTAACACTAACTCGCTGTGATCCACTATGTGCGTGAACAAACATTTCCAATATTTGATGGGTTTCTGATGTGAGTTTTTAATGTGTGTTCATATAAATATCATATTTTTTATATATGGTCGAATCTAATGAATGAATCCCCACTTTTGATCAAAATTTCATAACCCAAAACGTAATAGTACGTCAATAGAGATCCTTCGTTTGCAAATTTTGCAAATTATATCACATAGTCGGAACATTGTGATAATCATATAAATACACCAACAAATCATACGAAAATATCTGCAGGCACATCGCTCGTGAGCCTGTTCGCCCTGTGACACTGTAAGAATTCCTTGTCGCGATTTAGTACTAGGAGACAGAGGAGAGGGGGCGGAATGAGGTCGTTACGGCGCAGGTGATGTGTGTGGGAAGTGACTTCGTCCTGAAGTAAAATGGCTCGTAAAAAGTTATCATCAAGTTCTCATCAATGTCCGCCTCGTGTGACCCAGAGTGAAAGGGTAGGTTGAGATAAATTGGACCAAGGACATCCCCTATACGATACACCTGTAATCATCAAGTTATCATCAATGTCCGCCTCGTATGACCCAGAGTGAAAGGGCAGGTTGAGATAAATTGGACCAAGGACATCCCCTATACGATACACCTGTAATCAGCTAAAAACAAGACTGACGGTGCTAAAAAGCATGTATGGGGAAAAACGTCTTTCTCAATATTACACTGTGATTCGAAACTCGAATTACTGTATTAGACAATGGCTGGGCATCGTTTTATTAGAGATATGTTAACATGGAATATCATGTTGCACATTTTAAAATTGAAAATGTGTGTGATCTCGTATGTCACTTATTGAAATGTTGCTTTTCAAAATGGAAATAATGTAAGTACTAGTTTGTAAGAAGATACAAAATACAGTAGCAGTGGACAAGCCCACTGTACGCATTTTAGATTCTTCAATAATATAAGTTTCTGTTGACCAATGAAGATGGCAGTCAAATCTAGATGCACAACCGCACATACAGAAAACCAAATACCATATTTCATATATAAAAAAAACATTATAAATGTTAATTACGTTATGTTAATCAATCAAGTTATTCGATCACTTAAACAAAATGAGACCAATGTCTATAGTGCAATGCACATCTGACGATACAACTGTCCCTAACGATGTGTGTGTTGGTTCATGGGCTTGTGGATGACCTCTTCAGACCACCCAACTTCGGGAGGGGGAAGTGGGGTGAAAGAAAATAATGTCAAGTTTTTTATTGACACTATTGATTGCACACTGTCGACCTGGTGAGGACACCCGCCGACCCTTGTGCTTTACCCCCGTCACAATGTGCATTCTGCTGCCAGTTGGATGTTATGCAGATGTTGTAAGAATTTCATTGAATTAATTGAATTCTGACATGGTAAAACAAGTGTCGCATATGTCACCAGCACCAGTTCACTGTATCGATTTAACAACTAGTATACGTGGTTCACATCTTGAGCGAACACTATTTGTTATTATATGATGTGAAATTAGATCAAAATTTCATGCTGTCTATGACCCAATATATCCGAAATATGGTAGAGGTTGAACCCTCATCAAACCCACAAGATCACCCTTCAGTCGAGTTCACTGAACAGCGCGTGGCATGGTAAATGCCACTGATCGAAATCGAAGCATTTGTCTCCAGTGTAGTATTTACATAACCTCTATATTATTAACCTAATAAACCGAGTCCGGTATCGCATCCAGTACATGTGTCAGTGGATGTTGATTCACGTAGCATTTACAACGAGCACAAATGGTACCCTCAATGGTAATAATAACCAATATATATGTAAATATCCACATGCTTCATATGTCGGTATATATGTTATTTGCAATCATCAATATTATGGATTTTTTGATACCTCTACAGTATATTGACTCTTTCAAGTACATTGTGATCTGCTGTTCGCAAACTTAGATGTACAACTACAGTATTTAAACTATCTATGAGCAGCGTGTCAAATGAAAAAAACATGAATGTGATGAACAAATATTAATATCATCTTGGTATTTGCAATCGTCACATAGCCACATTTCACTAATCTAGCATACAAGCCAATGACGTCAAATGCACTATGAAGAAAGAGTTGAAGTAACATAATACCGCCATATCAGCTCGGATAAAAGAAACAACATTATCACACAAATTTGAAAACTAAATATTCACTTTCGCAGCTGAAAGCATGGTAATACCTGAAAAGCATGGTATTGATAAACTTTCTTCTGCCATGCTACATATTTGCAAACGTAATAACATGGTGAGTAGGATTGAGCTGGTTTTGATTCATTATTTCAGATAAAATAACTTGAACACGCCATTTCGTGATGTTTAGTGTTTATGGGTTATTGGGTTCTGGGAGATTTCCCGATGGTTTATTACACTACCACTTGTACTAGCTGCGTCTGAGGGAAACATCAACAATTTAATTAAGTTCATTCCAGTTCATGGCAGCATTCCATGAGTTACTCCCCATTGATTAAGATTTGCTTTCAATACACGTACACAATACTCAGTATATAAGTCTGTGGACGTAGATGATCAAATTACAACGATGTATACAGACTACAGGAAGTGATTGCTATCAAAGTAATTCTGCTCAGTCAATCAATTTAGTCAAATTTGTCTGAATCATGTCTTCATGATAGTTGATTGCTCGATCGCTATGAAGGTAATTTGACGCCGATAGAAAACTGACTAGTATGTGGACATGGGTTCCGTAGATAATGGTCGCTTAAATTGGAAAATCATCCTGCTAATTCTGATAAAATGCATGCTTTTTTCAAATGGTGTGTCACTGCTTGGTGGCATGCATTGTATACAAAGTGCCGTGTTGAGTTCATTCTGTATTTGATTCTGTATTCTGTATTTGCTATTTTTAAAGATCAAAGCAGGATCTGGCCTTGCTAATGTATTATGATGTTTCCATCAATACCGCATTTGTGTGTAGATTCAATGTGACTTCTCGGTTTACCGGTTTCACGCTGAAAGCCTACGGGCGTACATCAATGTTTTAACGTACTAATTCATCAATGTGTTCAATGCAAGCGATTATACACAGTCTGCTAAGTAGGAAGTATACGCCAAAAGCATAAAGATTTGGCCTGAGTAACCTCGTCTCGTTATCAGGAAACAAAATCTTCCCCACCCCCATTTCCTCACTATGCCTTGGTATGAATAAATAATACATGGTTTATCTCCGTGACAAACGTCTTTCTACACGTGCATGTTTGCTGCTAATTGGTTAATACGGTTAATCATAGATACATTTCTTTATCTGGAACATGTGTACATACGCGATATACCATTTTCCAAGCAAATTTAACAATATTAGTTTTCCCTATATGCAGCAACAACTACTTATCTAGTCATTGGGAATCTCTTTTGTATTCGACATAGATGCCATTTCCATACTATTTATGTTATGCGTTTTTATTATGTACTGTCCTTTTTATATGGGTGTTTATACCTGAAAAAAACAACATTATTTTTATTATATAAGTTCATATTAGAAAGTGTAACTGAAATTCTGCATATCATTATATCCAATTGAGTAACAGTTATCCACTGATTATGACGTTCATGTCAAAATTATGTACCGAGCCACGAATGTACTGAGATCAACTGGCTCTATCTAATATATACTGGTTCTATTGTTCCGCAGATGTCCATAATAAAGTTATGGTCCGTTTCGTCATGGTTTTATTTTGGTGACAAACATACATATTTTGTTTATTGTGAGAGGAACTCTATTTATAACTCCAATTAGTCAGGTAAAACAAAAAGTGTATTTTTGTTTTCACCAGTATCGCACCATGACGGTACCTGACTTCCCAGCACTATTCACTTACATCTACGTTGTACATGTATCTTCGTAGTGTTCAAGCCATTAGTAACATTCGATCCCATGCATTGAGCTATTTATGTCCGACAATCCTCCCGTGAGTTGAAAGGCGCCCTTGGTGTTGATTTTTCGGAACTTGTCCCACAGTAACCTCGGACACACCCGACCTGGATGATGTCCCCTGGTCATTGTCAATCGTGCATATTTTCAGAAAAAGGGCACTGAATGAGGTAAGAATACAGGACACCGAGAGCAGCAGAAGTTTTGGCAGACGTGGTCATGTTGTGCAACCGGTCTATATCGCTATTTGATGGCATACAGCAATATGGATGTTGTATATGAACGTGTTTTTTTTTTTCAAAACGTACTCTATCAATATATAATGAAAATTGATCATTCCTTTGCCTGAGTAGGCACATTGGCAGTCCATTTTTTAAATGAGAACAATCGAGAGGAAAAGTGTAACTAACATCACTGCGAAAAAAAACATGTGAAGCTATTAGGTGTCAATATTGATAATTGTTTGTCCTTTTCTGATCATGTCCAATACTTATGTACTAAGGCTGGGTATAAACCAAGTGTTCTTGCTCGTTTCTCAAAAACACTGAATGTAGACACCAGATTGCTTGTATTGAACGTTTTAATGTATCACAATTCAACTATTGTTAAGTTATCTGGCACTATTGTAAACGATCTGATATGATGAAGGTTGAGAAAATAAAGTGTAAAGCTAAAAGATATATACACAAAGATTTTAAGGCTACTTAAACGGACCTCCGAGCTAAAAACGGAAAGGTCTTTGTTATATGTTACAGTGTGACACATCAATGTGTATTTTAAGTAATAGATCGTCAATTGCAATGTTGGTTGTCTGATGCACGACAATATGACTGAGATTACGGATATTCGATAGAGTTTGGCGTACCACATTGCTTCCTTCCCAGTAACCCACGCTAATAGTGACTTCCTCACAGCCCGGCCCAGTTTGTAAACTTGTGGATATTGCTGTTGAACAACGTCTGTTGTCATGTATTGTGATATTAAAAGGTGATGTAGTCCTTCTACAAAGGATATAGGATAATATACTTGTCATACATGTATACTGCTGTCGGAAAACATACAGTGAGCACCAAACGTTTAGGTTCAAAATGTAAAAGACATCTGGACTCTTAAGTGGTCAGCTTAAAGTCCAGATATTAACTCCAATTGAATTCTATGTAACACTTGTTTGGATGGTGTTACAGAGGCCTTCAGACACACTGGCAGCTCTTGATAAACAATGATGAACAAATATCATCTTGGTTTTATGGTCTTATAACCCATTTCACAAATTTGATAATACATGACAATGTCATATATAATACTACTACGAAGAAAGGCGAATAACACCGTCACACTTTTATTTTGCACTCGCAATACAATCATATTATTTTTATTATCAATTTTGAGGAATGAAATGAACATTTAAACGTTTTGGCAGTCGCGATTCCTGAAAAACATGGAAACGCAAACTGTGTTGTTCTAAATTGTGCACTGCTACAAATTTCCATCCGCGATAACATAAAGATTGGAATTGCACCGGTTTCGAGTCATTAGCTCAAACACTTGATCGTATTACTTTATTTGAACTACATGTTTATTGCTATCAAAACAAGTAGAAAGTTTTATTTCTCATGTGGTTTATCACATCGCCACCTGTACTAGCTTCGGTTTATGAATACATCAGCAAGATAATTGAAGTTCATTCCAGTTCATGTCAACATTCAACGAGTTTAGTCATCATAAATCTTAACTCAGTTTCAAAACGTGTACGACACTCGGTATAAAAGCACGCCAATGTAAAGCATAAAATCACAACGATGCATACTGACTACAGGAACAATTGCACTGTAATTGTCATCGAAGTATTTCTGCTAAATCATTCAAGTTAGTTCAAATTGTCTGAAGCATGTCTTCATGATCGATGACAGTTGTCTCTGAGAAGAATTGCTGTCGAGTATTTGAACATGGGTTTTGTAGATAGGGAACACTAAGTGACTTACATCGTCCTGGAGATATTGATGTGGTTGATGTTAACTGTGTACTTCCTGAAAATTGTTTTGGTGTTCAGTCCCGAAATCAATTTGTTACTTTTAATTAAAGGAGATCAAAGCAGGATATGCCTCCGGTAATGTGTTATTATGTTTCTGATTGTGGCGTACATTTATTTTTTAACGTACTGATTCATCAATGTGTTCAATGCGAGGAACTATATACAGTTGTTCAGTTGTTAGGAAACTCTTTGCCAAGATATTTGGACTTGGTTATCAAGAGATTTGACCTTGGTGACCTGGTCCCGTTATCAAAAGATTTGGACCTGGTGACCTGGTCCGTTTTATTAAGATATTTTGCTCTTGGTGACCTGGTCCCGTAATCAAGAGATTTGGCCTTGGTCACTAGTCCCGTTATCGACAGATTTGATCTGAACCCGTTATCAAGAGACTTGGACCTGGTGACCTGGTCCGTTTTATTGAGAGATTCTAGCCTTGGTGACGTGGTCCCGTTATCAAGAGACAATATCTGATTTCTTCATCATATTTGCCTTGATATAAATCAAAAATAGATGATTCATATTTGTGACCCACGTCATTCTATACGTGCGTGTTTGACGCTAATTGGTTACTACAGTTACAGATAGTCACTACTCTTGATCTAGAACATGTGTACATAGTGGTATACCTTGTCCCAAGCAAACTTATTGTGATTACTCATCAGTTTTATCGAAACAAGTCCATATTAGAAGCGTAATTGAAAACCTCTCTGCATAGCAGTATATGATATCCAATAAACGTACTATGAATAAGAGGGAGTTCTCAAGCATGGACATTTACTCGCATCTACACTATATCTACACGGCTTTCAAGTCATTAGTAACATTCGATCCAGTCCGTTGAACTGTACATATATGGGTCCAACAATCCTCCCGTGATCTGAAAGGCGCCCTTGGCCCCCTTCGCAGCTTGTCCCACAGTAACCCTGGACACACCCGACCGGGATAATGTCCCTTGATCATTGTTAATCATGCAAAATTTTAGAAAAGCGACACTGGCGTATAAAATACAGGACACCGAGTGTGACATAACTTTTGGCAGATGGTCGGGGTTGTATTGTTCACCTGGCCTCAGATATCGTTGTTTGATACAGCATTCTGAACATTTTGCATAAACGTGTTAATTTTATAAGAACACTTCATCAATTTTAACCACCATTAATAAGTGTGGTGCCCACAAGAGCTGATCTATATATACATGTATACTGGCATTTCTGAATGAGAACCAATGAGAGAAAATGTGTAACTAATTTGTATATTGACATCGCTAATTATTGTATTTCACTCATTATGACATTGATAAATAAGTAAGCAGGTGAATAAGTAAAAGTTCTATTGGATGCCACTCAGAAAATTGAATAGATTTATTTTTGCAAATATAGGAATGTTTTGACACAGGTTGCATACATCTGCCACCCTGGCAATGTATAGCGCTGTTGTTGTTTTTTTTCTGTCATCAAAAGAATATGGAGTGTGTACCCAGTACTGTGACATTGATTCATTTTCAACGGCAGACCATACACTAATAAAACCAGCAAAATAACTACGTTCTGGAGTCGCTTTAAGACATTTATTACCTTAAATAACTGGCACGGTGAATCCAGTGTGATTTCCTATATAAACTGCACTGTTCTAGCCCATAAACCATGTAAAACCACATAAAACCTTGTATCTCCAAATGCCCCCAACTAATGTATCTTGTTAGCGTTTCGATCAACTTGTTGCAATCACGAGCCATGAACAACATTGACGTCGACGCTTGTGGTTTATTATCCACGTCAGGTCCCAGGAATGCACTACCCATGCTACCTCATTACATGCCCCAGGTCCCTCGTCCTTCGGGAGAACGGGTCACATAATCCCTGATCCTTGAATATTGGACACAAATGGCCGAGCGTATTACCAGTCGTGTCAAACGGTACATCTTCCAGTGATTTTGTAAGGTTAGCTTAGAAGATCATGAGCGGAACATATACAATTTCCAAAACTCTGTTATGTTTGGTTAACAGATAGTTATATTATTGCCTACTTTTCAATATCAAAATTCCATATGACTTCAATGCAACATTGGAAATTAGCCCAAGGGCTAAGGTAAATTACTGGACAGTTTTGGTTTAAGCAACACAGGTGAGATACAACCTTGAGATTTATCAATCGAGGTCGTCTTCGTGAACTTTAATGTAACCATTGGGTGTGCTGGATATAAACATAAGTTATATTCTAAGCATTTTGTATATAGAGGCCAATTTACACATTTCAGGTCCTCGTGAACTTAATATTTAACCTTCATTGTCATCTGAGGTCAACCTCAAGGTCAGTAAATCTTGTACCATATATGAATTCCTATACACACACATAAGCCCTATGTACAAACGTTTTCACCTCATATGGCGTTTCGTGTATTTCGGGCCTTTTTGGGCCTTTCGAGTCTACATGATGGGCCATTTCAGCAATTCAAGGTATTACATCTTTACATATAACGTTAAGGACCCCAATCAACGTGCTTTGAAACAAAAGCTCAAAACTGATCAGATAGCTTTTGAGCAAAGAGCAAAAAGCTGAATTTTGGACCTTTTTGGTCCCAATTAGCATATTTTGAAACGAAACTCTCTAAACTGATCAGTTAGTTTTTGAGCCTAGATTTTGGGCCTTTCGAGCGATTCAAAGCACTCCATCTAATACACAATCTCGAAGACCCCAATTACCATCTTCTGAAATAAAACGTTCAAAAGTGATCAGATAGGTTTTGAGAAAAGACAGATTGCACATTTGGCCTCTTTTTACTCAAAAATGGCTGTTTTGACCATTCAAGGTCAGCGAAGGTCAAACTCAAGGTCACCACACAAATTGCCATATATGACTCCCCATTTGAAGGTGCAAATATCTAAGCTCTATTATATCTTCAAGCGTTCTAGGCGTACGTTGTGGCAGCTCCCATTATGAAGGAAAAAGTACCGACATTTGTTTTAAAGACTTTTCTGTTGTTGTTGGAAATGGCTCAAAACAGATAGTAATTTTATTCGGGACTAATACAATTTTTTGACCGACGATTCAAGGGCAACGAAACTTATATACATCACAAAGCTACATAAGGGGAGTTTTATGCATAAATCAAAAAAAAAAATTATCAGGCAGATTTTGAGAAAATGGACGCCAATATCCAAAATTGATCGTTTTTCAACGAAAACGGCCGTCTTTTTGAGAATAATAAAATCGACAGACGACGGACACAACGCCACAACAATAGGTTATCAGACCATTATTGATATGGGTCCGAAAGCCTGAAAACCGATGTTCGTATTCACGGAATACCTTGAATGAACAAAATAAGTTTTTACTATCTGAAATATTTTGTTTAAGTCTATGAATCTGAAGGCAATGTTGCTGAGCTAAATGAGTGTTTAGACACTTTTGTAGGCCTACACCTCTTGAAATATATTGTAGTAACGTGACTTCATACCTAGATTATTGTGCACAGAAATATTTACTTGAACTGATTAGTTGCAACATGTGCCTTACTTACCAAATGTATACGCTGAACTGTCACTCAAAATACGTTCTGTTTCCATATGTCGGTCACTGACCTAGAAAATTCAATCAATAGACCTATTTTCTCATATATGCCCATGTTTTCTGGTTCAAATGACACAATACCACTTTTGAAATAAACATATGTTGACGAATATATAAGTTGTTGTGGTCAAAAACATGACCCAAAAATAACGACCATGCCTCAAAAATCATGCAAAAATAAATGATATCAGCAGTGGGTAAACTAAGGTGCCCTGATAGGACATTAGATAATTATTTTATACCAAGCTTCGTCGGGCCAAAATAATAATTCGTGCAAACGAAATACTGATTCATCCAGACGATATACTAATTCGACAGGACGAAATAAAACTTATTGCTCTAATATAAGTTTCTCATATCCTATTACGGGTACATTACAGCTAACATTCACCGGTAATGGAATCATTATTAATGTACCCACAACCACTCTAAGGCACATAGTTGTTATAGATGGATCAACTTTTCAACCATTACAACTACCATTTTCATCAAAATGTGTGTTCATGATCACTTCTGTTCACTTTGGCATATAGATATAGTAGTAGAGTAGTAGTAGAAATGTTTATTTGAGCTCACCCATTACAAAAGTAATGACCACTCTGTAAGAGTTATGAGAGACTATAAAAAAGAATACATAATACAAAGGAATAAAGTTCAGTACATGGTAAAATATATAGATATCATAATGGTGAATAATGAATAATTTTAATATTGGTCCGTGTATAACAATGACGTTCTTCTTATTAAAATTTGGTTCAGGGTTTTGGCAGTCTGACGGATACATGTTTCACTGGACAGAATAAAACAGAGTTTGTCTTTGTCTGACAATGATAAAAAGTCATGGTTTACGTTTGTGCAGTGGCTATATAAATCCTCACGGAGACTTGCATACAGTGGACATACGGTGATCACATGTTGCTCGTCTTCCACACACTCAGTGCAATAGAAACATGTTCTGTCATTGGCGGGAATGGTTTCATACCGGCCAGTTGCGATACGGATTGGTGCGGTACCACATCTAAATAGCGCCAGTGCCCTTCTATGATACCGAATACAGAACCTAGTTTTCTCTTTATTGCTTGATACATTTCCTGCAAAAAGTTGTGCGAGCACCACCCTGTAATACATGCAATAAGTTACTATTACTAAACTTTCACTTCTGTTTTTCTTTACCCGCTATGCCCTCGATAAACTTCGTGAACAGCATGGAACAATTTACACTTCCACCCGTACAGTTTCATAGTTTACACTGATTGAGTCACCTGTGAACTACTAGTACTCCTCTAACGTCCTACGTAATCCCGGACTCAAATGTCAGCAATTTGGAATGTATAGATTTGTCGTAATTGTCGCACAATAAACTTCGAGGGCACGGTGATATGGTCCCGGGACGCCGAAGGCGTCGAGGGCTATATCACCTGTCCCGAGAAGTTTATTTTGCAGACAATTACGACAAATCTATACATTATTTCTATTCTAACATGGTAAACGATTGTTAGGAAATGAACGTTACCATAGCTACACATGTTTGTTGCGGTCCTGACGTTTTTGTAGGCCGTTGCTCCTGGAAACGAAATCTGATATAGGCCCTAGGGCCGTATATTTAAGGAATAATGTATAGCTTTGGAGGAATTGTCGCACAATAAATTTCGAGGGCATGGTGATAAAGTCCCGAGACGCCGAAAACGTCGAGGGCTATATCACCTGTCCCGAGAAGTTTATTTTGCAGACAATTACGACAAATCTATACATTATTTCTATTCTAACATGGTAAATGATTGTGAGCAAACAAACATTACCATGGCTACATATGTTTGTTGCGGTCGTGACGTTTTTGTACGCCGTTGCTCCTGGAAACGTAAATCTGATATAGGCCCTAGGGCCGTATATCAACTGATATAACACCTTTTGAAATGACTGAAATGCTAAGAGCGCTGTGATGTCACCATGTTAGAATATGTTTTAGGTCATTGTCCCAATGAGTCCTCCAGACTTTCTGCACCTTGGCATCATATCCACAAGACATTCAACGGGGATTTAAGTGAATGCAACCAGATAATAACGACATACCTGTGGGTTATATTCCTGAGAATACATAGCTATACATGGGTTCTTTCAAGAAATATACATGTGATGACAGTTCAAGTTTTACTCATACAAACTTGCATTAGGCTATCTGAACAGTTCAGCATTCAAATATAATCAACATTGAATTTCATCTATAATTGTGGACATATTCTGTAAGTTCAAAATAGAATTGACTCACATTATATATTCAAAAAATCCTTCATAGAAAGATGGTGCACTAACATATATCGGGAGATCTAAAATGTCGATATTCACGTCCATCTTTATTTTATCTGGGTGGCGTTCAAACCATTAGTACATTCGATCCCATTCATTGAGTTCTATATATGTCTGACAATGCCCTAGTGAATTGAAAGGCGCAGGGGTTTCGGAGCTTGTCCCACAGTAACCCCGGACACACCCGACCTGGGTAGTGTCCCCTGATCATTGTCAATCGTGCATAATTTCATAGAAGGGCCCACTGACTTGGGTCAGCATACAGGACACCGAGAGCAGCAGAAGTTATAGCAGTTTGTTCTGGGTCATATTGTGCAGCCGGTCTCGCGGTCTACGTCACTCTTTGTATATAATCGCATGAAAAGGTATCTGACATGAGCATAATTTATCAAATTTCAATGATGATATCTGTGAAAGTTCATGTTGCTGAGGTATAGATACTGGTAGCTAATTTGTGCAATGAAAAATGGTAGTCTCATTATTAAACTAGTTCTAATATATGTTGTTAACAATGGCTGATGGATTATATTCGTTTTTAGCTTACCGGCCCTTTGGGCCGATAAGCTATTGTCGTGGTATTTCGTCCGTCGTCCGTCCGTCGTCCGTCCGTCGTCCGTCCGGGTCTGTAACTTTTTTTTGACGTGATTAATTTCCCCATAAATTTGTCAGAACATACCTTGGGCCAGTATCTAAAGACGGTTTTTGAATTTTTTTGATTGAATCGTTTTTGCCGATTTGGCGGCCATTTTTGACGAAAAATTGCCAATTTTGGACTTTGGAGGCCATTTTCTCAAAAACTGTCTGATCAGTTTTGAGATTTTTGTTTCAAAACAGTCCTCTCATGTACCTTTATGATGTGTGTAAGTTTCGTTGCCCTTGAATCGCCGGTCTGCGTTTGGCGGCCATTTTGATTTTTTGACGGGTCGGCGAAAAAAAAAATTTTTGTCCCAAATCAAGTCACTATTCGTTTTGAGCCATTTCCAGCAAAAAAAAATAATTTTTTTTTGGCCATTGAAAAATTTTCGGGACTTTCGGGAAATTTCACCCAATTTTTCCTTCATAATGGGAGCTGTGCGGAGTGAACTCATAGAAGACTTCAAAATAGAGCCTAAGTATTGGCACATTCAAATGGGAAATCATATATTACGGCTTGAGTGATGACCTTTAATTTGACCTTCAATGACCTTGGAAGGTCAAACACGATGAATTTTGTCTTTGGTGGCCATTTTGTCCAAATCTATTCAGACAATTTTTCTCAAAATCATGTATAAGATTCTCTTTATGTACCTTTGTGATGTGTAATTGGATTTCGTACTATAGTCCATACAGAAAATGTGTTTCCAGCAACATTTACGAACATGTTTTGACAATTAGAGTTCAAGATCAGTGTAACAATTTATATGTTGGAAAATCAATACTCTGCGTTTCTCATGATTGCCGGTAAGCTACAGCACCCTTGGTGCTATGTTTATGAAATCTCCTGCAACATTTGTGCTGAGTACTGCAGTATCCAGTTATATTCAATGAAAGGTCACACATGAGTTAAGAAAACAACACAACACAATATTACATTACGGAGTGGTGTCATTGCATTTGTTATTTCAAGTAACTGTCATGCTGAATTTCATGTAAATTCCCATATAAACAGCACTGTTCCCACTTAAGAAAACACATCATGCACCACAAAATGTCCAAAATGTCCAAAGATTAACACGATCTTGTAAAAGTTGCGATCAAACTGTTGAGGATTGGACAGCACTGGCATCGACGCTTGTAGTTTATTATCCACGTCAGGTCCCAGGAATGCACTACCCACGCTACCTCATTACATGCCCCAGGTCTCTCGTCCTTCGGGAGACGGGGCCACATAATCCCTGATCCTTGAATATTGGACACAAATGGCCGGGTGTATTAACAGTCGTGTCAAACGGTACATCTTCAACTCGTGTGACTTGTTGGATCGATGAGGTACAACTGAGAATATCATAAGCTGTGTCTATCTCTGGCATGTCTGGTTGTAATCGGATATATAGTTATACTAGACTAAGTATACTATTGTCTACATTCCACATATGGAGAGTAGTGTCATTGACGATGTTATTCCTATCCGGATATATAGATATTTCTCCATCCACGTGTATGTTGTACATAGCATCAACACCATTCATGAGCACACACTATATTGAAAATACCGCATAATACTGAACACAATAGTTATCTGATAGCCAACACATGTCGTTAATCACAATGCTTATGACTGGTAACATTAAACAGCATTTAATAACTATATATAACTGCCATTGGTGAAATACTCCACCTGCAACAGTATACCACGACAATGTGCATGTCAAGTAATAGACGGCCAATCGGAATATTGTTATGGCCTACATACACGTATATTTTTATGAACATATTACAATATTCAACTGCTTTTAGCTAGCTTACAAAGATAGTTCTGTATTTGCATTTATATTACCACAACAAAATCCTTTTATAGTGGTGAAAGTGAAGGAATACAGCTGCTTTGATGTCTAGAATGTATCACTCGTAAAGACATGGGCATTGTATTGACACGTAATTTGCTGTTGTTGGTTGTAATATCAACATCAGTTGGATTCAGCAACCCGTCCCGGAAGAGCTGGTGGACGAAGCGTGTGGCTTCCGACAGTTTTCACACGGCGGGTCGACTGACCGTGCGCCAGATCAAGTACGCCTCCGAGGCCGGATTCCGCACCATAATTTCCCTGGTCGAGTACGACTCACAGGCGGGTGACAGCAGCGCGGAGGGAGGCAACTACTTGCCGACAACAGCCGAAGCCCGCTACACCGCGGAAAATCTGGCTGGTGTAAAGTATGCCACAGTCCTGGACAGCGCGGGGCCGGACGGATGGCAGAATGTCGACACGGTTCGCAGGATGGGAGATGTCATCGAAAAGAGTACGAAACCAGTACTCTTCCACTGCAATGACTCTTACGCTGCAACTTTTCTGATGCTGTTGTACTTAACAGAGGCAAAACACGGCGGTATATTGCAGGGAGATGAGGCACAGCTTCTTGGATCAAATCTTTTCAAGACAGGAGCTGAGTTGGGCTACAATTTCCACAATGACAACCAGCTAATTTCTCTCGTCAACGAAATTCTTCATTGTCAAATTGCGATAGACAAGGATTTATCCGATCTAAGATACAATCCAAGCAATTACTATCAATATTACTGGCCCATGAAGCCCGTATATGGGAACGTTTTCGTGTCCGGTCAAATCCTGACGGACGATTTACCCAGCCTTGTGTCAGCTGGTATGGTTTCCATAATACATATAGCGAAAACAGCCGGACCTACTTCAAATCTTTTGTCATTAGAATATACTAATGAAGAAGGTCCCTATGACACTGTCCTGAGAAAATTCACTTCTCAAGACAATCCAACCCCTGCAGATTCAGGACAGGAATATGAATATTTGGAAATGGCAGATATGATAAGGAAACGAGGAATCAAATACTTGCATATCCCCCTTGGTCGGTATATCACTTACATATTTAATGACATACGTTTGATTTTTGAAGAATAGTTTAATCCTACATGTCCTCTATATTCCAGAATACCCTGGTAGCCTTGAGATGTGGACTGCCTATAAAGAGCACCTGCTGTTGAGTGCGTCACGTGGCCCAGTCCTACTGTTCAGCCACTCCGGTTACCATGCTGGTATGCCAAGAACCCTATACATTCGGATCTCATTTGCCGCCAAAATATTGCAAGTGAATGATACCATGACATTGTGAAATTGAAAATTTTAAATATTTTTCAAACTTTTTTGTTGTTGCTTTTTTTATACAGCTATCCTGGCAACTCTGACCGTAGCATACCAAAGTTGTTTCACCAGCACCTGGGCAATTGACCGGGCCAGCCACATTGGTTACGAGATCTCCCAAGACAATGATGTAGTGGTATTGTTCAAGACTGTACTCGACAACACACGTGACGCGTGTGACGTCCATATGGACCGCCGTATCCAGGGGCAACCGCAAGCAACCCTCGCAGTGTGGATAACCGGACTGGCGGCACTAACGATCCTGATTCATTTCTTCTATGTCACATATTTTCAGTAATAGTAATATAACTTGTTGTAGGACTATGTAGAACTAGTGTCTTGTTTATTGCCAATATCCCTTGAAGCCACCAATGTATAAATAGAACATTCAGACTGTGGAGATTTCTGCGGAGAACTTTTTATTTATAAAATGTTGCTTCATGCAATACAAGTTCATAAATAAAAGTAGAATTGCTGATGAGAGTAGAGAAGAGAATAATTCCCAAACTAAAGAGAATGAGCACTGAGACATGGCAGTTGTCTTTCAGAATATAAACAAATAATCATCCGCAACCATACATTCGTTTGACTGATCTCTTGCAAAAGACTAACCGTCATCTTGGATTCTGCACTTTGAGAGGTTATATCTATAGCCGGCATTCTTGAAAGGACGGTACCGGCTATTTTGTATATAAGATATAAAAAGTGATTAGGACTTAAAGTTTGATTATTTGCAGAAATGTGGGAAATTTGAAAAAATATATCCCACTACAATATAATTGATGTAAAAGGCAGTTTGTCTTTCACCGACTTGTCCGAACTTCATCACAGCACCACGCTGATGCACTCGTATCGTGTCTGTTACCATGATCAAATCAGATCATGATTGAACATGTGTCCCTTAACTGATGAGGTAGTGAGAATATATACATGCACGTATAGCAAAAATATATCCAGCAGTCGAAAACACTGTCCTATCACAGAACTCAATTACGTCACTTCTAAGAGGCTGGTGGCCAGCAGTACCCAGGCAATGGTCAGACATGCTGTCACTCCCTGAATGTTGGTCGCGGAAGAATCTGTCGGCGCTACGGTCTGCAAGCCGTCCCTGTGTCTGATACACTCGGTAAGGTCGGCTCTCCCATCCAGCACGCTCTGGAACAGGCCCTGCACTGTCGCGTCGTACACGTAACCGACCTCACGTGCTCGTTCTATGGCCCAGTCACTTGAGAAGCAGTTGAGGTAAGCAGCTCCCAGTATTCCGATCACACCTATTATGAAGCAGATCGGTCAATAGGTCGGAAGATGTAACAATTTCCTGCATTCATGACATCATGATACAATTGTCAAACAATACACACCGGAGCGGAAGCCTGTCCGACAATGAAGCAGGACCATCCCCGCCCCGTCTGCCTCCTCCAGTCTCTCCTTGTAGGCATTCCACATGTCAACGTTGTACCCGTACTGCCCACCTGCGACGAATTACACTCCAATGTTTAGGAAATTCTACTATGATAGATAACTTTCTTTAAATTGATGTTTTCTTACATAATCGTGTACAGGTATATAAATGCTAATATCGAGGCCCAATGTTATCAGCCAGGGGGCGATGGTGTGAGGCGCTATTGGATTGGTTACATGTAGTTGTACAAGATGTCGGGTAAACCTACCTATTGGGAGGTTGTAATAACTTTCTGCCAGATTAGCCAACACGGCAGCTCTCTCTGTTTGTTCGTTGTAGCCGATGTCGTCACCAAACTCCCAGGGATTCCTGGTCTCATAGTTGATCTGCGCCGAGTTTGAGATGTACTCCACAGACTTGAGAGGGTCTAAGCGGTTGGCCTCGAGCGCCGCTGTCGTTTGTCTGCCGCCGTCCGCGTACGTACCAGTCCTATCCTTGATGTTCAATAAGGTCACTTCTTCTTGGGAGGGAGTATCTGGGGGTACAGTCATCCCCTTGCGGGAATTCAGTATTACTTCTATCCCCGCGGACTTGAGCTGGCTGAGATGGTCTTCCTGGATCTGGCCTGATATGAACCAGTTTTTGTAGACTGGCTTCATGAGCCAGTAGTGTTGATACCAGTTACTACTGAGGGTGCTTGGACGGTGCGGATCGCTGACAGATGATCCAGTTAGCTCTGAAATTATAGAACTCAGCCGAGTATCTTGTGCGAAATCAAATCCGTGACCGGAGCCAATCTTGAAAACATCTGCAGCAGTGACGTTTGGTTCATGAGCTCCAATTGTTCCTTGAGTTGTGACATTTGCGAAGTAAGACAACAACACAAACGTAGCAGCGTATGAGTGTGTACAATGGAAGAGTATCGGTTTCGGACTCGTTTTCACAACATCTTGGAACTTGCGGACCGTGTCAACATTTCGCCATCCGTCAGATTCTGTGATGTCCAGAACTGTGGAATACTGCACACCAGCAAGGTTCTCCGTCGTATGGCGAGCTTCTGCTGTTGTCGGGAAGTAGTTGCCTCCCTCCGCGCTGCTGTCCCCTGCCTGTGAGTCGTACTCGAAGAGAGAAATTATGGTGCGGAATCCGGCCTCGGAGGCGTACTTGATCTGGCGCACGGTCAGTCGACCCGCCGTGTGAAAACTGTCGGAAGCCACACGCTTCGTCCACCAGCTCTTCCGGGACGGGTTGCTGAAACTATCGGCTGGAATCACCGTCTTTAAAATTATGAAACATAGCATTATGCACGACGAGCTATGCATCTTTTTCCCCGTTTTAATGTCAGATGTCGCACAGTATGCAGAATGTTGACAAAGGTTCAGTTCTTTCGGGTTCAGTTCTATATCATAACCCGGCGTCAAGATTGCGCGAATCTAGAGGCGACACTTGAAATTTCACCGGCGGGTCACTCCTAATCACTCCTAGTCCTACTGGAACCTACCTGAAAGAGATGAGCCTTGGGCTTACCATATCAACCGTAAACATGATCACACCACCTAACGCGCTTTATCCCATCCAAGACCACGCCACCCAAGAATGTTGTGCACTGTACATCGATTGTGCCTACAGGTACATCACTATGTGCATAATCGATTGTTCATTGGAGCCGAGCAGAGAACAAGGACACAGTGTGCACTGAATATGTTGCATAAACCTGAGGATGTTTTGTGATACTATACATGTATACTCTGATTTTTCTAACTCGTTTACACTGTTTTTCGCCAACTTCTTCAATTTTTGAGATAGAAGTCTGAAGTTTGGTATAAAATTGCCGTTTGACTCCCATGTAAAGTGTGTAAAATTACAGAACGATAAAATTCAGCATCGCAAAAATATCGTCAAAAAACAGTGTAAACAAGTTAGAAAAATCAGAGTATATGACATTGTATGCCCAACTAGCATATATGGCAGGAGTTAATGTCAGATAATTCGCGATACAATGTGCATGACATGCGCGGCCAACATGGCGAATGAGCTAACACCTAACTGACCTATAACAGGAATTAGACAAGTTTATATCACTGCAAACGCATCGTAACAAATTTGTTATTTTATTTGCCATTTTAATCGACTTCTATAGATCTATGAAATATCCCTGCACTAATAATTGTTGGCCTAATAATAATACATCGGCATTCATTGAGAACCAGTATTTTTTTTTAAACTACGAATAGCCCTGGGTTATGACTCGCTACATATACAGGCTACATATACTTGTACCAGCCCTGGGTATGAATTGTATAGAAAAAGACCACGAACACCCCTGGGGTATGACTCGTATACAATAGACCTTGAACAGTCCTAGGGTATGATTCGTATATAACAGACCATGAAGTGCCCTGGGTATGACTCGTATATAATAGACCATGACCGTATATAATAGACCATGAACAGCCCTGGGGTACTAGTAGTAGTCGTGTAAAAAAGACCACGAACAGCCCTGGTGTGTGACTAGCACAAAATAGACAACTCACATATAATAGACCATCAACAGCCCTGGGGCCTCACTCTCATAGACTAGACCAAGGAATGACGGATTGATATAAAGCCATACTATAGGCTGTAAGTGGTTTGTTATACTTGTACCACGGTTGTGTCTACCTGAAATAGAAAACGGCCTGTGTTTCTGCAAAAGAGGTGAACCGTGGCACAATAATCTAGGCTTTTACTTAGAGTTCGAACGACAATAATAAATTACTGTTTTGAAGCAGAGCCCAGGCATTTTTCGCAATCTTGGATGAAGGCACGCATGCTGCCATAGTATCTCATACCGTTTTTTTATATCCGTCCGCTACGAATACTGAATCAGAAAAATGAGAATATTACAGTCCTCGTTTCAGGAGTGAAACTATCTATCGAATCTTGTAGTACTTCTGGCCAGCAGAGAACATCACACGACTTCTGTTTCTCCGTTTTGCCTGCGGTGTGATAATTGGAGTACACCGTACACTCGATAGTGATGCGCTCTGATAACGCCGGGTGTAAGCCAGAAATTCTTCAGTGAAGGCCTGAGGCCTCTAACTCTAACATACTTACACCAAAATCTTAGCTTAGCCACGTCCATAACTCGAAGCACTCGTAAAACACACTTGGGCAAGACCAACTTAAGACGTGCCTTAGAAAGTGGGAATCGTCATTTACACGTGTAACATATTCTGACTGTTATTCCTGTGCCATTTTTCGTAGAATGTTAAAATCAATGTTAAAATCATTCTAACTCTTTACTAGTAATACTTGAAGATATAATAACATAGATCTACAAAAGGTGTTAAAATGTTAACTAGCAAAATGAGTCGTGAAAGTGCTTAAAACAGAGCCTTGTGCATTTAGAGCAAAAAAAATAGATGCATGTAGTCACTGGATGCCGGTAAGCTGCATCCAGCATGGAGTTTTCTTTAATAGTGACATAATAATAATAGTAAAAATAATAGTGTTCATAATAATGACAATAAGGATTGCATTTTTATTCGTTAGAGGCCCCTGGTTTAAAGTTTGCATTCAACTATAAAGCGGAGAATAAACATTACACTGGACTTACCTGCTGTGGTGGAAACATGTAAAACCATTGTGCAAACATTGTAATCCATTCAGAAGGAAGATTCAAATAGATCGTCTTCGAGATTGATTTTCGATGGCCACAAATAAACAGAAAACAACTTGTTTGGACCCTCACGCATAGTTGCCCATATTTGGGTCAAAAAGGGGGTCGTCTTGCCCATAGCTGCTTTGCTTATCGATTTCTTTAGGTTACATAGTTTTTCCGGTCAAGGTTTTATTCACATCATCATATGTATTCTCTTTCTTCTGTCCTTCTTCTTCTTCTTCTTCCGTAAATAATACTGAGTTCTAGAGAGAGCGATGGTGCACCGTCATAAAAGTGTCTTTGAAAATATTCAAGGGGATGGGCTCCGGGTTTAGCATACGACCAAGAATCCTTGATCCGATGAAGCGAAGATTCGAAGAAAGATTACTTGGCCGACAAAGTCCGAGAATAGGGAACTCGGAACTTATTTTTGTGTTGAAATCGAGAATAAGACATACCCGAAAACTTTGGTTTACCAAGTTATGAGCCATGACAAAGTACACAGCGTGTGGAAATCATTCGTAACTGTAGAATACAATTACAGAAAGTATATGGCTAATTGCAGAAGGTAATTATTTGAACTAATTGTTTGTTTGTTTATTGATTCACCTCCAAAAATGGAGAAACTAAAATGATCACACACTAGATACATACATACATATGACGTAAAACAGTAAGTTATTCATTAAAATGGAGATAAAAGTAAATTAATCATTCCAGTATCATGACTGTTCAGGCACATTTGAATGGAGTCGCACAGTCCATTGTTGTGGCTAAAACATCGCTTGATTGTTCGACGACAGTTTTTTGAGTAGGTGTCTTCCAGGATATAGCGCACAAAGGAAATATTCCGCTCCGCACAGACGTTCTTAACCCGTGATAAAAGGTCATTATGCTTACTAAGTTGTCCAGAGGTGCATTTATACAAAACGTTCATGTAGAAATGTTTCGCTTTCGGAGAGTTCTTGAAACAGGATGATATTAAATCCAACTGCCATATATCACGGGACACCCTTATATTGTGGATACGGAGAGCGTCTAATAATGGAGTGTTCTTGCAGAGTTTGTTTAGGCCCAGAGCTGTTTTAAGTAAACGACCCTGCATTTTCTCGAGAATGTCTAGCGATCTATTGGGCACAAAGACCGACTGGAGACCGTAGGTCAGTACGGGACGCAATGCGGAGTTCCACAGATATTTGACCGTGTCTGCTGATATCGCACCAGATGAGAGACCTGCCCCTTGCAGCGAGTAGAGGGCACGCCGACATGATGCCATGCGGTTCTCAACGTGAGACTGACCACAATCACCCAAGGTCACACCAAGGTAATCCACGGTTTCAGATTCATGGAGCGGAGTCCCGTTTAGAAACCAAGTCGGATGTGGCATTAAGGTCCGCCGACCAAAGGTGATACATTTGGTCTTATTAGGGTTAAATCTCAGTCCATGAGATTCTATGTATTTGGTTGCCACGTTCACAAGAGATTGTAGACCAGTAGATGTGACACTACACAACATCAAATCATCAGCATAACAGAACACATTGTACTTGTGACCACCAATATTTACCCCTCCTGTTGTATCAGATAGTATATCGACCATCTCATGATAAATAATGTTAAACAAGAAGGGAGACGAAAGACCTCCTTGCCTCGTCCCTTTAACGATTGCTAAGTTATCACTAAGGCAGTCATTCCATAGTACCTGCGCCGATAGCCCTTTGTACCAGTAGAATAAAACTCGCCAGCACGGTTTCGGGATGATCTTCAAAGCCTTATAAAATAGTACACAATGTGGGATATTGTCAAACGCGCCCTCTGCATCAAGCGCACACATATACACAGTTGATCCCCTATTTGTGCAATAATCCACAACATCATGAGCAAGTGCAACTGCCATGTTCGTACTCCGATTAGCCACGAATCCGAATTGTAGGTCGTGAAATGTATGTTCTCCGGATTCCTCGAGTATATACATTTCTAGCAGCTTTGAAAACGTTACTGATATCGTTATAGGTCGATAGCTACCTGGTGATGACGGATCCAGGCTAGATTTTTTTAATATGGGAATCATGAGTCCCCGCCTGAAGACGTCCGGAACCATTCCGTATTGGACACACATTGATAATAAACCCGACAGTAACGTTACAAGTGGAGTGTCTTTGGCGTATATGATATGTTCAGCAGTGACACCGTCTATTCCAGGAGCACACCCTCTCCGTAGCTTCGCTATAGCTTTTTCAAGGCGATTTACTGAGAGAAAGGACTCCAATTTCTCATTTTTCATTTCCGCATATTTATCATTCACAATATCCATAGAAGAGCACATGATATTGGAGGGATTTTGAGGCAGAACGGAGAACTTACCACTGAAGTGTTCATATAGTTTATCCATTCCAATATCCCCCGTGTTATTAGCGGTTTTGTTTTTTGTCATTTTGATTTGATTCCAGAAGCCTTTTATATTCCTGATTTTATACAAACGATCAACTGCTTTGAATGCACTTCCAATTTTGTTATTTACTGCTTTCCGACAAGTGTCCCTGTATAGTTTTTTGGCGTATTTATAACACTTGTACACATGACCGTCCCTGGGCCGTCCGTTAACCTTCCATAGCTGAAACCAGAAGCGATGTTTGTCCCGGGCGTATCTACATTGTGGGTCCCACCATTGTTTCTTTCTCTTCGATTGATATCCTGAATTACCCAGTTCCGAACAGGACACATGAATACTCTTTGTAAGTTGATCATGCAAAGAGTTAATGGCTGATAATATGCAATTGTCATTTGCACTAATGAAAGCGTGCGTTTGGGAAATAATGAGGTAAGACAAAGTTCACAGTGTGTTGTCGTCAATTGCAATTATAAAACACTAATTTTGAAACTGTAATCAATTGAAATACTGAAATATTCTGTTTACTAAGTAGTCAATCGTGACAAAGTACACAGCTTTCGATCTTGAAGTTCACAGTTTTGAGTCGGAGTAACTATCTATAAAGCCTGACACAACTCTCACTCACCATCACTTGCTTTCGGTATCTCTGTTTTACAACAATACAATTCAATACACAAAAATTGGTCTCAAAGCGACCAGCGACTTCTGTGAATACCATGATGCAAACGGTATTCTGAACCGTTCAGATTTGTTGATACCTAGGACTTTGACCTTCGACCTGGACGAAGACTCCAATGACAGCGGGCTTGGCTGTGAAGACCATGACAGTGGCAACAGTTCGGGAGACAGCTTCTCTCTGGAGGAGGATGATAATCTGTCTGACTTCACGGGCTTCAGTGGGTTTCTGGACCCGAGTCCTCACTTGAGTGACAGTGCAAGACACGCTTCCCAAGAAACGGTTTTTGTTGAGTCATATCACACACCGAAAATTAACAAGAGGAAGAGAAGCCTGTCCACAACAGATGACAATTCAACTCCCAATAAGCGATCACGTCCATCCCACGTTCAGCTATTTCAAGACGAAACTTACGACGATGACTTAATCGGTGACAAAACGTGCCAATTTTGTGCCATTTCACCGGGAACTTAATTGTAGGGATCGGCGACCCCACGATAAAGAGGTACATACCCCATTACTGGAGTGTCGCCGAATGTCTTATAAACCTGTCCGCACGTTCACGCTATAACCGTGGTGTCACTACTAGGTAGCCACCACGTCATAACGCTACATAATGAAGGGTAAGTTTGCCGAAACTCTCGCCGGATACAATATTATAGACTGCAGATATCCATACGAATTTGAAGGTGGACATATCGAAGGAGCCATCAATATTTGGCAGCAAGCAGCTTTGAAGTTCTTCTTGGGTGAAAGACAGAAACCGTGCAAAGTGCACAACAAGTGTCACATCGTGATCTTCCACTGTGAATTTTCCTCCAAAAGAGGTCCTGACATGGCCAGATATCTGCGTCAGATCGATCGGGAAGCTAACGCAGAGCATTACCCGGAACTGTACTATCCAGAGATCTATTTAGTGGAGGGAGGCTACAAAGCATTCTTCCACAACAGCCGAGACCTATGTGTGCCTCAGTCATACAAACCCATGGATCACCCAGCACACGTCCAAGATATCAAACACTTCATACAAAAGTCAAGATGAAAGAAAAGGGCCAGAACATCAACTTGCAAACCACAGCTGTCCAATTTTAGATCTCAACCTTTCACATTATAAGCAGTTGTATTTGTTCGTTTTTGGTTGTTTTGTTTGTTACCTCTAATTGCTATGTTGATACTCGTTTGTTAGATTCCTAATAAATTAATTAAGTGATTGGTCGCCATTTTATCATTGACGGAAAGTTGCGAACATTCATGAGCACAATGGGACAAGAGTGTAACCTACACGACCACCAGTCATACATACTGACTATGCTGGGTGCCCTGTGCTGTGCACTTTATTCATTGCTGACGTCCGATCAGCCATCGCTAGACACTGTGTAGTATAAATGAAACTGAATATTACTATATTTCCGAGATATCAACAAATGAAAACTACAGACTCAATCAGTAAAATTAGGTCAAGCTCAGATCTGTTTAGAACCACGAGTTCCAAAATAACGTCCGTTGCAAGATTTTCCATCAGCCAACGCGTAATGTTGTGCAATATCACAAAAAAATAATGACTCAACAAAAATTAAGTTCAGGGAAAATTTCATCCCTAGTCTCATGACTGAGATGTGTTATCTCACCAAGATGCGTACTAGAATAACGCTAGTTTCGCTCAGTGTTGCAGCACTTCTTCGATATTGAAGAAAATCAAAACTTAACCCTAAGACTAGAAATGAAAAAAACTGAGTGTTTGCCGTAAATTCCAAACAAATATGACTGAAAGCCCTATGAACCATCGACAAATTACCAGGTCAAATCACTATCACAGACATCATATCCATGTTACAAAAACTCACATCCTTATATGTGTAGTTTTGTCTCGAAATACAATTTGCAGTGGATGTTTGAGTTCAACCTCAATTTCGGACTGGTCAAATTCAAGGTTATTAAGATGCTGCATATACATTAATCACTATATGCTATATTTCTTTTATACCATATTTCTACTTCACCCATTCTGTAGCAGACACAGGTTTTTTGTATAAACATATTTCATTATATTTTTTCAGTTTGCATGCACTGAAGGTCATCCTATGTCAACTTCAATGTCATCCAAAGATTCAGCATAATATGACTCCCTATATGTACATGATACTAGCCTAAGCTCTATCTTCTAGAGTTGTGTCTCCAAAGACCAACTTACATATATTTCTTGGTTGACATACCCTTCAATTTTAGTGGTCATGTTCAACTTAGGTCAAGTTTCAAGTTACCAAAATATGCTTCAAATATATGACTTGCTATTTGCTCATATTACAAATATGAACTCTATCTTCAAGGGTCCTGCCTATATAGGCCCTTTTGCATATTTTGTGATGGGAATATTTCATTTGTTTGATAATTCATGGTCACTTTAGGTCATATTCAAGGTCACTAAAATATGTAGCGACTGAGTCATCCTGTATTTTCATAATACAAACGTCAGCTGTACCTTCATGTGTTCTGTCTGAAGAAGCAAATTTGTCCATTTTAACTCTGAGGTGTCTTTGATATTGACCAGCCCTGGTCATCCAAGGTCAAATTCAGATTCACCAATGAAAAATTTCGATTTAATTTCAAATCCTTCCATAACACAAATATTATCCATATCTGCAACCATTATGGCTGCACAGCAGTTATACTTAGAAAAATTTCTCAAATTTAGATATCACCATTTTCTGTGAAGTGGTGTCAGAAAATATATTTGAAAATTCTCTGATCATAAGTACATGTAGATCTAAATATAAAATATTTTTTAAAATTGGTTTGAATCTAGTTTTTGGATTGCCAACGTGGGTTGAAATAAAAAACAAGATCTCGTGAAAAGTTTGGTTTACCAAGTAATGAGCCATGACAAAGTACACAGTGGGCGGCTATCGTTCACAACTCTTGAATACAATTGCAGAAAGTAATAGGTAATTGCAAGTGGTAACCAATTGGTTGACGACATCCTGCGTTTACAAACTAATGAGCCACAAAAAATTTCACAGTGATTGTCATCAATTACAATTGCAAAACACTAATTGCAAGACGGTAATCAATTGAACTACTAAAATCTTCTGTTTATAGAATAATGAGCCATAACAAAGTACACAACTTTCAACCTTCACAGTTTTGACTCAGAGTGACTAGGCCTATCTATAAAACCCGACACAACTTTGACACACCATCACTTACTCTCGGTACATCCATTTGACCACAAGACATTTCAATACACAAAGATGGATCTCAATGTGACCAGCGATCTCTCAGAAGACGTCCACGACAGTATTCTCAACAGTTCAGATCTGTTGACACCAAGAACTCTGACCTTTGACCTGGACGAAGACTCCAATGACAGCGGGATTGGCTGTGATGACTATGACAGCGGCGTCAGTTCGGGAGACAGCTTCTCTCTGGAGGAGGAGGATCATCTGTCTGACTTCACGGGCTTCAATGGGCTTCTGAACTCGAGTGTTCACTTGAGAGACAATGCAAGACACGCCTCACAAGAAACGGTTTCCATTGATTCACATCGAATATCGAAGACCAACAAGAGGAAGAGAAGGCTGTCCACAACAGATGATAATTCAACTCCCAATAAGCGGTCACGTCCATCTCACATTCAGCTAGTTCAAGACGAAACTGACGACGATGACTTAATCGGTGATAAAACGTGCCAATTTTGTTTACCAACAATCAATGGAAAACACAAGGACCTCAAAAGCATTTCACCTCGAACTTTAGAAAACATAATGAAGGATAAGTTTGCCGAAACTCTAGCTGGTTACAATATAATAGACTGCAGATATCCATATGAATATGAAGGTGGGCATATCGAAGGAGCCATCAATATTTGGCAGCAAGCAGCTTTGAAGGAGTTCTTCTTGGATGAAAGACATAAACCGTGTACAGAGCACAACAAGCGTCACATCGTGATCTTCCACTGTGAATTTTCCTCCAAGAGAGGTCCTGACATGGCCAGATATCTGCGTCAGATCGATCGGGAAGCTAACGCAGAGCATTACCCGGAACTGTACTATCCAGAGATCTATTTAGTGGAGGGAGGCTACAAAGCGTTATTCCACAACAGCCGAGACCTATGTGTGCCTCAGTCATACAAACCCATGGATCACCCAGCACACGTCCAAGATCTCAGACACTTCAGACAGAAGTCAAGATCAAAGAAAAGGGCCAGAACATCAACTCGCAAACCACAGTTGTCCAATTTTAGATCTCAACCTGTCACATTATAAGCAGTTATATTTGTTCTTTTTCGGTTGTTTTGTTTGTTACCTCTAATTGTTATGTTGATCCTCGTTTGTTAGATTCCTAATACATTAATTAAAGGATTGGTCGCCATTGCGAACATTCATGAGCACAATGGGACAAGCGTGCAACCTACACGACCACCAGTCATACATACTGACTATGCTGGGTGCCCTGTGCTGTGCACTCTATTCATTGCTGACGTCCGATCACCCACCGCTAGACACTGTGTGGTATAAATGAAACTGAATATTACTATATTTCCGAGATATCAACAAATGAGAACTGCAGACTCGATAAGTAAAATAAGATCAAGCTCAGATCTGTCTAGAACCACGAGTTCTAAAATAACGTCCGTTGCAAGATTTTCCATAAGACAACGCGTCATGTTGTGCAGTATCACAAAAAAAATAATGACTCAATATAAATTAAGTTGAGGGAAAATTTCATCCCTAGTCTTATGACTGAGATGTGTTATCTCACCAAGATGCATACGAGAATACGCTAGTTTCGCTCAATGGTGCAGCATTTCTTCGATATTGAAGAAAATCAAAACTTAACCCTAGGGCTAGAAATGAAAAAAAAACTGAGTGTTTCCCGTAAATTCCAAACAAATATGACCGAAAGCCCTATAAACCATCGACAAATTACCAGGTCAAATCACTATCACAGACATCATATCCATGTTACAAAAACTCACATCCTTATATGTGTAGTTTTGTCTCGAGATACAATTTGCAGTGGATGTTTGAGTTCAACCTCAATTTCGGACTGGTCAAATTCAAGGTTACTAAGATGCTGCATATACATTAATCCCTATATGCTATATTTCTTTTATACCATATTTCTACTTCACCCATTCTGTAGCAGACATAGGTTTTTTGTATAAACATATTTCATTATATTTTTTTCAGCTTGCATGCACTGAAGGTCATCCTATGTCAACTTCAATGTCATCCAAATATTCAGCATAATATGACTCCCTATATGTACATGATACTAGCCTAAGCTCTATCTTCTAGAGTTGTGTCTCCAAAGACCAACTTACATATATTTCTTGGTTGACATACCCTTCAATTTTAGTGGTCATGTTCAACTTAGGTCAAGTTTCAAGTTACCAAAATATGCTTCAAATATATGACTTGCTATTTGCTCATATTACAAATATGAACTCTATCTTCAAGGGTCCTGCCTATATAGGCCCTTTTCGGCCTTTTGCATATTTTGTGATGGGAATATTTCATTTGTTTGATAATTCATGGTCACATTAGGTCATATTCAAGGTCACTAAAATATGTAGCGACTGAGTCATCCTGTATTTTCATAATACAAACGTCAGCTGTACCTTCATGTGTTCTGTCTGAAGAAGCAAATTTGTCCATTTTAACTCTGAGGTGTCTTTGATATTGACCAGCCCTGGTCATCCAAGGTCAAATTCAGATTCACCAATGAAAAATTTCGATTTAATTTCAAATCCTTCCATAACACAAATATTATCCATATCTGCAACCATTATGGCTGCACAGCAGTTATACTTAGAAAAATTTCTCAAATTTAGATATCACCATTTTCTTCCACAAAAGTTCAAAACGACCAGCTTGTGAGAACTATCCGACAGATTCAATACACAAAAAATTCAAGACATTCTATCAAGTGGTGTCAGAAAATATATTTGAAAATTCTCTGATTATAAGTACATGTAGATCTAAATATAAAATATTTTTTAAAATTGGTTTGAATCTAGTTTTTGGATTGCCAACGTAGGTTGAAATAAAAAACAAGATCTCGTGAAAAGTTTGGTTTACCAAGTAATGAGCCATGACAAAGTACACAGTGGGTGGCTATCGTTCACAACTCTTGAATACAGTTGCAGAAAGTAATAGGTAATTGCAAGTGGTAACCAATTGGTTGACGACATCCTGCCATTACAAGCTAATGAGCCACAAAAAATTTCACAGTGATTGTCATCAATTACAATTGCAAAACACTAATTGCAAGACGGTAATCAATTGAACTACTAAAATCTTCTGTTTATAGAATAATGAGCCATAACAAAGTACACAACTTTCAACCTTCACAGTTTTGACTCAGAGTGACTAGGCCTATCTATAAAACCCGACACAACTTTGACACACCATCACTTACTCTCGGTACATCCATTTGACCACAAGACATTTCAATACACAAATATGGATCTCAATGCGACCAGCAATCTCTCAGAATATGTCCACGACATAAGCAGTATTCTCAACAGTTCAGATCTTTTGACACCCAGAACTCTGACCTTTGACCTGGACGAAGGCTCCAATGACAGCGGGATTGGCTGTGAAGACTATGACAGCGGCGTCAGTTCGGGAGACAGCTTCTCTCTGGAGGAGGAGGATCATCTGTCTGACTTCACGGGCTTCAATGGGCTTCTGAACTCGAGTGTTCACTTGAGAGACAATGCAAGACACGCCTCACAAGAAACGGTTTCCATTGATTCACATCGAATATCGAAAACCAACAAGAGGAAGAGAAGGCTGTCCACAACAGATGATAAATCAACTCCCAATAAGCGATCACGTCCATCTCACATTCAGCTAGTTCAAGACGAAACTGACGACGATGACTTAATCGGTGATAAAACGTGCCAATTATGTTTACCAACAATCAATGGAAAACACAAGGACCTCAAAAGCATCTCACCTGGAACTGTAGAAAACATAATGAAGGATAAGTTTGCCGAAACTCTAGCTGGTTACAATATAATAGACTGCAGATATCCATATGAATATGAAGGTGGACATATCGAAGGAGCCATCAATATTTGGCAGCAAGCAGCTTTGAAGGAGTTCTTCTTGGATGAAAGACAGAAACCGTGCACAGAGCAAAACAAGCGTCACATCGTGATCTTCCACTGTGAGTTTTCCTCCAAGAGAGGTCCTGACATGGCCAGATATCTGCGTCAGATCGATCGGGAAGCTAACTCAGAGCATTACCCGGCACTGCACTACCCAGAGATCTATTTAGTGGAGGGAGGCTACAAAGCGTTCTTCCACAATAGCCGAGACCTATGTGTGCCTCAGTCATACAAACCCATGGATCACCCAGCACACGTCCAAGATCTCAAATATTTCCGCCAGAAATCAAGATCACAGAAGAGGGCCAGAACATCAAATCGGAAACCACTAGCTGTCCAATTTTAGATCTCAACCTATCACACTATAAGTTGTTATACCTGTTTGTTTTTGGTTGTTTTGTTTGTTACCTATAATTGTTTCATTGACGAATGTTTATCAGAATCATAATAAATGAATTCATTTCGAAAATAGTTACTTCCAGTCATTTTTTTACAATTATGTAGAGACGCAATCCCCTTGCATTCTGGATTGTGTTCTCTTGTGATCTTATTGTTGTCCCTTGCATTCCAGATCATGGTCCATGATTTTGTAGCAAAGGAAATGCATAGAGATCGCGGGGAAACATGATCCAGAAGCCAATGGAACACAGAGATCTCGAGGGCACATGTTCAAGATTTCGAGGGATCACAATTATATTGCGAGGGAACAAATAATAATTTAATTCAGGTCCTTTTAGCAGCTGCGCAGTTCGACAATGATACATAATGCAGTCTCAACACTATCAAATGATCTCCATTATTTATCTGCTCAGAAATTATGGCTTTTTTCTTCATCATGTTTATGGAGCTCATTCCAATTTACAGGGAATAGATTAGAGTAACCATGGTAACACCATACTGTACTAATTATTTTATAAATATATTTATTTCATGCACAACACGACTTGTTAAATCAATAACAAGATAAATACATGTATAAAGCAATTATAAGTGTGTAGATGTATAAATATCAATACTTTTTCTCGAAGAATCGCCCATAGATCTTAATAGAAAACGTCAGTTCATGAGTAGCTTCTCAGAACATAAGTGTAAACATGTTCATGAACACAAAGTGCTATACATGTGCATGTTCAACATTGACACCTTCTACATGTATGTGACAACTTTTCACAAGATAATCAAAGGCCCAACTTCTGAACAGAATAGACAAACTAATTGCACAAAGGTAATCCATGTTGGAATAAGTAGTGTACTCCTCAAACGTCTTCATCATCTGTGAGTTCCCACACCTGTCAAACAGAATTAATTGCTCTAAAGACGCAATTGTAAACATATTCAGGAGTATTAATACAGACCTGATAGCACTAATCAGTGAATAAAGAAACATTGAGAACTGATCACTCACGTCATCCTCTATGGTTTCCTTGTGTAAACTGGTCAGGCCACATAAATCTTCCAGATACTTTGGTTCATTGAAGGCTTTCAGCAAAAATTCAAACCCATCTGTTTGATAGGCTTGCAGAATCTGAATAGCAAGACAAAAAGAAGGTTGGTAAATTCACTGTTGAACGACATTCTTATTTATTTGTATACATTCTTGCATCATCAAACTGTCAACGAAAGTGGTACACGCGATTTTCTCACCTTTGGAGAACATGCTGTGCATTTATCAAAGGCAATACATGCTGGCATCATACTGTGGAATCTCGACAGGAAACCTCGGATCTGAAATTTCATGAATTTGTCCAACAATGAAGTTCAATCACATTTGATTCTATGAACATTATCAACACAACCACTGCCGCTTCCTTGCAAAATAATGATGCACAGGGAATACAAAAGAGTTCTAATAGAGTTCCATAGAATTCTAAATATAAAACTTTCAATAGAGTTGTAAATGTAGGTCTAATAGGTCATACCTGATGAGGAACCAAGCCGAGAGGCGCCTGGAAGTCCTTTGTCAGATGGTCATCGTTAGCACTGGTGTCAGCAGCAGCATGACCTCTATAGAGATGAAAATATTTAACATATAATAACTAGCTGTATTATAGCTGTACGGTAGCTGTATTATAACTAAATATATAACGCATAAGTTTATTCTGACCTTTCTGGGTGTGTAATCAGAGAGACAAGAAGTTCCACTGCAAGGGCGCTGGCCATCAGTGACATTCCCGGCCGAGACACGGTACACTGCTGGTCCAAAGTCCTGTCCCGTGTCGACTGCTTACAGCAGCACAGGTGAGAAATACACAAGACCTTGATCAACAGCTTACTGGTCTACACACCAAGAGTATGATTTTCAATAATATCATACTGAATCTTATTTCCATCCCAAAGAAGTACAGACAATGCATGTGGGTAAAAAGTTGGTACAAATTCCAGTTCTCTTGAGATGACCTACATCCCCAGGAGCCACAACATCATTGCAGAAGTAACATCCCAGTTGATCTCCAGTGATGACCTTCGGGAGTGACCCTGCCGATAACGGACTGTCAGTCTCCATGGAAACATCAGGCTTCTTAACACCATGTCGCACCACAAGGTAGGTGTCGAATCCCAGCGCTGCATTGATCACAATCTGCAAAGTTTGGTCATAGACATCATAAACCAAAAATTAGCCCAAAGGCTAAGATAGGTTACCGGACAATTTTGGTTTGGCCATGGCAGCATTGGCAGGTAACAGACCTTTTAACAATCAAGGTTCGCAGTGTAAACATATGACCTTGGGATTTACCAATCAAGGTCATTCATATGAACTTCGATGTTACCATTACATTTGATATTCTATATGTTGGGTGGAATCATTTAGGCCGCTCAGGTCAATTTACACATTCCAAGTCAGACATTTGGCACTCAAGGTCATCTGATGTCAAGTTCAAGGTCATCATTAGTTGTGCCATATATGTCTTCCTATATGTTCATAATGCAAACATGAGCTCTATCTGCAAGCATTTCATCTATAGAGGCAAATCTGGGCATTTTTCGACCCAAAAATGGCTGTTTTGACCTTTCTAGGTCATCGAAGGTCAAATTCAAGGTCACCACACAAGTCCCAAGTCCAAAATTTTTTTCAAAGGGTGAAAATTTTTTTTTGTCTAGAAATGGCCCAAAATGGATAGTAATGCGTTTTGGGGCGAAAAATTTTTTCTTCGCTGACTCATCAAAAATTCAAAATGGCCGCCACACGGAGATCGGCGATTCAAGGGCAACAAAACTTATACACGTCACAGAGGTATATAAGAGGAATCTTTTTAAGCAAAAATATCAAAACTGATCAGACAGTTTTTGAGAAAATACAGACCAGGTGCAAATTTGGGCATTTTTCGACCCAAAAATGGCTGTTTTGACCTTTCAAGGTCATCCAAGGTCAAATTCAAGGTCACCACACAAGTCGCCCTATATGACTTTCCATTTGAAAGTGCCAATTTCTAAGCTCTATCTTCAAGCGTTCTATGAGTACAGTCCGGACAGCTCCCATTATGAAGGAAAAAAGTGCTGAAAATTTTCTAAGTCCAAAATTTTTTTCAAAGGGTGAAAATTTTTTTTTGCCCTAGAAATGGCCCAAAATGGATAGTAATGCGATTTGGGACGAAAAAATTTTTTTTCGTCGACCCGCCAAAAATTCAAAATGGCCGCCACACGGAAACCGGCGAATTTAGGGCAACCAAACTTATACATATCACAGAGGTATATGAGGGGAATCTTTTGAAACCAAAAACTCAAAACTGATCAGACAGTTTTTGAGAAAATGGCCGTCAAAGTCCAAAATTGAGCGTTTTTCGACAAAAACGGCCGCCATTTTGAAAAAAATGCGAAAATCAAAAAACAAAAAAATACCTCCTTCTCAAAATATTTTTAGGCATTTTTGTGCAAAATTTCAGAAAGATTCGATCGTTAACTTTAAAGATAAAAATGTTAACGCCGGACGGACGGACGGACGGCTAGACGGACGGACGGACGGACGGACGGACGACGGACGCAACGCCATGCCAATAGGTTATCGGACCAAAGGTCCGGTAACCTAAAATTACAATGAAAAACCTACATGCAAAAAATCATCTAGCTTGACATCACTTCTGCATGTTAGTAACCTGTTGTTACATTGTGAGGTGACCTACTTTTCGCTTGGCGCTGCCGATGACTGTCGGTAACCAGCGGCTTTCCCTGGTGTCCATCAACAGAAACATGGCATCGTGAGCATCGATCAGTGACTCCAACTGCTCCACATCTCGTCTCGTCTGCTCCTGGGTGTCCCCTGTGGATAAATATATTTTGAATTTCTTCGAAACACACATGTAGAAGGAATCTGAGCAAGAGAATTAAATAACCATAATGCTCTTGTTTGTCTTTATATCAGCAGCAAATACCACAACAAAGCTGCGGTCACTGCCTTGTGTACACCGATAGAACAAATTTCACTACCTGTAACTGTATGACCAGGCATCGGAATGGACAATGTGATTCCTGTAGCATTCTGAAGTAAAAAATAATATCACATTATGATCCGCATTATCCAATGTCATCATATCACATTGCTTACATGCATACATTATGATATTGCAAGCCTATGAAAAAAGCCCAAGTATGTTCCAGATTTATTTCCATCATACTCACAACACCGGGGAAAATTTTCTTGAGGCCCTCGGCAGCTGTTTGAGCTTTTGGCTGTCCGCCATTCAAGCTGTCCTCAAACGTAAACAATGACTGACGGACTGGGTTTGAGTAGGAGATCTTTCCATAGTCCACTAGCGTGATAGTTCTGACGCCCCAGCCCTGCATGACATAGCAACAGACTTGAGACTAAAATTTACATGTAGTTAAACCATATTAAGACCTAACCTAAATTTTTCACAAAATATCTATAAACATGTTTTATCATGAGAAGGTTAGCTATGTGACTCATTGTATATAATCATGAGTAGGAAAATTATATGACTCAGACTTCAGTACCCTGGAAGGTTTCAGTCTAGTTATACAATAGATGAACTCTTCATGTAAATGTTAGCCAAGGTGTTAAATATTTGCAATGCGTACTAGAAGACACCGTGCGACGTTACAGCCGAGCGTGCCGGCCCCGAGCAGCAGACACTTGGTGGCGCTGATGGACTCCAGATCCAGCTGCGGCAACAGCCTCCAACGCATCAACTTCAGGTTCAGATCAACAGCCGACTCCGCTATTCTGAAGGAAATATATTTTATCAAGAAAACTGGTTTTGTTAGGCACTATTGTTGTTGCTACTGACACTTGTTATTGGGTCTGCCGATATTCACAAATGTACTGATCACACAGGTAAATTGCTAATCGCTCTATTCAGCTCTATGTTTAAACGTTGAAAGTTCTCGGGATGAAAAAAATCTGAGTTAATCACTTGGAAGGATCCATGGAAGCACTAAGGTTGACCATCCTTGGCCCTAGCTTCTGTCTTTCGTTTTTCTCCCAGCCAACTGATTTGGGACACTCTGTACAAAATGTGCATGATTGGAAGTGTTTCAACAAATAGATCTGATCATTTGTGCATAAAATAGACAAACTTCACAAAATGACTCATAATTTTCGTGTTTGGGTTGCAAAGACAAGAGCGGTGTGTTGTTAATACCTGTCACGCTATGTTCAGTAGAGAAGCAAACTTCTAGAATCAGACTGTGAGACATGCTCCGCTTGCCTTCCTTGAACCTGTCCCGCAAACATATCACAGAAATCCTGCCCTGCAGCTCTGCTGACCTGAATAACCGAGGTTTAGGTCAATGTTAAAACTCTCATTAGATCTCATTGAACAAGTTCACAATTCATTTAATCTTGATATACTGAACACAGATACATGCAACAAAATGTTTCAAGCAATTTCGTTCTGGAAACATAATCAGTAATTTAAGGAACATACCACTGAAATGCTGCCAAAGCTAGGAGGTTTCGAAGAGGCCAACCAGGATGGTTCTCTAATGTACAAGGATCACAAAAGCCAAGGTAAACCTGAAATACAAACTCAGGTATATTGATGTATTCAAACAAACAATAGTAATATGATGAAATACATGTAGGCAAGAACAGTGTTTTCTTTGCACCAGTTGTTGACCCCTCTGCTTACCTTGGTACCTTTGGAATGTAGATTTCTAAATTGACTGAGTGGATGTATGTTCAATTCACCGTTCTCTTCAGTGACCAGGAAGTATCCAATGTTATTAGGTAGACAAACTTCATCAAATTTCTTGAGCAGTCCCTGCATCTGTCAAAAACATTCCAGATTTATTTTAACTGCAAAAGTTTACCAGTGTGCATAAATGGACTATAAAATCCTAAATATAAGACATCTTTTTGGTTTCTGAACTATTTGCATAAATCATGTTTGTTTCATTAGCAACTCACTTGCTCATCAGAAAATTTGTCTACAACTTTGCAAGCAGGAGATGACAGGGTTAAATTTTCAGGGAAGCACAGAGCCGGAAATGCAAACCAGTAATAATAATGATACTTCTTCAAATCCTGTTGATTAAAAGAAATACAAATTATTTTATCTGTGATTACGGTATTGAATACTAGACGTCAAGGCCTGAAGATGCCTTGGGGCATTTCGTGTGAGTTCTATTCCTACCTAACATTTACCTAAGAGACCGCGTCTAGAACCATAATGACTCTGAATCTGTCCGTGGTCAAAGTTTAAGTGACATACCCCGTCCTCAGGCATCTTTGCGTTTCGCTCTACGACGGACCGTTTCTGAGATATGGTAAACAGGAAGTGCTGAGTCGGCAAAAAAAAATTCGACACCAGAAGTCGTCTCGATGCAAGATACCCTCTAGACTAGTTATTCTAGTGCCAGGAGGCCGGAATTGAGCTCCGTTTCACTCTACGACGTACCGTTTCCGAGATACGGCCAAACAGGAAGTGCCGAGTCGGCGAAAAAAAAATTCGACACCAGGGGTCGTTTCGACCCAAGATACACACTAGACTAGTTTGTCTAGTGCCAGTAGGCCGAAATTGAGCTCCGTTTCGCTCTACGACACACCGTTTCCGAGATACGGCCAAACAGGAAGTGCCGAGTCGGCGAAAAAAAAATTCGACACCAGGGGACGTCTCGACCGAAGATACACACTAGACTAGTTTGTCTAGAGCCAGGAGGCCGAAATTGAGCTCCGTTTCGCTCTACGACATACCGTTTCCGAGATACGGCCAAACAGGAAGTGCCGAGTCGGCGAAAAAAAAAATCGACACCAGGGGTCTTTTCGACCCAAGATACCCTCTAGACTAGTTTGTCTAGTGCCACAAGGCCGAAATTGAGCTCCGTTTCGCTCTACGACGCACCGTTTCCGAGATACGGCCAAACAGGAAGTGCCGAGTCGGCGAAAAAAAAATTCGACACCAGGGAACGTCTCGACCCAAGATACACACTAGACTAGTTTGTCTAGTGCCAGGAGGCCGAAATTGAGCTCCGTTTCGCTCTACGACATACCGTTTCCGAGATACGGCCAAACAGGAAGTGCCGAGTCGGCGAAAAAAAAATTCGGCACCAGGGGTCGTTTCGACCCAAGATACACACTAGACTAGTTTGTCTAGTGCCAGGAGGCCGAAATTGAGCTCCGTTTCGCTCTACGACGCACCGTTTCCGAGATACGGCCAAACAGGAAGTGCCGAGTCGGCGAAAAAAAAATTCGACACCAGGGAACGTCTCGACCCAAGATACACACTAGACTAGTTTGTCTAGTGCCAGGAGCACGGTGGCTAGGCGTTACGCGTTATTCAGGGAGTGCCGCGTAAAATCGTGAGTATTACGCGTTATTCGTGAGGAAATGGCAGCCTGTGGTTGATCCCTAGCAGGAAAAACATACAATTTCGCTAACTATACCGTTTTGAAATGTCGGATTTGGGTTTGCACGGAACATTACACATATTCATGATTGTTGTTGAGAATTTAAATCAAAGAAATAGACCAGTGTAGCGAGACCTTCGGATGCACAATATCTGTCAATGTTGCTTCGACAGCCGCTCTCCCCGGTTTTGGGGTTGAAAATGTTATGTATCGGCATTAATGTAGATAGAATGACAGGTCTATGATATTGAAAGCATTGGCTTCACATGTGCCTATCTTCAAAATGTTTCACAATGGTCGCAAGCGGCACGAATCTAGGTTGAATGTATCATTTGTTTAGTTGCTATACTTTACGCGATTTGCGTGACGGCATTACGCGTATTTGCATGAGTAAATATTTTTTTGAGGCTGAGATATTCCTGTTTTTTAATGCGAATTTTTCTCCAGTTTTACTGCTCAATTGATGGAATAAATTCAAGTTCAAAAGATAATCTTTTCACTTGGTGAGCTTCTGTGTAAAAGACACGAAAAACTCTTAGTATTGCCAAATTCAGATTTATGAAGATTGGGAGGAACATATGGAGTATAATGATAAGTGAGAAGTATCGTCAGTACTGGACATTGTGCAGCCTCAAATCATACTTTAAAATTCTCTATGTATGCATTATCAGCTCTACTATCCACGACAACGCTCACATGTTTCCTCATGCTGTAACGCGTGTGCAGTTTTTCTCCCTCAGGCTGATACGCGTAAACCATTAAAAGCTTCTCAGTTAATAGAATACTCGATTAAAACAACTGGTTGCGTTGTGTAACAATAAAGAAAGATTTCTCCGAGCATTCTATGATTTACAAACATGCGCTTTGTTGGTTTCAATTGATAGCCGATGATATTTCACAAACTAGTCGCAAGCGTGCGGGTGTTGTCACGAACTGTGTGTCCGTTTTCGTAAATATAACGATGTATACAAGTAATTCATAGTAGCATACGCAATGTTTACTCATTTGGGTGTTCCGTGGAAACAAAATTTTAGGAAGAAACTGAACTTTTTCATTGATTTTCCTCATTTGAAGTGGGGACCTATGTCGTTACCTGTGTCATTTCCTCACGAATAACGCGTAATACTCACGATTTTACGCGGCACTCCCTGAATAACGCGTAACGCCTAGCCACCGTGAGGAGGCCGAAATTGAGCTCCGTTTCGCTCTACGACTTACCGTTTCCGAGATACGGCCAAACAGGAAGTGCCGAGTCGGCGAAAAAAAAATTCGACACCAGGGGTCGTTTCGACCCAAAATACCCACTAGACTAGTTTGTCTAGTGCCAGGAGGCCGAAGTTGAGCTCCGTTTCGCTCTACGACGCACCGTTTCCGAGATACGGCCAAACAGGAAGTGCCGAGTCGGCGAAAAAAAAATTCGACACCAGGGGACGTCTCGACCGAAGATACATACTAGACTAGTTTGTCTAGAGCCAGGAGGCCGAAATTGAGCTCCGTTTCGCTCTACGACATACCGTTTCCGAGATACGGCCAAACAGGAAGTGCCGAGTCGGCGAAAAAAAAAATCGACACCAGGGGTCTTTTCGACCCAAGATACCCTCTAGACTAGTTTGTCTAGTGCCAGGAGGCCGAAATTGAGCTCCGTTTCGCTCTACGACGCACCGTTTCCGAGATACGGCCAAACAGGAATTGCCGAGTCGGCGAAAAAAAAATTCGACACCAGGGAACGTCTCGACCGAAGATACACACTAGACTAGTTTGTCTAGTGCCAGGAGGCCGAAATTGAGCTCCGTTTCGCTCTACGACGCACCGTTTCCGAGATACGGCCAAACAGGAAGTGCTGAGTCGCCAAAAAAAAAAATTGACACCAGGGGTCGTTTCGACCCAAGATACCCCCTAGACTAGTTTGTCTAGTGCCAGGAGGCCGAAATTGAGCTCCGTTTCGCTCTACGACGCACCGTTTCCGAGATATGCATGAAAGCCTCAAGGTTGAATCAGCAAAAATTCTTCCGAGCTCTAGGTCAAAGGTCGTTCGACGGAGTGATCCCAAAATCAATAGCGTTCTTCCTTGGTGGTATATGAACTCCCATGCAGAGAATACTTGCCATTGCATGAATACTTTTTGAGTTATCGATCGGAAACCAAGTCTCGAAATCAACCTTGATTTCATCCTCACGGACCTCACGGACCCCGGAGCCGCCTCCAAAACAATAGGGGTCTTCCATGTAATATTTCTGACCAGTGGTGTAAATTTGGACAAGATCCGTTCAGGTGTTCCCGAGTTATTGATCGGAAACCAAAATGGCGGAAAGTAAAAAAAAAAGAAGAAAAAAAAAAAAAAACCAGACAAAACCATAAGGGCATTTCGGGCCGAAATGCCCTAATTAGAAACTTGCACGCTGTTATTTTGAAATTTGATGAAATTGACATCAATCATAAAGTGATTACGAAATTGGGGATAATAGTGGTTCCTCACAGCGAATGTCAAGAGATGGAATCTTGATAGCAAAGATGGATTTTCTAAAGCCTGACCACTACAAATGTCTGCCCATATCTGGAAATGAAAGAGAAGTTTTTCTTGTCATATTATTCAGACGGGATAATCAATCGTGTTATTACTTTCACACAACTAAAAGAATGACACAGTACACACAATTTTGGCTTGTTCGTCCAGTATCGCCTTCTTGTCACATGCTTTGAATTCATCCAATGTGTTGGTATTTTTCAGGATGCCATGTGAACGGTACGACCTAGGTGGTATCACGCACCTAGAAACAAAGGGTTCATAATATACATACTGTATAGATCAGTGACTGGGTAATCTATGTCAATTAATTATCAAACCGTTATTCACAACAGAATATCTGATGAGCACAAACTAAAAATGCATATACATTGTACTAATTTGAGTGTTATTTACTCTTCAAAAGCATTGTAGCTTAGTGTGGTCCTACATGGCAGCCCATCTGCATCGCCTGCAACAAAAGATCAACCATCACACGAAACCAGAAAAGATCATAACAAAAGCAAAAATACAAAATTCACATTATATGGTGACCTTAAATGCATGTCCAATCCACAATTTTAATCATAGTCAGCAATAATTTTTTTGTCAGAGATGAGACATTTCATACTGTACCATTTACATAGAAGCCAGTTATATCCCTGGGTTTGTCATCCAATCCATAGACGTTAAGTTTGAGTTCAGAAAGCTTGTGCCAAAAGCCACCTTCCAAAGCACTACACAGAGGTGCAAACTGCAGGGTTGTTGGGGTAGAAGTCATAACTTTGTCTCTTCCTATAAATCATCAGAAAATCATATTAGTGCTGAAAATCATACCTAAGTGTGAAGTTCGGCGACCCCATGATACAGAGGTATACCCCATTACTTGAGAGTCACCGAATGTCTTATTAACCTGCCCGCACTGCAACACCATAACCGTGGTGTTACTACTCGCGCAGCCCCACCACGTCATAATTGCTGCGTTCCAATCATGTTGTGCAAATGGTGTGCACTAGCGGGAAGTTGGAGAGTACGAGTTGTTGCGTTCCATTGACAAAAGGCACACATTTTGCCACCCTAATTATTGCATAAAAATTTGAACTAACTCAGGCCAAAAATAATTGAAAATTCAGTCAAATCTTCACTTTAAATTTCAGTATTGAATCATTTCATTCATATACTGTATGTATGGTACTAGGTATAACTAACAAAATGTTTCTATTATGTATTACTTTTATACAATACCCCATTTGGCGCCATGTTTTTCCTACTTGTGCACATTGAGTCTGAACAACTGCCTCAACTTCACAGGTTGTGCAAATGGGAATTTCCCAGTTGTGTCATGCTCATGAGCATATTATATGAAAGAAACAAGGCTAAGTTTGCATATTTCAATATATTCATGATGTTGACCGGGAATGTCGCTCGGATTCCAATTGAAAACTTTAATTAGTTGGTGGGAGGAGAATGGATGGCGTAAATCATACGGAATGAGTCACACTTAGATGTCGACCATAGTGATCGTTCATCGTTGATCCACAGGCTAATAAATATACTAGTACTAGTGTAGTGATATTGTTACTTGGGACTGGGTACATTAATTAATAATTATCATGGTCATTTGTTAAAACATGACAATCAAGAGTAGCCCACGGTATTCTACTAGGTCAAACGAAACTGGCCCTACTCATGGCTACTGCCTACTGGGCGACTGGCCGGGTGATCGACTCAATGACCAGCCCAGGGTAAGGTTGCCATCTATACTATGTATTTTAGACTCTATTCTACATGTGCTCCACAAAGTATAGGCTATGTTCACTTACAATACGACCTTAAACTATGTAATTCCTTGCTTGCAATACTTTCACATCACCTGTGAATAAATTTCAACAGTTTCCTCGGTCTTGACATTTGTGATGACTGGTTTGTCACGTGAACTTGTTTTTCTTCCGGCTGTCACTGAACCGTGCTATTGGTATCTCTAATCTCTGATTGGTCAAATTTATTTTTTACACCGGATGATACCCAAACCTACTTTGGTGAATTTCCCAAATAACATCGGTTTTTCAGACTTCGCATTTGAAAGTGCTAATATCTCAATATTTTGAGAAAATGTTCGCCAAAAGACCAAAAATGGTACTTTTTCGACTCAAATGACCGTTTTGACATAACGGGGGTACTTGAAGGTTAGGTTCTAGGCCACCTCTGAAATGGATATATGATTTTACATTTGAAATGTCAATATCTATAAGCCTTATCGTCGTCTATTTTTAGGAATTCTAGGGGTATATACAACTCCTATAAAAAAATTACCGATATTTTACCCCCAAAATTCAAAGGTGACAAAAAATTACTGCTTGGAAATTGCTCATAACATAGCAACTTAATTTCAGACCAAAATCAACCATCATCACCCCTTCGGAAAATCAAAATGTCCAGGACACGCAGACCGGTTATTAAGGGAAAATCATAGTAATTAAATTGGCCATTCAACTCAATGTCACTGTAGACAAGCGGTGGCGCGGTGAAATAATTTTGAACGGGCTTGGTGATCAATTTCGAACGGTTGGTGATCAATTTCGAACGGTTAGTGATCAATTTCGAACGGTCCGCACACTGAAACAGGGTGAAAAGTGTGTAAATTGTGAAGTAATTTCAGATTTATAGACATAAACTTTCAATTTAAGGACAAAAAAATGATTGTATGTCATTTGTAAGCAGTTGAGGGTTTCCAGGTAGACGTGGAAACACAAGTCATCTTGTATTTCCTGATGATTCCAGTTCGAGGACAATTTGCGTAATATATAGACCAATTTTATAATCGTATATTGATGATTTTCAAAGAACATATGGCCCACAACCTATATCTAAAAATTGAAGTATGGAGATCAAAGGATAAAGATATTACCACCATGATAAGAATAATATTGATAAGCGATCAATTTCGAACGGGCGGTGTTGATTTCGAACGGTTATTTTTCATAGGCGATGGCGCGGTGAAATAATTTTGAACGGGCTTGGTGATCAATTTCGAACGGTTGGTGATCAATTTCGAACGGTTAGTGATCAATTTCGAACGGTCCGCACACTGAAACAGGGTGAAAAGTGTGTAAATTGTGAAGTAATTTCAGATTTATAGACATAAACTTTCAATTTAAGGACAAAAAAATGATTGTATGTCATTTGTAAGCAGTTGAGGGTTTCCAGGTAGACGTGGAAACACAAGTCATCTTGTATTTCCTGATGATTCCAGTTCGAGGACAATTTGCGTAATATATAGACCAATTTTATAATCGTATATTGATGATTTTCAAAGAACATATGGCCCACAACCTATATCTAAAAATTGAAGTATGGAGATCAAAGGATAAAGATATTACCACCATGATAAGAATAATATTGATAAGCGATCAATTTCGAACGGGCGGTGTTGATTTCGAACGGTTATTTTTCATAGGCGATCAATTTCGAACGTTCAAAAAATATTTTATTCCTCCTGTATAATGTTTTCTACGGGTTCCTATCGGCGTCATCATGGTCAATTTTTGGTGATACCACTGTAAGGTTCCTTATGATGACATCGAACACGCGGAAATGAGAATTAGCATAATTGTGCAAAGAGTAGCCTTGCACTACAAATGTATGGCAAAGGATATGCCAAGCGATGTTTGCACTGTTGAAGAGGGTTGACTGATATTCAGAAAAAAGACTTAAGGTAGTCCGCTCCAAACAGTGAGGGGAGGGGGTCAAAGGTTTTTTTTAAATAACTACCTGTATCAACATAATATAGAGCTTCAAAATGATATATTTTATGGAGTAACTGTTCAGCATCCTAATACTGAAAAGAAAATAGGGGGTCACCGTATCCGTTCGCATGGAAAATATGATGTAGGATGTGAATATGGACAAAAAAATGTGCAAAAATGCCAGAATTTATGTCATTTTAGGTAAATATGTGTGATTTTGATCGAACATGTAGAAGAAACGAGCACGGTGACCCCCTATTTTCTTTTCAGTATTAGGATGCTGATCATTTACTCTATAAAATAATGTCCTTTTGAAGGGATAATATTCAAGAAATGACTTTTAAATTTTGACTCTCCGTTACCTCACTGTTTGTAGCGGACTACGTTAAGACACAGGAAGCCCGTTGAAAAATATACCTGAGCAAAGGTATTTGTCAACCCCTAGAAATGTCAGATGTGTCTAAGAGACTGGTGGTTAAAGATGTACCACTGCCAATGGATGAAGATGGTGATGACTACGACTTTGTGGGATCAGATGTGACATCATAGTCCATTCAAAGATATTTTATGCTGGTTGAAGGCTAATTTTTTAACAGTTTAATGTTCATTATATGTAGTATCACATTCATCGATAGAGCTTCATATATATAACCTATCAGTGTTTATATGAAGGACCGAAATGAGCTGGCCCGCCACGCCGGGATACCATACACCATAGCCTATGTAACTTTTTGGGATGTTGACCTGTATGTGCACATATATTATTCAAGCATATACAGCTACATTTTACTACTGGATGGTATGTCAATGCTTGCGGATACCGATTATGATAATGCTTTGTTCACAAAGGCCAACGGGCCAATATGCGTAGAAAGATACAATATATCGTGATTTGAGACAAATAAAATACAGCGTACATCACAAGTAATGGTATTTATCACGAGTAATTTCTGCGTTATATATAAAGGCAGCTAAACTTCTAATACATTCATCTTTCTTGTGTGACATGCTAAATTGAAAGCATGCTACTGTGCTACATTTTGGTACAATGAATTTATATTTCTGCCTTAAATTATTATATAGTGGGCAAATTAGGACAAAATGACATTCATCTTCTATTAAATTGATATTATTTACTGATTTACAATACTGGCAAAAGCGTGCATCTTGTTTTGTTTTGTTGTGCCTGTTCTTCTCTATACCAAGTTTATGATTTGAACATCGAAATCTGGCCACAGATATTATGTGTTTCCAATATACAAATTAATGAGCAAATACTTTTCTAGAGTCAGTTCTGTTTTGTAATTTCGGTAGTAGTTTGACTTTTTACAGACAATTTTGAATACCAATTTTGTGTGCAAAATCTGTTACCCTCTGCCGAAATGTATTCACAAATAGTTATGTATTTTTTATAAATACTACACATCCCCAAACCCGTGAGACAACATCATGCGAACATCAGTTACCCAGTTTTTACATCCGTTTTCCTCGTAAACTTTCAATGTATTATACATTGCATTTTTGTCCTTTTCACATCTCCATTTTGGACAATACTGTGCCAGTATTTGATACATTTCACATTGTATACCGATTTTGCGTTTTCCAGACAATGTCATATTTTATACCCACCCGTACTACTAGACTAAGCACCTCATGTACTTGGAGAGGAGAGGGAGAAGGGGAGGTGGCTAGATGCTCAACATATATGCATTCAATCAATTTTACAGTGTGATGTACAGTGTATGTATATAATCCTTTAAATGCTAAACACCAAGTAGAATTTTGGCTTGTCATAGGCTTATCCGAGATATAAAAAGTAATGAAAAGTAATAATGACTAACCTACTAATATTTGTAGCCCCCAACCCCCCACCCAAGAAACAGAAATCAAAAGAAATCACAACACATACACAGTTTTCACGGTGAAATAGTTCAGCAGAGCTATCAACAAACCGTTCGAAATTACTCGCATGACCGTTCGAAATTATCCGCCTGTCATTTATGAGCGTTCGAAATTGACCACATTTAAATTTTCAATTCTACTTGATTCGGGCTCGTTTTGAGGAATATGCATCAATCAAACAGCATAACGTGATTCACTTTAGATATGTCTAGGTACACGTTCAATTTAACGGACTCATCAAACGTTTGCACACACTAATAACGATATTACATATTAATGACATGTATACTGCTTCTCGCCATTCAAAAATAAATAATAAATAATCATTAAAACTCCCGATGTGCTTCAAAAGCATTCCACAGGTCAGTAAAGTTTCACCGAGGTGGTAAATATAAATATTTGTGACATAAACATCAGACAAATATACTTTTCACATACTTTAATATGTGGACCGTTCAAAATAGATCGCCAACCGTTCGAAATTGATCACCAACCGTTCGAAATTGATCACCCAGCTCGTTCGAAATTATTTTACCGCGCCACCGCTTATCTACAGTGAATGTTAAATGGTTCATTTTGGTGGTCCATAACACATTTCTAAAAAATTAGCCCAATTAAAGGCTAAGAAAGGTTACCGGAGAAATGTTTAGTGTTAAACCACAACTGTTTTCCATCAAAATTACCATTTTTATCTTTCAAGGTCATTAAAGGTCAAATTCAAGGTTACCAATAAATTCGCCATATATGACTTCCCATTTGAATGTGTCAATATTTAAGCTCTATCTTGAAGTGTTCTAGGAGTTCTCCCATTATGAAGGAAAAATTGTCCAAAAAAAATTTCAAAGGAGAAACATGTTTGTTATTTTTTCCCCGGCTGAAAATCACTCAAAACGAATCTTTAGTGGCTTGAGTTGGGATGAAAAAAAAAATTGCCGCCCCGTCAAAAAATCAAAATGGCCACCTTGTGAAGACCCACTATTCGAGGGCAACAAAACTTATACATGACGCGAAAGTACATAAGGGGAATCTTTTGGAACAAAAATCTCAAAATTGTCTGAACAGTTTTTTGAAAAAAAATGGCCGCCGAAGTCAGAAATTGACCGTTTTTTGACAAAGAAGGCCGATTTGAACTTTCAAGGTCATTAAAGGTCAAATTCAAGGTCACCACTGAAACCGCAATATATGATTTTCTATTTGAAGGTGCCAATATTTAAGCCCTATCTTGAAGTGTTCTAGGAGTTTACTCTGTACACCTCCCATTATGAGGGGAAAATTGGGTGAAATTTCCTCTGTACAGCCCAATATGAGGGGAAAACTAGGTGAAGGTACAGACCATCATGAGGGGGAAACTAGTCCGAATTTTTTTTCAAAAGGGCCAAAATTTGAGAAAAAACATGAGAAAAGTCCGAAAAAGAAATTCACAAGGGTAAAAGAAAATTGTTTTTTGGGCTGGAAATCACTCAAAACGAATAATGACTTGATTTGGGACGAAAACAAAGTTTTCGCCGACCCGTCGAGAAATCAAAATGGCCGCCACGCGCAGACCGCCAATTCAAGAGCGATGAAACTTATATAGATCACAGAGGTATATGAGGAGAATCTTTTGAAACAAATATCTCAAAAGTGGTCAGACATTTTTTGAGAAAATGGCCGCCAAAGTCCAAAATTGGCCATTTTTCTTCAAAAATGACCGCCATTTTCAAAAAAGCTGCGAAAATATTTAAAAAAAAACTATCTATTGAAATATTTTCAGGTATTTTTGTGCAAAATTTCAGAAAGATTCGACTGTAAACTTTAAAAATGTAGATAGACGACGACGACGGACGATGATGGCTGATGCAACAACACGGCCTTACCACTATGCTAGTTTTGTCAACTGACGTATTGGTCATCGTGTGATAAGCATGTACAGTGTACTCTGCCGAAACCGGCTCTTGTATATACCGGAATTTTGTCCATACCGGCTTTCCTCTCAGGTCCCGATTCGTTCCCCTTTGTTTCTACAGTAAGCAACTCTCGATATTCCGGATGTTGTCCTTTCTGAGAACCGGCCCTATTCCTATGACTCAACCGGCCATATCGTATTGTCCAAACCGGCGTTACCCCAATAATTCCAAACTTCGGCGTCTAAATTGCAGTCAGCCACACTTCATCGGATCACAGACCAATGTCAAAGGCTGTGCTTTAGTCTTTGTAAACACAACGGCATCAGGGACATGGCGCTCACAAATTGTAATTAACAACAACTAAACTTCGTCAGTTACAGTATGGGGGCCGTTGGAAGAATGCATGATTTACCTGACATGATTTCTCGAGTAAATTGCAAGCTCATCACTGGGATGACACGAATTGTTCAAAGTGAATATTAATTAGCGCATGCTATAAACGCAAACAACAATTCTATGACATCATGCAATCTTGTCTCACTATGTATATTCTGCAATTGTTTTTAGGCTATGCTAATAGCACTAGATGATAGTGATATCAATGGAAAACCTACAATTAATAATCAATTGACTCAAATTATTTACTACTTGAATGTTCTGCAATAAATCTATACAGATCCGACCTATTACCAATAACATAATATCAACTACGCCGATGTCCAGAAAGTTTGTAACTACATGTACCTAAAATAGCTGACTGATATTTAGTTACGTTACGTTGTGCAACAGTGAAAAACGAAGTCGGACGGTATCTGCAGATTGGGTGAGATGATCGATGTTCTCTCTCTTCAGACTATATATTTGACGACACATGGGATTTTTTGCTATTCTGCCTTGAAAGGACCCAGGGTAAAAAAACCCCTTTGTTTCCCCAGCTCCTGATAAGAACGACAACAAGATATTGGTTTGACATATATTTATTGCATAAGTGAGCATTGGCCAGCAGGGCTAGGCCCTATGGTCGAGTAAGCAGTTTTCGTGGTATTGCAGTTCTCGTGGTATTGGGGAAAACGAGGACGTGCATAGCAACATGCGTGGATAATTTCAAAATTCAAACAAAAATGTTATTCTAGTTGTTCTTCATATTTCCATACATAAGATAACATAATATGGTTTTATACGCAAACGGACGCAAACGGAAAATATATGGGAACATGGTAAGCAATGGCTATTTATTGAGGGGATAAAAGAAGCAGTTCACATATTTTCCAAATATTTTGCACCTTATTAGCCACGTAATATTTAGTTTATGGATGAGGCGGTTTATGAAACACACCCTCTCAAGGATATTAATGACATGTCCCAGTAATTTACCAAGAGAACTGCTGACATCACCATATAATGTGTGCCTCGAACATATCTTATATCAAAGGTTCCCTGCTCTGCTTCAAATTCCACAAACACTATTTTCCATCCACATTTAGTCGTGTCAAGTGTTGTAGAAGTTAAACATAGATGTTTGTTTTGTCTCTTTTCTTGCTATTTCATTGTGGAAAATATTTCTTAATACCACGGAAACTGCTTAGTCCAGGCTATATCAAGGCCTCTGCTATATATACAAGTGCACTAGCAACAAAAAAACATTGAATGAAAGAAATGTAACACAATATAATACACAGTATATACAAAATACAAAATGTTGTAATGAGAAAGTCAACAATAACAAAATTGATACAGATATATACAGTACAATGTATATTAGACGTGAATCAATAACAATATCAAGTAATCCGAGCAAAAATAATATTAACATAATATGATTATTTACATGCAATTTTGTACCTGTCCTCTCGCTATTATGGATATTCTGCCCCTCATTCTTCACATCTGGGAGTTATGAATTATAAACAGTATATTTTAAATATACTGTATAGTATATATTCATCATCATACAATCGTATGTCTGTATACACGTCAGAACGAAGAACCAAAACAGAAGACTGAACACATATGATGCAATATTACATGTTATATTTTGCGTCTGTTTGGAGCGGATCCCATGTCGCCAACAGAGGGTATGCCGCCTAATTGGATCAGCTGCACCCAGTGGGCCAAAAATTCCCCTCGGCCCCTCCCTATGTCCTCGTAGCACAACACATGATATATTGTCCGGCTGGGTAGAGCGGATCCCATGTCGTCAGCAGCTGGTGTGCCACCTACAACTGGATCAGCTGCACCCAGTTAACCATTTTTTATGAGTCTGAAACTATTTTCGCGAAGCCCTCCCTGTATCCTCGTAGCGTTGAAAATTAACTTTATTGTGGCAATTATCACACGTCAAAACACAAATTGCGTAAATTAAAGTTAAAATTGTGCTAATCTGTTCAATACTTTTCAAGAGAAACGCTTTGATTCTCTTATGAAAGTCTGAAGTATGTGGGAAATATTTCTGTTACATTACCAGGTGAAAGGTTTTTATCGCCATGTAGTAACTAGTTAATGGAGATTGGCCGGTAAGCCTCCAGTCGAGACATAAATCTTGCGTTGCCTCCTGTATTTCGTGCAATCAGTAATTGAAGACCCAAGTTGTGACTTGGGTCTTCAACAAAATGACCACAAGTACACAACGGACTGTCTTCAACGTAAGTTAAAATGGAGATCTGCTTTCAGCACACTGCAGCCAACTCTCATCCTGGTATGGTGGATATCACAAAAACGATCACCTATGCCGCACCAGTCCGTTTTAGGAGGAGGAAGCAGGTGTCTTTTTAATTTACGATCAAACCGTTGCAAGGTGGGTGTATTGCGAACATCAGGTGGCAGATCATTCCAATCTTTCAAGGTTGTCGGAAAGAAAGAACTTTCAAAGATCTTCCGATTGGATCTATAAGGCGTCAACGCATACTATTATGTAAGTTGTAACTCTGACGATCAGCAACAGTTGGCTGTATCAGGTTTTCAAGATATGAGTGAGCAAGCCCTTTCATTATCTTGTAATATCACTTCAGTCTCTGGTTTTTCCAACGTTGAGATAGGGTGTACCAGCCAAGTTCTTCCAACAAAGCATAGGCCTACCCACTTGACCGTTCAGTAGCGTTGATGCGATCAAGTCTGGCAAGTTCATAACCGGGAACACCATCCCACATAGCATCGCCATATTCCAGGACGGGGAGGACAAACGACAAATAAAATCTTTCCAATTGTTGTCTCGACAGTTTGAATTAGAACTTTTGTAAAAAGTCAAGTCTTTTCATGGCTTTCGAAGATACCTCGTCAATATGACTCCCCCAGGACAATGTTATACAGTAGTCAAGGCTATGCCCAGGTGTTTATGAGCCGAAACAGTCTCGATTCCCAACATATTCATATATAGAATAGGGGAGTACATTTGTCACGCTTGTTGTAAATTGTCATAGACTTAGTTTTTGGCACACTGAAGGTTGAGCCATTTCTCAGACCAATCATGTATGACTTGGAGATCACTCTCCATTGTAACGTTTCACGGGCCACATCTCGATTATCAACCGTGATGAACAAGCATGTGTCATCAGCGAATAATCTGATACTGGTGAATAGTACAACTTCAGTTATATTATTGATGAAAATTAAAAAGAGAAGAGGTCCGAGGATGGATCCTTGGGGGACGCCCGCAGAGACAATCCCCCAGTCAGACAATTAACTCTCCATCGAGACACACCCTTTGTTGTTTATCATCCAGGTACATGTAACTCTTGATCCATGATAATACAGCCCCATCTACTCCAATGCGTTTCAATTTATAGAGCAGGCCTTATCATATTGTCAAAGCCAAGCTGATGGAAAAACAATGGGCGAAAATATCGATTTTTCCAATGGTGCTATGGGTGTATATCTTCGCCAATGGATGAAAATACGTGAGATGAATGCGATATCATGCGGTATAAAATAATGCTGCGTTTACTCGCCAGCTGTCGCGCACGAATGATTAATCTCATTATCGCTCAAAATATTTGTACACCTGCGAAATAGTTCAAATACCTAGTGTTTCTACATGTTTACATCTTCTCTTCATTACGAATGTCATTTATTTTTAATTATCACTTACCTATCGTGTTCAGTCTACACTTATTGCGAAACATCCGAGACTAAAGTACACAAACCCTGTACAATCGGCTGGCTCTGTTTGTTGTGGAACAGTTTCGGGATGATGGAGAAACCGAGAATGGAGGATCTATGATGGAGGCGACAGGCCCTACTTGAGTTGCTGCTTGAAATTATGAGCCATAAGCCCCCACCTGGCACCAGAGCGGTGCCTGTTATACCTGATCAAATAGCCAAGGCGTTACGAGACAAGGACAGAATAATAAAATCACAGAGCAAACGGATTCAAGCTTTGGAGAATGAAGTGGACAGACTGAGAAAAGACCGAGACAGCTTGAGTACGAAGGTCACTCTCTTATCATACAAACTCGAAATGAATTCCCAGACTAAAGTACTTCAGGAGGAAGATAGCCATTGGTAAGTAATAAGTATTGATTCTATTTGACTGTATTCTATGATTGTATGGCATTACTGTCACTGACAAGGTGTTATTGCATGAGTGTATTAAGTGACAACTTACAATTACAACGGTGTGAATGCAGATCTTCGAATGTGTCACTCATGTCATGACTAACTAATTCTCTGAGCACAGCTAAGGGAAATCGCCCTAACTTTTTTTCCTAAAACATGCTTTAAACGTCGATAGATCTACACTTTTAATAAAGTTCATACCTTTACAGTACTTTGTTGTCTTATTTTTTTCCAGTACGTGGCATTTACGGACTTAAAAATTGAACAAAAGTCTACAAATACTGGGAATAAACAGTGGGAAGCGTGATATTTCAGTGGCCACCGCTGTGTATGTGACAGTTTGAAAGTATTCGTCTGACCACATGATTGGATTGGGGTACAGGTGATAAGGCCGCCAAAGTGATCAGACTGCCATTGAAAACTATCAAACTACTGGTACAGGTTAAGTGATGGATGACGAGTGTTTTGACACTCGTGCAAACGGGTATGACAATATGCGGCGTGATCGCATTGGCGGCCTTATCACTTGGTAACCATTGGATAAACCAATCAGTGACATGGCACACAAATGGAGCAAAAGAAATGCTTCATTAATATCCATCTGTATAACTTTGTATGTGTTTATTTGTCAAGATTACTGACCACACTGTGTCAGGATTATCAGAGTGCAACTTAATAGGGCTCTGTCTGGAGATAGGGTTTATATCATGACGGATGTTCAAGAGACTAATCTTCCGTGTCACTATATTCTAGTAGACGTACAACACTATTTCATGCAATTATGTCAGACGCTAAGGCCTGCTGCAGCGACCTAGCGCTAAGGTATCCTATTACGGTTGTTGTGTTGGTGTTATTTACATGTACGTGTTTACTGACCAAAATAACAGAAGGTGAAAGCTGTGATGCTGTTCGGAGAAAAAATTATTTCCTCCAAAAATTTTCGTTCTTGAAAGATCTTTGAGACCGAATGCCATACCAGCTGAACTACCATCATCCATTCATGCCCACATCCCTATTAAACTGACACTGTTCCATACATATACACATATATTTTGTAACATAGAAAAATGTGCTTGATTCAATACTCTGTGATGTGATGTATGTATTTTTCGTTTCATAAAAATTTTACTGGTCATGTTTATTTTTCGAACAACATTTCATCCATCTCAATTGTATATATGTGCATAAAATTTTGGCTTGAGTCCAGCATTCTAGTTTTTTGGGGAATGAATCTGTGAAACTTTGGTCAATTCACACAGTTCATGATGTTAGTGCACAAAAATTGGTGTCTTCTTTGTTCATTCATATACATCTAATTTAGTATGTCATAATGTAGCCAATACACTGTATGCCTGATTGCAATCTCCTGATTGCATATGCTTGATTTATATTATGCCTGAGTTCAAAATGATGGCTCAAGTGCTTGCAGTCTAATGTCGAGCCCCACTAGTACATCATGATTTCACTAGTCTAGTACATCATGCTTGAATATATATAACAGACTGTATTGTAGTTTATATACATGTATCTCAGACCGAGTGCCCAATTGTGTGTGAATGAACATTCAATGTGGTTTCCATTCTTATTGGTCATGTTTAATTGTGTGTAGATCTATGTTCATGGTATTGTTTGAGCAAAAAATTTTCCTGATTTAATACAAAGTTCGCACAGTGCTTTTGGTTTGTACAAATACAAATTGAGATACAAGTACTGACATGTGCCTATGATGATCTACGCTCAAAGTATTTGATTGCAAAAACATGAGTAGTATACTTGATACATTTGTAACATTTCAATGTGAGTTGGTATGCAAGCTCAGTGAGGTTGAAGAAAACCCTGAAGTTGAAATGGTTCTCAAAGAAAAAGTTACTGGATAGCCTTACACAATATTCATTTGTACTAATTGCACTGTTATAAAAACATTTGGTATCCAAAAAATTAAAGAGCATATAGCTGTATGTAAATAGATAAGAAGAGTTTACAATGTTGCTCTATCCCTTTGATTGCAAAATAATTGAATACCTGTCGGAATATTGCTCAGTCTGCCTGTTTCATCTTAGTCTTTTTGCAAATATCGACGGCACTTATCTGTAGCCTTGGGACAAGAACTGCAAATCAGAAAGCAAGATATTCAATCAAATCTTTTACTGCGCCAATTTGGCTATCAATATCTCAGACTCACTATTTGCTTCTCTTGTGCTTTACGTAACCATGGAGACCAGCCCTTTGAGCGCTATATATCACAGCAGACTGAACAACCCACAAACTTTGTTATCAAACACTGCTGCAAGAAACCAGGGCCAGCTATATGGATTGCAAATCTTGCCTCTCCACATTTTATTTTAGTCGATCCCCGTCAGCATTTTGAAAGGAAGAAGAAAACCCAAGGTGTGCTATGGCCTATGGCAATGTTCCTGTTGGTGCTGGCTGTGTAGTCAGCCAGGGAGCCGCATACTGGAGATTGCCAGTGGCTCAGGCAGCCTCTGAGCTCCTTGGAAGAGGTGATGGGTGTGTCAGCCCAGGCCAGGCCCCTGCCACAAATCTTCTACTTCCCATCTTTTTTTGACATGTTTAGTTCCCACTAGAGGAAGAAAATTATTCTAGTCCAATGTCTTGTATTAGCTTTGTTTACGTCAGTTTTTACCTGTGGAAAATCCTTAACAGTGCAGACCTGTATACTACTCTGGATGTTGTATGGCACCTTCCAAATGCAAGGAAGAATGAGTTTGCTGCCATTTCAAACAATTATTGTTGTTCTGGCATTGAAATGTATTTCCATGTCAATCTTGTATTTCTGAGATCTGTGTACGTGTATATTACTGGAGCATAATTATGTTCCTCTGGTACTAAAGTACATTATTCATTGTTCCAGAATAAAATATCGCCCTGGCTGTGTAATATATGGGTCGATTTTGTCTCTGCTTTTTGAGTTTTCTTTACTTATGATTATCATGATTGTATCATGTGTATAGTGGCATGTCTGGTAATACACATGCCGTGCATGCATATTTCCTCTCACAGACATGCCATATGCTATTTTATTCATCACCTTCTGTATCAGTGTTTGGGATTTTTTTTAGGTACATCCTAAATGTAGATGTTGTAGCCATTGTTCTCAGTAGCCACTTGTGTTATGTTTTACATGTAATGTATACGTGTATGCCTTGTGGGAACTGTGTATATCCTCGATGTTGCATTGATAATAGCAAAAAAAAGATGAAGAAGTCTTGAGCCCAGCAAGTGAAGCCAAGTACATCTCCTGGTATTTTGTATCTGTCTGGTGTTTTACCTCTCTTGTAGGTTGTCGATCTGGCGTTTATACATTACATGTATCTGTCTGTCAGAACTGCCCAATGTAATTGTAATATATCATGTCTGTGGTATGTAAACAGACATATTCCATACAGACTCTCACTGCGCACAGCATCGTTAGGTCTGTAATAAATAGACTGGAGATCATACAGATCTGGGTGTTACAGGGTACATTGGTATCACATGGTGCATAACCTTGTCATTCAGACTTGGAGAGATGAGCCAGAGGTTCAACAACATCTTTCACACTTGATCCTCAAACACGGCTTATGTTCAAGTACATGATATAATACATGTACCAGTGTTACGTCTTACCGACATAGGTGGACTTTTTCTTTCAAGTACATGTACATGTACACAAGGTATATCAATATGAACGATACTTGTACTTGAACATGCTGAAGTTCTGATACTTCAGAACTGAATATTGGCCAAGAATAGTTCTTCAAATGAGCATGAGCTAAACATACATGTACATGAAGTTCATATGCAAACATGTTGCATGCAGTATAGTGCTGCCACCTGTAGGCAACTGCATGTACTACACTTTCTGAGGATGTATCATGTTACGCAGTCATAGGCAATTATCCACAAGTGTTATGCACATTAATGTAGACATTGACACATATACATATATATTCCCAAGTTCGAAAAATTTATGGAAAAGCTAAAAAAAAAAGTATGTGGACCCTAGATGTAGATGAGTGTTGGCTCTCTGCTAATTTGGCTAGAGTCAGTATAAAAAAACATGATGTATTGCATCCCATTAGAACAGAACTTGCGCTGTATTGGTGCAAGTTTGTACCATGAATGACTTCCAATTTTATGTGTCAGTGACACTATAGAAACAGAGAAGAGTAGGAAAAGTAGAATTGTGAACTCTCTGTAACCATTGTGATAATCATTAATCATTTATGATTTGTGATATTAACCATAAAACTTTACTTTCACAATGTGCCGATGACTGAGGAAGCATCGACATGTACATACGCTATTGATCATATTGAATGATGTAATGATCATGTTGAGATGTGAAGTTTGTTCAAACAGGAGATAATCTTGAGAGTAGCCCTGGCCTGGACATTAACAAACATCAATGTTGCATGAGTAAGCACACAGTAACACAGATTGTTGGGGCTATTCAGGGTCACTCCCAGTCATCTTGTCACCATGGTTACGGATCAGGTGTCCCGTCTCGGTCCCTGACATCACTCAGTGACACATGGTGATTGAGTAGTGGGGGGAAGTCCCTGAAAACCTGCTCCTGAATGCAAACTCATTAATCAAAACATGATGCTCTGTCCATAACTAGTCAAATATTTTCCCAGTGTCATACTGTTCACAGAAATTGTTTGCATGATTTTGGCATATTGAACACCACGCTTCATCATTTACTTGGAGCTGACTCTTCTAAATCTGTGTGTGCTGTATTCAAGCAACTGATTTGTCCAACATGTTCAATGCTGTTACTGTATGTTGTACATGTGCCTTGGCATTAAATGAGATCTGCATTTACAGTGTTGTTTCAATCAGTGAGAATAGAATAAAATATAGCATGTATGATTTGTAAACTTCACGTAATATGTTCAAGTTTTGCTCTAGACGAGCTGGAGCTGAAGTTATATACCAGTATGTATTGTATACTTGCTCCTATTTTGATGCAGCCCTGCTACAAATTGCAAACTTGATTACTTTCAATTTGTATTAAAAAAATCAATCATTATTCTGGCCATGGTAGCTGCATGTTGAAAAGATGTGCTCTTAGCTGGTTCCTGGCTGTCTGCTCTTCCTGTGAATTATACACAACCTTATAATAATGTTTATCAATATTACTTCCGCAAGCCCGGATTTGTTTTGATTGAGGAAACAAATTGCTTCTAAAGTCTGATGCATTTTACCTGCCCTTCTGAAAGTGTGTGCTGTATTGATGAATTTTTCAGCTAGCATGGTAGGGTTTTTTGCACCGGGACGCACCCGAGCAGCTCTCCATGAAGCACTATGGCCCCTGTGTATGTGCCTTTTAGTGCTCCCCACCACACCCCAGGCTGACTCCCAACTGGCAGCAGAGTCTCCGCAGGCAGGGGTAGCGAAGGGATTGAATAACGGTTAGGAACTGCCGACTAATCACAATCACAGATATTGATCCATAAACGCCTTTTTTTCACCGAGTGACTAATAGCATCAGAGAAAATGCACATTCAAGGTCCTTGAATCGCCCACTTCCCCTGGCACAGATATATTACTGTAACCTGAATAAAATCATATCGCCCACGGTTATTTATGGGAACATGCTTGATTAGTCATAGCAGTTTGCCTGTTGAGAGGGAAGATAGTGACGATTCCAGGTCTGGTTATATACATGTACATTGCCGTGTGGTAAGGTTGTATCCAGGTCTATGCTGTTTGTGAGGCCCATGTACTGCAGGCTTCTCCAGTTACAATCTGTAACTGTAATAACAGGACCACCCCAGCATGTTACAACACATAGCAGGCATTGTACACTGTTGAATAATAACCGGTAATGGTTGCCTCCAGGAGGTCTGATTGTTGGTTGTGATGGCTAGTCTCAGTGGCCCACAGCAGACCGCTTTCATTCATCACTGGACAAGCAAACACGAAACCGGACAGAACACATCCTCTGTACGTACATGTTTGTGGGAGTCAACTGGGAATAAACCCCAGATAAAAGTCAGGGTTGCCAAAGTTAAAAGATGGACAGATTTCTAGACTGAATCTCAAGTTACAAATGAACTGGAAGTCTGGAGTCCTGAAGCAAGTGGCTGTTCTCCCATGTTTTCTGGCGAGTGTTGTCTGGGTGAATGCATTCTGATAGAGGGTGTTCTCAATGATTGGATCAGTGCATCGAGACTTGAAGTGAGAAAATCCACAGTTTTGTTGAAAACGCTGCACGTGAATGACCGATAGTAGAAGACGTGCACACAGATAAGGTTGTTTATTTGGATACTTGACCAGCCCTGAACCAGGATCCACTGAGTCGTGGACCTTGCTCGCTCGGCCAGTGGACTCAGTTGGAGATTGTGGTACCACTCTGGAGGCCTATTAGGCTATGTTAACATCTCTGTTGACAGAAGTCCTTGTGTGATCGCCCGTACCAGTTGTGAGGATCGCGTGCCAGTGATGGATGGCATGCTGCAGATAGCTAGGGGTGTACTGTATGTACGTGTATGCCGGGCTGAGTTCCGTGGAGGTTTGCCATGATGAGAGCTGTGCATGCTGCGTGTCGATGGTCAGTCAGCAACCTGGACGCATCTGTAAGTCATTTGGATCTGGATCCACACTGTGCCTAAAGGAGCGAAGCATGGAAAAAATACCTTGATAATGAGCAGCGGCAGCTCTTCCTATTGATCACAGATCTGTTCTAGTGGTCCCTGTGTTTCCATGTTCTAATGTTGTTCGTGACCCTGGAGGCACCATTGACCAGGATGTGAAACTTCATGACTGTATATGCAATGTGTTGTGCATGTGTGGACACTGGTCACTCAGTTTGTCAAGTTTGATCAGTTTGTATGGAGCAAGAGAGCTGGACAGTTGAAGATGCTGGAAAGCTTGTATGGCGGTGTACATTCACCGATTATAATTTAGAAATTTACTAATGTTCGCACAGTTGGCATTTTGATGAGTAGGAATTTGGAAATGTCACGCAAGTGTTCCTAGAAAGAAGCTGAAAATAATAAAACCATTGAAGTCTACTTGAGTATGTTGAGAAACAGGCATGAAGAAATAAGAGGGAAAGAACCTTGACTAGAAATCAAAACAAGAACAGGAATATGGATGTAGCTACATGTAGCACAGGCCACCTGCCTTGACATTCAGCATGTTTACAAACAGTTCTTCTCGTTTGTGTGATGTTTATGTTGTCTTTGAAAACTTTGCTGCATGGCTGATTGATGCGGATGTGGCATAGACACTTGTACACCTGCGAAATTTGTTTGCAGTTTCTTTCCATCGGATATATTTCACTTTTGCGGCTTTGCAATCAGTTGTGGATAATTCACGGGATTAAGTTCCAAGTTCTGTGCAGAAATTTTCCTGCATGAAGCTGCTGTATGAGGATACGACCTACCAGAGGATTACTTCTGCTCCCAGACGTGGATTACCGGATTTCAGTTCCAGAAAAATTGTCGGAAAAAAAGTTACTGGATCGTTCCCTCAATCCTGCCCGTGTGGTGATAGACAGACAAGCTGTGAAGGTTAGGAAAGAGGTAGGCCATAGACCACGTAGACACCTAACCATACAGATACTCTGTATCGAGAGTGTGTTGAAGTTTCATGGTCGAACACCAGAAGTATGTTGTGAGTTTTTGTGTGGTGTGCACACAGTGTAGATAGAGACTGTGTGGTATGGGTCCTGTACTTCCCAGCGTGCTACTCATTAAATGTGCCTCCCAGTGTCCGTGTTTGACAACATTAGGACCATGTCCAGTCAAATATTGTATGTACAATTAGAGGAGACCTCGAGATGCTACCCAACAAATTGTACCAATTGTGTATTGAGCGTGACTCCCAACATGGACAATAGCAGAAGACATGATGAGAATATTACATATCTGACAATAGTTATAGCATCATTGCATGCCACTGGGTCACCTGTCTAGTGTTTGACTGAAATGTTTGTGAGTATGTACATGATGGTACTTAGTGCAATCAAATGGACTTCAGTCACTTGTTATATTGAAACATGTATATGACCATTAATATTTCTGGACATATGATGAAGATACATGCAATATAAATATATATCAATATACTGATAGTTATAATGATCACAATCATGCAGTTATAACCAGCATTTTAATACAATGTACTAGAATGGCACCGTGAGTGGAAATGATGGTGTGTGGAACCTCATCATGTTTCTTGATGATGTTGATAATGTTTTCAGTTGTTTGGTATATGTACAATAAGTACTAATATATGATAGTGTACCGTTGGCTCCAGGGCCTTCTTGTTCATGTTTTGTGAACTAACAAATCAAATGTTAGATCAGCTTTAGCTCTAGACATTTTAAGAATTCCAGGTTGCTTCAGTCCAATCTTCTCATCAAGAGATAATCTGGCAGACTACTACCACCGATGTTCATCAAGTACATGCAAATCTCAGAATGCTGACTAAATGAGCTCTCTCTTGTGCCTACAACATAAAATACATGTACCGGTAACTGAATGCACTTTGTACAAACAAAAAGTGCAGAAAACTCAATGAGAGTGTTATATAAAAACGTAATAATCATGTAAATGTTTATGTAAAGTGAGTTTGGCACAGTCAGCTAGATTTTCATCTCAAAATAGCTTGGTAATACTGTGTACAACAATTATCTCAGTGGGGAACTTCTTCTACACTCCTTGTTAATGCAAGAGAACTTCTTGACTGCACAAAAATCATCTTCTTCCCTCCAGGCATTGGAAGAGATGCCAATTATATACAAAGTTTTCAGTTTTCCGCAGCAGCAACTCAACATTTTTACATGCAGCACAACACACTGCATGTTACTATACAAGTACCTATATTTTTTTCTCCCTGCAGTATTTTTTACTCCAGAATGACTTTTGTGTATTTTAACATGCTGGTATTTGCTGATATTATGCTGATATTATTCTTCACGAGTAATAAAATATGATCAAGGAAAGGTCAGTGATACTACAAGGTGCAAGGACAAACTGAGGACATGACAATAAATGAGTAATTTTGTGACCCATGCTGACTGTTCAAAATTATTGATAATTGCATGGCAACATGCCTGGTGATCATCTCCACATTCCTGATGCTCATGAAACAAGTTACAGTGTCACGTTGAAGGACCCAGTCACATCCTGCAGTGTTCAGTGATTCAGTCGTTGTGAATCATCGCTGTCGCAGTAGAGCTCCGGGAAGGTGGGGACACCGAGAGAGGCAGAGGGAGAAAACGATTAATAAACCAGCCTCAGGCATGTCAGCATTATCGATTGGAACCCGACAAGCACATCACATAGTTATATTTGACGAGTCGAATCGCTGCCTTTGAGAAGGGACCTCGACAATTAATAAAAACTCCGGACGTTTCATTTCAAACTCACAAGAGAGGGGCTGATGATTTCCAATATAACCTTGAAGCTGCCAATTCACAGAGTTTTGTTTGCGCCATGAGCCAGTGTAGTATAGAGAATTAGACGCATGTGTGGAACCCTTATTGATACAGCGCTGAATGTAACTCTTGTGTGTTGTGAGATAATGGAGATCCTGGTAGTTTCTAAGCTCTCTCCTAGAGGGCTCCACTTGTCCTGCTGTTTACCTTGCCGTGCTGGAAAGCCAATTGAATGGACCAGTAATGGCGCAGTGATGAGTACATTCAATGCCGTAGTGGTGTATGCTACATTCTGTTCTCACTGGCATGTTACATGTAGAATCTCACTTGAAAAGCCTTGCATCATCAACATCATGACAATAAATTATTGATCCGAGTGTGAATTATAGAACACTGTTGTCTGTCCAGTAGACCTGGCACTGTGGTACATGTTCATCATTGCTATTTATATGATTTTCTCTTTGTCAGAAAGATGTTACATTTTGTTATTGATGTATATCATGTATAATAATAAAAGTTGGAAGCTTTGATCATGTTCTAACATGATTCAACATGTGATATACAACATATATGTGAACATGGTAAAATAGTTTGATTTGAATGGCATGGGAATAAAATACTGCAATGAATGTTGTAACAGCAATACACTGTACATGGTATATGTACACACTGTGACACATGTGTCTGCGAAATGAAACATTCTACATGTAGATATCAAAAGAACAGTCAAATTCCTGATGATTTTGATGATTTATGAACCCTGCTACTAATTGTAAAAATTATGAGAAAAATATCTGTTAACAGTCTCCTTTGGTTACAAGATACACATCCAGGCAACACCCAGTTCTGGAAAAAACTGAAACATGTCAACAACTTTGTGTCATATTTATTGCATTGCTCTCAAATATTTTTGGTTGAAAAATTACATGTCTATGTGTGTTGTGTAAAGAAATAAGATCATGTTTTGCATGGTCATCTTTGTCCTGCTGTTCACATGTTTCCTTCATCAACTTCATGTGTGCATGTTTAGTTATCAGAACACCCAACTCTCTTGTGGGTTTCTGCTGTTATACATGTACATGTATATCTATAGGCAGAATATATGATGTGATAAGTATGATACTTTATCATCTATGATCTATCCCACAGTTATCCTTTATCAATCTTCTTTTACATGTCAACAGAAATAGCATTGTGTGCTCTTCATTGAGCAAGAGTCTAGGTGTGAGACTGTCATGTAAAAGTGATAAATGTAGATGGAGGTGATGTTGTGACTGATGCATCAAAATGAAGATGGATAGAATTTGGACATGCTGAGAAGATAATCATGTAAAATACAAGTAAATAAAGTTGATCTTGTTATTTGGGACTTTATGAATACATGTAGTAGTACATGTATATGTATGGTGTGCACATCTTTGTCACTGTCTAAATGTACATTCCGTTTACGTGTAAATTTACATGTGTAGGTAATCACTATCAGCAGAAAACCCATGAGAGAATCTTTTATTATTATGGATTTCTGCGATCACACAGTCACCCCCTTGTCATGATATCAAGGCATGCACATTTTACGGATGGTGATATTGCATGTCATCCACGGATGTTTTATGCGGCTCTCTCAGCAGGATGTGAGGGATTTACCGAGCAAGAAAGGAAATAATCTTCTCTGACAGCTCCCTGGCAATTAGAAAATGCCTGCCAAGTTTTGTCGTTTCCAAATAACATCTGTGTTATGCAACTCATAAAGGGCTTTGAAACCTTGTCTATGTGTAATGACTGGACCATTCTTCGTGTTTTGGAAAGATGAGATGAAATTGGAGCAAGCTGTGTCATAGTAATTGATGGCTATCCTAATCCAGGAAGAAAGTGTGCCAATATAATCTTTATTGCAAATATTGTTTCATTGTAGGTAATTGTTTGTAATAGCCTTTCATCCCCAGGGACAGGCGACCGTTGCCAAGGGACTGTTGTTATTGGCAACGCTGATCTGATGCCTTCATTTCACTTCAGTGGGATTATGTTTCAACAGAGCGCAAACAGAGAGATGCAGATTAAATATGATCAATGAGATTTTTTCTGTGGTCAATGCACAATCACAGTTTTAGGATTATGATCGATGATGGATGCATCGCTTCTCGACATGGTAACTGTCCATTTATATGAACAAGTAATTGGATTTTCATCAAGATATTGAACAAATTATTCCAAATGTTTCATTTACTGTTCTGATAGGATGCATTAATTTCTACAGTGTACATGTGGTCAATCCTCCCAGTACAAGTACATAACTTGATTCAGGTACATACCAATAAATATGTATCATGCATAACACGTATCACAATGTTACATACATATTACATATATCATGGCATTGGGATCAGATTTCTGCTTGCAGCTGAAATTTCTGCGCTTGCTAATTGGGACATAAGGATTAGGATATATAGGAAATTCATGCATCTAGCGCTGTCAGTGTTGTTATGTCTGTAATGATTTACTGCTGACTGTTTAATCAGAGATTGGTTTTTGTTGACCATGTTGACTTCCTGATTGTGGCAGAGATTTTTGTGTGTTTGAGGGGGAGGGAGGGGGGGGGGGGGCTGAAGATGGTGAGACGCTGGCCTGGACCACAGAATAGACATCTACATCTATCTGTCACTGGCACCACTCAGCACTGCCTGTAGAACCCTTCAGTACCACTCCACCCCGCCGTGTCACAGCTCTCTAGCTCTAATTACTGCAGCAAGTCCTGTTGTCTGTCCACATATTGTAATAACCATGCTATGAAGTACTACCACATTAATCCTGTTCATGAGTCTAACTGCCCAGGGTAAATATCATTAAAATTATCAGATATGTACAGGTATATTGGAAGTAATGATTCATTACAGTAATTACAGTATGCAAATATTTAGAGAGGCAACAGCTGTGGTTAGCATACTTGTTGAAATTTAAGCACTATGTACATGTAAGTTCATTGCCTTTGACTGTGGGTGGGTTTTAATTGAATGAGCAAATATTTCCCATAAAATATTCCAAACTTTATGTGGACAATGACACATACCATGGCATGTGGGTCCTTAATTGTCCTGTTATGGCTGCTACATGGAGGCAGTACCTCTACAGTAGCTGTCCATCTGGAGCAGGCTGATACCACACACATGACACCCCAAGCTGTGCTGCCTGCTTGCCTCGCACACCCTTACTGATCTACAGGGTGCATTTACTCAGCTAGAGTTTGTCAACATTGCCAGCTGCCTGGATCCAACGTTTAACAGCATGCCAATATAAATATCAGAATGACTAAGTCCAATCCTTGTAGTGTAATGGGGCCATGGACAACAATCGTTTGGGGGACCACCCATTCTATACTAGAGAGAAAGCACCGTTCTGATTTAGAAATATGGAAAAATGTCAAGTGGCCGCTGCCGTCACTGAGCAATAATAAAAACCCGTGGGCCTGGTGAAGCTTTCTCAAGTGGATGATCATAGTATTTGCTCCATTCTGCTGAATGAAGCGCCAACTTTTCCAAGTCATTTGGATGTTGCCGTAACTCAACTTTCAAAGGTACAAAAAAATGTAATATATCTGTGAAGGTAAAAGCAGCACTTTCCTTTAATGTGTGCTGGGAGCTTCATAAACGCAGAGAGCCTGTCACTGTGTTGTCGCTCAAGTGAAAAGACTTGTTACGTTTTGATACAAACTACATGATTTTTTTGCTGCTACTGAAATCTCCATCCTCTCAAGACTTGTGGTATTCTTCTATACGCCACTTGGAAAACCAGATTTTGATATGGCAATTATATTATCCAATGATATGGTTAAGAGAGTTGTCAGAGGGGCAGGAACATGTTATGTACATGATGTATGGGTTTTGATTTAGCTAAAAGTGTCCAAGTACCTCTCAAAGACGTTGAATGTTTGTTTGTGCCTTTGTGCAGGGTAGATTTGCCTCTATGGCCAGAAGGCTTCAGATTGCATGGTTTGGTTATGAATTACATGTACACATGTATCTGGGTCCTCTGTAGTCTGTACAAAGTCATGTTTCCGTGGTGATATTTTATATTGTAAACCAGCAAAAAAAGCTGTAACCGAAAGCTTGATTCAAAGGTGTATGTGTTAGGAAGGCTCATGTGTATTTTTCATGTGTATATTGTACACGGTGTTGGGGACATGTATGGTACTGATTAATATAGAGTCAAATTGGAATATGTGTATAAAAAAAATTTATAATGGAAAATCGCTCTCACCCAATTTGAATGAAATTCTCACCCCTTCCACATGTTCCATATCATCAATCCTTTGGAGGCAAGTAGATCGATATAACAATTTCCCAGAGACAAGAGGACATTTGAGTTACGATTGCTGGCCGACTCTTGTGTGCTGTGTCAAGGTTGACAAACACTGGACACTGGTGACCGGGTTACACGTCGATGGAGCAGCTCCCCACTTGTCAGTGTTCACAGCACCACTTCTGCATTGTGTGGACATCGTTGTGGCGTCAGACAGCAGACAATGAGGACATCAGTCACCACGTTGTTATGTGCCCCTGCCACCCCCGCCCCACGATTGCTGTCCCCACGCTGGAAGGGACCACTCGAGGCCACAACAGACCTTTCTAACGTCGGACGGCGGCCGCAGGCAGCCAGTGGACCCTGTAAATGGTTCCTCTCTTGTCCTTGCTTCAGCTTCCCCTGTCGACCTGCCCAAGGTTCCCAATCCATCTGCGCCATGTATGACTGAGGCGTCAAGCTCAGCAGCACTAGACTGGAATGGATATGCTGACTGTCTGCAGACATGGAGAGGTTACCTCTATATCCCGCCATCAGCCGTCCTTAGCCTGCCCCCAAACACGTCCATCCATCCTTCCTGAGCCCACAGCTTACTCAATACCAGCCGGGACAATTTGGAAAAGGATTACAGTCTCTGGGTTCAATTTAAAGCGAAAACATTCTTTTTCCCCACATGATACTGTAGAAAAAAGAAGATTGTTTTATGTACGAATGTGTTCAGGGATTGTTGGGGGTTTTGTGGTGTTCCTCGGTGTTTTGGGTGGTCTCGTTTTTGTGTAGATTTGTATTTTTCAATCGGTAATGTGCCAAACTCGTCTTGTATTTGCTAAACTGAGTTTGATGTGGAGCTGATGGGTTGGACAGGGGATTTGGAAGGCTTTTGTCTGGGAAGTTCTTTTGTCCTAGGTGCCAAGCCACAGAAATATACCATCGATACAGCTGTAAAAAACATGATTGTATCCTTTAATAGTGTTGACAGAAAGAACAAAACTAATAGCCACCAACATTGAATGAAAATTAAAATGGTTCAATGATCAAAGGATACATGTAAAGACATGTATTAAAATTGTTATATTGTTTATGACATTGAGCTGGACATACTTTATAATTAGCCAGTGATCATTCTTGGCTTCTTCACTATTGTAAACTTGTGAGAAAAATGGTGGCAACTGTTGTCTGGTAATAATGTTTACTCACAGCCCAACATATTTGCACCGTTGCATCAGCAGTAATAATAGTAACTGTTCTGACACAAATGGTATCTACCGGTACATGTATGTTGTTTGTATCCAGAAGAAAAGCAATAAAGATTCAAGAGCCAGCAGTTCCGAGAGCAGGTGACAGGTGTCCCGTAACCATGGTAACTGGAGGTCAACTGCTGATGCTTTATCTGGTTTCTGTTCTGTCTCTGTTTAGGATATGGACTTTGGCAGACAGATGGATGGATATCTATTCTGGTTAATATACTATTAGGCTATCATCATTATCTCTGTAGGATTTAAGTCCAAAAGTCATGATAATTTTCATTGTTGGCCATGATCAAAGAACTGGAGTTGTACATGCATTCAGCATTCTCAATAGAGGCTTTCTCAGTTGTCGTGGTAACCAGCAACCTCTGTTGTGACAAAGGCTGCAGGCCATTCATTGGAATAGAGCTGATTGGCTCAACCCACAGGGCTTTACTATCTGCTGTCAGTGCCATGAATACAGCTGTATACTGGAGTATAATCATTGAGCCCATGGCATAGGGAGCAACATCAAGTTCACATTGAAGGTCTGACATTATTGATTGCATGGTGGGATGGAGGGGTGACTGACTACACAGTAGTAGTTCTAAGTGATGTTGTGGGGGCGGGGCACTAGCTCTCTGTGTGCATTCTCCCCCTGCCCATTCAATATTGCTGCCACAAGCTGGCCGCACTAATGCAGCAGCCTAGGTGAAGCTGCCAAGAAGATGTCCATCCTGGCTTCGTGAAGCCTGCTGCGGTAGCTTGCTGGTTCTGCTTGGATTTCTATGAACCATTGACGGATGTGATAGACATGAGTCGCGCATGCAGCTAAACGTTGTGCTAAAAATGAGGGATATGTTATGAGCAGGATGGATTCCGTCTGTGGAGGCGTTACTTCCACGATTCCGTCAATTACTAGGTGAGCATAGTGGAATATTGGAAACATCACGTCTCTAAAGATATACCGAGCACATGCTGGACATGCTCTGTCAAGATTGATTCCACTCGCTGGATATTATTACCTTCGTTTGTTGGTGCCAGGGTGAACGTTACAACCATCTGTTCATTAACATGTACCACGGATGTGTTATGTTAGGAAGATCATCAAATTCGCAGGGGTTTTCACGACAAAGTCATGTGTTTTGTCAGTTATTACTATGGAGAATAATAGTTTGCCTATTATCAGAGTCACAGAGTTTTTGTGGTGGTTTGTTGGTGGGAGCTCTCCGACTTGAGGGAGGATTTTTCACTTGGCTGATGTAAGTCTATTGATGCTGTAAACAAATCCGCCATTGGTACATGTGCCCATTTGGTACCAGACTCAGTGTGGATTCTGTGAATGAACTGATCTCCGCCTAATCAGATTCTCGGTTCAGGGACCATTCATTCTTCATTACTGCATCTTCCAATCTGATTTCTGCCAATGATAAAATGTAACATACTGTTCACCCAAGAAAAGAAACTGGCATAATCCGATTTGCAAACCTCCAGAGAAAAACCAGAAAGAGAAAAAAAATCAAGCACGCCAAAGATTAGGGACTAGTCCAAGTATTGGATCTATAGACTATGATATAAGTAACTTGAGGGTTACGGTTTGTTAAGAAAAGCTTCATGCTATTTGTTGATATCTTACAGAACCAGTCTGCCATGGATTAGCACTCACTGATCAAACAGAACCAACATGGAATAGATGTATTACTACAACATGTAGAAGTGTGATATCTATATTCTTCTGAATGGTTCGCATGTGTTATAATTTGTTGGACAAGATTTTTGTGTATGACTATAATGACTAGCCCATTGAGGAACTGCTACATGTGTCTGGATTGTACTGGAGGATGTTCTTGGAATCTTTCGTGTGACAATTGATGGATATATTTAGAAGTTATTGAGATACCTGTTATACCTGCTATATTGTACATATACATGTAGACTGCATGAATACCAAAAAAGCAGTTCTACTTCAAATACATGTATGTTTGTTTGCTGTGTGCCTACATGTACGTGCCTCGGTGTCAGTGTCCTGTAGTTCTCAGGTCATCACTGAGTCCGACAATGCACCTATTGTTCACGTGTGTCAAAGTTTGCATGATATTTGGATGTTTTCCCAGGAAGTTCACATCATTGAACATTTTGGGGTGGTCCATAATATGCGCTTTGTGCGGCGTAAACAGCCCACACAAAGGATTTTGTGTGAGAGAGACTTTTCAAAAATATCCTTAATTAAAGCTTTCCGCCCAGCATGCACACTGGTGTTGATAGTCATGCAGCCAGGGTCCTGTTACCATGACAACCAGCGTGCATGTGAATCAAGTCGACCCCACTTAGTGTTCTAAGAATTTACACAGGAAAGAGAAACAAAAACCTGTGGCCAGGCAATATACTCGCAGTATTGCATAATTTTTTATGGTAAACTTGGGCTCAAGCCGAAGTGTTATTTTGGGGAAACTATTCTCGTTCTGCTTCGGGAAAAAAGCACACGTACAATGTGTATGATATCTGAGACATATCCTTATGATATTTATTCTGTTGTAGACACAATAGCTCAGAGAAAGCTTCAAAGTTGAGAAAAGAAAATATTATAACCGCTGTTGCAGTGGGAGTACTCGTATGTATCAAGCCGTACACAGCCTGGGGGGTTCACAGTCTACAGCTGGCCATATTGACTCCCCACAGCAGGTGGTGCCGGCAAGTGGACTTTCTAGAAATCGTCCTGATCCGGTCTAATCTCACTCCAGATCAAACACTCGGCCCCACACGGGACTGTACTTGATCCCAGAGGTCAGACTCAGCAGGGGGAGCCACCTGTGCTGGCGGTGAGGTCTATAGCTGCCGACCGGGTGTGGACAATGGACAGACAAACCCTGGCACCTGGCCCAATGTGGACTCTAGCTGTACCAGGATAGCACTTCTCCCTTGAGGACATAGATGTTACGCATGTACTGCTAGACCTTGTACTGCTCTCTTGTACGCTGCTAACATAAAATAAAGCCACAAAAACTTCAGCCTTCAGGTACGTGAGTCGCTGTGGTGCACACTAATTTGACCATGGTCATTGTAGATATTTTCGGACGGGATGGATTTTGGATGATTCGGTCCGTTGAGCAGATTTCAATGAATCACCACTACTCTGTTGTGATTCATCTTCTAATAGTTTCCAAGAATTCACACACAAAGCCTGTAGGTGTGCAGACCAAATCAGTTCACAATGACCAGTGACCACCGCAGAGAAATGCTTTCACAGGATTTCTACACTGTAGATGTGATTTCCCTAGAAATCGTCCTTGGACTTTCATCTTCGTGTATCAGTATGGAGTTAGAGTCCGTGAAGACAGTATCCAGAGGATTATCGTGAACCATCCACCGTCTGCAGTGACTTGTATGGATAGCGTGGTCCATTGTCCCTGCCAGCTGAAGACAATAGACATTTCCCCCTGGTCAGTGCGTGGCTACTGGTAAAAGATCAAGGCCTGTTGTGATGTTTTCACATTGTTACCACTCTCACATCTAAGCATTGCTTTTGTATCGATGGAATGGAAAGGTATGGTTTCTGCAGGAGAATGGACAATGGCTGGTTACATTTAACGCATATCAGAAATACATATCTCATTATGTTTTTCAACACCTATTTATAGACCTGTTATCATGGTAAAATTGGCAACTATTACTGGAAGCTACTGGACATATATGTACAATGTACATGTAATGTATTTTCTTGGATAAACACAATTTTGGTGAATTACATGTAGTTCCATGTCTTGGTAACTGTGTTCTATACATGATGTTACAATGTACATCTAAATATAGTGGGTATCGTGATTATACATGTAATAAATAGTACTACCTATAGTAGAATACAAAAAAAAAAAGATGCAGTTCACATGTGGAACAAAAAATACTAATGTACAAAAAGCTGGATATCGGAAGTGCAGCAGATGGGCTACAGTAGAGAAGTAACCGGAGTTCTATTCACGTCACATGAAGCCTGAACCGTGACACCGAGATGAGACTTGCTGGGAAAGCATTAAATATTCACCTGCCTTCAGTGAGCATGCTAAAAGGATCATTACATAACAATGAGGATGATGATGAGAGTTGCTGTCCTGACCTGCCTTGCTCCAGGCCTCTCTGAGGAACACAATGGCAGATTACTGAGCCTGCAGCAGTGCCACATTTATAATGCAGTCTATAAAAACAAGAGAATCATTATCACGATTGACGCTCTGCCGTTGTTCATCATGATGAGGGAATATACTTTGTATTTATCCTTGTCAGAACTTATGCTGAAAGTCTGAAACAACCATAGCCAAGACTCAGGTAATCCCAGACACAAGGAATTAATACTATAGTCTGGATCTGAACCTTGCTGAAGCCTGAAGTGACAAGTGGACAAAGGATTCTCTGGTCAGGATGAACACAAATACACTATTATTGTCAGTAACAAATATGATATACCAACAATATTGCAAATCAAAAATGTACTTTGAGAAATTATTGAATCCGGACTTGGATGAGACACACGTGAGAATAATGGAATTGGACAATATACCTGGCTAAGGATAGTTTATTTGACTTGCTCAGTCTATCCTGATGGTGATCGATCCAGACAAGCAGTGTACAAAAAAGGACCAATGAATAAATTGGAAACAGGAATTAGTACAAAACTTACATGGAGTATAAAGTCTGGATACTGTTCAGCATTATGATCTGGATTCTTGGAAAGTGTTGATATTTTTCGCTTTCTTCTGAGACACATTTCAGATGATACCCAGAACACCATTCGGTACAAATCCCCCACTGGATGTTGCCATGTGTTTGGATAAAACTTTGGAATCCTAAATGTACAATGGCACACAGATGAGATGATATTCCTGGCAACCAGGAAATGTTTATTTCATCATCCATCAATTATTCTGTGGATGTTCACTGGAGATTAACAGTTACAAGTTTCCTATTTTCACATCTTCGGTTCTGGAAAAAGCCGTGCTAATAATTGTGATGAGTGGTGAACTGTCTGGCCTGGAATATCCCCAGAGCAATTACAAGATAATTGCATGATTTGTTGGTCTGGATAATGGACTGTTTCGGTTATAGCTAGGTTCAGGGTGTTCAAGTTGACTGGTAGATAACCTGGACCCATTTGCAAATCTGCTGTGTAAATAGAAGTGCTTTATGATGATTGGCAGGTTTAATTGTCAGACCATCAACTAGATTTATCAGTGCAGAGTTCAGGAGGGGGAAGGGTTTTTGTGTTAAAAACTTTTGTATACTTGTAATAATAAACACGGTCACCTGGACCAAATTATCAAATGCACAGCCTCTGTAAAACCTTTAAAAACTTTAATGCTTTATGGGCAGGGTTGGTATATATTAAAGCAGCAATTATGACTGCCAGAGAATGTAATTGTCAGTGTGAGCTCTCTCTCTCAATCCCGAGTTTTATGGCTGTCAACCTCTGATGTATCGCTGAGTTGAGGTCGAAGTCATTAGTCTGCAGTATTGTCACTAAGTGATTGTAATTTGGTATTTTCTCATCAGAGTGGACGTCTGAGTTCGCCTTCATCTTGTACCGAGTGACCTCTCACCGACCCGCCCCGTCGACCAGCCTCACGTGGGACATTGGCCTTTCACCCGAGCTCAGGAGACCAGGATGCCCAGATACACACCACGCTTCAGCTGATTTCACACCAGTCCCGTCAGTTTAAAATACCAAAATATGATTGGACGAGAGTTAGATCATCTCAACAAGGAAGAAAAGTATGTTCCTGGTTAATACCTCTAATGGCAACTAATACTTTGATTGGGGATTATAAACGTAGTGACTTGAAATGAAAGCTTTCCCCCAAGTCTGCCAAGGAAATGAACTATGTCTAGTTGTCCGCTTTGCTTACTTCCTACACAAAGTGCTTCGTAGCCCGTGAAAAGACCATCGTCTGCGGGCCGCTGTTTGGTTTTGCCCGTTCGCTTGTGCCTCGGCTTTAGTCTGGCTGTTGTCATACTGTCGTAGCCTTATGTGTCACACTAGCATTCCTCGGCCACTTAGACGCACATTCATTCCACTCACAGTGCTCTTTAAGGCATATTGATTGACGAAAGCATGCATGCACGTCCTTATGTTAATAACACGCCACCAAGGAATGCGGAGTGAATCATCAAAACTCAACAGGATATTGTTGTATTTTGAGGTGTTCGTGTATCACCGGTGACTTCACTGGTCAAACTTCCTTTGTTGACAGTGGACATTGGCCTCGGCCCTCCACGATCACACCTCAATAGACAGCCTGCAGGAGAACAGTGTTGACACAAGATGGAATACCAGGAAAACACACAACAAAGGCCGTCCACTCACCAATGCACTGGATAAAAACACTGGAGCAACTATCATTCTACGACCTGTTATGATTAATGTATGATTTGTAGTTGGTCTTCAGTGTGAAAATCTTCCCAGTGAAGTGGTGTATGTTGACCATATGACCGGCAGCTTGTGCTATTTGTTACCGTGTCGCCCGGTTTCCCAGTGCCGATGATGAAATCCTCTGGTGGCCAGCTGACACCAGTCTAGTTGTGTACCATCCACAACACGTGCAAGCAGCAGTGACACTATAGACAATTACCGGCGTGCACACAGCTATATACGCACACAAGGGAACCTGAAACATTTGGGCCGACGACATTAAAAGTGACGTTACAGGGAGAAAACGTCACCTGACTTTGGATTTATCGTCTGTTCCCTGAGATGGCCATGGTAGCACACGCGGTGTCACCCAGTCGACTACCTTCCGACTTCTACAGGTAATGTGCCATTCTCTTTCACCGCTGACCGCAATACTCCTTTCTCCCGTGATCTCGACATGATGTAAACAACTGAGAATTATGACAAACATGTCGCCTGTCACTAGATAAAGGCAGTGACAGACTGCAGGGGTTTCTGTTCAGATCATTGGGTCGTCTGTGCTGTACTTGTATGTAACAAGACAGTGGGAGTTGTCATTTTAAAGGTCGCAGAAAATACAGAACGTTACACCACAACACTTGTAAGGAAATCAAAGGAAATTTGAGTTGAATGCGAGATGCTAGTATACATTGGAAGAAGGAAATAGTGGAATACTATTCAATTATTGAATAATCAATAGGTAATTTATTGATTGGACGGTACAATTGATCACCATACTATAATTCGTGCAAAGCTGCATGACTGCATGTTCACCTGTAGTTGATATATGATTGGATTTTATCGCTTTGTCAATGTATTGTGTTCAAACGTGTGAGTCTGCGATTGCGTCGCTTGTTGCATCATAGGTATAGTACATGTAGGACTATATGTGCATGTGTTGTCAGCAGATGTTGGACATGGACAAGTAAATCAGTGTTGATTACAGGAAGCTTTTTATAAAACTCTTATTGCATAAAAATCAAATATCACACCCCAGCAGTAGCTGCAAGCTTTTCATCATGCAGCTGATGACAACATCAGGGAAATAAAACTCTAGTTTCTGATTCTTATCTGAGGAAAACTATTTCATGCTGTTGCCATATTTTGAGCTGGATGTTCCTGGAACTTGTATACAGGCATCTGATAGGGTCAGATTGTAATGTGAAGATGTTAGGTACTTGAAGTGGATGACTATGAACTGTAAACCAGTAATGTACTATGCCCGGTAAAGTGCATATGGTATCATACTGATATTATATCTGACTATGTTTTGTTTCGGTGCGAGCGGAATATGTCCAGTGATCGATTGGTTTTGTTGATGGGTCATGTGGTGCACATGTGAGATCAATATGGGTTAGTCAGTGCTTGGATACTTGGTATCGAGGTACAAGTGCATAAAAATATCACAGAACTTACTGAGAATCTTGACACCTTTTCCAACACATTCTACTGTTTGATTCTACACTTTATACAAGTACAGGTAAGCATGGGGGCATTGGTTCCTGAACACCCTGTGTGTGGTATTTCAGACTCAATGTCCTTCAGGTAGGGTGTTTACGTATATATATTGTATAGGTCTACATAGGTCTTGGTTGGTTGATTGATGCAAATGTCCTCAAGTCAACTCTGTCAGCCTAGGTTAAATTCTTTAGACACATAGACAGTATTTAGACAAGTACATAGTGTGCATGCAGCACACAATACAATTAGCATAGTTGAATTGAACTTGTGGTATTCTGTAGTTTAAATTTTCAAATTGTGATTAAAGTGTTTATAGACATGACAATTAGCAATCCTAGAGCCTATTTACATTGCTAATTATTTCAGAGCCACATAAGTTGAAATCTCTCAGGCAGTCATGTGACAGAAATAAATTGGGAAGTTTAAATGCCTTCAGGTTCAGACATAAACAATAGCAGTTGTTTTATTTCAAAACAAAACCCTACAATAGTCCGAACAGTCCAAACGGTCTTCTTTGAAAAATGAGATGAGTCAGAAATCTAGGCCCTGTTGTTGGTGATTTTTTTCTGTTTACAAATATAACAAGGAGGACCTCTTATTGGCGGATGCATCGTGTACACGGGAAAAGTCAAAGTAAATCTGGCCAAAATGTTCGGAAATGGCGTTGTTTACAAGGGACTCTCATGGCCTGGCAAGTGATGTTTTTCTTGGCGTGGACATCTTTACTTCGGTTCTGGTCTACTTCAGAATTGACCTGTCTCTGTGTCTGACAGAGATTTAGAGGATATAATCACCAGGTTTTGCTACCTCGCCTAACTCGGTGACATGCTTTGTCTGTGTCCCGTCAAGCACTGCAATTGGATTTCATATTTTGCGTGGGATTTTTTTATTCCCCACCAAAAAAGCTGTTTAGCGCTTTTGAATTTGTTCATCATCAATATTTGAAATGTTGAGCAGGAGGCATGGATATGGAGGTAGGGTGGGAGATGACAATCAGGACTGGTGCGTGAGTCACCGGCTCTCACCTGTGTGTGGACAAACCATCGCCTTGGATATTAGCGACCGCCTGGATATTGAGGTCGTTGACGAGATTAGTTACGTCAGACTGTCACTAAGCCGCAGGTATTGCTCACGTGTTCCTAAATGCTTGTCGTGCGTCACACGAGCCCTCTCAATGTCGTGATTAATGGTTATCCTCACACCCTGGTGCGGATATTGTTGTTCTACATGACATGTCTGATTCGTTGGGGGGGGGGGGGGGGGGGGGTCGTGCTTTTAAACGTCCAGTAATTATGCTAAATAGTGTATTTTTCAAAACCGTTTCAAACTGTTACTGAGGATCAGCATGTGACATTGACTTCATTTTCAAAAGTTTCGTGTTTGGAATCGTGGACATGTGTATTGATCTGGGAACATGTATGTGACCATGGTGACAAGATTGATTTTTGTGTGGACTCCACTACTTCTTGTCAATATGTCATTATAAATTTTTTATTGGGTAATCTTGACAATCCACACCAGAAATATCAATTTATAGATTTGTCCTTCATGTTGATGGAATATGTGGATGGTGATTCTGTGGCTTTTATCAGAGAAACCTCTGCCAGCTGACGTAACAAAAGCGCTGCCCACACAAGTAATGTATACTGCTGGAAGATCTCCAAAAGTGGCTTCTTCACTGACCATCAGCACTCTGATGTCTCCTTTATGTCCTGATGTAATAGCCACTATCTATAGATCCACCCACCATCCTACCTAACCCCCCCCCCCCCCCCCTCTCCTCAGCACCATGGTGACCCCAGGGGTGAGGGGTAGATTCCATGGTGACTGGAAGCCTGTTTACACATCATCATCATTCTCCTGGCCAAACCTCCCAGAAGATTTAGTAGGCCATAACTTCCCAAGGCAGGCTAGCATAGCACTTTTATGTTTTATAGAAACCGCTGTGAAGTCAGTCATTTTTTGCCACCAGTGGTGACAGAGTATAAAATTGCTGGGCAGGTGATGTAATTTGGATGTCAAGTTATGTGGAAAATTAGAGGGATGAAATGATGAAGGGAAGACAGGACTGGGTGGACACAGGCAGCAGTGGGTGGGGTGGGGTGTTTGGGTGGGTTAGATCATTGAGAGATTGGGGAAAAGGGGGGGGGGGGGGGGGCTGGTGTTAAAAGACAAACAGAAAGTTGTAGAAGAAGACTGGTCATTTGTGTCACATCTTGTTTGTAATTATCACAATTTCCTGTTGGGACATACAATAAACACAGATCTTGTTTTCTGTTGATTACAATCTTGATAAGAAATGTTTTTGTGATATCATTTAGCAATGGCTTCCTGCTTTCATAGACATGTACCGGTATGTTAGCCTTGTTAGCTTTATCTGTATGATCTGCAACATGTTCATACAAGAAGATGTTTTAATATACATATATAATATCGGTATGCAATATTTTATGACCAGCTGGTTAGTTCTGCTTTGTTCCGCAGTTTGCACTAGACTATGTACAGAACAACAGTGAAATAATTCATTAACAGGTGTTGACATTTACGCATTTACTTGTCTGCTGAATAATTAATGACAGAGCCGAGAGAATATGCATTTTTATGGAAGGTGTTGTCAGTGTGTAGAGGAAACTTTCCAAGCCATGGACCAGTCTGTCCAGGCCTTCACGCACGTGTAATAGATTGGTAACAAATTGTGGTGACAGTGGAGCACTGTTCTTGCCCTGGGGGTCTGAGGTATGTACCAGGTAAGGTCAGTACCATATAGTGGTGGTGATACAGTAGTAGTCGGGTCACTGCCAGGTCAGCGGGCGGTCAGGGCAGCATGGTTCGTGGTCAGAGGCTGCTGATGTTCCGTTCAATAGTTTAGCTGAATCAAAGGGTACGTTGGAGGTTCTTGAACTTGAAATGGATCTAGGAATATTAATATTTTACGTTGAAAAATGATGTTAGTAGTTTCTATGGCTGATTGCTTGACATATTGTGATGTATACATATACTAGTATGTGTATGTGGTATTAGAAGCTATGTGTACCCGAATTTTAGTCAGCATATAATGTACAATACTTACATACATCAACCATTGAGATATGTTCTCTGTCTTGTATTGAGACACTCAACCTCTATCACCCATACCCTTGTATGTATCATATATGTATGCCATGTATTTGTATATTATGATTCAGATGTGTCAAATACAAGGGGAAAGCTATTTATGGTGCCTCCTTCACACCTTGCTGCAAAGATATTGGCTATAAACAAACATGTAGATTCCACATGTTCATGCAGTAGAGACCTTCATATTTTTTGTATTGTGTATTTTATTACCCTCTAAAACATGGATTGTATCATTGAGTCTCCCCTGTGATACTGGTACGTGTACTAGTATTGTGGATGCAGTTATCTCAATCACATTGTGCCACTCTGTTGATGTATATCTGCGAGTCGACACGGTAGAACTTGTGTGAGGATTATTGCCTTGTTTGGTGGCTGGCTAAAGGGCAGACTGTGACGTCTCTTTTGGTCTGTACACCCCCGGCTTTTTCCATACATATGTCAGTGACAGCGAGTAGTCGTGCAGATGCCAGACTCGCAGAATCCTTCTTTGGCAGTCACTTCTCTCAACGATCGCCTGTCTGATGACATCTAATTGGATACATGTATGTGTAAAAATAGACGAGACAGACGTGAATATTGCGGTATCACAGGACAGTGTTGTCTCAACTCCTCCAATCTGGAAGACTGATACGATCTCATATTTAAAACACAAGTTGAATTATACTACTTGGGTCATTTGTGTTACTTGTACAACCTTGTAAAGCTTGAGATGGATGGAAATATTTACACTGAGGAAGATTCTGTTAGATAATTGTGCATCTTGTTTGAACCATGATGTCAAATTCTAGGTGAGTGCTTCGTGAGTGTAATGTTTCTCAAAATATGGGTTATTTTTGTGTTTGGAGATTACCTACATGTAACAATGATCTCACAATGCCTGCGATGTTTATGCACACTTCAACAGCAGACATGGTGATACAGGAGCCAGATCTGTAATATCAGATGTTTTTGTGGGTTTGCGTGCTTTATTTGATTGAAATCTCCATTATCATGATTACTGTCCTCCAGTACTCTTTGGTGGGTTTATTGTGCATCACAAAGTCCAAACATGTACTTAACGACGCTATTGTTCAGAATTAAGTGGTGTTTGCTTGTTATTGTTTGCTAATGTGTTTTTTGCCTTTGTCAAATTGTTCTCAGATCTGCCTGCTTATACGATAATTGATTCCTGGTAACTTGCAACAAACATTATTTTTTCTAACACCAGTGTTAGCAGCAGACCAGACGCCAGAAATTTGATTGTACAATTACAGTTAATGTCATAGTATTTCATTGTTGTTGATGCTGTGGAAGGAATAGGTACGATTTTGCTACTTGTTACAAAAAAGTTGTGTGAATGTGCGTGTCATTTTGCATTTTGATGTTGTGTTATCAAGTTGATAATTGCCTTTGTTACAGTGTTTCTTGCTCTTGTTATATTCATCGTTAGTTAATGTGTTGCCCTACTTTTGTCTTTACAGTGGCGGCAGTGACGGAGCAAGTGGCCACACTCAGACATCACAGAGCCCCAGCCGCAGGCCAGGGGGCACTAGCAGTCCCGTCCGGTACGCACGGGCCGGTCCCGTCGATGGCCTCCACTCCGCCTCGCCTGTGGGTGGCACACCCGGTCCCCACGGCAACAATGGTCTGAGACAACGCTCACAGAAGCGAGAGAGTGACGACAAACTGAAGAAGTCGCGGGCCTGGGCCAACGCCTACGAGCTGTCACAAGACCTCCACGACAAGCAGCTAGAGATGCTGGAACGTAAGTACGGTGGCCACATCCGTACCCGGCGTGCGGCGCGTGTCATCCAGCAGGCCTACCGACACTATCGCCTCAACAAGAACTTCGATCGGCTCCGCAACGAGCTGGAGGACAAGCGGCTCCGACGTCTTTCAGAGTTCGGTCGGAGTAAAACCATCTGGACGGACATGGTCGCCAGCATCGAGGAAAAGGCAAACATGCATTCAAATTTCTTCAACAGTGACTTCAGTAGTTTTGCCAACCATCAAGCGGTCTCATACTCTGACCACTTTCAGAAGAAGACCCTGCACACCTCATCCGTGCATTCTTCCTCGATGCGGACAGTTCGTGTAATCCACAAGTCACATAGCATGAATGTCATGTCTAAGGATACATTAACCAAAGACAGACCATCTCTCCAGCGGTCGCCTGGCATAGATTTGGATACCATTCTTGAGAACAGTCGTGTATCCAAGCCGTCGAGTGTTCCGTCCACCGCTGTGGCGATCCCTGTAACCAGTGTGGTCACCTCTGAAGACAACAACAATCGGAACTCCTACCCTGAGCTCAATGACAGTAGCTGTAGCGCCTCACCGCAGGATAACCCTGTAGAACCCAACATCGACTTGCCAAGTGTCAACTTCGAAAACCTGTTAGAAAGCAAAGAGACTGATATTCTCAATGACAGTTTCCATAGTGATAGTAGCCAGGATGTGTACAATAGCCCACGGACTACACAGCCACGGTATAGTAACCATGTACAGGGGGGAGGTACTACAGCAGTGGGGGCGGGAGGGGACGATGTCGACACAGAACAGAACGATACACTAAAGGCTGAACATGTGCCGGATACACTAACTTGTGAAGTTGATGGCCGGACTAGTAGTACCCCAAAACGTGGCGTAGAAATACATGTGGAGGGGCCTACAGAAAGTAGTGCGGAGGCCAGTGACACGATGGTGTCATCGTTCTCAGAGGACGCTGTGGACCATGTGGACGGCACTCTCCTACACGAGGATGATACGACATACACAAGGGTCTATCACAACACGGAGGTCAAACTCCGCAAGCGCAAGGACGGCACGGACAAGAACTCGCCGGAAGCGTCACCGATCTGGAAGCGCAAGAGTGCGCAACTCGGTGCCGCCCCATCCTCGTCCGCAGAGGATGTCAAGCGTATGAGCAACATCTCAGAGGCGAGCGAGCCGGAGAGCATAGACGGTCTGGAGTCGCGGGAGGGGTGCTCTCCTGCATCCTCGGACACGTGCAGCATGAGCAGTGACAGCAGCCACACGTACCACCGCACCCTGACCGCCAGCAAAGACTCGCCGCTCTCCCAGCCCCTCCCACCGCGTCTCTCCGACAGGCAGCGCAAACGCATGTACCGCATCGGCCTCAACCTCTTCAACAAGTAAGTGGCTAGGTCCTGTCTGTTGTACTGTATGACCATGGTCATATATATGTATAGTGACTTCTGTATATAAAGTCTTAAGTCTCCTATAATTTCTTGTCATTTTAGGATGTAAATCTTACGTAACTCTCCATGTAGATGAAGCAGTCTAAAAGATATTTAGAGGGCTTCAAAATAAACAGTTGTGCACAACTTACACAGGATATAAACTAGTTTTCAGGTCGTGCAGGGAAGTCCAAAACCTGAATAATTTTTTCAATACAAGAATTAGTGTGGAGGCAATTTCTCGAAGACTAATGAATTACCAAGGAACAAAATTTGACACTGACATTGAACTTTTTTCAGCAGTTCTGAGAATATGTTCTTTGAAATGAAGCAGCTGTTGATTTTGTAGCAAATTAAAATGCCAAGAACATGTGAAATGGCAGCCAGTTATGTTCTCACGCCCCAAGTGATGTGTAGCAAGTGGTTCTAGATAACCAACCGCCAGACTTTCTTTCTCATTACTTAGTAATATAAAATGTCCTGGACCGTGTGCTGTTGTGGACACACGAAAAAACATTGGAAATTAAAGATTTGTGTTCCATAAACTTGTACAGTGATTACTTTTGAGAGAGAAAATTAGTTGGCTTCTGATTCTCATGATTCCCTGTCACGATATCACGGTAATGGGGTACTAGTAAATTATCAGAAGTTATCAGAAGTTATCAGAAGTTACGAATTATTTTTATCTTTCTGTATGTAGACCCCACTTGCCATATTTATAAAGACATTCTAATGTCCAAACGTTAATCAGGCACGGCTAAAATCAATCAATATCCATAGGAGTTGATTAGCGCTGACCATTAGGGTGACCAAAACACTGGCTTTGCTATGCATGAATGCTTTCTCCCAAAGAGGACATGAAATGCAAATCGGGTCTTTACGGAACGATCTAAACCAATTTACCATACTAGTAGTCGCCGGTACGCCATTGTTTTTAGTCAGTGAATACTTGTAAGTTCTCTGGGTGTGTGTCTGTGGTACATTGTGTTCTGTGAAGGGGGTGGAAGGAATTAATAATTTATCTTGCCACTAGATAGTGTTTGATCGTCGACTTCCATATTGAATTTTTAAACGAGGAATTTGTTCTCTGAATGCCATGTCATGAAGTGATGGGGGGTTTTTTTGCACCTTCCAGAAAGCCTGAGAAAGGTGTTCGGTATTTAGTAGACCACCGATTCTTGGAGAACCGACCTCAGACCGTGGCAAAGTTCCTGATATCCCGGAAAGGTCTGAGCAAACAGATGATTGGAGAGTACCTGGGCAACCTGCAAAAACAGTTCAACATGGATGTCTTGGGGTATGTGTCACCTCGAGGATGTTGTTTAATCTTCTGTCGAGAATTAGTGAATTCTAGTGAAAGCGCATACATAGTGATGGCTTACTTTATGCAATAAACATTTTTATCATTCGTGTTACTTGGTTATGGTTAGGATGATCTACCATGTATACCCAGTATGTATACCCAGTATGTATACCCAGCATGTATACCCAGTATGTATACCCAGTATGTATAAAAAGGTACTTTGTTTCAGCTGTTTCTGCACGGAGATAGACCTGGCAGGCTTACAGGTGGACATGGCACTCCGCAAGTTCCAAGGCTACTTCCGAATGCCGGTTTGTATTCATCCACATGTACCACATGTAACAGTACATCAAAACTCATTGAATATTTACTGTGGTGTGATTCAACTACTGAAACTAACGTTTTTTCCAGAGGTTTAGAGTTCAGATGATTTTATCGTTCATTGACATTACACTTCTTTAAACATGGTCAATTCTTTTCATGTAAAATGAAAGCTTTTATCATGTTTATGATTTACTTATAACTTTTTGTCTTGAAACAGGGAGAAGCACAGAAAATAGAACGTTTGATGGAGGTACGTGAAATATTCATTTCTGTTCATAGTTGCCTTCAGTTGATTGAAATATTTGTTGGTTTGTTTCATGCACCCAGTTGTACTTGGACTAATTCTTTAGGATATTTACTTGTACCATATTTTTAATTTTTCCAAGTGTGCATTTCCAATCATATTCTTGTTTTCCCGCAGGCGTTTGCCAACCGTTACTGCGAATGTAATCCAGACCAGGTGAAGAAATTCAGCAACGTCGATACTGTGTTTCTGCTGGCATTCGCTATCATCATGCTAAATACAGACCTCCATAACAAGAGCATCAAAGCAGAGCGCAAGATGAAACTGTCAGACTTCATCAAGAATCTTAAAGGTATTAATTAATTACATTCAATTATTATCTTCTTGTAACTACTCAGGATGCAAATTTCAATGAGCAAAAAAAAATTGCCATGGGTTTCTGTGGGTTAGAGATATCCCAGTGGTCTTCTCTCTTTTTTCGTTAGTCAATGTTGGAGGTGGCAAATGTTTTGTTCTTTATGTAAGTTGAGGACTTTGTCCTTTGTTATCTGCACTCCAGTCAATCATGCCTTGTTTATTAAACTAATCTGCCTGCTGGCGTTAGCTGTTTGTTGAAACAGTTCCACATCTGTGCGCATGTTATGCCAATACATCATGCTATGGAAACCAAAAATGTAGTAGTATATAAACTATACATGTAATAATATAAACATCGACATGATCTAGAAATATTACAAAAAATAGTGGGATTTATGAAGCTGAGATGTTCTTACCGGTAGTAGGATTTATGAAGCTAGGATGTTCTTTGCCAAATTTTCTTCACCCAGCTAAAGTTTTTATAAAAATTTCAATAAATAGGCAATTGTTTAAAAATATACTTCATACTGTATACTTCGTCGAAAAGATGGTATTTCATACAATCGAACAAAAAATAGAGCATTTAAAACCTGCTAGCAAGAAATCCTGTTGGATACTTCCCGACTTCATGCACCTTTAGGAGAATTTCATTCACACAACGCCCTGACCACACCCCTATCACTGTCTGCAGGTATAGACGGTGGTGAGGACCTGGACCCAGATCTTCTCCACGGAATCTACGACAGAATCAAAGCCACCGAGTTCAAACCTGGTGCTGACCACGTCATGCAGGTCAACAAGGTCGAACAGATGATTGCTGGCAAGAAACCGGTAAGCTATAGTAGTAAATTGAAGTAAGCTACTTACCGGTACGTACATTGCTAGATGTAGGCATATAGATGAAAATCTTGACCAGTCTAGTAGCGATGTCCACATTGAATACATCTGGTGTGCTTTGTTTACTTGCTGTAGCCCCTATCACTGCCCCACCGCCGGTTGGTGTGTTACTGTCGTCTCTATGAAGTCCTGGACCCGAACCGGAAGGAGAAGCTTGGCCTGCACCAGCGCGAAGTCTTCCTCTTCAACGACATGCTCATGGTGACCAAGATCTTCAGCAAGAAGAAGAACAACGTCATGTACAGCTTCCGTAACTCCTTCTCTCTGTGTGGAATGGTCGTCTACCTCTTCCAAACTCCACGTACGTTAGTCTTCATACAAGTTACTGCACCACATAAATATATAGCGTGAATAGACCTGCCAAGTGTGACAGTCATACGACTTTACTGAATGTATTTAACGTTCATCATGACGATATTCTGATCTTGCAGACTATAAATATGGCATCAGACTTACAACAAACATCAATGGCAAAGTGTTGATCAACTTCAACGCGCGCAATGAGCATGACCAGAACAAGTTTGTGGAGGACCTGAAAGAGGCCATTCTCGAGGTGAGTGAAGCTAACATGTGGCCAGCTCTATGGGAAATTCACTATACAGTATACAATATAATGTTTGAGGTTGTGAGCAGTACTAATACCCACCCTGTGGGAAATTCATTATAAATTATACATGTGTAATGTTTTGAGACTGTGAGCTGTATCAGTGCCATTCGTTCCCACTCGCAGATGAACGAGATGGAGACGTTGAGAATCGAGGAAGAACTCCAGAAACAAAAAGTGTCGCAGTCGCATAAGAACTTTAACCGACACAGCAAGGACTCGGGCGTTGTGGACATCGAGCTGCTCAAACCCACCGACCCGACCAGCTTCAACAGGCTCTCCGCACCCGAGTGTGGCGGCATCAAGAAAACCACGCTCTCCAACTCCCTGATAGACCTCAGCGAAGGTAGGCTGCATGCAGACTATCAGTGTGTTGTGGTGATCATTTGGATGTTGTCATGATCATAGATATTCTGCATTTTTTGGCTAATCAGTGACATATTTCTTCCAGGGGCGTTGAGGAGAAGCAGTGGTGGTTCTCTAGATAGTGGAATGGTGAGTGTTTGATGCCAGTACTGAGTGTAGACATCTATACAATGTAGGCTTGTACCTGTACTCAGATTTTACGCACGAGTCTCTCTGTCAAAGTTTGCCACTTCATGCATGCCATACCATGTATAACATATGTTGTATGGCTTCTCATGATTATAAATTGTGTTCCCATGTTACCCTGCTACACAAGATATTCCCATCATAACTGTACCTTGCCATGTCATACTCATGTAGTAACTTGTCCAGGTATGTGCTATGCAGGTGTCTGCAGGCTCAGGCAGCCAGGAAGACAATCATGCCGCGGCCGCCGCTGCTGCCGCAGCCGTCCAGCCCGTCCCGTTCCCTGTACCGTCGACCCAGCCACAGTCCGGTGCCAGCTCCAAGACACTCAAAGGCCATGCCTCGTCATCGTCCAAGTCGGGATTCTTTGGCCGCAAGAAGAAGAGTTCCAAAACTTCGCTGGTGGACAGCTCGGAGGTGTAGAGCCGACACGCTGCTTGTTAGAAAACTATTTATAGCTCTGTTGTCCTTGTTGTTTAACGAGTCACTGTATAATGTGTATATTTATATGTCCAAAGTTGCATTGGTGTTTTTGTCTTGTTGAGAAATGTGACTAAAGAAGTTTGTGCACAGGCAAAGTTTGAAATTGTGTAAAGCGTACACCAGGGCCAATTGGCTGTCATATGTGTGATGCAGCCTGTGGCCTGATGTTGTCTGTTTGTTGTTTGTCCGTACGTGTACTCAATGTTATTCAATACCTGTTTACTGTATGCAGATGCTTGCTAAAGCAAGGTGTTTGTCTTTGTGTATATTTCACTATTTATAAAAAAAAATACATAGGAAAATTTAGAACACTTACATTGCAATATTATGGTATTTCTCAAGACATTCAAACACTAGTAGCAGCAACATTTGAAGTTACCTTTAAAACTAGTCTGAGCCTACCAGGCCAAGAAACCGAGTTATTTAAATTTGTACATCTACCTAAGCATTGTTACCTGTACACCATTTACATGTATATTGTATTTGCATTTAGGCTCGGAGAACTAGGTAATTGGCGGTGTAGTTTTTACATCCCAAGGTGTTTACATAGCTATGGAATTGCGCTACAAGTTGTACTGGCTATTCATGCATGTGATGCAAATATGTACCTGATTAAACATAGCACCGCTAAATATATCTGAATATTAGCAATCTGAAAAGAAAACTTATGTTCTCTTTGTCATAGCATTTCTAAAGTGGTGGAAACATTTAGGGTTATTTGAAGGTGAAATGTACATCAGCAGTACTCAAACTTACTTGTGTCCGACTGATGTTTACTTGTGGGCAGTGCATGTGTTCATACCTATAGATTTGTTTAGTAGACACTATCCAATCTTATTGCTCAAGCTATTGAGTTTGAACTTTTATATGGTACATGAATTTTTTTGTAATGCATAACAAGAACATGGTACAGAATTTGAGTAAACACCCTGTAACCGAGTTACTTTTTCTGCTATATTGGTGTACGTGGAGCCGATATCGTGCAAATGGAGTAATAATATTAAGGCGGTAATGTCATCCTTGGGGTCTCTGAATTAGTGCATGAACCTACACAAATATTTAGTGGAACTTTATGATTTTGTTTATAATGGAAGAGTGAAAAAATATGAAATTTCTAGTAGATATAGTTTAGGATTTGTTTAAGTGAGTAAAGTTCTACACAACTCCAGCGCTAGATCTACCATCACAGCCCTACTTGTGATCTAGACATCGGTTGATTGTCAAATGGCATTACATGTAGTTGCATTGTCAATCTGAGCTTCATACGGATTTGATTACGTTAAATAAAAAAGGTAACAAAGACGGTCTGTTTCAACTAAGCTTTCAGAGATTATCCATATTTGATGCCCATTACATAGTCCGGACTTGCAGAGTTATGTATTTTCTTATGGGTCCATTACATATGGAATTATGTAGAAAATACAATGTAATTACCAATATAAATACAAGGGAATTTTGTACATCAAGTGAGCTATGTGCAAACGTCTCGTGTGTGGTAATTAGTGTGATAACACACTTAGTGCATTTAGTTGTTTTGTATTTATTGTGCCATGTATTACTTTGTACAGGAACATGTTATTATGTTCTTTCGATCAATTGTAACAAAGAATCATGCAATAATGTTTGATCTGTATTTATGTTAGATTGCGGCACAATAAATGCTGCAATAAATTACTTGTATTGTACAATAATGGACTTTATCACATTTTTGCGCTTTGCTTGCCTTTTTCCAATTGTTTCTTGTAGAAACTCCTGTTGGTTACGTTTGCTTCAGTTAAGTCTGTGTCTGTTGGTCCAGTAATGTGAACAGTTGAAAATTTTCAAGCTTGAACAGTTTTTCCAGGGTAAAAATAGTCAATGGTAGTTGGTTGTTTTCATACTACTTTGTTGATCCGAGAGATGTTCTAATCCTTAGTTCAACACAAAATGATTGTGCATAATTCTACAAACAGTGAATGGTTTACATATACTAACAGAAACAGATGAATTCACTCGGGATTGTCATGTTGCCTGAGTTGTTGCATACATATTGGCTACAAATTTCTCTGCAGTTTGACAATGTATATCCATTTATGGTAAAGGTGCCCATGGTGTAGCTAATATGACCATAAAAATGTCGTTTTCTCTGCCAGTCTTACTTTACCATGTCACCTTTGTAGATTCAGCAATAAAGTGCTGTTGTTATGAAAGCAAAATGATGTGTTGTGCTTGATCTACAAGTGCTACAACAAATTTGTTCATATTCACTGGACTGGACACAACTACATGTACTAAACAATTATTTCGAAAACGCAAATAATAACATTGACAAATGAGAAACACGAAGCATGGATTGGTGATAAGCCAAATTTATGATTTTCCATCCTCACATCCCACAACTTTATATTGAAATGCATCACTGTGTCAACAGTTTCAACTATTAAGTAATTGGTGGAACTGAATTGCTCAAAAATTAAATACATGTTACCCCCTTACCGTGTAAACGAAAACTCTTCAGCACAGTTGGAAACATTGATACATGTTTCAACTACATCTACATGTATAACGGTCAGTATTGAGACATCAGGCATAAACAAAAGTTTGTGGTTTCAGTGAGCACTGTAAGACTCACTGATAGAATGGGCGAGGTGGGGGTTGGGCCATGTTGGGAGGTGGTCCGCCACCCATGGGCCCAGGTCCAGGAGCAGGGGGTGGCGGCCCTCCCTGCCATGGCCGGTTGCCCGGTGGTAGCTGACCGTACATGTTGGGCTTGTTGTCAAATGTGGCCCGAGGAGGCGGGGTTGTGTATCTGTTGCCCATGGGTGGGCCAGTCTGGGGAGGAGGGGGTCCCTGTCTGGGGGGTGGCGGGGGGAGGGCTCCATGCTGCATGGGTGCACTCGGTGGCGGCTGTGACAAGTTCATGTTGAGCGGGGGTCTTGGACCTCCCATCGGAGGGTGAGAGGTTGCCATGGCTTGGGGAGGCGGAGGCATGTGGCCTGTGGAGCTGAATGGGGGCGGAGTCATCATTGGGGGAGTGCTGCCCGTGTTGTAGTGCTGTGTAGGGGGTGGGGCAGACATCATGTTCGGCGAGGGCGGTGGATGAAGGAACTGGACCGGCTGGGGCCCAGGGGGGTACTGTGCCCGGCGATTGTACTCGGATTCGTCCTGGATCGGCACCGTGATCAGATTAGACGTGCGGCTAGACATGACCGGGATGTTGTGGAAGTTGTCCATGGGGGATGACGCTGGTGGTGGGGCCCGAGGCTGGGCCATTGGTCCCTGACCCATGGGCTGCTGAGGGTGCATGCCTCCCACAGGCGGTGGTGGCATGTTTGGATGTAGCTGTGGGGGTGGCTGTTGTGTAGGTGGCTGCTGGAGCTGTGCTGGAGGCTGTGTGGGCGGCGGAGGATGTTGTGGGGCTCCAGTCGGTGGCGGCTGGTGGTAGCGCAGGCTGTGGTCAAGCACTGGCTGCTGTGGAGGCGGCTGTCCTGTGACCATTTGCATCGGTTGAACAACTGGTGGCGATGTCATCGGCATGCTATATGTCGACATTTGTCCTGGCGTTGTTATGGCAACTTGAGGAAGAGGTGCCTGTTGTGCGGCAGGGACAGGGGGCGGAGCTTGCTGGGCTGGAGGCTGGGCTTGCTTGGACGCCTCAGCTTGCTCCTTGAGGTGGCGGTAGTGGATGTGAGCGTTAAGGTCGCGCTGAGAGAGGTACGTTCTTCGACAGCCACTTGTACCATGCTTGGAGCCGCCATAGTTACACACAAACACAGCCCCTAGAGCCGACTGCTCTACGCGTGTCACCGGATCATTGCACCTGGGATTAGAGAAATTACATTTTGTGCAAAAAGCAATTTCATCAAATCTAGATTCACACATTCCCGAGATGAAACCCATCCATGATCATTATTCACCTTTATACAATCGTGTTGTATCGGTATGTTATTTACTTACCTGCTGCAAACCTTGTCTGACTTTTTGGCACAATCAAAGCAGAATATGTGCTTGCAAGGAATCTGGATTCAAAGTATAGTCACACATGATACCGTTATTTGGATGATAGTTTCCAAGAGATTTGTGATCATTTCGAGGCCTCTAATTGACAAAAACATCTATACGAAACAGCCTAGAACATACCATTCTGCCATAGATCAGGATTGGCAGGCAGCAAGTGCTGCAGGTGTGTATGATGGGGTCCACAACCTTGATCCCAATCAGGTTCACCTGACAGAATAAACATGCTAACATCATATCCAGTTACATCATACTAGTATCACCTATTGACTTTTGAAATGTAGAAATGGGACAAAATAGAAACAGACTTTCAAAACTTAGTAACATCTGTGAAGACTTCCAACACAAATTTGCCACAGTACCTTGTGGTTCCACTTGAGTTTCTGAGCTTTGTGCAGTGGCTCCTCTCCGGTGACTTTCATGGTGGAGAACTCCTCGAGTGGTTCCTCGTCCCCATGCTCTGGGACGCCGTGGTCATCCTCCGCAGCCGGAGTGTGTACTACAGGGGTGGCATGATCAGTTCCAGAAATTACATACTGGGAAATCATAAAAAAAATGCACAGCAGAATGTGTTTTAATTTCTACATGCAGATTGATACTGCATGATAGTGTTAATGCTGTGTCTTAACTAGATGGTCTTCAGTCATCAAGCTGACAACCGTGTGGGTGTATCCCCCAAATACAAACGCCGAAAAATATCTTCATCACATGATTATACTCGCATTCTATATGAGTATCAATGTCCATGGTGGATGCCAAAAACGATGGTAATCAGTTTGCTGGTTGACGGGTTCAGAAGGAAAGTTGCAGCGGCATGACAGTTGTAAATCCATAGTATCGGCCAACCTTCATTCTTGGTATACAGTTACACATCATACAACAACATTCACATGTATAAATAACAAATCCACCGCATTGATACCTTTCTTCTGTTCTGGTGAGTTTTCTTTCTTTTTAGCTGTTCTAGATCCCTTGGACACCTTCCTGGGACGCCCTCGGCTCCGACTCGCCCCCTTCAGCTTGAAGGGAATGTTCTTACGTACATCTTTGGAGCCCTTGTCCCCCGTCAAATCATCTCCATCTAGTTCCATGTCTGCAAGTTTTATAAGTCCACAAGTCTGTGTGATATTGCCTATATATTATTGGCCCACATCGGAAGGTTACCATGTGATATGACCGCCAAAGTGATCATGCCGCATATTATACAAATATTGGATGTTGAGGAATCCAATATACAGTTCACGGGATGAAGAAATGTCATATTGGCCGAGGCGATTGGTTTGAATAGCTGGCAAATCGCTACTGTAGCAATTCGCTTTCCAATGAAAGCGAATCAGAAGCGAAGCACTATAAATGGCCCTTTAAACAGTAGTCTACAACATTTGTGAATGTTTAAACCTGTGTCCCACTCGCGCCTTCGTCGCTTGAGAGAGTGGGACACCTAGGTCTATGTTTGATCGTACTAGACCTAGATCTACATGCGAACAAAAATTGTCCACTTTATGACTATGATCCGCATTTATTTTAGAGAGTCTACTCCAGCCCGAGCGACACAGAGTAAGCTTCACATACCAGCCATCCGTCCTAAATTCGCCGCAGTCCCAATTTCGCCAACAGCATTTTTGGGCTCTTTTATGTCCTTCAAAACACCCATTAAAATCGTTATGCGATAATCCGGTATCAGGACTATTTACCATCATTTTGTTTTTCACACAGACAGCTTCTATGCGCTGCTAATATGCAGTTGGCGAACTTAGCGTCAGAGTACCTAATCATCGACCCTCTCCCTAATGCTGGACCCCTGCAAACGGCTGGGCAAAACTTGAATAAACTAAAATGTGAAATGTGGGCCTTATCGTGAAATAGGTCTCGCTTTTAGGAATTAATAATTTTAGCGGGTACCTACATTCACCCTACCACCACCCTCCAGGAATAGAAGTTGACTGAAAACATTAAAATGGTGTTACTGTAAACTGAATAAGCCTCGTCATAATGTAGCGGGACCTATTTCACGAAAATGCCAAAATGTGCTGAAATGTGTATTTGAAGTACTTTCAATGTGGTTCTCAGATATCTGTTTTGCACAGCTGTTGGCAGTGTTTGCAGGGGTCGATGATAAGGACAGGGTCGATGATTAGGGATGCGGCGAAATTAGGACAGATCAGATGTCATGGCTCGTATCCACCCCGTACCTACCTCTTTCCTGTGAATATTTGTGCACAAATCTGAAATCAGTTGTTCCACACAGGAGGTAAAATAAAGTAGATATAGACTCTAGTTGTTCCACACTACACTAAAGTTGTGTTTCGAGAATTTCAGTTATTGACCACCATATTGAAAACAGCACCGAAATCATATGTAAAACACATATTTATTGGTCGACATCAGACGGAATGTGGCTATTGTATTTCAAGTATAGATTTGTCGAACCATCATAATGCATCCACTCGTGCACCTGCGTCGTGTAATCAGGTAATACCTTTTCATTTTCTATTTTCTTGAGGAAAAAAATCTTGAAAAAAAAATTAACTTCATCAATTCAAACAAAAAAACACATTTTGTAGACTAAAGGAATGTAAATAGATGATAAGTGAATAGATGAAATGAACAGCAGACCATGTAAATCGGTCAAAGCATGTCTTGTGTTGTGGGGGTTCCTGCTGAGGACCGCAGGTCCGCCGCAGATATCCCCAAACGCGTGCTTTGTCTAGTAAATCGGATGAGTTTGAGGACACTTCGTGTATTGTGGTCCGAATGCACGGATGAATACTTCTAAACCTGACGATATCTTTGTAGGGCTATACTTGAAGCACTGTAAGCCGTTATGTCAGAGCGCCGTGATTAGGGGTGAATATCATGAGTTATGGTAGGTTGATATTGGATGATTTGAGATGAAACACGTTGGAGGACAGCAAAACTACTTTGTCATTAAATTGATGTTTGTTGGGCCTTTTTCCTTTGAACCAAGCAAGTACATTATAAGTACATGAAACATCATTGCATAATATGCAAACGATGTATTGCTGTTATTAACTCATATATCACTATTTACCGAATGGTACACACAAATTAACAGTTTAAAAAATAAGTGGACTATGTGGGCGTAAATTGCAGATATATGTCTGTTTTGATAATACGAAATTATTGTGGATGATTTGTGGTTAGTGCTGGTTAATTTGTGGATAAAATTAACCACAAACTGGGGTGAAATCAGGTGTTTCGGAAAGAGTGAGCATGTATCACGCCCACGTGATCGTGTAGGCCTACTGGGAGCCACTGACATGGTCTCGACTACTTTCGGCTAGATGATTGGTATATACTACCCCAAGCATTGTGCCATCTAACCCAAACACTGTAGCATTATGACGTGGTGGTGTCACACGAATAGTGACAGCACGGTTATGGCGCACAGATCCTGGCGGATTTATTGGACATTCTGTGACACTCAACTCTGTGACACTCTTTTTCGTGGAGTCGCCGAAATTTACATTGATCTCGTGACCAGCTGGTGACCAGGATTAGTTCATCCGGTGAAATGTAAAATTCGGCGACTCCACGATACGGAAGTAAATCCCATTAATGGAATGTCACCAAAATGTATTATAAGTCCATCAGCATCTGTGCTCCATAACTGTGGTGTTACTACTCCTGTGGCACCACCACGTCATAATGCAACAGTGCTTCCCTCTTTTGGAGAGACCTCGCTCCCGAGGTCGGCACTAATTCCATTGTTCAGCCACATCACGGTCACCCAGATCAAGACCACCCATGTGGCTGTCCCATACAGGTACCATACGTGTCTGCAGTCAAGATCTAGGAACTTGATATTTACACAAGATGTGTCAATAGTGGGGGCCGATCCAGGACCGACGCTAAGACAAACCACAGTGGTTTGAAAGGTATGGCACTAATGTAATGTTTGGATGCCGGCTCTAGGGCGCATGCACCCCCAAGAGTGGCACGGTCATCGCTGGAGTCTGGACCAGGTATTAGTCGGTCCTAATATCACTGTTCATCCACCTCACCAGGGCAAGTTATTCACCCATGTGACTGCCCCAGACAGGTGCCAAGGTGATATTTACATGAGATGTGTGTCAACAGTGGGCTCCGACCCAGGACCGACGCCTAGACATACCACAGTAGTTCAACACCAATGTGACATTTGGACGCCGGCTCTGTCTGGCACGGTCATCGCTGGTACCCGTACCAGGTATTAGGAGAGTTAGTCGGACTGGCCTGTATACATGGGTTAGTATATACCAATTATGTAGCCCGAAGTAGTCGAGACCATGTCAGTGGCTCCCAGTACACGATCACGTGGGCGTGATACATCATGCTCACTTTTCCGGAACACCTGATTTCACCCAGTTATAGCCATATAGGGCTTCATGAAGTTCCAAAACATTTTCTCGATTTTTCTTGGAACCGGACAGTCAGGTTGGAAAATGGACTCGGTTTTGTTTGCTCGGATACTTTATACTTGGGTATTTGTTCCATGTTTATTGCCAGCCTGCTGACGGTCCACCATGGAGACAGAACCCCGGATAGCCCGACGGACTGCCAGAGTCTGTATGCACCACCTAAGTGTCAGAGGCTCCCAATCCAGGCGCATGTGATGAATGCCGGATCAAAGTAACTGCCCTCCTGGGTCCCCCATGTGAATTGGGTAACAGGACGGTTCACCGACGGGACGGTTCACCGACGCTTTTCTCGAGACGATTCACCGACAGTTACAGGGCAGATTCATCGGGCGACGATGCGTACAATCATAAGGATTTTTTTAAATCGCAGATCAAAATAATTTTGCCATATAGAATGTCTTTGGTATCTTTGCAGGCTGACATCTTGACCACCCACCATGCCCCAGTCCACCATGGAAACGGTATTCCAAGCAAGTGGAGGCGTTCCTGTCAGAATTTTGTTATCAGCAATAATGTTGAAATTTATTTTACATGCAGCAAGTTCAAGAAAATTTGTCTTAATTTCACTTGGATAAATGTTTTATATATTTTCATGCATGTATGAGCTTGAGAAAAAAAACCTGCAAGAAGGATAATTACACGGTGTTGTGTTCCTGTCAACATAAAACATCAACAGTAAATTTTCCACAAATTAATATACATATTTTACATACATGAACCTGACATCGTTGTTTACCATAACTGGCATAATTGATTGATCAGTAGCTTGGTACACGAGTTGAACACTTTTCAACATTGCATAGCTGATACGGCGTGAACAATCAATGTGCTTTGATCAGAAAACTGACATCCAATTGAGAATATTCTACCCTATAATCAGCATGTGACAGGAGTTGAACACTTCTCACCACTACTCAGCTTCAAAGTAGCTTCGATTGCAATTAGTAGCTCATGTCTTTCATGATAGCTAACTGAGAACGAAGTAGCTTCAATGATTCAAGTCAATATTGTTTTATGTGAGAGGTGTTTAAACAAATAGTGGCTATATAAACCCACACAGTATTCTGGAGGTCATTACTTGTGTCAAAAGTGTCTCAAGATGAATTCTGTCGAATACCCGTGCATCTATTGTTCCGGTCCTGTCGCAGACAGTGATGAAGCTGTGCAATGCGAAAGCTGTTCGTTATGGCAGCATCGCACTTGCTATACTAACATCACAAAAAGTGCAAAGTCTGATAGACTATTTCGACAGACAATGGATACAAAACGCCATCTTTCCAGTGACTGATTGGAGTGCATACCGAAGACCGATCAGAACAAACAACGATGTAGAGGGCTGGCACAATCGTGTCAACTCCAAGCGCCAGGGCCAGTCCTCCCTCAACCTATACCAGCTGATCGACCTTCTACAAGAAGAAGCCAGCCTCATCAAATTCCAGATGCAGTTTCTGTCTAGAGGCGACATCCTGCGCTACCAGCGAAAGACCTTCAAACACACCCAAGCAAAAATCATCTCCTGGTGGGAAGAGTTCAGAACTGGGAACATCTCCGCAAAAGATCTGCTTAAGAACTGCTCAAAGGTCAATGGTCCAACTATTTTTGTACTTGCTTAATTGGTGATTGTCATCTGCACTGGTTCTGCTTTTCTTGTGTCTCATGTTATATGTGTTTACTGAAATGAATGTTCTACTGTGTCAGATAAGAAAATGGGTTTGGTTTTGAAATACACGATTTATTTTGAAACCAATATTAGTCAAGTAGACTATAGTCCAGTCCAGGTTTCACAGTAGGCCTATGTCCGAAAGTGAAGTAGATGGGCTCCGCCCTAAAAAAAAATATTGGTCTAATCTGTATACCGGCAGCCGCATGCCGTCAGGTCGGTGAAGATGTCATCATTCGACTTGAGACATCGTTCACCAGTTCACAGATCAGTCAGTGTTGTGTTGATTATGTTGATTCCATTGTCACGGTCGATTGTGCTCGTTCATCTGTGTGTGTTTTTACACCTCAGCCGGCCACCACCAGTCTAGACCCAGCGATATAACTGTCGGTGAATCGTCCAGAAAAAGTGTCGGTGAACTGGCAGTGTCGGTGAAACGTCTTGCATTCGTGAATTGTTCCCGGGAGCCCTAGGGCCCACTTACTCTGAACTGGGGAGACAGGACAACAAGCCACACTCTACCGTCACATGTGTGAAATCCAAGATACGGTAAAAAAATATTGTTCGACTTCCATGCAGTTGAATATTGAAATACGTTGCTTCCTATGTTGAAATATGTTTGCTTGAATTATGTAGGGCAGTGGAATACCGGTATATTTTTTCGCGTTGTATTGATCGAATATCTCCCAAGAACTTAAAAATTATTCCGGGATTGTGGATCCCAAGAAAATAACATTTTAATGTGCACTGAAAATACATGATCTGAAGTAAATAGACCTTTATATGTGTGGAATCTTCCCGGTGCTGTTATGAAATATATTACAAGAACAATTACCAATAAGAATTGAGTTCGACAACCGTATTGAAAGTGTTTGGACCTTGAACAAGTACATCCAACTTTAGGCTGTGTCTGGAATTTGTTACAGCGTCTGTGATTGGCTGTAAAATGAACCATGTGCCGGAAGCCGTAAGCTGTTGTCAAAAAAGTGGAAGGAAAATCAACAAAAGCAATGGAATTTTCAGTTTATGCAATCACGTTGTTTTAATTCGCACCATAATTGTCCCCTGAAGTCAAGGAAGAGTCATCCAAACTGGATAAGGCCGAGCCTTGGACCCGAAAACGAAAGCGCTTGGCGCTTGATGATTTGACAACTGAGAAAAAACAGCCGATTCCACCGCAACATTTTGACAGTTCTGCATTTGACGCACTAGAAATGTCTTCCAAAAATAACAAAGGACACTCTCCTAAAGCGGCATCAAAAGGATCGGAAAAGAAGAAGGAAATAGAAGCTGAAAATTTAGCGAAACGCAAAAAAGATATGGACTTTCCAGTTGATAATGACCCGAAGAAATCACTAAAATGTGAGAATGAGATAGATCTATCTGTAAAGTGTACGAGCCATCCGTCCTAAATTCGCCGCATTCCCAAATTCGCCAACGTGGATTTCAGGGCTTGTAATGTAAATGAAACTAACAAGTTCTATCGTCAATCGAGACTCTGATATCCAATCTTTGTTCCCAGTAATTTATTTTCCACAAAACGAGCTTTTGAGTTCTGATAATATCAAGTTGGCGGATTTTGGGATGCGGCGAATTTAGGACGGATGGCTCGTAAACGCGGAAATTATTAGCGTCTGTTTATTTAGCTTTTTTAGCCTTTTGTTTAAATCGCTAATATTAGCATGACAACACCTTTCTGAAATATTGGGTCTACATGGTCATACAATACACCAAAAGAAAGCTTGAAGCTTCAGAAAAACAAATATCTAACAAAATTTACCGTAGGTATTGATGCAAAGGTGCTAGAGCATTTCGAAGAGGGGTACCGTCAGGTCCTTCTGAAGTCAAAAATTAGGGAAAAGTCCAAAAAAGTGAAGCTCGCTGTTTACACGCAAACAAAACGTGATAATACATATTTCAGGGCTTGAAAATATTCAATATTAATTACTTTACACATTGCAACATCATACACACTAAAAATATATGACGTTGGTGGTGATCACTGTGCCCAAAGTTGTCAAATTTGCCTCATCAGGCCATTAGAAGTAGAACAAATGATCACTGAAGCCATTTCTGACAAAATTCTAGTCACAAAATATTGTTTTATTTGTAGCAAAATGTCCAAGGTACTCCTTTACTGTAATGTTATCAAAGGTCAATAAAAAAAATCTTATGAGATATGCCCAAAATAGAATTTTTCTCTGATGTCTCCAAAAAACGATAGCCAAGCTTGTTTACATGTGCGATAATAGGGGCTTCAAGTGCCAACCAATACTAAACAGATGGCGGAAGTGCAGATGAAACACGACAGGCCCTTCATTTTGAAGCAATTTCCCAAGCAGTACGGGGGTTTATGATTGAAATATCGTTATATTATGAAAGAAAAAACATTAATTCACAAATTAAACCATGTATGATCGGCGACAAGAAGTTTTAACTTGTTTTTTGGAGTGAAAAAAAACTTTGAGCTGAACTTTCACCTCCAAAATTGGGTCAGATCTCAAAACGAGGGCTTTTGTCACCTAGGCCTATGTCTAACCTTTCCATACATACCAAATATGCTATGTAAAAGACTTTCTGATTGGTCGAAAATGACCGTAAAATGACCCCACCCAAACCGGGTTCAACGAGCTTCACTTTTTTTGCTCCCGCGAAAAACTGCTTGCGCACGCCGCCTAGCGGGGTGTTGTCATGCTACTAATATTAATGGATGCTAATATATTAATTTGTTAACTACAATATATGATGGCAAGACTAATTGCTAATATGGCAAACACAACCAAAAACGCTAAATTTGACGGACGCTAATATTTCAGGTCTTCGAGTAGTATAATGATACCAAGTAGTGGGCATTGTTCAATGTTAATTTTAGGCCACTGCCCATATGATAAAAAATGGGCATCATATAAAAGATATATCGTGTATGAAAAATAAAGATACATTTGGATCTTTACAATGTCAAGATATACATATCGAATTGGTCCAAATAGTGGCACGATGTGCCAAAGCAAGACTTCCTGCAGCAGCGTGCACAAAAATCAGCTGAAATTTGAGGTCAAATTTAAGAAAATCAAGTAAATATACAATAAATATGTGGATTGGAACACTTCAAGTGTTTATTAGAAAGATATGAAGTGAAATACAAGGTTACAATTTAAATCAAACATTTTTGGAGAAAAGAGGGGGTCGTGCTACTATTGGGGCACTATTAGGACCAATAGGGTACTTGCGTTCTTGCCACAGATTTTCTCTGGGAAGCAAGCGTATTTCAATCTCCCAGAGGCAGGGAATATGCTATCGCTTTTACAGGCCCTGTTCCACGGCTGAACCTGTATTTG